>OX463838.1:44388550-45018273 GCA_949825065.1 Odontocerum albicorne
CCCCAGGGGCTGCGAAACCTAAATTTAAAAAAAATAACTCAGTAAGGTTCTCACTTCAGACCTCTAATATATTTCTGGGTGATGGAAAGAGATTATCACAAGACAATAAGCCCACCAAATTATACTTCACATACAACGAAAGTGTAACACAAAACAATACCTTAAATATGCCTGTTATACATCCTCATGAAAGGACTTTCTCTGAACCACTTCTGAATGTTATCTGGGTACGGGATAATGTGATCCACTCTTGTCCGCTATTTTATCAATTCATATGTATTTCCATTTCATGGTGATAAATCCAGTTTTCTTCTTTCCTTAATTCTTGACATTAAATTTAAAAAATCCTTTTAATAATTGAGCTTTCTTACCAACTTAACCTGCCTGAAATAGTACCCGAACCAAACCATTAGTGCCCTTTTTTTAAATATATTTATTTGCATATGTATTATGTCTTATTTCTAAAAAATATTTAAAAATAGGCAGAAATCAAACTAAAATACGTGGTACGCTTTGCTCAAGCAGAAATGGTCTTTTGACTTTCCAATTCATCTCTACCCCCTTATTTATATTGTTATTTCCTGTCTGTGTTGTAATATTTTGGCTTGCTTCAAACAGCGACTTAAAAGATATTACATCTTCTCCAATGACGAAACTTATTTCTCAATAAATCCTTCTTTCTTGCCTATATTTAATGACATTTGCAATTATTTTGTTATTTTTTGAACATTTGTTTTTGAATGCTTTAAATATGTTGAAGTCTTTTAATTTTCGGAAATTATGTTTTAACCTATCAGTCAGCAATTGGTAGTTATCTGCGTAACTTTTGTCTGGTTAAATGAAAATAAACTCACCATTTTTAAACTTTAAAATAAAGTGTCTAAATAATATTTTTCATTTTATTGAGGGAAAATTAAGGTTTATTCTAAAAGTAATACAATTTCGTATTTGTTTTTTGTCAGCTTTTTTGTTATCTTGTGTTTTTGTTGAGTTCATAAATTATGCTTTTTCTAGGAATAGGTGTAACTTATGAAAAATAAGCTTTTCTCTTCAGCTTATTCCAATAGCAAGAAAGGAATGCAAAAAACATCCAGGGAAGTTTTTTTTTTCAATTATACGTGATGAGAATAATTCATGGAGAGATTTCAAGATCAGCTTTTCCGAGAACCATTAGGCCACGTCGCATCAAGAAGAGAACCGAATCAAAACCAGGATCAGGAGAATGGATAGAAGGAGGGCAGGGCAGCGCCAGAATCAAGATCTCAAATCGGGAGGCAGGGTAGAAAGAAGTCAGAAAAGGAAGAGGAAATGCACTGGCGGCAAAGCGGAATTAACTCGGAAAACGGGACATGTTTCCGCCGGAAGTCTGAATTTGAAAGTGATATTACGACCGTCAATATTCAAAGACACTTTATTTGGAGTGCATGAGAGTCCGTCTTTCTGTAGTTTATAATTTTAAAAAATACTTTTCCTTTAAATGTTCTTAGAATTTATTGTTTCATACTATCTGATTTAAGATTTTTAGAATTTTATAATCTTTCACAAAATAACTGTTATATGCAAACCATACATTTATAAGTAGTATACGTATAAATGACGCAAAGCTTGCGTGCTTAAATAAAACGATGTTAAGAGTCTATTGGAGGGCTTTCGTCTCTGTTTGTGTCAATAGGGGTCTGGCATAATATATTCATAGTTATTTATATTATTGTATTACACTTTCGTTGTATACGATACAACCTAGTGAATTTATTACCGAATGGCAATTTATTTCAACCAACCAGAAAATGTCAAACAAGCCTTAAGTGAGAACCAGACTGAAATCACCTTCTAAAGTGTGGGCTACAACGGAAATCGAACCCGCAACCTCCCGGGTTGAAAACAGGCGTCTTATCAACTAGGTCACAGAGGTCGTCTTATAGACATGAACTCGATTTTTTTTAAATTATTTTTTTTCTGAACTTATTGCAATAATTTTTTCTAATATTAGTTTTTGTGAAGGATTTTTACTCGACTTATACTTGACTTGATAAAAGCGTGTTATTGTGGAAATTTTGTATTTATAATAAGATTTACCATATTTATTTTCCTTTACCTTTTTTTTTACATATCTTTGTACTTAAATGAATCTTTATGTCATTGTGAGATATAAACGTCGTTTTATATGAATTCATAAAAATATACATATGTGTGTAACAATATTGTCGACGTAATTAATTATAGTTAAAGATTACAATATTGTGACTTAACTCTATCTTTGGTAACATTATATATTGATATTACTTAAATAAAACCTCCAAAATATTGTCCAAATAAATATTCCACAATGTCTCGTTCCAATACAAAATCCTCTGATAGTTGACATATTCTACGATTACTTTTTTATTGAAATGAAAACAGCTCTATGAAAGAAAATAAATTTTTATCAACAAATATTTTTTCTTCAAAACTGTTATACAAATCTCTCAATTTCGTAAAAGTCATTTATTTTAACCAGCATTTCACTTTTTATTTTGAAAAACCATTTCTCCAGTATTATCACATGACAATTTTTTTTTTGGAAGGTGTTGATATATTTTCTTTCAATTTATAATTGCTACTGTGATATGTAAAGGACCATTAAGTGTAATTTATTTTGTTAATAAATAAATTAGATGCTTCTTGTACCCAGAAACTTATGTTTAGCACATTAAAAACACGTTTTGAATTCATGATGAAAGATCTTTTCACGGCATTTTTTTATTCTTCTTTCGATGGGATTGTAACCTTCCTAGAACTTTCTTTTATTTTCTTTTCAATATCTCTTTTCATCTTAACGCGACTAGGTCCTATTTCCTCATTGCACAATTACTATAGATGGGCTCAAAAAATCCCGGTTTTTATCTTGCTTTACGATAGGATCTCATTCGATTTCATTCAGTGATTATTTATGTAATTATTTAAAATATTGTTGAGCTGATATTTCCCTTCAAAACTTCGCTGAGCATGTCACATTTTTGTTATTTTCTTTAGAGTAATGCCAAAAACTACATTACAATTTTGACAGTAACAAATATTTGATAGAGTTATCTACATCAGTAGTCTAATGAATAATGTACATACTTTGTATCCAGATACCCAGCGCCTTCCCAGTTTCCCAGCGCCTTCGAATTGATTTCACATAAGATCATATTTTATATTATTTGTTGTCTGGGGCTTAATAATTGTCTTGATAAATCTCTTAGCATTTTGGTGTAAAACTTATCATAAAAACACAACACGGTAACCCTGATTAGATCAGAAACATTATGGTGATGAAATGCCCTAAAATATAAAATACATACATATCATCACGTCGTTTCCCTGCTTGGAAAGGCAAAGAGAACACAGCGCCATTCTTTCCTATCCCTACACACATATTTCGCATATTCCACATTAATGCATTTTGTCATATAGCTCATACGATTTCTATAACTTCTTACAATTTACTTGATTCAATAAAACTTTCCTTGATCTTCCTTTACCACGCTTTCCATTCACATTTGATCTGTATATTTGTTTTGTTAGTATTTCTCAATTAATTCTTTCTACGTACCCAAACCATCTTAGAGTGCACTTCTTCATCTTACTTAACACATCAGCCTTAAGTTCACATTCATCCCTTATTATTTCATTCTGTATTCTGTCACACCTCGCATTTCTATAGTATTTATTCAACTCGTTTCAGTCAACGGAAAATACTGCGATAAAATATAAAACATAATTTAGTTTGTCAGAAATATAAACCAAATAAATTATTAAAGCGGTAGAAAGTAATCAGATATCACCAAATGGATTATAAATTCTCAGCTTGTTCGTATCGAAATTAAAATTTGCTGTAAAATTGATCAAGAATTCGGCAAATAAGTTAATGGCGCTATGATACTTTTCAAGTGTAAGCGCAATGGTATGTATAGGACTGAAGAGTAACATCAGCATCCAGCTGATCAGGTTACGCTTATCTCGTGTAGAATCTGTGAAATCAATGAATCCAATAGCTATACAGAAACTAGACGTATAAATAGTCAGCGCTAATAGGTATTGCCCGTATACGTCCGCATGAAGGTAATTTTCCATTCTATCGCACCGATCCTCAACATTAGCTGTTGAACATTTTATTAAAATAAATTTATGAATTCGTATGGTAACTTTTAACACATCCGAACCGGTGATGCGGGATACTAATTTAATCAGCTTTAATAATTGAGCCTTAGGAATAGGTACGTAGTTACCGTTCATCTAGCTGTTGCAAAAAATGGTACGAGACGAATTTTCAAATAATACTGAAATTTTTCTTACGGGCCAGTGGGAAACAAACTCGAAACTCTTGGGTGAAAGATCAAATTTCACCAACTAGGGCACGAAAATTACCAATAAAATTATTAAGACTATCATCTCTTGGATATAATTATGTAAAAGAAACAATTTATGTATTATACAACAGTTGAAACATTGCGAAATATTAATACTGTTATATAAGTTATTTGTAATGTTGAAAAATGTACAGTAAGAGCTTATAATTGTACAACATATAGAAACTATTCAAGACGAATATTTCAGTAACAGGAAAGATTGGAAATGTATTGGTTCAAACATTATAAACTCATCATAGAGAAAACTAATTTCATTGTGCTGTTTTTATCCCAATTCATTTATTTTGGAATTCTTTTTGATTTTAATCATAATAAATATAATTTGCTTATTATTTTTTTACTTTTGGTACACTAAATCTAATATATTTTACTCCTGCTTGTCGAGAGAAATGTGATATCACCAATTAATTAGGTGGCGGCAGCAATGTATTCAGTACTCGGTCAAAAATCTCCACCTTGTGAGTGATTCGAACGTGTTTCTCCAAAGATTCGATCCACCACAAATAATGTGGTGTACACTTTAATCATCTTAGATTTGTCCACGATTACAGTACTCACGCCTTATCGGAATTTCATTGATTTCATTGATCTTAACGGAATTTCATTGATTCCCTGTTGTCGTCATATGGAATGGACCAGACGTAGAATATGTGTAATAAATTAACTCCCGGAAGGACTGAAAGAGGCTCCGTTGGGCTATTTCTGAGACTGTATTATGGATGAGGAATCTGAACATCTGACTGTGAGAGAACACCCATTCGAGAAAAGTACTAGTTGCTATGACAAGAAAACGACCGTAATAATCTTCGAATGTATAATTAGTTCAGTGTACAATTTTATCCATAAATACTCAAGCATTTTTCAGTATCCTACTTTAAGGCATATGAAAATAAATATTCAATATTAGGTTAACAATTTTTTATCTGTATTTTAATAAACAAGTTCTTGTCATAAAATTTGAGAGCAGCTGCAATATTTATCAACACCAACAAAGCTAACTTGCATGCTATGTATACCTATATACGTATGTATATAATAGTCGTGTGTATCTGACTATCAACTTTTTTCTAACTTTATTTAATGCATAAAAACATCATGTGGCCATGGAATATGTCAACGTAATAAATATTTTTTGTTAGTAGGCAGTTGTGTCGGCATCACAGATACCTACCCATATATCTATATCTATACCTACTCGTGTATCTAATCGTGTCCCAGAGTATGCGTGTACCTATATTGAAGGAAGATGATTTACCACCGAAAAACACAGTAATATGGCCTACCACCTATGGTTTCCATGTATTTTAAATGAGCATTAGATAAATTCCAATGTTGCAAAAAGGCTAAAAGGAATTTCAAAACTACTACTGATTTAACTAATATTTTTTTTAGTTTGCTGTTTGCATATATACCTGACCTGAAAAGTATCAAAATCGGTTAAAGTGGTCACTTAAAGCTTGTTTAACCTTTCTAGTCGATTGAAGGAGATCGCCACATGGAAATAAGCCTACCAGATTGTACTCTATACAGTCTATATAACGAAAGCATAATCATTTTCTATCAATATTTTTTGTTCTGAAAAAACTATATTATGTTATTGTAAAATTTAATTTAACCGAACAGAATCAAAATTAGCTAAGATAACAGTCCGCAGAAGTATTTTCTTACTAACTTTGGTGGTGGTAGGAAAACGTGGACGTTGAAAAATATTGAAATGAGCTGATAAATGTTGTGGTAACTTTCCCCTCATCATCAGGGGAGCACAAACAAGGTCTTGTTTGTGCTCACCTGATGATGAGGTGAAAGCCTTGAAACCAGTAGGGTTATACCGTTACAAAAAGTGGAATAAACAGTGTTTGATAAAACAAATTACAATGCCTTTAAACCTCCACAATTTTAATAATGCCTTAACTACAAACAATATATTAGTATAATTAATTTAATAACTTATGATATACTTATTTAAAAGTTTATTAACTTATTATATACTACTTAAAAGGTTTATAAACTTATGATATACTACTTTAAAGGCTTACTAACTTATGATTTACTACTTTAAAGGTTTATTAACTTATGATATACTACTTCGAGTTCATTTTTTTTTTAATATTTGTGCGTTTGACATTATCAATACTTTTAGCAATCGTCTCCAGTATCATATTTTATTTGTAAGAATGTTATACTCTCTACTAAAAATTCTTGTGAAATAATCAATAATCTAATAGATAGTTGGTTTTATGGTGGATTCACAACGTTTCCAGTCCAAAGGTTGGAGGTTGAAAACTAGGTCACGATTTTAACTATCGGACACCGCGGAAGCACTTATGGAAAAGAAAAAAATGCGAATCGGTAGCAAAGTTCGTATACATAATATTTATGTTACACTAGTAAAGCTGCTAGAACTAAATTTTAACCAAAAATATTGATAACTTTGACAGACTACGGATATCAATTATAAGTAAGAGGTAAGAATGACCGATAATGTTACAAAAGATACTGCTTAACATAATCAGTTACGAAAATTCCAAAAAAAATATTTTTTGTCATATTATTTAACAGGTATTATAAAAAATGGAAAAAGATTCCATAAAAGTACTGCTAAAATAGTGAGGAGAAGTAATATGTCCTTGATTAGAGATATGTGTACGGAATAAATCTAAGATGGAACAATAATGATTCAATCAAATTTAGAAGATTTTTTACATTATTTTTCTTTTATATACATGTTTCAATATGATATATCTTGCGGTGTTATTATACAGAAATTTCTTCAAAGAAATCAGCATATCTTTGTTACATTAAACTGTTTGAATTCGTGACAGATTTTACATAAAAATATTCGTTTGAATTTTAGTAAAAAAAGCAAATAATTGACTAATTTCTATCAATAATGGTAGAATTAGAGGAAAAGAATTCGTTCAAGGATAAAGAAGGAAAACAAAGGAAAATTAGGATCTAAGGACATTCTGGGTAATGTGATATTTTTTTCAATTTTCTCTTAAACGTAAATAAGGGTGATGCATATCTGATAAATCTTCGAGGTTCGTTCCATATTCGCGCCGAGTGAACCGCATATGAAGATATGTAAAATGTGCTGTAATGTATTGGTTTGCAAATTAATTTCTCATCGCCTGATAGAAAGAAATATTTATTTATTTAACACTTCATTGTTAATACAATTTGGCGGGTTTATTTCCAGGTGGTAATCTCTTCCAACCAACCAGACAAAAGTAAATGAAGCAAGTTACACATGGCTGCAAAAAAACATTCAAAAGATTATTCATTTTTATGAAATTTATGGACATAAACATATTAAAGTAAAAGTGAGATATCATCAATCAAAAGAAAAGGAAAAGATGATGGAGAGGAAAGAAAAATCAGGAATCAAACACGTTATATTACTGACTAGAATTTGAGAGTTTTTATAGTCACTTTTTAAAGCATGCCAAGGATGAAGGAAGTCTATGATTGGATTGTAACTAGTTCCAGAGTCTCATGGACAGTAAAGGGCGACGTAAAAAAAAAGAGCGGTGAACTGGGAAGACCAATAAACAATATCTGTCTGAGCACAGCGCAAGTCCATGATCGGCAAGACGTTGATAATTTTCGGCGTGATAAAAGGGGGCGGCGGGAAAGTTAAGGATATTATACAATACATATAGTATGTGAATTTGGCGTATATTTCTCATATTTCTCCATTTCAATGCCTTCTGGTATGAAGTGGTTTTCTCAGGTTAAAAATAAATCTTAAGACAAACATTTAGAAAAAGCTGTAATTTGTCCAGCTGTTTCTCCAGCTGGTTAAAAATAAATCTTAGGCAAATAATTTGAAGAAGCTGTAATTTGTACAGACGTCCGCATAGCTAAAATCGGAAAGAGCAGAGATCGCATGAGTAAAATTTTGGTTTTATTAGGCAGGAATCTTTGCAACAGTTAAAGGGAATGAAGGTATCAACAATCAAAGCGAACACCAATCAGGAATGATAAAAAAAAACAGTATTTCTTACGAGTACACTGGAATAGAAGTTGGAGATATATTTTGTGGGTATTCAAGTGTTGTGAAATTAACCGAAGTGAGACCCTCCACAACAGGTTTCTCACAGAACTCGCTCACTGACTTCAGTTATAAATAATAATCTCGACAGAATAAGCTCATGTTTGCACCAAAAATATGAATCAATTAATTATATTATAATTTACTGCCGTTGCGTGCTCTCAGTTGGTTGATCTAACAAGATTTTTATCCACAACCTGTACGCAAGTTCGAGAGAGGCAAACTAAATTAATATTATTAACGATCAAAAATTAAGTGTAAAATTTCTCGCACGGAGTAGTATTGCTCATACACCATGTCAGGTGTAGGAACACAAATATTTACTCAAATTTACAGTTTTATTATTAATAAGTTTTCTTATTTGCGGATCATGCCACAAAACCTAGGCACGCGGCATGACGTTATTGCTTCGAAAATATGTAATTAACGCTGATAAGACTTAATTAAAACGCCAATTAAAATTTCGGTAACTGTTGTTTTTTTTTTACTGCCCATTTTTCGTTCCGTTGGGTTGCCCCCATCCTTCCGTGCTGCTAATTAATGGCCAGATATTTTAGCGCAAAACGATGTAAACAATCACATACTGCGCGAAGCACTTAACCGCGGATGCACACGGCTACATGCCAAACCCCTGGACTAATTAAAATAACACAGAAAAGAGAAAGATGTACCTTAACAATTTTTGCATAAACTTTGTACCATTTAGTTCCAGCTATCCTTTTTACTTATGAAAACGCAGTATTAGTATTTTAGATACAGGTATTACACTACTGTACAAATCGTCAGCTCGATATAATTTCCAGAGATTTTTTGCACATGCTTAATTAACGCAAATATATGAAATGTACATCATCCATAGTCTAGTTGGTAAAACGCTTCCCTTCCACCAGAGGGTACCCAAAAAAAGGATCCCAATCTGATTTAAGAATTTGTCTTCCAACAATACGTGCACGTGTTAGATGGATATTGCTACATGTACACGTGTGGTAATATTTCCAACACGTACAATGGCAAACTATGTAACGTACAATGGCAAACTAGGCAAACTATGTAGTACATGTCTGATCCAGTGGTTCTCAACTCAAACTCTTGATTATTGAGGCCGAAGACAATGTTGACTCCCAGGCACCCTCCAAATCACCAATTCGGATATAATGTATTAAAAAGTATCGTGTGAATAATAAAATCTACATAAAGAAATTATGAAAAATAGAAACGGTTTGTACCCTTTTGATTTACTTTAATTAAAGTTTTTCCTCTTTCTTTTGTTGTGAAATTTGATGTTTTAAATAGCAAACACTGTTGATATCCTTAATGTCAAACAACGTCTATTAAATACTCCTTTTGAAAGACGTGAAGACTAATTTAGCAGGATCTTGACTACGCATCGTCCTGTTGATATTAATCTAACGGAGTAAGCAATATCTCCAGTTACTTTTTAGAGATTTTTCCTTTTATTTTACGTAATAAAAATTTTCAACCGTGCTAAACCGTGGAAACCATAATTATAGAAACACCCTCAAATTAACTATTTTTTCACCAAATGGGACTATTACGAGTGAGTGTATTATTAATGCTCTAAAGCAGGCCTTTTTAAACTATGGGTCGCGACCCAAAATGGGGTCGCGTAACAAAATTCTTGGGTCGCGAGAGATTTTAATGTCAAATATTTAAATTTTTAAATTAAAAAAATAAAGATTTTTGTATGTTTCTAAACGAATTCTAAAACTATATATTTTCATATGTATATGTATATTGTTACCTAATAAATAAATCATCAAAAAATATTTATTTATCTTTCTTTTATATTTATATGGGGTCGCCAGGAAACTCGCAATCATAAATGGGGTCGCCAGGAAACTCGCAATCATAAATGGGGTCATGAATGAAAAAAGTTTAAGAAGCCCTGCTCTAAAGCATTGAAAAAAAAATTAAATCCCTTTAATAATACTACGCTATTTGGAACTCAGCCGAACAGATACTTCATATATTTAATTTCGATAGGTGAAAAAATAGTGCAATTGTTAAACCTTGCTTTTCAATCGTTACACTAATAATATTATATAAATGTTTTTCAGCCTCGACGTTTTCTTTAATTATTTAATTGATTACCTTGGTTTTCAAATAAGCTCAAGTTTATATATGATGTACTAGAAACTAAAGCTGGTTTTGTTTTGATGCTCGCCCTCACTTAATTAAAGAAAAATAACGAAATATTTCTTTAGTCAACCTTTTAATGAGTTGTTGACAATTATATATCAAGTAACTAGTATTCTCAAGAATCGTTTCTTTTAAGTGTGTTTAAGTGTATTTCAACCTGATATAAAAATAGTCATTATTTTATACTAAAATATGATTGTCTTTTTTTAAGGGCAAAGGTTTTTTAGTGGAAAAGAGCTGACAATGTTTTTTATGTCTTTAAAACTTATCATTCATGACCGATCCAAGGATAACGTTGTAAAAGATTATAGTCTATTTGCTAATAAACTGTATTAGTCAATGAAGTTCACCATGAAACTTCTTTAGTATTTCATGATTTATAGAAAATTAGTCATTAACATAATGTAAGTTTACGTAAAACCAATTCTATCGTGTGATATACTTAATATATTCGAATTCCGACATATTGGACAGTGTAACTAGGAGACAATATTTTCTTCGGTTCCAGTACTGAGCTTTAGCGGATTTAGCGGTGTAGGCACGAAACTCACGATTCGTTATAGCGCGTCACATGTTAGCAACACTACTGCAAGTAAAGAGGCAAAAACACTGACATACGTTGTTGATGTGTACCAGTATTGTTACCAGACTAACTCTTTTTACCAGACTTTGACCATTTTTTTATTTTATATGTTGGATGCCATCAGGAATAGAATAGGAAAGTCTCGTTAAAAGTCAAACCTAAAACCAATACGTTGATATTAAAATTCTTAAAACAAAACAAAAGTGGTGATGGACTTGAAAAAACTCATAGAAATAATAATTTAAAACTCAAATGAAATATTTCCGCATTCATATTCAATGCTTATGAAAAATTTCTTTAAATTTTTCGTAATTTAATTTTTTGTGAAACGTAAAATCTTATCAATATGAGATGTTAACAAATTATTACATTAAAAAATGTGATTTAAGAGATTTTACATTTCTTATCTTAAGTCATCAATATTTTCGAGACCTTTTGTAACCTTTCAGACACATCTACGAAGATATGGAAAGAAACACAAAAAGACATAAATAATAAATTAAAAGAGTCATATATTTCTGAAGCCGAGAGCAAGACACGAACAATATTATTCTTTAGTACTTTCCATGTTTTCTCATAATTTATGTCTCACGGCTTTCGCATTTTTTACTCAAATTTTAGTTTAAATATTTACATTGGACTTTTTATGTCTGCGAAGAATAGACACATAGTTGCGGGGTTTTCTCTTTCTTATTTTGTTCCCCTTATTCTTTCGGATCAGAGTCCCATCGTTAAATTAGAAACATGCTAATTGTATTGGATTACATCAAAAGGATACATAATCACTGAAAATTGAATATTCAGAATGTTTTTACTTTTCCCCCTTTACCCTATGTTTTAACTATAGAAGGGCGTAGGTTTTAATTAAAAATAAATCATTCACAATAATATTAGCGCAGTTAACTTTACTTTCTTATTCAGGTTGATCGTTTCGGTATATAAGTTTCTTGTTAACTATATAAATTACATTACATACATACATCCATTTATTCAAATAATATGTTTGTTTTTTTTCTGTATTGAAATCAAACCGCTTTTTTAATCTCGTTTCATAATTTTAAACAACTTATTAATTGAATTAATTTTTTTGGGCAATTGATGCATCACTGTCCTCCCTAATATAACTGTATATGCCGTTGGGACTAGTTATCGGCTACCATAAGATTCTCACCCTCGTTGACTTGATTTAAACAATGACTTAAAAATATTTCCTCTCTCTTCCATAACGAAACGTGTTTCTCCATATTACAACGATAATATTTTGAACAAAAGCATAATATACTCGTATACATATATACTTCAAAAGGTTATGATTACAATTTTATATTATTTACGTTTTAATTTTTTTCAGGTTGTTATGATCCAATTTTGCGATATTAGCATTTGCCCAAAATGAATTAATGAAGACCTTCTTCACGTTGTGTTTTACTGTCAGTGCCATTAGACTCGGGAACCACCTTCTGCTGCAGTAAGACTCTTACACTCGTTGGTTTTTAAAAATATTACATATCTATTCCATGATGATTTTTTTTTTCTCCATAACTCATATTTTATCGTCCTTTAATATTTTCCTTTCCTTTTCCAGTCTGACGATATATGAAAATATTTCATTTTGCTGGGTTTTTTTTTCGTTTATTTTTTAGTACTTTAAGTATGTCTAAGTTTGTATTTCTTTTTTATTGTAACATTGTCACCTGACAATTGATATGATCCTGCGTAACTCTTATCTGGTCGGTTGGAAGAGATTTTCGTATTACAGTCAACAAGTATTTTTTTTATAATTAACAATCAAATACGCACTCAATCTTAATCCAAAATTATATGATTATATGAACTTTTTATGAACTTTTTATTATTTGAAAATTATATGAACTAGTGTAAGAAAGCGACTTTAACGTCAGAGGTTTCTATAAGAGATTTATAGAGCTCATATGCACCATCATAGAGGAGTTCCTGAGCTATATGAAAAAAATACTTCTAAGTACTGAAGAATGAAGTTTGGTAATTTTCTTATTCTGGTAAGCTATTACTAAGTTGTTTTTTAATGTAAATGGTAAAACTATGATTGCGAGAAAACAAAAATCATATAAAATAAAAATACTTTCTTCACGAATGAGGAAAATTTTAATTTATTTATCCAAAAAAGGTGCATTAAAAAGTATCCAGAAAAATAAGAAAGGAAAGTATTATAGTATTTTCCCAGAAAAATAACAATTTATATTCTTTTGAGGATTTTTTTTTCACAGGTGAGAATAAAAAGGGTAATTAATATATGTTAGTTACTCAAAATATCTACTTTATTAATACAGATAAGGTCAGGTGGCGAGACCATTTCGGTAAGTTCATTTGTGATAAAAGTCAAAATGGTATTGCTAAAATAAGATTTGATAAATCGTACTTAAATATTTTATAACAACCAGATACTCTAGGAAGTATGTCTTACCCTTAAGAAATACAGCAGATAGTATATTAAAACCTATGCAACAGGCTGACAAGTTTGCCAACAGCAGGTTTCCTCAAGTGCTGCGTGCTCCTCGCGCCCGCCCACTCGCGCGCGCTCAATAAATTCGGTGACTGAGAGTTGCGCCCGCCTGTGCCGCCCGCGCCCTCGCATTGCGTGCGCGCCGCGCATAAATGTTTTATTGCGCACTGCACTGACTGCGAGAGCCGCTCTTATGCCAATCGCCAGGGGTGGAGCTGCAGTATCATGTGCTAAATTAAACCCTGTGTTCCAGTTTTGACGTTGGATGTCGGTTGTTCTTTCGCTTCGGGATATCAGTAAATGTTTATTGATGGTGAGGACGGCCATCCATTTCAGATCGGCTAATCCCCATGTATAAAAGTCAATGCTCAAACTGAGGGAAGTGTTAGAACTTATCAATAGCATTATGACTCGATTTAAGGTAGTATAGGTACTGACAATATTTTAGGAGTTATTTCAGTTACAAAACGATGTTGAAGGAAACTATTATAGTGTGGTCGTTACAGCGTGTTAAATTATATAGCTCCTAGATGACATAATGCATTAATCTGTATATATATATGGAAGTAGGCATCCGTCAATGAAATATGATGCTTACGTCCACGTCCACACCCTTGTCCTCGTCCATGTCCACTTCCACATCTGCATCCCCCATCCACGTCCACAGCCACATCCCCGCAGAAACGAAAGAAAATAATGAAAATGAGTGATCAAGTTTGTTAACAGTGCTCACCATTAGGTATCAAAAACCATCCACAAAACCTCTGAATCTAGAAATTATAGCGAATAAATTATAGACTTCATTAGTTCTATGGAAAATATTCGTGACATGAAAATAACAAAATTTTATTGATTACTCATAATAAGTGTATTTCTATTTATTTGCATTTTATTTAATAGCCTTTGAAAATTTGTGAATAATATTAATTTGTGAATCATTAAAATATACACTGCAAGAAATAATAAAAACATGGGGTGCATTTAATGAAAAACAAATATATATATTTTTTTAACTATTTCTTATAGATAGTGAGACATTGTTACAAGTTAACTAATTAACATACGTAATGAAGTCATCGGAAAAGCTTTTATGTTATGTTATGTATTTTAGAAAATTTTCTCAGAACTGGTTCAAATCCTCCCTTGTCCTTAGCATTTTTTTTTACCACTTTGTTAATTACAATGTGTTTAGCAACCAGAGAATTTCAAAAGAAACAAGTTGGCTACTCATAATTGAATATTAGTCCCAACATGGGGATATGCAAGCGAAACTAGAACGTGCCAAAAATTATGAAAGTAAGATAAATGTGATAGAAATAAGAGCGTTGCTCAAAATGAGTGGAAAAACAATGTATAACAATATAAAGATTGAGGAGGCCAGGAAGTAATGTGGATAGACGAAGCTGGCGTGCTTAAAATGAAGAAAGTAAAATCGAGCATTGAGATAATGGTTTCGTCACGTAGAAAAAAGTTATTGATGATTTACAAAAAAAACACTCTTTACAAGTATTATAGAAGGTACGGGAAATTCGGGAATATCTATAAAACGTAGTATCATGACGAAACTAATTAAAATCTGAAAGAGAAGAAGGGGGAATTTAAAGCCTTTATAATAAGAGAGCATATATGACGAGGTGTATGGACGTGACATAAGCGAATGATATGTGCCAGGATATAATGAATTGGAGATCTCTCTATTTGCCTGCTCCAATAGGGGAGGGGCATGGTGATGTTAGTATCAGTTGAATAGCATTTACCATTAGGAATTCTTATGTTTCTTCTTCTTCGAAGGATTCAAAACTGAATAATATTAATATTCAATATACGTGGTCACATCATTACATCTTAAAAATATATGTTGACGTTCACGTCCATAATCATAATATAAATATATCATGCCCTAGTACAAGAACAGCAGAAGGAAGGTCAAGAAAACTATGTATGATAAAAAGGGGAGAACCTCGCTAGTACAACTTTACCTGGATTGAGCCGATGTAAGGGCTGTGGCGTCAGACAGCCCAACTCATTGAAAGGCTTGGTCAATTTTTTTGCCCCGACCAAATAGAAAAAAAGTCCATGAATAGGAAACTAAGTAACCATACTGTATGTATATTTTACTGCCCAAATATGATTAGACAAATCGGACGTCCAGCCTATATCATACATCAGTGTTACTAAAGGAAGATCCGCAGGCTCAACCTACTGTGGGATGACATGGAATGAAGGGTTGGGGACCAGCCTAGATGGAGACTTTTTATAACTTCTTTGTGTTCCTGATGAAGCGTGTAAGGTTATGGTGATGGTGTAAAATTGAATATGTAAACTTCAAACAGATTGTGAAGAAAATTAAGTGATATCTTTGACTCGTAATGTATAAATTGTAAATTAAGAATATGAATATTTTTCTCCCTATCAAGTAATTAATGTCTAACCGAGGACGCTGTTTATATCGTATTATATTACATTTTCGTTGTACACAGTACACCCATGCGGACTTATTGCCATCTGGCAATCTATTCCAACCAATCAGAAATATGTTAAACAGGTTTTAAATGAATACCAGACTGTAATCGCGACGAAACTAGGCGACGGAGGTGTAATTTTCCAATAATAATTCACCCCCTCGAGGAGTCTGCTCCCTAAAAGGCACTTTATAAATCGTTATTTTATTATTGTTATTATTAACAATCGAACAAAAAGCGGCATATATATTTAAGAAAACCAACCAATGTCATTTTAATTACTTATTTGAATAGTTGACGATTAATTCTAAGTACATTTTTTTGGAAAAAAATATATATTATATTATTTGAACGTAAATTTTCAAAAAAGACCCGACCTACAAAATCTTTTCCTTTGATTGATTTGGTAAATCAAAAAAACACAGATCAATTATGTATGTGCACAAATATCTATTAAACATCACCATAAAATATCTATCATTTTTTTTTCGTGCAATCCATATAAAGCAACGAGATGTTTCTTTAATTACATGTGATTTTAGTATTTCTTGCATATTAACATTAATTTAAACAAAAAATATATATATTTTTATAAATAGGCAATCCACCCAAACTAGGATGATTTGTGCCACCAAATTAAATACGAGTACATGAAATTATACGAGTCAATATAATAAAACCAATTTTAAAAAATGCCACTACTGGATAATTCAAAGTTTCAACTGATAAACCATATATTTTTTTAAAGGATTAAAATTGATAAAATTTATGTTATAATATTAACACTTATTATTTTAAAAACTTAAAGAACAATTCAAAACTATTATTATTTGCGATATTTTATTTCTGAGAAAACAGTAATGATTTAGCCGATCCACAACGAGCGGTTGTAAGTTATGAAAGGACCAAACCGATGTTTTGCATTACAGTTTACGATTTGTTGACGTTTTTTGCCGAATGCATTAACACCCGCTGACGAGCTGTCGACAGGGCTGCTTTTCTTTTAAATTTTATTGTTAGTCGTTTTTATTATCAAAAATCAAATGATAAAAATAGAAGTTGTTAGAATATTTTATTCTTGCTGTTACACATACTCGTATTTGTTAAATGCACATTTTTTTGCATTCCTTGACAACTCAATGACTTTCAAGGCAATGTCAACTTTTACAAATCTGTCAATCCCACACTTAACGAATACGTTTTAAAACGAACCGAACTTTTTTAATATGTTATGTGAAAAATAATAAATTAAGAATCAGGTATTTTTTCAAACGTTTTTCAGTTTATTTGCTAAAAGAACCCAACCCACATTTTATATGTCCTAAGATAATTAAAAAAAAAACATCTTGTATCGACCAACTTCGTTTTTAAACGGTAGTTAACCATTACTAACCAATATTACTTTTATGATCTAGTATTATTCCATATTTCAAATAAACGTTTATAGGTTGGGTTTCTTTCGCATATATACGTCTAGTTCAGAGATCGATCCATAAGGTCATCCATTGACGTAATTATAAATTATACAAATCATATATGCAAAAACGAACTTGCCCTTCTTAATATTTTTTTAAATTTTTTTGAATATCGAATAAGCATGACTAATTTCCACACATGCAAAAATATCAAGCCATATAAATTGGTGATTCATCGTAAAATTCCGCCTTAAAAAATATTCCATACAATACCATGCAAAACGATGTAATGTTTCTTTAATTGTCTCAGAATGGTTAAATGTGGGTTGGGTACTTTATTTAATATGTTTTCCGGAAAGTAGTTTCGCATTTCTCGAATAGATATCCTTAGGACAAAAATTCCATTACTTAGTGTATTTCAAACATACGAAATGTGTATTATTGTGAAAGATAATAGTTTAGCGCAGCTTTTTCGGATATTATTTATCCAAATTGCTGAGCGGTTTTTTTGACTTAAATTAGATATATGCAGTGTATAATATACGACGCGCAGTAAGCGATGGTGTGGCAAATGTGGTTTAAATATTTCTTAATGGAGATACGATTCTCAAAGATGGTGTCCTCTCTAGAAAGTCGATTACTACTGATAACAGCTAAATCAAAACTGTCATCGAAAATGTTCAGCTTTTTACGACATTAAAGGATGCTGAAACAGAAAATATCGAAAACTACCATCCACAAGTATTTAGGGTGCAATTTTGCGTTTAATTATGACCTAAATATTCGAAATTACTTTCCAGCTGGCCCAATCTATATATTAACGTTTTATTTACCAAAATTACAATATAAAAAAATATAGCAAATCATACATACAGCACAAAATTATTTTAATATTTGTTTTTTTTTCATTTGTCCTAATTTATTATTTTTTTTAAATATGTAAATATTTGGGTACCTTATCTAACTTGACAGCGAAAAATATTATTTGATATGTAGTGATTTTGTAAAATTGATGCAAAAGTTAATTAAATATTTATAAATAAATGACATCCTTTACTATAAATAAACGAGAGCTCGTGACCAGCCCTGGTTTATCGAGACGCGTTCTCCTTTATTATAACCCCTGCAACCACACTGCGTGTTATGGGCATCGTAAAATAAACAAATATTTATTATAAGCATGTATTTATTTACATGTGAGTACAGCGAGCCTTGCGGAGCGACGGGCTCGGACACCTGTTTGGTGAAGTGTTGATGTGGGAATGTCGACTTACAACGGGATTCCCCGGCTGGGTCTAAAATAAACGATGGATACTCTCATTAAATTTTGTGCTAAATAAGAATGAGTTTAAAGGATCGTGTTTTTTTTTCATACAATTGCCATACAATGCTGGGTTTCACAGTCGAGTATCTACACGACATTCCAATAGTTAATCTCGAGCTGCTCCTTCACGGCAATTATGTAATTTTCTGTTAGAGAACAGTCCGATCTTACTTGCGCACTCCCTCCAGCAGCTACATATGTGGATCAGACTGAGGCGTTTGTTTATGCTGACGCATATTCTTAGCATCCTGATAGTTTCTCATATATCTTACTGGTGATGCATCATCAGCACGAGGACATATAATTTTCCACCTCCCACGATCTTAAACCGCCTGCCCCTAGTTTCCAAGCGCCCCGCACAAAGTAAACCACTTTCGCAGACTGACCTTATGGTGCCAACTCTTCCCCCGACCTTTCGCTTGTCCATTACTTTCCCGTATATAACACGTTTGTGGAGTATGTGATCACCAATGGATATCGCGCTTCCAGTCCATCTCAATTTCACCTCTACAACCATATCCTTGATATGTTTACAGTTGGAGCGTTACAGGATCGAGACGAACTCTTGATTATTAATAAAATGTATAGTTACTTGTATAGTACACAAATGGGTATTTGAATTAATTTGTTTAACTTATTAGAAATAGATCACAGACCACTGATACATATATAATGTGGACTAACATCTACTTTTTACTTAAGTTGAACAACTATTATTTTTGTACCTATAAATTGTTTTACTTCATAGTTTCTTCGTTGCTTGATTAATTGCCCATCTAAACTTCTTTTGGCTCGACGTTGCAAGTTTGTCAATCTAAATGTTTCAATTTTTAATCAATACTTCCAATTGAATCTAGTCTGCTCATTCCATTTGCATACAATAATTTAATATTTTCTAAACGTATACATTTTCAGCCTTGTGTTTTACTTAATTCATTATAATTTAATCAAACGATTTGAACAAATTATTATAAAAAAATATACCAGCATTTTCTTGACATCAAAGACTAGTTATAACTATGCACGAAGCTAGAGAGAATAGAGACATTTGCAGCACAGAGTCAATGCCTATTCAGACTTTTACAAGTATTATGATGATTAATAATAAATCTTCTAAGCAACAGGAATATTAAAACGAATATGATATAGATATGAACACAACTATAAACTTAGTGTAACACGGGGAGTTCCGCCCAAGTTAATCATGTCCTGTTTACACATCAATCGACTAACTGCATTACACACGCTTTATACACAATACATCCTGGTGGACTAATTACCATGTATGAAAGTTTCTTACGAGTATTAAAATGTCTTATAGGTTTGAACATTTTCACAGCTATTTTCCATACGTTCAAACAAAGTATTCTGTTGTATTTCCGAATTCAGTTATTTGGTTTATTAAGTGTTTTGCCCTTTTGGATAATCCGGAAGATGTGCACAACATTCTATTATGTTTATGTTATAGTTTATTTCTTGGTTGATTTTAATCGATAAGTGTATTTTTCGTAATTTTAATGTGTTTATTTTGCTATCTCAACATTCATATTAATATTGCGTAATATTAATTGGTTGATGATCTTTATTTTTGGTTAACATTAATTTATTTCAGAATCTTAAACAAATATCAGGGTATAAATTTTTAATAAAACCCATATTTTTTATTTTGTAATCACCACCGTTTTTTTAGTTCACTACTGGTTTTAAAGACCTCCGTCTTTCTCGTCAGGTGAAGTTGAACTAAACTATGTCTAAAATACATTTTTTCTAATTGTAATAGGTACAGGATAGGAAGAGGGGAGAAGTGGCCAATGAGGGGAGGGGAGTAGGTGGGCGTCAAAAGGATGCCTTTTGAACGGGAAACATATTTAGCAGAGGACTATTACTGCAATTAACTTGATGGTTTATAATGTTGAGACTTAATTTGCCGTTTTTTTTTATCTCCAGAAGTTGCAACACCTCGTCAGGTGAAATTGAACTAAATTATGTCTAAAACATATTTTTTCTAATTGTAATAGGTACAGGAGAGGGGGAGGAGAGAACTGGTTAATAAGGGGAGGGGAGTAGGTAGGCGTCAAAAGGATGCTTAAGTTACAGCTTCGAAATTATGGAGATTAAAAAAAGTGTTAAATTAAGTCTCAACATTATAAAAAATCAAGTTATAATAATTTCAATAATAGTCCTCTGCTAAATGTCTTTCCCATTCAAAAGGCATCCTTGTGACGCCTACCTACTCCTCTCCCCTTATTAACCACTTATCCCCTTCCCCTCTCCTGTACCTATTACAATATTTTAGACATATTGTAGTTCAACTTCACCTGACGAGGAAGACTCTTTGAAACCGGTAGTGAATGCAAAATAAAAATAAGTATTTTATTAATTTCATTAAAAATTTATAAACATGATACCATAGAGTGAAACAAACGTCTTTTCTAAGATTCAAGAAAAGTTTGCTCCGATATTCAGTTTGCTCCGATATTCAAAAACTATGTCAGTATACAAAACGTTTGAACTATAACATAAAAGGGGAAATATTTCATAATTCGATAAGTTTCAACCTGTTCCCTCCTTTTACCTTAGCGCTGAATCTCGATCAGCAAATATTATAGTACGAGTATTACACTTACACACCATAGTGTCGTCAAGTGCGCCGATAGTAAATCAATGTTTTATTGGAAGCTTGGGTCTTACACTCATATATTCTATATCTCCTCATCTGTCTTACTGGTTATATATTTTCTCTGCCAGTCATCTATTACTGTCTTACATCACTACGAATTATTCGAACAAAAAGGATAGACTGAAAAAAAATTCTTATTCTGTACGTGTTTGTGAAGATCATAGAAGAATATCGCTTCGTAATATATATGAACGCATATATGCAAAAAAAATCCAACCCACACTATACCCTTTATTATATCAAGGGAAATAATATACTATGGACAATTAGGTATATTGTTTGAATTGTTATCCTCGACGATCTATGTAGCCTAGTTGGTAAAATGTATGTCTTCATCTCGGGGGCTGCAGGCTCGATTCCCACTGATATACATTTGTTTAGAAAATGTTTTAGTCTGATTTTCACATAATGCCTTATTTAGATCTTTCTGATCGGTTGAAAAAGATTGTCATCCAACAATTAACTCACCAGGGTGTAATGTTTAAATGGAAAATATAATACGAGTATTATAAGTAGAGTTCTTCAAAAATGTTAAACTAACTTAAGTTATCCTTCTCAGTGAATTATCCTGTACTGAAAAGGATATACTTACATGGGTTTCAAACAGCTCTAAGCCTTTCCCCTTTTTTTTACTTCATGTTAAAATTATTGTTAGGTAATTAAACTTTAAGACAACTTTTTCACAAAAAAATCCCTGGGTTTATTTTATATTTTATTCGGAAATCCATTATACATTTCCCTTAATACATATATGTATGTACCACCAAGTCATATCTTTGTTGGGGTAAACAGAGAAGAGGTAGCGCCGGACTTTTCTATCACGACACATACCTTTCACTTCCTCTGCATCCAACACAGTCTCATACAATACCAACAATTTCTCTGACTTAACATTTCCTTTTGCAAAATATCATTCACTTGATCTAACCATACTTTCCTCGGTCTTCTTCTACCACGCCTTCCACTCACATTGACACTGTATATTTGTTTTGTTAATCTTTCTTCATTCATTTGTTCTACTCGTTCTACGTGCGAATCCCATCTCCGAGTACTTTTTTTCATTTTACTTAATTCATCAGCCTAAACGTCACATTTATTCCTAATCACTGCATTCTGTATTTTGTCATAAATCGTCCCCCCATGTATTCTTCTCAGTGCACGCATTTCCACAACATTTATTCAGCTCCTTCAATATTTTTCCACGTCCACGATTCACAGTCTATACATCAAAATTGGTACTAGAAGACTTTTCTGAGCTACCTTAGCTAATTTTGTTACTGATCGGTTTGAGTATATTTATATTGTACTGCCCCATTGACTTTGTGTCCTACCCACCGATCGATATCCCTCTTAAATTTTCCATTATCAGAAAAAAATCTATCATATATGTTTTCTCTTAGATATATCATTATTATTTTGTTCTCGCATACCCTGTAGCAAAAAAATATTCGCAAAAACAGTCTGATTGTGCGATGGATAATTTTTACACATATACGTCCATATGTCCTGAAGTATGTCCTCTTGAAATATTTTTGTCCGCGTTTTGATCGATTCACGGTAGTAAAGCATCGCCTACTCGACTCGGTTTTGATAAATAAAAACATGTATATGTGAGCCGGGGGAATTGGCGGAGACGTGACCAAATCAATGTAAAAGCATCCCCATCCCTGCATTATCTCGCGTGCCGAGCCGCGCCAACCCCTACACCCGGCCGCATCCCTCACGTTAAGGGTGTGCAATCTAAAAATTATATAGAATAAAGTATTTTAAACGATACGATTTTAAAATCACAAATATTTTCGGTAAAAAAATCGATGGAAAATAAGTGACCTACTTAATAAACTTTTTTTAAAAACAGATAGTTATTAGAAACAAATTTAAGTTGTTTTACGTAATATAATATAGTTTTTTACATTTATTTAATAATTGAATATACAATAAAAATCATCTTGCAAAGTAAAAAAATGAATGTCTTACTTAGAGTATCTGATATTATAATATTGTATAGAGTAACAAATAATCGGATAAAGGATAAGTATTATATTTGTTAGAGATTAGTGTTAAAGGTAGAATTAAGACATATTGAGAGAGTTTAATCAACTTGAGAGAATGGCTTACGAAAAACTTTAATGAAGAGCGAGAAGTTGGTATCACTGCAAAGTCGTCCTAGTTAATGGAGAGCGAGAAGTTGATGTCACTGCAAAGTCATCCTAGTTAATGGAGAGCGAAAAGCTGGTATCACTTCAATCGTCCTAGTTAATGGAGGGCGAGAAGTTGGTGCAAAGTCGTCTTAGTTAATGGAAAGCGAGAAATGGGTATCACTGCAAAGTCGTCCTAGTTAAATTGAGGTATTTTTGATGATATCGGATATTTTCATTTTTGTAAATACACAACACACTTGACTCACCCTCGATTATTTTACTTGCAAAATTTTATTGTGATGCTCTCCGTGGTCAAATACATAAGTCACCTGTCTCTCAGCCCGGGGGGGGGTTGCGAATTAAAATCCTACAGGAATCCAGATTTGGACAAAAATTCATTTTCGTTTTTATTTAAGTTCTTTTTTTTAACTGGTTGGGAGAGGGTGCTTCCTAATAACGAACCCGCAAGGTTATTCTATACACAATGAAAATATTTTTGTAAAAATTGATAACCTTCAACCAAATTAATTAATCAATAACTTTTTTAAAATTAATGTTCGATATTTATATTTAATTACAACCTCCTTGGCCTAGTTGGTCAGACGATCGCCTTCCACGAATAGGTTTCGTGTTTGATTCCCGATGGTATCCGAAAGTAAAAAAATAATAATTAGGGCCCAGTCTGGTAAGAATTTGTTTGGAAACAATATGTACTCGCACGAGCTAGATATCTTCACATACGATAGTTTTTTGGTAAAACAATGGATGATGAACTGCGAGTTCCGTGCGTATTACAATGAATCTACGCCCAATGCCTTCATTAATGGGTCCGAAGTAAATCTTGTATCCCAGTCACTCGACTCAATATAATCACGAATTCCGATATATTGAAGGATACCTACCATTCGAATGAATGAATTAATCTAATAACGATATTTTTATTTCTAATCCATCACGTGAATGTCCTGCAGAAAAAACTTCGTACATACATATATACCATCACACCATATCCCCAGGGAAGGTAAAGGGGACAAAGCGCCAGACTTTCCAATCTCAACACACATCATTCCCCTCTTCTACATTCATTCTACATCTACTCATACAACTCCTATGATTTCTCTGATTTACTACATATCCTTCTTTCAATATAGCATTCACTTGATCCAATCCTCGTCTCCTTGGTCTTCCTCTACCACACCTCAACTCACATTTGCTCTACATATTTATTTTGTTAGTCTTTCATCATTCATTCGTTCTAACTGCCCAAACCCTCTCAGAATGCTCTTCTTCATATTCATCTTAAAAATTTCAATTTAACATATACCATTATTATTTTTTTAGTATCATTAGGAACAACAAAATATGTATCTATTTTTTGGTATGATTTTATATAAGATAGTATAATTTATTACAAACAAATAAAATAATATTTAATTTAATTTAAAAAAAAAACGATTTATTAATATTATCACATTAAAGAAAATAAAACTATTTAACGTTGAACTATTAACCCGCGAAGCGACCACATTAGCAGCCGACATAAAATTTCATTCGCTATTTAGGAAATTAACGCAATTTTTTTACATAAATTACCATTAGAAAACGAATAAAAATTCATTCTCAAGGTCTTCTTTACTTATTCACAAGAATGAGATAAAATAAATGTTTTTTGTATTCATCGAAAAAAAACTTCTTCAATAATTTTGCATACTTGTGGAATGCGGTAAAACTTATTTTATTTTGACACTTTTATGGGACGACCTCCGTGGCCTAGTTGTAAGACGCATGACTGGGGTCTATTCCCGTTAGAACCCAGATTATTTTGAAATAAGATTCCAGTCTGATTTTCACTTAAAGCCTCTAACATCTATTGGATTGGTTGGAAGAGATCGTCACATGACTCGTCGTCACTCGTCAGATTTTACTATATTAAAACGAAAATATAATAAAATACAATCGGTATCCATGACTGTGTATTAAAATTAGTAAATATTTGAGTGAAAGTAAAAAAAATAAACAAAAGAAAGATCTCGAGCTAAATGGGTATAAAGATGGGAATTGAATATGAGTTAAGAATAAAGATTTGTTAAGGGTAAATCATATATTTTTTTGTTTGCTTGATTGAGCTTGGAAGATTGTTCCAAAGTGTAGGTAAATAAACTATAAAATATTATGTATAGAATCACTTATGATACATAGAAGAGTAACGATATTGTGATGACCACATCGGAGAAACAATCCATCTACATTATTTTAATAAGTCATGAAGAGTTTTGGCATTCCGAATGATTTTTCTCCAAGGTCACTTCTCGCTGTCTCCTCCTAGATTCCCCCCATTTCTAGCTTCAAAGATCTGTTGTACGTCGTCAAAAAACATTTTTCATGACCTAACAAATGTATATTTTTAATTTTGAATTTCAGGAATATAACATTATATGATATAAACTTTTAGATAAAAACAAAATTGGGTGTGCATAGTGCAATCTTGGTCTCATCATTAGAATATGTAAGTGAAACTTAAACTTATAAAAATTCATGAAAGTAAGATGAACGCTGTAAAAATTGGTATTATCTAGAGTGTTCAAATAAATATAAAAGAATTAGGACTTAAGATATAAGGAAAGAATGCGGAATAAAACAAGATGAACTGGTTCGACAACGTAGAAGAAATGAATGATGAAGGATCTACAATTATACTTTATTCGAGTAGTGAAGAAAATAGGTGAAGCTTGGGAAGGTCTAAAAACGTGGTATAACCAAATAAATCAAATTCTGAAAGAGTGAAGTCTTTATAATGAGAGAGTATGCATAATGAGATGTAGATACGTGACAGACGCGAGAAATGTGTGCCAGGATAGAATGGAGAGGAGATTATTTACCTTTTTAACTACAATAAAACAGTTATTTAATGTCTTTTCACTCAAGTGCAATAATAGGTTAGTTAAAAAGTTTTGAAAGCGACATCTATGGAGCAGTAGAAAACCAAAATTTCTACGTCATTTTAATATTTCATATTTCATAAAAACGTACTCAAAATTTCATTTCGATCTGTCAATTCATTCTTTGTTTACAAGTCATTTGAAGTTGACGTGTCAGTGTATTTTTTAACAATGGAAAAATCCGAATATCGTGCAGTGATTAAATTCTTTGTTTTGGAAAGTTTATCGGCTACTGAGATCCATGCAAATATAGTGAAAGTATTAAAGAAGTCTTCTCCTTCTTTTCCAGCCATTCATCGATGGGTTTTGGAGTTTAAGCATGGCCGTACAAGCGTTGAAGACGATGCACGCTCAGGACGTCCAAAAAGTGCATCAACACCAGAAATCATAGCGAAAATACAGGATATGGTTTTGGAAGATCATCGATCGACTGTGGATGCGATATCTGACACCATAGGCATCTCACATGGAACAACATGGCATATTTTGGCTGAAGTTTTGGGTTTCAAAAAACTGTGTGCACAATGGGTGCCGCATTTGCCAACAATGCAACAAAAACACGTTCGAATGCGACTTTTTGAGCAACATTTGGAGCAATTTAGAAAGGATAAAAAGGATTTTCTGCGTCGATTCATCACTATGGATGAGACTTGGGTCTACTACCATGATCCTGAATCAAAACAAGAGGCTAAGGAGTGGTGTGAACCAGACACTTTGGCTCCGAAGCGAGTTCGTGTCCAGAAATCGGCCAAGAAGGTGTTAGCGTCAGTTTTTTGGGATGCAAATGGAATTTTATTGATAGATTATCTCCAAACTGGTAAGACAATCAACTCTGATTATTATTGTGACCTTTTGGACCAGTTGGATGAAAAATTTGTGAAAAAAGACCCGGTTTGCAGAAGAAAAAAATCATTTTTCATCAAGACAATGCACCTGCTCACACAGCTCAAAAAACCATCGCGAAAATCAGTGAATTGGGGTACGAATTGTTGCAACATCCACCTTATTCGCCAGATTTAGCTCCCTCTGACTTCTGGCTGTTCTCACACCTCAAAGAATTTCTTCGTGGAAAGCATTTTTCATCAAACGAAGAGGTTATAGCCGTCGTGGAGGAGTATTTTGCAGGCCTTCCAGAAAGTCACTTCCGTGATGGGACAACAAAGTTGGAAGATCGTTGGACCAAGTGTATTGATCTTATAGAAGACTATACTGAGCAATAAAAGTGATTTCCTTCCAAAAAAATGTATTTTCTTTTCCGCTTTCAAAACTTTTTGACTAACCTATAATAATGCTCAAAAGAGAAATTTAGGAGAAAAATAAATACAGTCGAAGACATATTATAATGGCGGGAATACTTCAAATTTTACACACTTTTTTACTCAACTTAGTAAAGTTTTTATTTCAATTTAAACTTTAGATTTTCTAGCGATTTTTATTATGCATTGCGATATATAGTATTAAAGTGTATATTAATTAATACATTGATAAAAATCGAACTTGAATAGTCCGTGATTGAGTTCGGTATTCCATCACTAAGCAGCGGAGTCTAATATTTTTTTTCATTTTTTTTTATTTAATAAAGTAATCTATCATACGAACATTTGCCAAAGGCTATACTATAAAAAAATATACGAGTATCTTAAGTTCATCTATATTTTCGTATTATGATTTATATTATTTTCAAGCTGTAATTTAAAAATGTTTTTATTGGCCCAATGACAAGAGAAATATTCGGATAATTTTTTGTATTACATATTATTCTTCATTCGAAATAGATTAAAAGCTAGATTGATTTTCAAGCACATACCTATAAAATGGAGTAATGAATTTAATCAAACAGAAAATATTTTTAATGCTCTGGTTTTTTACTCTAATTCAATTGCCTGCCTTAATTAGACATGCACGTACGAGTATGTATGTAAAAATTATCCAACCTACATTTACCGGGTTAAGAAAATAATGAAAAACATTGCATCACTTTGTATGGACTAAAAGGAATGATTTTTTTAAGAAATTTAACCCTATTTTACTAGTAGCACATTTCCAACCATATGATATTGGGGTATTTTTATTTGATATTTGTAATATACCGAAAAAATGTGTTTAATGTGTTGGGTTTTTGCGTATATCTAATATTTCTTATCATTCCTACTAATAATCATAGCCTCGCCATATTTCTCAAAGCTGATTTTATATTTTCAGTAAAGTTCATATTACAAGAAAATGTTTAAACATTAGAGCTAGATTAGTTTCTATACAATACATGTCAATTGGAACCTTAAATGCGTGTATGAGATAGGAGAAAAAACCTTTGACCACGTTTTCTTTGGGTAACTGTGATCTGTTGAGCTCACCTTTCTCTCAGTTGATCGATATCCCTCGATTCTGAAAAGTCGTCGGAATCTACTAATAATGAAAAATAATATATTAGTTTATGTGATAGTTGAGCCAATTGTACTATATAGAAACGAGACTTACAGTACTATTATAAAAAAGGTCCCTCGTATTAAAAAACTGGATATTTTTAGAATGCTAGAGTCAATGAAGACACGATCACTCATTCATATAAACCCAAACAAGTTAAGATGAATTGTCAAGCAACCCAATACTGTTTCCGTGGTATAGTCAAATAGGCTGAACAGGATACATTATAAGAGCTGACAAATACAGGACACTCAGATCTTTGAGCAATTGCTAGCGGAAAGAAGGCCCGAGGCCATTCAAATCATGTACGGACAAGACATGACGTCTGAATGTTCCTGACTGACACACCAGTGCTAAGGATAGATGCTTGGAGACGCACCATGATGTCAGCCCTAGATCTCAATTATCTATAGCGCTATAAGAGTTACTAGACCAATAATACATATATATGATAAAAAGAGATATATTATTGGTCTAGTAACTCTGATAGCGCTTAATTTCTCTTACTTTGTATGTTTTTTTTTAATCTTAATTTGGAAATATTTGGAACAGCGGCAGCGGTAGGAAATTGTACATTACAAATAAATCAAATATAATATCTGCTGCCTTAGGCACTTAACTTCCACCCGGAGATTCCGAGTTCGATTCCCGATACTAACCGAAACAAAGGTACCAGTCTGGTAAAACAGTTCGTCGTAACAATACTCACGTGCAATGACTCTCATAATGTTTATGGTTATCTTGCCCCTTAAGGTAGCAGATCAGTACCAAAATGAAACCACTCCCGTTAATCATTCGTTTGGAAAATGCGTCTTCTTCCCACACTTCTTCTGCATTGAATTTTCTCCTGTAATATAAATATATCTAAGCAAGAATTAAAGATATTAAATAATGTTGCATTATACAGGATGTCACAAAAAAAATTTATCATCACAAGTGTCGCAAAAAAATATATCCACACTATATTATTTGTCCGGTAACTTGCTGATTTTTTTCGATTTAGATTTAACCGTTGAAAAATAATGGCTGAAACCAGACTAAGTTTTGAACAAAGAAAGTTTATTTTTAAGTGCTACTGGAAGTAGAAAAACGCGGTAGTAGACTTTTTCTTTTGGAGATTTCTCAAGAAAAAGTTTATGCTAAAAAACCTGAAACCGTTGCTGATTTATGAGTAGCCATTGAAAGAAAATGTTCCCAAATACCAAATGAAATTATTCTAGATGTTTGTGATTCCGTTGCTTCGCGTTGCCAGCAATGTCTAAACTAGGATGGTCATCAGTTTGAAGGCGCTAAGTATAAAAAAATACATTTATGTAGTTTATTGTGAACGTTGAAAGAGAACTGTATGCTAATAAATACAGACTTTAAAATCATTCAAATTGTGGATACATTTGTTTGCGACACCCTGTATATTCAAAGTACATAACTTTCTCGTTTTTTGGGGAACAATATTTCTGTATCAGAAAATATATTTGATGATGGATAATACTTATAAATGCATATTGAAATTTGAATAATATTGAAAACAGTTAGTACTTTTTCGCTGAATTTTAGCCAAGTGTCCAGAGATTTATTCAGGGCATATACACTTTCTGACAGGTTTTATTTTAAGCCTGACTTTATTTCTATGTCTTAGCGCTTCTGCTATCTTACACAAATTCTAGAAAAGCTCTTGGACTAACAACCGTTTATAAGTTAGCTTCTATTTAATTAATTTGTATAGGTATTGTATAGCATTACACTTTTGTTATATATAGTGCACCCAAGCGGGTTTGTTGCCAGGTGACAATATTTTCTAACCAACCAAAAATGGGTTAAAGAGGCCTCAAGTGACACCAGACCTGAACTGTTTTCAAAATTAATTGTATTCCAATAAAAATCGAACCAGTAGCTCCCGGTTTGGAAGACAGGTTTCTTACCAACTCCCAAATGTGTTATTTTAGTTCCAATTACTGTAGGATTTGAACCAAGCATTACGTTAAAAACGACCAGAATATCAAAAGAGGCCACACAAAGTGATTTTGCTTCATGATAATGCACCATCGCACACAGCAAAACCGGTCAACGAAACGATTGAGGCGTTTACTTGGCAAATACTTTCGCATGCGGCTTACTCACCAGACTTGGCTCCATCCGATTACTACTTATTTGCATCGACGGGACACGCACTTGCTGAGCAGCGCTTCACTTCTTACGAAAATGGCTCGATGATTGGTTTGCCTCAAAAGAGCAACAGTTTTATTGGCGTGGCATCCACAAATTGTCAGAGAGATGGAAAAAATGTGTAGCTAGCGATGGGCAATGCTTTGAATAAAATATTTTTTACCATTTTCATACAATAAATGTGTATTTTCTATAAAAAAATCCGGTTTCATATTTACAGGCCTGATATATACGAGTATATATGATATATTATATATATATATATATATATATATATATATATATATATATATATATATATATATATATATATATATATATATATATATATATATATATATATATATATATAATATATATATATATATATATATATATATATATATATATATATATATATATATATATATATATATATATATATATATATATATACATATATATATATATATATATATATATATATATATATATATATATATATATATATATATATATATATATATATATATATATATATATATATATATATATATATGCTATAATAACACATTTGACAAGGATACATGAAAGCATGTTTTTTTTTAACTCATGAGAGGTTCGTTGTAGAAATAAATTAATAATTGATCAATCCCCATCATGCTAATCGACTTCCATGCCGATTCAGCTGACTACGCAATAAATCTTCGACATTTTCGGGCGTGATTTCGGCATGTATTGCCAAGGTGGAGAAAAAATATTTCCTTTCGGACATAAATTGGAATTAATTGCGTACTAAAAAGTAATCATTCGGATATAATATTACGAAAGTTTTTATAGCAATTTCTCAAACTTACATGGTATAAAATTACACGATTAAGGTAGGATCACTATAAATATAATCAAACCATTTTCCCCTTTTTCTATACATTTCTTAATTAAAAAAAATACTAAGTTGTTAGAACTTAAAAAAAAAAAATCGTAGAATCAGCGTCGAGGACTTGAAAAGTTAAAGCTTAGGTTCTGTATGGTAATTGGAACAGACATCATTTTCTTATTACGACCCCAATAATATAATAATCGGGTTAAAATGAACTGCTACTCCAGTACATGACTCACAGTTCACCATCGTATAGGTTAGAAATATTAACGCGTATAGACAGGCAACAACAATCATGCACGTTGAGCAAGTGCCAGGTATTATTATCATACGAAGTCTTACTCCAGACTGAGACCCTTTTTTTATACATTTTCTGTCTTCCAGTCCGAAATTTATTTTTTTGAAAAGGGTTCCAATTAGTTTTTCCCTAAAACATATTTAAAATATTTCTGGTTCACTGTAAAATACTAGAAATGAAATAAATTCGCCAATTTATTGAATAACTTTTTCAACCTGTCAGATTATCACATGAATAATTAGAAACGAAAAACAGTAATGTTTGTTTAAAAAAAACGATAATTGGACCCCAAAACATTCATTTGTAACTGCTGTCTCGAGATACATTGAACAGCTTCCGTAAAATTTGAATAAAATATTTTGAATGTGTTACATAAAGCGCCAATGAAATTACTGATTAAAATATTGCATTTGACGCCTGGGGCAACAAAAGCTATGAATATATAAAACTAATCGTTCCAGTACTTCTCTTATCAAAGGATACAATCAATCATGGATCTCATAAAACATACAAGTCGATATATAATTTCAAACAGTAGTCGGGCCACTAATTTCCAACGAATGAAATTTCCTTTTAATATCAACAATTTATTTTAGTAAAATTTTAATCGTTAAAACGTAGTTATAAAGTTTTCAAACTAAATTTGAATACTCGTATCATTCGTGTGTATGAACGGCAATACTAATAGTATTATATTAACACTGAATTTATTATTTTAATAATAGTAACTGTGTATTTAAAATCTACTGATTTATGATTTACAATATTAAGTTATCATTTTGAATGAGTATGAATAATTATTATAATAATTCAATTCACTTATATTATCTTCTCATCAGATGTTAGATGAAACAAAAATCAGTATACTTAAGGCAATCATCAGTATTTTATGAACCGTTAGGGGTTCTAACATCTCCATCATCCAAAAATACTCAATTACAGAAAGACTTTCAACAACATCCAGGAAAAGGATATTAACGTTACAAAAAAGAATAACGAAAGTCTTGAGAAGCTGGTGATCAGTGAACAGTTAAGAGATAACGAGTAAGATGAGGGTCTCCTACAAAGTATAAAAACCAGATAACTGAGTTAGTGCCCTTTTAAACGATGCATTCAATATTACATAGGACCAGGAAGAATGGATACAAATGGTGCACCAAGTTCCAAAAATAATAAAGACCACGACAATCAGCATTGAGCACGCGATGAAAAAGAATACTTCTTAAAATGTAAACCTTATCGACAATTTGTATCTGAATAACTCGTCTTAATGCCATGTATTATATAGCACTTTCGTTGTATACAATACGACTTGGCGGGCTTATTGCCATGTGGTAATATCTTCCAGCCATCAAGAAAGTTTTTAAAGAGACCTTACATGACAACCAGACTGGATTTTCTTTAAATCTGGGTTTCAAAAGGAATCGAACTTGCAACCTCTAGGCTGGGAGACAAACATCTTACCAACTAGACCATGGAGATCGTCATGTAATAATAAAAAAGGACATTTTATACAGCTCCTTTTAAGAGCAGGCTCTATTCACCGCTCAAACTAAACATATGTAGTTTTAATTGCACAAATCCAAAAATGATAATATTTTTTTTAGTTAAAGCATTTCGAAGTAACTATAACAAAATAATTTAAACAACTATATAAAACCTGTGTATCTTTGAATATTTAGTTATATAGTCATAAAAAACCGTCGATATATTTTTTTCTACTTTGAATACATTTCGATTATTTACAGATACAGAGTAAAAACAAAATATTTTCAAAGTGTGATCTTGAATATACGTTACTGAAACGTTAGTAATTTTGATATTTCTGAGATATATTGTTTTCCTTGATAAAATAATAATTAGTTGTACAGTAAGAGTTGTTGTTATAAAAGTGCAAAATGACAAAGATTGATGTTTTCTAAGTATAAGTTTATTCAATAACTATCGTATTTACTGTATATACACATATTGTGGAATATGTATTTTTATGATCGGGGGATCGGGTTCCGTTGATGTTTTCTTTTAATTAACTGTAAGAAGATTCCAAATATGTTTCAAAGGGATTTTACTCATTATTTTATACTCGTATATTTTTAATTTAGGTGTTCTTTTGGTCCAACTTTAGAACCATCGTTTAAAACATTATCTCTTAATGTTGGATTAAGGAAAAAATAGAGTAGGTATTATTTTATTTCAAATAAATATACTTCTCTAAAGTACACGTAATCATTTTAGTTTTCCAAAGATTTCGCATTTTTTTTATTTTGTCCAATCAATAATTTATATATTTTTGTATAATTAAGTTTAAGAAAAAAATATAAATTACAAAACATATAATTTTATATGCATACTGTTTGGTTGGAATTAATTGTTTTAGGATAACGAGCCCGCCAGATTTATTAACAAAAGGGTTTACTCTTACACTAAAACTATATATTTTATCAATTCAGCAAGGTTCTATTTCACTGCAAAATCTTATTTTTATACATGTATTATTATTAATTTTGTTCATTTTATAAAATCAGTCTATTTATCGCGAAATTAAATCAATTCCTCTAATTTACAGGTATTCCAAAATGACGTTACGCAACTCGGGTAATATCAACTGGATTATGTGCCGTGGGTGATGCAAGTTTATTTACGGGCATCATAAAAATATCGAGGATAGTCGGATAGCTTAGAACTGGCTGAGCTCGACGCTGGGCCCAGCGCCAGTTTAGAACTAGAAGGTCAACTGGTGGTGTAGAGAGGTGTCGCGTAACGAGCTCGGTCAATGGGACAGGCTCGATGGCATTTCGTACCGACGCGCGACGCACCTGTGTCTTCTGATCTGGCCAGGGTTACCACTTAACGACACAAACATTATTTTATCAAATATTCCTAGGAATTCCATAACAATATTATAGTCATTAAACATTCTGGGTCCAGTACTTGTGTTAGAACTAGAGAATCAACTAGTGACTAAAAGACAACTTCGATATAATGTCGTATCAACGCGCGATGCATTTGTATATGTTGATCTGATCAGGGTTTCCATTACTGCTAAAAATATGATTTAGTCTTAGTATGTTTTTTAAAGTTTTAGTCTCATGGCTTCTACAAAAGCTCTAAAATTTGAATCAAAATATTATTAGAGTGTTTATCACGCCAGCTTGTCAATCGTACCTGCAAAAATCTTGGAATAGATGTCTTTCAGAATATGTGTACAGTTTGTATCGAGTAACATTTACATTTGTTGAAATTTCTTAGTTTCCAATTGTGGAGTTTTTTCACATACACCGACCTGGGCTTAAGAAGATTATATTTAGTCGATCACTCTATCGACAGCAGAACGAACGACCATAAAACTTTTAAGGTTAGTCTAATAACAAACGGTTAATGTTGTTAAATCCGTGCTAATTTTAAATATCAAATATTTTCTGGAGATCATTTCCTAATAAACATGATGTTAGCACTCCAAAATTTAACTAAAATCAAGAGGACTACCAACAAATTATTACATAAAAAATATTACGAGGATTTCGTTAATTTCTACTCATCTCATAAAAATATTACGAGGGTTTCGTTAATGTCTACTCCTCTCACAAAAATATTACGATGATTTTGTTAATTTCTACTCATCTCATAAAAATATTACGAGGGTTTCGTTAATGTCTACTCCTCTCACAAAAATATTACGATGATTTTGTTAATTTCTACTCATCTCATAAAAATATTACGAGGGTTTCGTTAATGTCTACTCCTCTCACAAAAATATTACGATGATTTTGTTAATTTCTACTCATCTCATAAAAATATTACGAGGGTTTCGTTAATGTCTACTCCTCTCACAAAAATATTACGATGATTTTGTTAATTTCTACTCATCTCATAAAAATATTTCGAAGATGGTTATGCCTATTTTTGGTTCCTTCAGATTTAACGATAAAAATTAGGCGATAAATATATACAATTCAGTCTTAACCTATTGCAACGAATTAAAATTTGAACATGAGATAATTCTTAACAATATTTACCACGCTCATTGTGAGTTTTTCATCGCGGATACCACAAAGAAAGTTCATTCCATACGACACTCTAAGATTCCATCGAGTCAATCTATAAGATTCCATCGAGACAATCTATAAGATTCCATCGAGACAATCTATAAGATTCCATCGAGACAATCTATAAGATTCCATCGAGACAATCTATAAGATTCCATCGAGACAATCTATAAGATTCCATCGAGACAATCTATAAGATTCCATCGGTCAATCTATAAGATTCCATCAAGTCAAACTATAAGATTCCATCGAATCAATCTATAAGATCTATCATAAGAACCGAAAATTAACGATTCCTAGGTCCTATACTGCACCTAGGCTTTTTGAAGTTAGTCAAATTTATTCATGATTTTACCAATTTAATACCCAAACAAAATATTTAAGTTCAGTCAAATACATTTAAATCAAAATACAACGCACTGCATTTCTGACCCAAAAAAATAACTGTAAAACCATCTGTGGGATTCCGATACCAAAACAAACTTGCAAGCCACAACATTCAGGGTTACCTGCCGTCATCGTTGTCCATAGACCAGGCTTGGTGACATTTCGTATCGTGGCACCTGTTTTTTCTGGTCTAGTTAGGGTTGTCACCTTGTAAACTCCAATTCCGTTGGCATATGGTGAAAACAGTCTAACTCAACATATTAGTTTGTTTATTAATAGAATTTGAGTTTATTGAAAATTATATATGAGTGCGGATAATAGAAATTTTGGATTGTTTAATTACATTTTTATTTACTTTCTTATAAACTATAAAGGTTTTTATCTTAATTTGATTTTATCATCAAGATCAAGTAAATGGTATTTTGAAAAAAGGAAACTCCGAAAGTAAGAGAAATCATGGGAATTGTATAAGAACGTATATCGATGTGGAAGGGGCGAAGGATGTGTATCGAGACAGGAAAGTCTGACGCGCTGTCCTCTCTACCTACCCCCCCTGAACATTGACGTGATGGTATGTACATTGACGTGATGGTATATATGAGGTGATGGTATATATATGAGAATATTTTTAACATATTCTGGTTGGTTGGATAAGATTGCAAATGACCATGGCAATAAACACACCATTTGTATTGTAGGTAACGAGAGTGCAATACAACAATAGCTTTTTCAACTTAAAGACGTCAGAGCATAAATGAAGCCTACTGAAAACCTTCTTAGGTAGAATATATTGCATCAAATACCCGCCTGAAAAAAAAATTGTTTCTTTTAGCTGAAGACCAAGCCTAATTACTCCTCACTAGCATCGAGATCATGTTTCTAACACGGAGAGCTATATCTCAAATGCAGGATTAATATTTTTTGTACACATTATGAAGAAGCATTAAAAATAAATGTTAAAAACTGAGTTTGTTTTACTTCATTCTTTGCGAAAAATAATTTAAAATGTATAATACTTATATAATCATTTTATTTGTGAAGCAAATAGTTCTGTGTTCGATTAATTAAAAAAAAACTTCGATTAAGTAAAAACTCACACACAAAAGCAATTTTATTCATTAAAAATTATCTTGTATGACATTTTGTTCTAGTCCAAGAGAGTATTTATGTTGATTTATATAGAAAACACACTAAATATCAAGTACATACAGACAATAATCCTGAAAATGTCGATAGTTCGAATAACATTTGTCAAAAAAATATTTTTGCCAGTTACAACGTAAAAACATGGCAAATTAATATTGACTGTCTACCTATCATAAAATGATGACGGATAAATTAATACTTTTTAAATGATAAATCACTTTTGACATAACCTTAGAGGTTTCATGAAATAAATGGGAATACTGGAACATATACGAGTATATGTAAACATACAATAATACGTGTACGCTATCAACAATCGCAAACACCGGGGATTTCCAAGATTCTCAGAGGTGTTATCCATTATATACAGCTATTTATTTCATACATACATGCCGTGATGCCATTGGGGTAGGCAGAGAGGAGAGAGCGCAAGACTTTCCTATCGAGACATATATTTCGCCTCTTCTACATTCTTACACTTTGTTAAACAACTTCTACGATTTCTCTGACTTTTTACATTTCCTTCTTTCAAACCATACTTTAGTTTAAAAGTTTACATTATATGCGGTGACTTAAACTAGTGTTGAAGGACTTACAAGAAAAAATAAAAATGAATATTATGCCAATTTTCAACAATTAAAAGCCAGCAAAAAATTAAAAGTAAGTATATGCTAAGCATAAATAACGTTTGAAACCGTGGCTCCACCTTCCGCTCTTAAATACCAAAAATAAAAAGTAAGTATATGCTAAGCTTAATAATAACATTTGAAACCGTTTTCCACCTTGCGCTATTGAATACCAAAAATAAAAAGTAAGTCTATGCTACACTTAATAATAACGTTTGAAACCATGGGTCTACCTTCCGCTATCAAATACAAAAAAAATAAGCTTTGTAAAAATTACTCGACCTAACGAGGCTGCACAGATTAAACGTGTCGATCGTCATGGAATTTTGATCTCGTCGCCATCGAAAATTTAGCTTTAATCTGTCAAGAATAAGTGATTGATGAAGTGCAACAGCTTGCACACAATAAACGCCCAGGCGTCTTCCATCCGCAGGGTGGCTGAAAATCATACTAGATCACGAATATGATGTTATCCATCGATCCACATTTAGTTATAATATTTGGTTAACTTTTAATACTTAATGTCAGTGCTTGCGCTGAAACAAATAAGCATTGCAATAGACTTTATTAATAGTACACACTGATTCATGCAAAAGACGGTACAAAATCATTGCTATGCCATTGAGCAATTTGGTTTTAAATATAAATCTTAAGTTTTTTTTTATCCTTTGAGAGTTGTTTAACCTATATCTTGAATGGATTAAGAACATTTTGTCACTAACATTGCTTTTACTTCCCTTATCCTTAACGACTTTATTTTAATAGATTTTAGTGGATATTTCATATTTTTCTCCCTCCTGACTTAATCCTCATATTTTGAGTTCAACTCTAATGGGTATATCTTGCAGATGTGTCTTACAAACCTAATATTTTAAGAATATCGGTTGAACTGTTTAATTTTCTTATGTCCGTTTAGGATATTTTATAGCAGTTTATGCAACGAGTATATAGTTGTTTATGTGTGATATGTAACATTATATGCTACATAGCAATTTTTAGAGCAGTTTATGCTATTTCCACCTCCTCCAAAGTAAATTCAATACTCTCCACGCAATAGGTCTGCATCTTCCTTTACTAACTATTTAATCTGGTTCTACATATTTTTTTAGTATGTATTAGGTAGACTTTTAAAAAACTACTTCCATTTCTTTCACAACAAATTATTTCCACATAGTTTTTTTTCCGGCAACTATAAACAGTGCACTCAAAAAAAAAATTCGTTTAATAACAGCTAAGTCATATCCACTTTTTATGTATTTTGACAAATAATAAATAACCTTCAAAAACACCTATTTCATGATATCTACTCAATTCGATCTTAATCTCTGTGACATTGATTTTAATTTTAAGTCTTCTACTACGTTAAATTGCAGGAGAGCAGCCTTGGGTCTAGTTGCAGGTTAGCAGTTGCCCAGAGCTTAAAATTATTTCAAATAACAGACGCAGAAAAAAAAGTAACCTTGTTTTCGAAGAATCATTGGCACTGAAATGTAAATCACGTGAAGAAAATACAACTTCATTTCTTAACTTTGCACATTTTTTTGGAAAATGTGTAAAAATGTAGATTTACAAAAAACAACCCACTTTCAGTCAAGGTTATGATAGTTAAATTGCAGAAATAACGTTTTAGATATTATGACACAATAAAAATAACCATTAAATTTAATAATTTAAACTCAATAGAAGGGTTGGTCGGATTTACTCTCGTAAGCCCCCAGGGCAGCGACTAAGGGATTGCTGTGATTTTGTTGACTTTTATAGAACTTCACGGTTCAAGCGAGGATGTGGTGTTGTAGGGTTTCTTCTCGCTGTTCGGCGTGAAGTCGAGTAAGGTTTGTTCTGGGATGGGTGTTAAAAGATATCTTGAATGCCTTGTTCTGCACTCTCTGGAGTTTCAGGTGATACGTATTGCTTACACTACCCCAAACGGGTGCAGCATAGGTCAAGATAGGACGAATAAGGGTTTTATAGAGGAGGAGCTTATTTTTGGGTGAAAGGAAGCTGCGTCGATGAAATATCGAACTGATAGCCCCTATGCCCTTGTGACCCTTCTGTCTGATGGTATTCAGATGGGTTTTCCACGTCAGTCACTGGTCGAGGTGCAGGCCGAGGTATTTAACTACGTCTTGCCACTCAACCAGGTAACCACCGATGAATAAGGGCATCGACGGCACTCTTTCCTTGATTTTGCGGGAGAACATGATGGCCTCAGTTTTGGAGTCATTGATTTTGAGCCTCCAGTCCTAGTAGTATTTCTAAAGGATCTCAAGAGTAATCTGAAAACGGCAACCAGCTCGATCCACCTTGAGTGACGATGCGTAGCATGCCGCATCGTCAGCAAAGAGTGCAAGCTTGCAGTTTGGGGGAGTAGGTATGTCGTGTGTGTAGATGTTAAATACACATGGTCCAAGTATACTGCCTTGGGGGACACACATAGGGATGGGCCTGGCGGATGACGTAGAATGATGAGTGGTGACTGTGAAACTTCTATTGGTAAGGTAGGATTGAAGTAGTTTCACAAGATAGAGTGGAGTGCCAGTAAGGAGAGGTTTGTGGAGAAGGCCACCGTGCCAGACAGTATCAAAAGCTTTCTTAAGGTCCAGCAGTACCATGCCAGTACTTCTGTTTCTATTGAAGCCTTCCAGGACACGGGTAAGTTGCTGGACCGTGTTGTGTCTTGTCCTAAATCCAAATTGCTCATGAGGGAATGTCCTAAATCCAAATTGCTCATGAATGGAATATGAATTGGATTCGTGATGGAACACTAGCCTTGAGGCAACTACTCTCTCAAGGATCTTGCCAAGACCTGGAAGAAGGCTGATGGGCCTGTAGCTAGTTAAAATTTCGGTAAGTTTATTTGGCTTGTGGATAGGAACAATATTGGCTATTTTCCAAATACTCGGAAAATAGCCATTAAGTGAGGCATTTATTATTTTAGTAAGAAAAATCCTCGCTTTGAGTGGTAACTGTTTAAGAAGGCTATTGTGTATATTGTCGGGACAGGGTGGTTTTCGTGTTTTAAGTATGTTAAGGATACGACCAATTTCGGATGGGGCGCAAAGTTGCACCTCGTTTTGGTTGGTCGGGGAGTAAGCAAAGCTGGTGAGAGTGTCCTCGACAGCTTTGTTGACATCAATATTTCCAAGGTCGGAAGGGATTGAATACATATTCTCGTAAGCGTCCGCCAAGGCATTAGCCTTATCAATGCCAGAAACAGCCAGCCATGAGGCTGTGCGTAGAGGTGGTATGCTTTGGGACGAGCACTTGATACCCTTGACGACTCGCCAGAAAATACCGTTACCCGGTTCTAGGGCCACCAGTTTTCTCTGCCATAGCTGGTTTTTAAGTAGGCGGATTTATTTTTTGATTTCATCTTGGAGGACGTTTAGAAGTGTTTTGTCACGTTTGTCTAGTGTACGTCTGTAGTTGTTTGTTTTTTAGAGATATAAGGAGTTTGATATGATGAGTAAGAGTTATTTGGTATGGAGTGACAATTTTAAGGGGAACATTTTCATCACGAGCATTATGGAAGAAGGTGGAGATGGTATATATCGCGGTATCGATGTCCTGTGGGCTCACCAGAGTTTCAGGTGATAGGCAGAGCTGGTTGTGGAGGTAGGCTTTGTAACCCTTCCAGTCAGCATTGGCGTAGTCGTACTGCTCCCTGAGGCTAGCAATCGGCCTCACTCCCAATGTGAAGTAGACTGGGAAGTGGTCTGACGAGAGAGCTTCTGAGCAGTTAAACCAGAGATGTTGGGGTAGTTTTTGACTACGGCAATGTTCAGTGTAGGACTACGGGGGCTGGTGAAACAGGTATGTTGATTTGGATAGAGTATTTGACAGTCGTGGTTTTTCGTATAATTGTACAGCGTCGCACCGTTCGGATTAGCTCTCAAGCAGTTCCAGTAACGGTGCTTGGCATTGAAATCCCCGGCTATGATGATCTTGGGCCCCAAAGCCAGCACTGCCTCGATATCCTTTTCCAGAAGTGAACGATAGCCGGTACAATATGCTGCCACAATGGTGACTGTCAACCTTGAGACTGATGGCAGTAGCCTCCAAGTTTGTCAGGGCGGGCGTGAGGAACTAGTTGGGTATGATGGATAGTGTGTCGGATGAGGATCGTGATGCCTCCACCTCTAACGGAAACGCGATCCGATCTATAGACGGTGAAGCCACCGGTGCCTCTCACACGAGATACAGGTTTTAACCAAGTTTCCGTAATAAGCACAATATCTATACCTGAATTGTTCACCAACAGCATCAGTTCCTCGATCTTCTGCTGTATGCTGCAGGCATTCCAGCAGTACACTTTCATTCCAGAGAAACTCGTCATCATGCTTATCCTACGAGCTGTTCAATGATCTCGAGGTAGATCATAGTTTTCTCGAGCTTAGTGGTGCAAGAAGCGAGCTTGCTCCGGGCTCCGATGACAAGGCGCACGATGGCGAGTAACTCTCCGTTTGTGGACATATTAATCGAGGGCGGGGGGTACTTAGGTATAGCAATTATTGTAAACCCTTCACAAAAATCTGAATTTATAAAAAAACCGGGTACTGGAAAATTTATTTTGATTTTAATCGGGTCTTAAAGTGCTAATATATTATTCGTTGCTTAAGTTGGTATATATCTCAAAATGTGTCGATTTGAGGAAGTCTTACGACACAATTCAGCCTTAGTGAGTAAAAAAACAATTCTTCTTCATCGTGTGTTTAATGCTGAGTTTCGTAATCGTGTGCCTTGTCTCGAACTCGGTGTACCACCTGTCTCCATTTTTCCCGGTCCTTAGTCATGTTGAATGCAGCGCTTAAAGAGAATCTTGTTATCTCCTTTATTTGATCCATCCATCTCACAAGACACCTTCTTGCTCGCCTACCCTCAACTGTTCCCGCAATCACCAGCTTCTCCAAACTTTCATCGTTTTTATAGCAACATGTCCAAAGTACGAAAGGATTATTTTTCTGCATGGAGTCGACAGTATTTCGGTAATTTGCGATTCTTAGATGATAGAAGCAATGGTGCACCTTACGATCCATGGAATGCGAAGAATCCACCTTCAACATCACATATCGAAGGCATCATATTTATTTCCTTCTCTCTCATCTTCCATGTTTCCACTCCATACAGTGATATAGAAAGATTTGGTTCTTCAGTATAGACCGATTAGTCCCTATCTTTGTCTAATACTAATAGACTGATTGGCTTCTTCTTTGTCAGACTAAAAGGAATTACTACACATGAAATTAAAAGTAAGACACATATTTAATTTGATTGAATTTCGCTTTTCTACCACTATGTCAAACAGCAACGCATTGAATTAACATGGTTAAACAATATGTTAATTTTATGAATTTCAGCATTTTTAGATTTCAGCATAAAGTGGTTCAAATATTATTTTACTCGACATTTTGACGTATGCAGTAACTGTTTTGTTTATTTTTGTAAATAAAATATATTCCATACTTTTGGATTCTCATTTTTCTTAAATTTTAACACTTAAGGTATGCAGTTCAAATTAAAAGTACTAAAGTATTATATATAAAAACTGATAAAAAAAACTATAAATTCTTTCAATATGGAGTCACCAAAATTAAGATATCCAGGAAATATAAATACATTTTACCGTCCCTGTACCAGGGTAGATAATACAATCCAGTTTTTGCTTTAAAATTACTTGTGTTGCCAATTAATGTTATATGCAAAATAGTACTAGATTTATTCAATAATTAAAAATAAAACATCTCAAATTTAACATCTATGACACATAACATTTATATATTAATATGACAATTATATTTTAATAACTTTTTCAAGTGCATTTAGTCATTTGCATTTTTGTACTTTTGTTTTATTATTTTGGTTACTACAATAGATCTGACGAGATTCTTTTTTCTAAATTTCGTAATTATTGTTTGACACTTTCGAAACTAAAAGTTAGTTATTATAATTGAAACCATATTATTCGTTTTATTGCTATTTAAAATAATATAAAATAATGATCTCACCGCATATAAACGAATGGTTTTATTTTTTCAATATACAAATTAAATAAAATTGCACAAATGGTTCAGAAATAATCAGTTTGTTTATCTAAGAAGAATCGGACAGGGAGGATATTGAACGTCTTAGAATTATACACATGAATCAAATTTATGTTACTTTGAAATTTCTATTTGTAAATAAATATCTGGTGAATGCAACATGCTAAACTTTTCCAAATAAGAACAAGATCTATAATTTTCTTTTTTCACTATATTCCTACTATTTGGGTAATAAATGTTGACAAGTGCTAATCGTTTCTAGCTGGAACTGTTTATTTTAATTTTGTTCCATTAGAACTACTTTATAATAAGATAAAATAATTCATTTGTTTTAAAATAAAAATTTGAATTTAGAATAATAATAATAAAAGGTCAATTTATTCAGCACCGTTAAGAACGCAAACTCTCCTCAAGGGTGATCGAATTCTGGACTCGAACCCACTCTTATTAACAGATTAAAAATATTACAAAATAATATATGTAAGTTGAGTGTCAAGATAAGAATGTAGTTATTGCGACCATCAGATTAGGTAATTCATAAAACCATATTTGACAAGAAAACTTATTAAGGGAAGATCTTCCGATATGTGACGACCTGCGTGATATAATTGCAATATAAGAATCCTGTTACCTAATTCTGGAGTGGCGAGCTCGATTTCCGTTATAACCTGTATTTTTTTTAAGGATTCCTGTCTGATTTTCACTTAAAGCCTCTTAAACAAATTTCTGATTGGATGCAAGGGATATATGTAATAAGGTCATCAATTTGTACTGTATACAACGAAAGTGTAATACAAATCAATAGTAACATATTCAGCTGTAGGTGTACTGTAGCGTATGTCTTTAATGCTCATATACCATAAACTTTGATACGACCTTCCAAAAAGGACTGTCTTTGAGTGCTTACTAAAGCTGTACACGCCACCAATATCTCGACTGTTCTACGTCACAAGACCAGCAACGGCAAACGTCTTGTCATACTCCGCCCTATTAGATCCCTATTGGATGGAACGATCAATTTATTCAAAAAAGACGAAATCGACTTCAAATTCTACTCCTCTTCTAAGGAACATTTCTCAGACACAGATTCGAAAGATACAATGGAAACATTACTTTAAGGGACCTGACTACTAAATTGAAATACTGAAATTAAAAAAAACCCTGAAGGTCGGGAAATAAATAACATATATCTCAGTAACATAATAAAAAGAAACTAAATTACGTGATTAATACGAGCATTTAGAATGGATCAAATTAGATACAATCGACTGAAGAGTATAAATGTTATTTCTCTTGACATATTTTGGTTTTGTAAGTCTTTATATGTTAGTCAATTTAAGTAAGCAATTTCGTGAAACAAGGATTTGAAAACTAAATCAATGAATATAAAAACAAGGCTATCTGATATTTTTATTGGGTACTAAAATTTTGGCCTTGCTAGAAAATAGCTAATAATTAAAAGAAATCAAGATAAATAAGTGTCCATCTCGCCGAGAGTTGAAATCAAAATCAATTTATACATATCGTGATGTGACAGAATAAAATATAATAAATATGGAAATAGCTCAGTCTTATAAAACCATTTACTTTATCAACCTCGCAATTTACAATCACTTCGACATATTTGCGATAAAAAATCACTCAGATTTGTATTGAGCCTGTGTTGCGTAAGTTTTAATTGGGATTCGAGCGACCAACAACACGAGGCAAGTTATCTCACATAGCTAAGCAATGTCAGCAGGTATTTCCACGTAGTATGTGGAATTTTAACCTTGGACAACAACAAGCAGCACACATTATTCTATGTCGACGCTATAAAAAAACAACATCTCTGCGACATTGAGTGATAAAATTATAAGAAATTTTCCACCAAGGCTCACCCAAGTATTATTACGGTGTCAATCCTGTCTAATCACACACCAATTAACCGACCTCAGTTATCTGACTAATTGAAGATTCTTTTCCCAATTGTGAACAAAGTCTTTGAATCGCATTTTAAACATTCTTCTCGTAGTATTTTCGCTGTGCACGGAATTTTTGTTCTCATTGATACCTCGTAAGTTTTGCTGATTTAAAAAAATGCAAGGATAATTCCCCCGCTTATAAAATAATTTATATAAAGAGCCAGTAGCAATTGACACCATTTATATGTGACGTTCATCGGGAGGCATTGCTTATCTGGTTTAGTGGAGCCCAAGCATTACGGGCGCTACTGTGCAGCCTTCAAATCAGTTTATAAACTTCGTCAAATATTGTTTTTATTAATTCTTAAAATAAATATAATAATTAACCCTTTGATTAGCCTGATAACATTAATGCAACAAAAATGCACATAATGTCATCAAAATTACTTTAAATATGAACAAATTAATATAGGTTTATTGATAGCAATACTATATAGTATGTACATTGTGCATATACGAGTATAAACATATTCTGAAATTGCATATGTATCTCAAAATTTAAGTTTGTTAAATTTTGAGATATCTCATATTAGTTTTATCTCATAAATTTTGAGATATCTCATATGAGTTAATTGCATATGTATCTCAAGTATTTAAGAGAGAAGCTATCAAAAAGTCTCGGCTTATCTCATAACATCCTTCCGGTCGAGATACGCCCCAACCAATAGAGGGCGAGCCCGGCTGCTAGGACATCAGATGTTTTTCAGCCCACACTCATAACACATGCCTTTTATCAAAACACGTAATGCTGCAAATTTAGAAATAAAATAATCATAGATCACCGTACGACAATAATACAACTAAACAAATAAGACATTCAAAAAGTTTGAAAGTACCCACTGAATTTGATTTAATCACTAATTGGAATTGAATCCGCAACTTTGAAATAAAAAAAACCTTTTTTCTACCAGATCATTGAAAACATCGACAAATAAGCATCTACCCTTAAAGATACAAAACAACGGTAAGATTTATTAAAATACGCTGTCTTTAAATTATCTAAAAATATTATTTTAAATTATCTAAAAATATTCATTTAAATTATCTAAAAGTTTATTTCCATTCCTGGAATAATACCGTTTAACAATTATTTCCTATTGGAATGAAATCAACTTAGAATAATTAATCCTTACCAGATTAAAAGGAACTATAGCTATGTATATTTGTATATATCTGCGCTAATTTAGAGAACCACTGAACGAATTTCGATCTTTTTTTAAATATTGTATAGGTTGTTTTGAGTGGAATGTTTGGGTTTAGAAAAAAATACGATACCTCTTCAGGAGGCTGAACAGCGAATATAAAGTACAGTAATTAAAAAAATAAATTGTCATCGATGCACGTAAAACTTGATACGCTACCAAAACTATAAAAGATATGAAGAAGTACTTTTCAAGGAGGTACTTGACGTCTGTCACATATTTCAGTTATTTATTGAGTCACTTTTCATCTATTTGTATGGTACACTTCAACTTATCCGAATAGGTGAATTATAGAACATGTAATCGCACATGTTTACTATACTACCGCATATGAAGAAACAACAACACTAGCATATCTCGAAAGCGTGTGAACATTTTTACCATAAGAACTCTTTTACCAGACTGAGACCATCATTTTCAAATTAGTTTTTTGAATTAGTAATAATATTTTTAATAATAAAAAGATAATTTACATAACCTTGTTAAGAGAGCAGACTCTTCTTAAGGGTGTTACAACTGAGGATTCGAATCCAAGTATCGTAAGAACTAATCCACGTAAATCTTTGTTATTAAATCACTAATTACTCGTATAAATCATACTACCATATTTCGATAAATACGCTAAACGCAGTCAGGGAAAAAGTGGATGAACAGAATTTGGTTGTGTCCCCAGGGGTTCATACACTGTTTTGGAGGAGGAACATGGAGTACTCTGTACTAAGAATTTACGATACATTTTGAAAAAAAATTATGATTCTTTAATAGGGGCAGAGCAAGAAGAGGTGTGCTTTAGGAGATTTCCACATATGTGTACATAGGTGAATGACTAATTCAAATATAGAGCGTGTTATAAACAGTTGTTAGACATGATGGTTTTGTAGTTGTTGAGATTATGATGAAGTTATAATTGTTAACGTGATAATTTGATTTTTAAATGTGTGTTAATATACGAATGCAAAGTTGTTCTTCGATCCGTCAAATGGATGAATTTACACATTGTTATGTACGAGTAAGTATTCGTTTTAACTTTCCATTGAAAGTATTTAGATTGTAAATGCTTTATTGTGGTTACTTAATAATGAACAAATGAAATAAAAGGGTATCTGTCTGGTAACAATTCTCGCACGTACCAAGTACGTGTGCGACTGTTATTACCTCTTCACGTGCGAAAATGTTGCCAACATGTGCAATGACAACCGCGGGTTCCGTGCCTACTCCAGTAATTTTTAACCCGAAGGCTCGATTACTGAAACTGAAAACAATATGGTCTTCAGGCGACGTTTTTCAATATGTTCTAATCACCACTTTGGATGCGTTAAATATTCAATCTTATGAAAAGTTCACCGGAGAACCTATTTATTACATTAATTAAATAAATAAATTATTGAGAACCTATTTATTACATAAATTAATGAAATAAATTAATGACAACCTATTTATTACCAAAGCATAACAGTTAATTCACAATAACTGTTTCTACATAATATATTTTTGACGATTTGTAATCACTTTATTATTTTACTTATAGATATTGGAAAAATATTTTTTGAAAGAAAGAATTGTATGAGGAGGTGTATAAATGGGGAGAAAGCGAAAGATATATGTAACGATAGGGTAATGTGGCGCTTTGTCCTATCTATTTACCTCAGATAGACAGATAAACGGCGTGACAGTACGTATAGATGTATGATATTGGAGAAATCCTTAAATATTCACAAGAATTGAGCAAACAGAGGCCAGGAACATTTAACAACAGTACAAAAATCCTTCGCACTAAAACAAGCGAAAACAAGGAAAAAGAATCATTGCTCTATTTAAATCCACAGAAATTATATGACTGTATACTCATGCAAATTGAGTGACTAAAAACGATTTGATTGACCTCTTTTCAGTTTTTCTCTTTTAAAGATTATTATCAAGAAATCGTATTAGCATTGGATCGACATACAGTATAACTATCCTAATATACTCGTACACTTGGCAGAAACCTATAAAATAAACAAAGCAATCACATTATGATTGTTTTGTTCAATCATTTTGTTTCTGGAAAAGAGTAAATGATAATCTTTTATGAATATTTATGCTATCCTTTTTAACAAGGACAACTTAAATCGCCCTAAAACAATAGTTTTTACCCATGTTTCTAGCCACGTAAGCCCTGTGTAAGAAAGAAAAGAAAAAAATAATCCATTTTTAGTGCAGAAACTACACTATATCCGTCTTGACCTCAAAGACACCATGTTGTAGCCCAAATATTAATTATTAAAATACAATTGTAAGATAGTTGGAATACGTCCCAAGACTCCCTCTGGATACCTGAAACTGCGGATAGTATTGAACCTTATATATACTTTGTTTTTTTCTCATGCATACGTACATATGATAACGTTTAATTTATAAATTAAGCTCAATAAGAGACTAGCAACAATAACTCATAACAAATTTTCAAAAATATATTGCATAAAAGTTATACGTACTTGGTCTCTCTGCCTTTGTCAAAATATCTTATTGTGTTTTCTTCTTTTTATTCTTCCCAGTATCATGTCAGGTTCCCCAAATGTTAAATATCACTTGAGAGTAGGAATCTTTGTCCCCGGCAGCCCGAAAAAATATTGTGTTTTACTCACCATTTTTTCTTCTTGTAATAATGCGATGGTGATAGTGATATTGAAAATAATATCGTTAAATTAAATTAATGACGTAAGTATTGTGACGTACCTTAAGGCTACTATTTACCTTCTGTTGGAATTTTCCATTGAATATTTTTGGGGTTAACCGCTAGTTACTGAAACCACGTAAAGCGAGACCGCGGATAAAAGAGGACCACTGTTCTCAAAATGTTTGCTTGTGTAAAATTAATATACTCTGTAGAAAAACGTATCTGGAATCAAAAGTGCAAACATTTAGATTTAAAATGAATAAAATATTCCTGTTGAAATTAACCACAGTTCAATAGCCACAGAGTAATAGATACCTTTGCCTTTGCGTTAGCTCTACATTAATTATTCATTTTTAATTTAAGCTTAATGGTCAGGGGATTGCCTTATTCAGTGTTAACTTGAAAGCCAATTACGCAAATAAACGGAAGATGAAATGGTTAATTATATCGGTAATTATCATCTTATTTTAAATATATATTTAATTGGATAAGCACGATAATGTCTCCGTAATTAATGAATTATTGAAGAAGACGTACACGTCACATAATTTTATTGGAAAAATATTAAAATTAACTAATGGACTATTAGTATATTGTTAAAATATTCTAGTGTACACGTGCTTCTATGATAATAATCATATTTCGTACAATATTTGCATACATGTACACTTGTATTTTTCACTTATGTTTATAAACTATTTAATTTATTTGGTTAGTAAAACCGTTAAGTATTATTTACTATTGATTTATTTATGGTTCAGTAAATTGTGGTTTATTGACATTGTATGGATTTTGTTTATTGTTTATTGGCATTATACGAACTTATGTAGCTTTGACCACTTACAGTAGTGAAGTGAAGATGTTGTTCTTCCAGGGATGATATTGGTAATTATATACTCGTAGGTAAGTTTGTTGGCTTTGTCTTGCAGGAGTTTTTCTTCGTTAGTATAACATCGCTTGCATGTCAATGTTGAATTATATTTATTGGTTTTTATTTGTATCAAAAGAATCATTTGACCGTTGAAATAAAAAAATGAAAAAATTGAAAACAGTATCTTAAGCATATTGCACAGTTTATAAATAATTTAATTTAGACCAGTGAGGTTTGCATAGGTAATTACTTATAAAAATTTACAATTAGACGTAAAAAAATAAAAGCTATTATAAAGACGAGATACAAATAAAGCAGAGAAAATTATAAAATGGAGAGGGACAAAATAAAAATCAAATTATAAAGAAAACGAAACATGGAAGAGTAGATAGGGTTAGTTGTTGCCATCAGGTTCATCAGTGCTGTTAAAATATAATAATTGTAACATCTTACAGAGGATTTTACATTATATCTTGCAGTGAATTTTACACAGATTTGGCTTCTTAAAAACATTCATATGTATACCATTACACCGTATTATGTGTGAGGGATATACAAAAACACAGCTTTTTTCACTATTCTACTCAATGCTCTTGCTTTTTCTTTATTCATACATGTCTGTCTATTTATCATAACTTTGAACGTCTTTATTGCTTTATAGGCAACGATAAAACATTTTGTACCAAATATTGAGACTTTTTTATATTATGTAACAGATTATGAAGTATTATTCACCATCAATAGGAGAAAGTTTTAAAACTGTAGGCATATAATGCGAAGAAGAAAATGTGAAAACCTTCAATTTATATTGCAGGAGAATATTTAGAGCAGAAGAAGTACGGGAAGAAAACGCATATCCTGGTTGAAGAAGTTACGGGAGTAGTTTCATTGTGTTACCATATCTTTGTTCAGAGCTGCTGCCTCAAAGGTAGCCATGAGAATCAGCTATCTCCGAAAACGAGAGGAACTTTATATTATATTGTAGATGAAAATAACCGGTTATATGAAAATTGCAACGAAATCAGTAATAAAATGGAATAAAAAACTCCAATAAGATTATTTAAAATACAATTATTGGCTCATTATTCAAGGTTTTCCAAAACTTGTTACTTTAAATGGATCTGCGGTTTCAATTTTTTTAGAGTGGATGTACATATAAAATGAAAAAGTGATAAAAACTATGGTGTTTAAATTTTATATATTTTTTACTTGACTATCTTAAATCTTATTGGAATGAAATTGCATTGTGTTCTCCCCTTTTTGCAGTTCAATAAACTACTGCATTGTTAAATTGTAAAGGGTTGTTCAATTTACTGTAGGGAAGTAATTCAATGTGTAGATTATAAACATCTTAAAAGTATTTTTCATTATATACACTTATTCTTCTGAGATGGTTCGATGGGACGAACAGCTGTCAAAAATATGTCGATAAGTTTAGACCAACTATATATAAATATTTCTGAAACAGATACATAGATAGGCACGTTTAATTTTTTATTTATACTATTATGTATATTTCGTTTCCGTCTTCATAAAGAGTATAATTTGTTATAACATAATCACATACAAAAGAATAATTAAATGCTTTCATTTTCTTTTTTATATGATATACGACAACAAATTTAGAATTTTACAATTAAAAAGAATATATATGAAAAACATATTCAATCAAAAAAACATATATTTAATTAAGTACACAAAAAACGTCAACCCATTTACATAAATTTTAATTCCCCAGGAATTAAATAAAAATTTTAATAACTCCTTGTCGGCTCATATGTTTTATAATTTGATATCAATATATGATATGTTAATATTATAATAGTCTAGATCTAAGAATATGATTTTTGAGGTCAAAATATAATACAAGCAAAATATGATAACATATACCAAGTACCTATAAAATTTCTACAAACGTTTCAATAATGATTTAAATTGAATGAGTAATATTTTACAGAATCAATCATTTTTGATGATCGATTCTAACAATGCAACATTTTTACAATTTATAAACTGGTTTAAATTTAAAAAATCTTCTCATTTTGGTAATTTTATGATATGCTTATAAAAACATTACTCGTATCGAATTTTGATTTAAAAAAACAGCTGTTATATTTGTAACAGCAAAGCGTAACATTTACTGTTTGGTTAAGAAAATTTGCCCTTAAAATACTAAGCGCCCTTACATTTACATATTTTTTTTATTATTTTGGTCCTTTGTAAATTATTTTTTTTAAATAACGTCTAAATTTTGATATTAGAAAATATGATATATTTATAATAATCGTGAAAAAAAATCACAACTTTGAGTTTTTTTAAATAAGCAATCCACCCATACTAGGATGATTTATGCCAAACAACTTCGAGTTATTATAGTATTACTTGCAAAAATTGCATTATCGAGATTATATAGTATTACGACAAAAGGAAATATCTCAAATCACATTTGTATGAAATGCACTTAGCTTAGGTGGTTAAAATTAAGAGAGTTATAACTAAATTCTCTCATTATTCGGCAAAACATAGTTCTTGGTATTCGGAAAACAAAAATAAGTATATTTATTTTTTATTACGGTTCAATTTAAACTGTGTTGAACCGTATAGAGTAGAATAAATTATATCCACGACAACGCTGACTAAAAAGTGAGGCGAAAAATAATAACGTCTATTATTTGTGATTTAACATTGCATGATACTTTAAAAAATCCGAATAAATCTACTTCTATTGAGCCACCTCATCGAGTGACCAAATAAACATTTTTGTTGCACCGACCAGGACGGGTTGGACGGGAGCAGGACAGTGCGCAGGGCCGCAGGACCGGACCAGATAAGCGACTAATTAACTCCACAAAGTAGTCGCCAACTTAGGCGAGCTACAACAATTTACGACAGCACCCACTGCGGTGAGCATCATTCCCAGAATCAAGATGCATTTTTTCAACATTTTTTGATAAAAAAGTAAAAAATAATATGCATTTCCTGTCTGTGAATTCAGATTTTTCTGTTCATATCGTGATACTGTAACAAGCCGTCAGGTATTTTTATTTACCCCTTTGCACGAATTTTTCCTGTTACACAAAGAGCGTATACTACTAGTTGGTTTATTCATATTGAAAAATATCAGTTGAATTCTTCTCATACTGTTAGACAATGCCGAGAATATATCCACAGTGTCACTCAGTTGATTTAATATCTCGATACCACGCATGACTAATTGTTTAGACATGATATTCTGTCTGTAGATTGGTATGTAAAACAGAGGTGTATTCCTTGCACAGCAATATTTATTGGAAACATATAAACTTAGTTATTCTAATATCGCGGGACAGTTAAAACTTCCTTCAACAACCTTCCGTAGGAATATAGCAATGAATTCTTGCTTTCTTATATCATATATTTTGTTCATATTCTTCCTAGCTTCATACATACATTCACATCTCTTCATACACACAGACGTTCTCCGTAGCATAATTGATAAGGTGTCTGTCTTCTAATCCGAGGGTCGCGAGTTCGACTCCCGTCGGTACCCTTGAACTAAAAAAAAAAGGTTTCCAGTCTGGTTTTCCCTTTGAGTGTTACATAAATAAATAGATAAAAACATATAATGATGTGTGTTGTGATCAAAAAAGACTAACGCTCGATAGTCTGAGAGAATCGAGAGTTAGTCTTTTTGATCACAACACACATATTTCGCCTTCTCCACAACCATACACCTTCTCACGCAGTTCCTTCGCCTGCCCTTTATATTTTCTTCTTTAAAATATGAATTCATTTGGTTCAACTATAATTTCTTTGGTCTTACTCGACCTCTTCTTTAACTCACTTCCACATTCTCAATTTTTGTCAATCACATCGCAGTGCTCCTCTTCATCAAGCTTATTATTATTAAATTAACTGCACGGTCTTCCTTACTAAATTTATTTTTTAATGTGGCATAATTGTCCCTCCATGTAGACTTCTCAGTGCACATATTTCTTCTACGTTTATTCAGATCCTCTTCCAAATTTCACACGCATACAATAAGTTAGCATTAAAATACAGTTGTGAAACATCGTCTCAACAGATTTTTGGTTTGAATTTGATATCTTTAGAATTTCTGAGTCATCTTTGTACACCTTCTGCATTTAGTTACTGACAATACTTCTCATTTCTTATTAAATTGTGGCCAGAAATGTTATATTTTAAGGATTTTTTTTATGATCCAGAAATTTTAATTTCTTCGATTTTTCATTTTAATTTATTTCATGTGCATGCACTTTATAAAGAATACAGAATACGATGGGAAGTGATTAGGGATGAACTTACAACTTATGTGTTGAATGAGATGAAGAAGAGCACTCTACTTTGGTTTGGGCATATAGAACGATTGAATACAGTGCGAATGTGAATAAAAGACGTGGTAGAGGAAGACCAAGACATATATGGTTTGACCAAGTAAATAATATTTTGAGAGAAGGAAAAGTAAGAAGTAAGAGAAACCGTAGAAGCTGTATGGATGTGGAAGAGGCGAAATATGTGTTTGTTTCTCTACCTGCCCAGCAGGTAAGCGGCGTGATGGTATTTATGTATGTATGCACGTGATAGTGAATTATTTATAATGAAAATAGAATAGCAATATATTTAATATGCAAAACACTAACATCCATTTTGTATCAAAAACTGACTGATGTTTTAACAGAAATCTGGTGTTATCATATTTGCTAAAACTACTGATGTATTATAATTAATATTTTAAAGCGAGTCAAGATGAAAGTGAGTACGTAAAGAGGCAATTAATACTGGGTCGAAACCTGCACTAAATAAATAATTAATGTTTCCTCGTTTACAGTCCAGTTAACTTACGACTGATACTGTACTCAACCGAATTTGGTTCATTCAACGTTCACAATTCTCCGCCACCCTTCTCTTAGCCATTGTTTATCACAGAATGACTACTTGTATAATTTCAATGTATTTAATCATTAGATATAGCATTTTTAACACCCCTTTTTGCTTCTTAATGCTGATCTTAGTAAAACTCTGTTTTTTACCCGAAGATTTCGGGTTTGATTCCAATGGGCTTAGATAGTCTGTCTGATTGAATAGATCACCTGGTAACAGTACTCACACGCACTAGACGTAGCATATGTGAGTGGTATTACCTGTCTACGTGGGGTAGTATTTCCAACACGTAACATATGATTACGACTTGTGAGTTACTTGGTCATCAATTCGGGTAGATTGAGAGGTATCATACGAATTTGTGAGTTACTTGGTCATCAATTCGGGTAGATTGAGATGTATCATACGAATTTGTGAGTTACTTGGTCATCGATTCGGGTAGATTGAGAGATATCATACAAATTAACGAAACTCTTCAATGGCAACTTATCGCAAAAATACTTTTTTGCATTAATGCAGCTTCCTTTTAAATCATTCTCGACAAGATTATGAACGTCAATATATTCTAAAATAAGCAATTCCACGTGTTATATATTCATCTTGCTAAACTACGAGTTATTTTGAAACTAAATAAATGCAAAATATATTTTATCCTCGTATGGTAATAATTTATTTAATTAATTTACAATAGGTATAATGAATTATTTTCCCATCGAAAAAATTATGCACTCTTTTATTTAATAAATCTTACAGAAACCAAAAATTTCGGTAATTTCATTATTTATCGATATGTTTTCATATTTCCTTGTTCAATATTTGTTTGGTTTTCCAGAAATAAATGTTACGTGTTATATTTAAATATTTCAAAATGAAAACCAGTTGACCTATATTTTCTTCGAAATCTTTACAGTTTGATTTAAATCTTTTCGGAAAAAAACAAGATGGCATGATGAAATAAATAACCTGCTGAAACTGACCGAGTGATTTACTTTACCAAAGCAGCGTGGAATTATATTCAATTTTTTTCCGGTAACCAATAAAATATATTCAAGACTTCACAATATTTATGTAGTATCATCACAAGGTCGTAATACAATGAACATTTTAAATCCTTTTAGGTAGAAAAATAACCAGATAGAATGTGAAACCCACTTCTAAACAGACAAAATATTATTCTTAATGAAAACCGTTGTTGCCTAATGTTTTTGATTTAATATGTTTTGAGATTTTCACGATTATTCGTATCAGTTGTGTGAAGTCTTTTGGAGTGCTGTACCACGTGGTTTGGATTGTTTTTATAGCAAAATTGATAACAAAAAAGCCTTGAAAATGAAAACTGCTACGTGTTAGAAATAGCAATATCATAACTCAAACCACGTGATACAGCTGTCCGAGAAGCCTTTGTTGAAAAAGATTATCACATGGCAACAAACGAAAATGTAACACAATGCAATAGTTTCATCCGAGATAAGACACCTGTCTTACAACCCAGTAATTAAGAGTTCGCTACGCGTTAAAAAAATCCCTCTGGTTTTCACTTGAAGCCTCTTAAAAATCTTTCTGGCTAATTTTAAGAGATTACCACTTGGAAATTAACCCGTCAGGTTGTACTATTTACAACGAAAGCGTAATACAAAAAATAATATCGTACAGATTTTATTTTTAGTAATATCAGTTGAATTCAATTTCCAATTAGAACGTAGCCAATTTGGAGTTCATATGCCTAAATAATGTTTTATTTTACCAAAAATATAAAACTTATTAAAAACAATTATAAAAATCTAGCATTTATGTCCAAATCGTTCAAAATTAACCCTTCCTTGGTAATGGAACAACAGTAACATAATAGTCCTCAGTGAGTTTTACTTAAATCCTTTCCTTGGTAATGGAACAACAGTAACATAACAGTCCTCAGTGAGTTATACTTAAAAGAAGACGTTAGAAAAGGAAGGATTGAAATAAAATAACGTGAACTACATTTAAGGTTACTTCTGAAATCGTTTACAAAAAAATCTGTTTTCCAACAGGGACCAAACCCGTAACTTATTCGAGTTGAAAGACAGGCGTATTGCGAACTAGGCCACGGATGGCATCATTATGTTATGTATATTAATTACTTCCATTAAGACTTTTAAGTTTAATTTATTAATCGGTCGATCAAATAAGTTTAAAAATGTTGCTTCAGTACATAATCCCAAAGAAAAAAATGCTAAATTATACATATCTATATCCCACGTTATATTCCTTGTGAGGTAAGCAAAGAGGAAAAATCTTCGCGCTTCGCTTAAAGCTCTCGCCTCATCAATTTAGAAATGTTAAATAAACTTTCAAAAATTAATAATTAATGTCGATTCAATACGCTAGAATATATTTCGTGATTGAGTGGGATTGTCACTCATCTTATGAATGGAAGATATCTGTGGGTATATTCTTTAGTAAGCACACAGTCTTCACAGATCAAACCCAAAAATCCAATTGCAAGGAGATCAAAGTTCCAAGACGACCGGCAGGTTTAATGTGCTGCAGCCTTTTGTTAGGCTACTGTAACTATTGACAATGTTACGACTGTAACTATTGAGATTGTTAAAAAAAAAATAGTTAAAATACAATATTATAATACTTCCATCATCCTTTTTCCCCATCTCCCTTCCCTTTCCAGGCCAGTGATGAACTAGTAAAATTTGTATCAGTTATATCAGTGGAATGACATAGTTATTAATATAATGATTTTATTACAAAGTTTGAAGGTGGTTAAGGGGTAATATTTCCCTTTATTTTTTAAAATCAAATGAAAAACTAACAAATGTATATTGTAAATATGAGTGAAAGACGTACAAGGGGAAGACCAAGAAAAATTTGAATGAATCAAACGAATATTAAGAGGTGGAAACGTAGAAAGTCAGAAAAATAGTAGGATTTTTATGGATGTCGAAAAGGCTAAGGATATGTGTCGTTGTAGGAAAGTTTGGCGCTCTGTCCTCTCTGCCTACCCTGACAGAGAAATAGTGTGATGGTATTATGTATGTATAAATAAAAATAGCACAGTAATAAACATCGATTTGTCTAACTACACGAAAATCCAATTGTAATTTTTTAAGGTAGAATCTTGTTAGAATTATATATAATTCTTTCCCGTTGTATTTATTGTACATCCTGACGGTCACAGGAAAAGCAACGAACACGTAACCCGGCGGCTGCCGCAGCCTGCTCCGTACAACTATAATGCATTATCAGCTGACAACGATCTGTGTCTGTTTTAGCCCTTTTTACATGTGCAAGTTCATTCTAAAGGAATATAAGAAAACATGTAGAAAGGGACTTAGTCATCCTGGAGATACAATCGAGAACAATGCCTGCAAACAATATGTTGAGAGGTTTGCCCTAGAGTTTTATTTTTTATGCATTTGATTTACGGCTGTTAAATTATCTAAAACTGTTGTCATATTTTGAAAAAAAAATCTTATTTTTTTAATTTTTATGTTTTTTAAGTAATTGAAGGGAAAAACACTGTTTTAACATAACAAAATACACAAATACATTATAAATTGTAAGTCAATTGTAAAAAATGTACAATTCCCTGGAAATGAATATTGTAGAAATTATGCAAATCATTTTACAAAAAAAGATAACATACGAGCACAATACTTAAATAACCAAAAAAACACTGTTTTATATATTAATATACATGTATACTCGTATTATTGTTCTATCGTCCATTTATTCTAATATCCTTCCCTTTCTCCAGGATATCGATGTCCTAGTTTTTTTTTTCTTGGTGATTGTTTTCTTGTTTTTGGCATTTTGGAATTGCATAGTTGTTTTCCCCTATATCAGTAATACAAACCCTTTACCTTTTACTTGTAAAACAATTGTTTAACCTTTCCTTCCCTGTGTTGGGTATCTTCTACACGTTGCTTCTAATAACCATCAATATCTCTATAAATATAATAAATACAAGGTTAAGATTTTAGGTATTCCTCCATAATATATTTACGCATTGATTTAAAAAATAATATTAATAATAATCAGAATTTATCGACTACATCGAGGTGTTTTGTAAAGATCGAAAACAAAGTCGCATTTAAACGCTGCGAGTGCCTCGTCTTGACGATAGGTGAATAGTATGCGGGAAGCGCGACACTATATTCACATCTCACTCTTGCATACTAGACTGAATTGCGAGGAGCTGAATTGTCTCAACGTCGCAAGCAAAGGCGGATGAAATAAATAACCTGCTGAAACGCGGAACGTCAGTCGCATACCCCGGCGCTTACGCCGGGGTATGCGACTGACGTTCCGCGCCACTAGTAAGCCTCTAGGCATGCAAATAGGTTAGACGTACGCCCGTTCCGTGAGCGTTTTTTAATGTTTTCAGATGGTTTTTTAATGTTTTCAGCAAATAAATCTCAATTATTATAATTTTTAACTTCAATTATAATTAATTAAGGGGATTATCTATGAATGTTCTTATTTTTCCGATTTAAAATCGCTAATTTTTTATTGCGTACTCACTACCCAACACCGGAGCACGCGTATTATTTTTATCACCGTAAGGGAAGGGTTAATTAGTTAGAAGAGGTTGACACGTGACAATAAGCTCGCCATATTGTACACTGTACAATTAAGTTTTAAATAAAATAATTAATATGCAGTTTTAAAAATTATGCATTTATCTCTCACAATTTTATAAAAATTCCTTGAACCTTATAATTCATAGGTTCTCCATCAATTAATGTTGAAACAAATGCTGATTGACTGGAATTAATTGTATGAAAACAATTAATTCACCAGATTTATTTATTGTATTACACTTTATTTAGTTAAAATATAGTGGACTTATTTATATGTGGCAAACTCTTTCAACCAACCAGAATGGTGTTAAACAAGTCTTAAGTGATAACCAGACTGAAATTCTTTTTTTTTATGGTAATCGAATCGAACAGGCGGAAGACAGGCTTCTTAGTAGCTAGGTCACCGAGGTCATTTTAAGAAATACATATGAATAAAATAAGAGACTGAGAAATAATCAGCTAGGATTAGGATAGTTTCAATGACACAGCGATCAATAATAGAAACGTAATCTTTCAATGTTGATGAACAATAATTTTGACCGCTCACAATTCTTATTATCTCCGACTAACTCTTTTGATCTCTTCCCTATCGATCAAACCTTTTGTTACAGGAACGAACGACCCTTTTTTTCACTAGTATGGATGCTGCATTAAATTTTTTATCCAATCGTTCAATCAAACAACAATCAAAGATATTCATACATTTATTGAAATATTCCACTCTAGTGGAATATAAAGTAATTTATTTTAGTGACATTTTAATTAAATAAACTAATGACTGTTAGATACGATCCAGAAACCGAATGTAATTTTTCAAATAATATCTACGTTTTTGTTGAGCACGCACTAATATTTATTTGTTTCATCCACAGTCGAATAATATCATATTTTTTTATATAATCAACCAATTAAATCGAAGGTGATGAAAATATTTTTTTTTGGAATGTGGCGGAAAATAATATACGAGTATACTATGTTAGAATAAGGAATGAGGACACTATGAAAAAATGGATTACATGAAGATACAGCACTTAAGATAAGGAAGAGAGCATTGATATGATTTAGTCGCGAAGAAATAATTAATGTTTGAAAGATTTATACAAATAAAATAAACGAGGGGTATAGAACGTACGAGAAATTTAGGAAGACCGAGAAAAACGGGGCACAGTCAAATTAATCATATTGGGAAAGAGCGAAGAGTCTTTATAATAGGAGAGTAAATATGACGAGGTATATGCTTTTAGTAGAAGCCAAATATATGTCAAGACAAATGTAGAGTTATGTTCTCTCTGTCTACCCCAATAGGTATATGACATCATAGTGATGTTGATGACATTTAGGCAGTACCAAATCTCAGCGATTAGGGATTGATAAAATCCATATCTAGATTTTTTTTCTATTTCATATGACTGCGTTAAATAATTTAATTTGATATATTCCGATTACTATAAATAATTATTTCACAATAAAAATATTTTTTTTATTCTACGCGGCAAGTTATTTCATTGCTTAAACAAGGGAAATCTTCGCCTTTCTAAAAGGGTGTTTAAAAAAATTTACGAGTTCCAACAGATATCATGACTTGTACTTCCAACTCTAATTTGTTTATATTTACAACGCTTTTGAATCGGTTATAAACTTCGAAACGGCACTATATAAGTCATTAATTTACTTCATTTTTAAACCGCAACCTGATGGTTTATCTGTTTCTCCGCCCTCAACGAAAAGCAGCGATGGTCAGGAGCGACTTAAGGGTATGAACATGTTAAATAAAGATGAATATTAATTAAATATATTCAAGTTTGTTTGAGATATTTGTTTTGATTAAGTCTAAAAAAAAATTAAAAAAGGTGTGAAATCCGAATGAAAACCAATAATGTTACATTTTTGCCCGTCCCGAAAATTGTCGCTTTGAACATCCAACTAAAATTTCTATCCCTCAATTATATTTTTTTAGTATGTCCGAATATTACGATCTCCATGGCCTGGTTAGTACCATGCCTGTCTTCTAGCCCGGGGGTTACGGGATCGATTCCCATTGGTACCCATTTTTTTAAAGGGTTCCAGTCTGGTTGCCTCTTAAGACAACATCTTCTGGTTGGTTGGCTGGAAGAAATTTCTACATGTTCACAAACCCACCAAGTTATACTGTTTAGAGCACACACGCAAGGCAATCACTCTGGAGAACAACTACTTCTTCTATCTTCATACTGTTATTAAATTCCCCAACCACGTAATAGCATAGCTGACGAGCTAATAATCTTCCCAAGATTTCACAGGAATGTGTGCAATAATCCATAAGTACTTTTATCGTATTAACGCAGGAGCAGTCAATATAAAAAAAAAGGAAAAAAAATAATTTCATTATATTAGGTATTTACGAGTATAGTTAAGGCATTAACATTGTGGAGGTTTAAAGACATTGTTATTTGTTTTATCAAACACTGTTTATTCCACTTTTTGTAACGGTATAACCCTACCGGTTTCAAGTCTTTCCCCTCATCATCAGAGGACCACAAACAAGTATTTGTTGTGCTCCCCTGATGATGAGATGAAAGTCTTGAAACCGGTAGGGATATACCGTTACATAAAGTGGAATAAACAGTGTTTGATAAAATAAATTAAATTAAAAAAATAAAGATAGAAATAACACTAAAAAAGAAACACACATTCTTATCAATGTGTATCGATGGCATGATTGTGTTAATCTCTAGAAACACATCTTAACACACTCTTACATTATATGTATAACAAATAAATTATTTTATTATATATTTTTTACTTATTTACATGGTAACCTTCAACATGCACAAATTGGTAATTCATATTGAAGAGAATGCTGGGAGGCAACATTGTCTTCAACTTATCTAATTGAGCCTTCGTGTTTACAACCAATTGAGTGAACACGGAACTCACAGTTCGTTGTGATTCACGTTGGCAATACTATTCCACATGTAAAGAGGCAACAACACTGCACACAATATTGAGACCAGACGAACTCCAGAGATTGTTTATTGGCCTTTCCAGTTCACCGCTCCTCTTTCTTTACGTCGTCCTTTGCAGTGAGACTCTGGAATCAGTTACAAACCAATATAAGACTCGCTCCGTCCTTGGCATGATTTAAGAAGCGACTGAAAAAACTCTTAATTTCTAGTCAGTAAAATAACGTGTTTCATTCCTGATTTTTCTTTTCCTTTCCTCTCCACCATCCCTTCCTTTCCTTTTGATTGATGATATCTCACTTTATATGAAAAGGAATGTTCGGGTGATTGTCCGTCTTTGTGGGGTTCGTGAGCATGTGCTCACGTATATGTTTATGGATTTCGTGGGGATGGATAGTCATTTGAATTATTTATGCGACCACGTAACTTGCTTCATTTACTTTTGTCTGGTTGGTTGGAAGAGATTGCCACCTGGCAATAAGCCCGCCAGATTGTATTTGCAATAAAAGTGTTAAATAAATAAACTCCTTTTCCAGAATGGGGCCCTTTTTATATATTTTTTTGTTAAAATCGGGAATCATCTCGAAACCTCAAAATGATAGACTTACCAACTAGTCATCAAGCATCTTACCAACTAGTCATCCTAAATTTAAAAAAATATATTATATAATTTATCCGTAAGTTGTGTGAACCAATGAGCCGTAAGTAACCTTTAGTTAAAATTATACGTGCCTGATGCAAAACAAATTAAATAGAGGTGGGTAGTTATAATTTCATATTTCAATTATAGTATACTCGTATGTATTTTTAGATCATTCATTAAACTTCTTATTTTTCGTGACAAAAACTGTTCTCCACGCGGTCTCTTTTCTGGTTCTCTCCAGGGGCACATACAGGAGTCATTAATTCCTTACTTATCAAGATAGATCTGTGGTACATCGAGCATGCTTGTTCAGTGATCATAATAGTCTCCTTGCAAATCAAATCGAAATTTGGGCAAAGGCTTGATCTACCGCCGAAGTGGACCGCTCCAGTCAGCTAAGTCGGTAGCACGGGCGTGCCTATACATACTCGTACATTCCTGCCGCCCTGCGCCACATCAGACGAGCGGGCAACGGGCATTCACTACTCATCACTCACGGACGCTCACGTTACGTTTCAATATGGCAAAACTTCGATAAATGGACCCCTTCATCGATTCAATTCACGATACTTCTTGGTACTCCAGAAAAAATCCATTCATACATTATATCGTGAGACTTCATTCAACATACCGCACGTTTTTTTTAAAGATATACTGCTTCGACAAATGATATCTTAATATATTACTAACTGATCACTGATATTATACTCAATAACTATATACACTAGTTATTTATTATAAGAAGTAAATAGAATGTAACGATGACCTCCGTGGCCTAGGTAATTAGACGCCTGTCTTACAGCCCGAGGGTTTGTGGTTCGATTCCCGTTGGTAACCAGATTTTAAAAAAGATTTAAGTCTGGTTTTAACTTATGTCCTCTTTAACATATTTCTGATTGGTTGAAAGAGAGTGTTACATGGAAATCAAGTCAACATTGTAATACAATACAGTGTAAAGGTTACAAGTACAAATCAAAGCTCATTATATCGGCTTATCAATCAGCCTTTAACAAAATATATGATACAAGAGATAAAAAAAATCAAGTACATAGCACCTTTAGTAACTATTTCAGTAATTTTATAAACATAGCCGATTTCCAAGGTGAGACATTCGATGTATGGTATATAAAAAAAACATAAATTTAATTCATTTTTTTTTCTCTGATAAAAGTATATAAATAAGTATGCGGAATAATTAGGATGGAATAAATTTATATACATATACGAGTACATTTGATAAATTTTACCAGTTTCCAATAGGAATAAAAGAGATAAATTTACATTCCACTTAGAAGTGTTGAATTTTCAATTTTTTTTTTATTCACATGATACTTTTATGTCATTGTTATATTAATCAAAATAAGCTTCAATTTATTGTCATAATGTAACCATTAGCGTATAATAGTACCTATATTTTTAGTTTTAATTTTCAATTAATTCAACAATTGTGAAAAAGTGCATTGATGAATATGTTGATAGCTATTTTTTTTATTATGTCAACTCAATACACACTTTCCACCCGTATATGACTCTTTATATTTTTCTTGATTTAGGGTTTTCAGTTCATACCTAAAGAATACACAAAAAAAATCATACGTTTTTGGTGAATACTTACTTTTTTGTAAATTTTTGACAATGAAAAAATCTTTTTATAATTCTAATCCAGGTGTTTTCTTAAAATACACGAAGTTTTTCATTTCGATGCTTTGTTTTTTTTTCATTAGCCATTTTCCAAAATACTGAAAGAAAAAAAAGGTTTTTGATGTACTCCATAGATTCAGATTATAAACAGAAAGTCTAAAGGGGTAATATAACAGTTTTATTTAGATTCTACTACACATCATTTATACATTTTAAATTATTCCTGATTTAAATATAAATCAGTCTCTCCACAAAATCTTCTTATTGTTAAATTACGCCTATGGTCATCAATTTGATGAATAATCCTGTTCTTCAAAGAATCCACTAAAATTTGTTTAAAAAATTTCTTATTCGTACAAATCTTAAAAGTTATTGAAAAATGTTAGCCGTCATATTGTGATCATTAAACTACTCGTATATAAAATTGGTTGAACTTACGTTCGTTAAAATAGGTTTTGTGATAGTTACGGTTTAGTATTTTGAATATGGTTCTCTTCAAATAAATAATTATTATCATACGATCCAAACAAAGTGCACTCAATATATGTGCAACTATCGGAAGCAACAGCATGAGATCAAACAATAGAGGATGCCAATGTGAGTCGCGCTGCAAATGCTCAGCAAATGCGACATTTTTGACGAGTACAACAATAGCAAGAGACTGAAAAGGAAGCCAATGAATGTCGCGTTGTAGAAGCACAACGAAAGTGTGATTTTCTACAAGTGCAACAATAGCAAGAAACTGAAGAGAAAGCCAACGAGCGTTGAGTTGAAGAAGCTCAGCAAACACGTAACTTTCGTCAACATTTTGAGAGAAGACTAAGGTTTGCCATCATGGCATGATACCTATAAAGAACAGAGGTAAAATTCGTAACTGTGGATCAATGGATAATTATCAATTTCGTGATACTCTCAATTTTGCAGCTGAGAGACATCCTCACAAAACATTTAAATATTGCTGCCATAAAAAAACCGTTCTTTTTGAAGATGAAAAAGAATCACGACATCAGTTTCTCTAACTTTTGATGGAGCTGTTAAGTCATTTAGATTTTCCTTGCTAACCAGAACTTAAAAAGAAACATTCAACTTTATTCAAACTTTTTCAGCAGTTTTTATTTTTCAAATTTCAGCTTAGAAAGTTAATTTGCATCCCATAATTTCACACGGGTTAAAGTTTGTTTAATGATAAACTGTAACAATTAATACCATTTATTGCGTAAGTTGTTTTTTTATAAACCCAATTAAAATTCACATTGATATTCAAAACGAATCGATTTCCCAAATGAATGATTGAAGACTCCTATCAAGAATCTAAAAGAGGTACTTCAATTCAGACCCCACACTCGTGTGTCGAAGATCTTTTGTTCAAAAGAAGAATTTAATTTCTTACAAAACTCTTCATGAGGACCCAATCCTTACGATTTTGCACTTTGCAAGCCCTAAACCAGAGAAGAATGGAGTATTCAATTATTCGGCTCACCTGAACTATTATGGACAACCCATTTAGAAGATTAATTAGAAGTTAAAGATATCAAACGACTGCTTTAGTTCCTTGGATATTTTTTCTAAGTGTTCTTTTTCTCTAAAGTTATCTCTCTACATCCTCTTACATAAAAACACCGCCTATTCTAGTTTTTTAATCATAAAGATTACCTTCCGAATACAAGCTACCGTATTGAATTCACAAAACATCCATTAATTTTAATGACCATCTGTATAAACGAGACCAGTTATTCTCGGTTGAAAATAAATTAGTTCAGTCTAAGAGAAATTAAGCAGGTTTCATGCAATATATTTAATCTCTCATAAAATTTAGTGCTTTGAGAGTCTTAAGATATAATCATCATCATCTTCGTCCTTTCAAGTTTTCATTAAAGGCACAATTAGGAATGTCAACTCGATGGGTTGATTATTAAATCAAAGCCACGAACAGGAACAATGAACACCAAGACCCAGTTAGTAAGACACCAGTTTTCCGACCCGGGGGTTGTGGGTTTGATTCCCGTTGAAATTCAGATTTTTTTTTAATAATTCCTGTCTGATTTTCCCTTAAGGTCTCTTTAATTTCTTTCTAGCCGGTTGGAAATGATTTCTACACAGCGGCAAGCCCGCTAGGTTTTACTGTATGCAACGAAAGTGTATTATAGTACAATGTAATCTTAAGACCTTTTTTGCATAGCATTTTCAACTTTTTCTTCATTTCTTTATAAAACTAAAATATCTCCCATTTTACCTTCATTATAAAAAGTTTGTCCTCCACTAAGATGCTTCAGGTTCGATTCATGGATTATGACCTAACAAATTGTCCCAGTATATTTTTTTGTGCCAATACCTTAGACCAGGTGGTTGATTGGAAAAAATATCAAATAAATTAAACAAAAAGGACCCAACCCACATTTTACCTATAATATGACAACTGAGGAAATGTGTCGTCGCTTTGTATAGACTTGTATAAAACAAAAAACTAGGAGACATAATTTAATCATAAAATACTAATTGGATGGGCTTGATATTTCTGCGAACACAGGATTGATTAAATATTTTTTAAATATTTTAAATAAACCAAAAATTCTGTTTTGTGGTCCTTATTGCATAATTACGTCGAGATAGCAAATAAGCTCGTTAAATTATATTACACAGAATGACGACCTCCGTGGTCTAGTTGGTAAAATATCTGTCATTTAATTATTTTTTTATTTACCAGTAAACAAGATTTTTTTTAAAACAATATCTATACATTTTTCGAGTTGGGGTTAAACCTTAAAAGGGTCTGTCCCGAGAAGAAACATAGCATATGTTGGAAATAAATTAACGAGTAATCGTTGGGTAGTAAATTAGATTCATAACTACAAGAAAAAAATACCACAAGAATATTATAACAAAAATAATTCACCACTATACTGACCAGTCAACTGATATCTTAAAAAATATTTTGGTATCTAAACAATTTTCAAATATTTTTTCCTCTTTATTTTAACCAGTCTCTTTTCTTCGTTATGGATATTTATTATGAGCACTGAATGTGTTAGTAAAGGAGAAACTCATATAAATTCACCAAAATGCGGTGTTATCATGTACCGGAACTAATTAAAGAAATATGAAAATAATTATTCAGGTAAATATACGCCAGTGAACATTATGGTACGGTTATGATCCAAAATGAACAGGCAGTTAATTAAACTTCAGTCCTTCTAACGTTTAGTAAAAGTATAACCTCGATGTTTAAAAGTGTGAAAATCTACGAGCCCAACCGATTTACCGTTACTTGCGAAGCCTTCTGTAACGCCTGGGCCTTTCAAACCATGTCTAAACAAACAACCACTTGTATTGCGTATTTCCGTTAGATCACCGATTCTTTAAGTTCTCCTCTGCTCTAAAGAATAACTGTTTTTTCCAAACGTTTATTCCTCTAACGGAAAAAAACCGTTTGATAAATGAAAAATATCCTCGATGTTTGAATATCTTATCCTAATCTATTGATTTCTAAAGGCACATCCTTTATAGTTGATCTGACATTAACTCTTTCCCATGAAATTTTCAATATTCCTACCCTGCATGTCAGTTCCGAAAGGTAACAAACACCGTAAATTTGTTTATTCAAATTTATTTCATTCTATGCAGGTACGATAAACCACTTTGCGAACATCCCTTCATTATAGACGCATCGGCATTCAAATTTTTTCACACGCTAAGTCGAATATTCAGCAATAAATCTTTGCAAATCAGTAAAAGTAGATATAATGCATACAAAAAAAATGATACCCTTCCCATAGTGGATCCTTCAGTCTAGTGTGAAATATCTATTTGAATAAAAAAAGACCGAGCGATAGTTAATTCGCATCCCCTTATGAAAAAAATGATACCGCGCAAGTGTTGTATGCAAATAATAAAGTATAGAGATTCACCCTTGGTATTTGCAGTATCGGAATTGCGATAACTTTTGAGGGTTGGAATATTTAAAAAGAATACCTGCGACCCTGGACACTTTATTTGCATTTTTTTCAATGCAACCCTTTCAAGTATGAGGGGTAAGGTTACACTTAATATTCAAAAAAGGGCAGGTACCTTCGCGATTTCGCATAAATTATCGTCAGGTAGATACAATTTTTTCTACGCATAATAAAAAATGCATTCTCCAAATCGTTAGGGTGCCGAAAGGCAAATATTATCGCAATTACTACGGGGAGAATTCGACCTTAGGTTAACGGTGCATAAGGATACGGACACATTATTCTTTTCAATTGTATAAAAAATGCACTTCCTCTTACAATTTCCTTATAGACTTTATGCAAAAAGGGTTTAACCCATCCTTTTTTTTCGATGAATGGGGCTATACACATTATGCTAATGTATGCATAAAATTTATAGCGTTCTTGGAGCGATTATAAGTATGATTTTAGAAGCTATGCATTTGTGAATAAGGTATATTTTAGTTCAACCCTTTACTTTTTTAATCATAAAGAATACCAACTTCTGGTTGTTTCGGCCAGGAAAAAATCGAATTTGAGGACTGCTTCCGTTATGAGCACTTCGTCCGTTTTTTATGGGCATTTTTTTCTCAGGCTTATTTTTTATGCAAATAATATTACACAGCCGATAACAATTGGTGAAAAAACCTTTTGAACCAATCTTTTTTTTGTGTATAGGACAGATATAGGCAGAGTGTTTACATATGTAATTTGTCGTTGGAAAAAACGGTTAAAAACGTTTTTTTGGTCGTTCAGCCCGATCAATCCTTTGACATGTCCTATCGAATTGTGTAACTTATCTTCTTTCTATACAAAGAGCTTTTGGTATTATTGAACGATTTTTTCAATTTATTTGTGACCATGTATGATAAAAATGCATTAAGTGAACTGAAAATAAAAGAAGACACCTAAAAATCAGTCATTATGATTTAAATTTACCATATAAAATTAGCGCTAGAAATTTAAAAAAACTTAGATCATCATAAAGAAAAATCATTACTTTTTGTACTCGTATTACGAACAATAATTACCTCTTACATTTTGGTCACTCTCATAAGCATGATAAGACGTTTTGTATTACGAAAAATAATTACCTCTTACATTTTAGTCACTCTCATAAGCATGATAAGACGTTTGGATCTCACAATGCTAACCAACTTAATGCTTATCAAGTTTTTTTTATTGCTGACAAGGAGAAATAATTAGGAGTCCATAACATAAGTTTGAAAACACCTGTAATAATTGTAAAAAAAAAAACAAATACAATGGGTCAATATTTTGGTTTGAAAGCGGCGATTATTAACTCAACTCAATCATAGATTAATTTAAATCAAGAGTCAAATATTTATACATAATTTACATAACCAATTATGCCTATCCAATCCACAAAATCAACCATACCTATAGTTTTAATCCTCATTTTACATTTACAAAATCAACCATACATATGTTATTTAGCAATTCTAAGTCTACAGAATAAACCATATACATATATGGTTATGAGCCAACAGCCATATCCACTGAATTTACCTTATTTTTAGTCTCTAGCTAATCCATATCCAAAGAATCAACCACATGTATATGGTAGGTATATTCTTTAGCCAATCCATATCCACCGAATCAACCATATTTTTAGACTCTAGCTAATCCATATCCACAGAATCAACCATAAATATATTATTTTGCCAATCCATATCCACCGAATCAACCATATTTTTGGTGTTTAGATAATCCACATTCACAGAATCAACCAAATCTATGGTTTTATAACTGTAAAATTGAAATTCGTGTAATATTTCGTCATTTTTACTGAAACGCTTCAATATTTATAAAATATCAAAAAATCTTGTGCATCAATGTTTATTTCAGATTTATTTAACTTACAAAGAGAAATACTATTACCAGTTCCTCAAATTATCAAGTGGGGATTTAATCTTAACAGAAATTGATTAAACGCCACATATGAATGGTTGAATTAAAATAGGCACTAAGTACCAAAAAAAAAAACTAAGTATGCAGTTTCGTTCTATATGTAATATATAATGAAACTGCATACTTCGTTTTTTTGTTTTTTTTTTGGTACTTAGTGCCTATTTTAATTCAACCATTCATATGATATATAAACAAAAGTTTCAAGTAAAGTGAAGTGCTCGCGATTACTGAAAGCCATAAATACTTATAAAACCCTTAGGATATTCCATAGAGGTAACGCCTTACACTACCTCCCAATATACTTGTTATTACAAAATTAACCTAAAAACCCGCAAAAATTATAATTCCCCCTTTTGAATACATATTAATCTGACCACCAGACTCAATGGCTCCTCCAGGGGAATTTAAAAAAATTCCCTGAAGGGTTGGAAGAATCAAACATATTATGGGTTCAGTTTATTTGTAAACAAACAAAATATACCTGATTATAAAACAAAAAAAAATTATGCAACTGTATCTTGGTGCATTATTATTCCCTTCTCAAAGGTACCATTTTTTCTAGTTCTTTTGTAGCAGGTATAGCTTTACCCGCACCCCTAATATACAACTTATGCAAAAAGTGTCCAATTCACAACCTAACTTTTATTTTTTTCTTAGAAACATTCAATAATCACACCTCGATCATATAAGTATCAAACTAGTGACACGTGAATTGTATGGGTAAGTTTTGGTTAAAAAAATCAATCCATATAATAAAATCATAAGTAGTGTCCCATCCTCAATCACGTTCTAGAGAGATTTGAAATTGTATTACATTAATAATAATTTTATTTTATTTATCTTAGAATTAACTGTTTTTTTCTCTAGTCTTACCATTATTGTTTATTGATTGGTAAAAAAATTACTTGAATTAAAAATAACATATGTTTTTTGTTATATGTGGTATTGATTAAAACTACTTTACTTATCCAAGATAAGCTGGATGGTTGGAAGAAATTTATATAAAACAATAAGTTCTCCCCCTGTAACATGTATAATCATATACACATTTTTTTTTTAATAAAACAAAGCGTTCATATAGTTACTCACATGTCATAAAACAGGTATATTGTGGGTTGGTGTTTTTTTGCATATATACGTCGATATTCAATATCCCACCTTTCTCATAACTATCTAAAATATTTTAACTATTTTCCATTCTAAATTATAAACACTCAATTAAATCTTGATATAGTTATTGCTCAAAATGCGTATTTTTATAATATAATATATTTTTATATTATAATAAATATTCTAAAGATGCACGTCAAAAAGAACGGATAAATTGGCAAAAAAATAATGTAGAATGAAATAACTTATTAATTTATGTGTCTTCAATTCTTTTAAAATGGATAACAAAATGTTTTGTCTGTCTCCACTTTCATTAAAAATTTCCATTCCTATTTAACTTATTGAATAATTTTTTTTTTATTTTAAAAACGTATTTCATTTTCGTAAATATAATAATAACACTGTAATATAAGAATTATAATAAAAGGAAAATTTAAATAGTGCCGTTTAGAGAGCAGATTCTCCTCATTAGCGCTCTGTCTCGGGATTCGAACCCACTAATATTGACAGATTAAAAATATTACAAAATAAATGTAATATGAGTTGAGTGTAAAGATAAGAATGTGGCTGCAGCCGTCATAAGATTAAGTACTTTCCCGCTTCTGCATAGTTTGGAAAAACATATTTGGCAAGAAAATTGCAGAAAACTTGCCAAGGGAAAACGAACTACAAAGAAACATATAAGTATAGATCTTCCGATATGTGATAGTAACACATTCGGCTTTAGGTGGAGTGTAGTGTATGTGTGTAGTATTCATATATAATCGTAAACTTTGATTAAACCTCACAAAAAGGGTTATCTTGAAGTGCTTTCTAAAACTGCACAAACCATCCATGTCTCTTAACACCTACCTATAGAAGCAAACAATTCCATGCCACTGGACCAGCAATTGCGAATACTCTTCCATGTCAAAAGTTTTTAGTCTCTGATGTCTTAATTCAGTTATTCCAAAACTTTTTTAAGAAAATACCCTGGTATAAAAAAATAACAAACTTTAATTCATGCTATGAATAGTTATATATAACGAAGTTTTAATTTTAATTCATGCTATGAATAGTGTAACTCTTATATAACGAAGACATCACATTGGAATTAAAAATACTTTTGAAATAGTAGTGTAACTATGTAAAATAAATGTACATAATATGATTCTTTGAAAATATATAATTTAATTTGCAATCACTTTGAATATTTATCATAACAAATTAATTTCTTTGTACACAAATGATTCCATGCACACGAATGTGATTCATCGATCTGAGATGTTAATCTTAGTTTTGTAATATTTATCTTGACTGCAGATGAATACAGAAGGGTAGAACCAGTCTCACCCATACATATCACAGGTGTCAACCACTGCACTGTGTGTACCTGGGGAAGGACAATCGGAATTAATAATAAAGGAAACGCTGGAATGACACGTTCGGCCTGCCGTGCTAAATGTTTGACTGCCCTTTGTTGTAATTTTAGTTTTTTAATCGTGCATGTATGTCGTTACTTTTTTTCGACTTTCGATTTAAAAAGTTCAAATTTAGGATAAATTATGTCTTAAGTTTTTTTATACAAATAAGTGTTGTCACATTATGCTAATGTTATTTTTCTGTCATCAAAAGACGGAAACAGATAGGTTTGCGATAGCGAGAATAAATTACTTAAATATTTCCATTCGACTTATACAGAAATCCATTCATTTACGAGATCTCCATTTACACGGATTCCCTTTATAGAGGTTTATCGGGTTTGACATTTGAAATGCACAATAGTGTATTTATTGTATTTTATAACATTTTCGCTGTATACAGTACAATCTGGCGGGATTTTTACCATAAGGAAATCTCTTTCAACCAACCAGAAAGATGTCATAGAGGTCCTAAGTGAAAACCATAACGGAAAACTTTAAAAAAATCTGGGTGAATCGAATCGAACCCACAAACCCCAGGCTAGAAGACAAGCATCTTACTAACAAGGCCACAGAGGAGTGACATCTATAAAGTACACAATAAGTTTGCTTCTAAATTAATATTTTATATGCAACTATAAGAACAATAATAAGAACAATTATAAGAATAATCACAAGAACAATAATAAGAATCATGATAAGAACAATAATAAGAACAATGATAAGAACAATCGTAAGAACAATAATAAGAACAATCATAAGAATAAAAATAATAACAATGGAAGGTTCATCCAGCGACAGTGATTTTGATTAGGTACAACAAATGTATGTAATTGTTTTATTCGTATTAATAAATTGCATAGCCTCCATTGAAATTTATTTCATTAATTATCAGTAACCTCATATATGTACTAAAAAAACAACTTAAGCTTTTTTAAAGTAAGAACAAAATGTCTGGAAATATGAAAAAGATCACATATTTTACATAGCATTCAATGGTTCCATTTTACATAGAATTCAATGACTCCATTTGCACGTTTTTTTTTCCAATAACCAATTACCTGGAGTTTTTAAAGGATTCTTGACAGGTTTTCACTAAATGCGTGTGTGATATATTTCCGGTTGGTTGGAAGAGATTGTCACATCGCAATATGCCCGCCGGACGTACTGTATGCAATGAAAGTTTAATATAATACACGCGTAAATGAAGAAATAACTAATAAATATTTATGAGGAATGATAAATAAAATCGTAATGGGACATATTTGTTGAAAAACAGACAATTTAATTAATTTTAATTTAATTATCGAATTTATCATTTATATGTTTTTTTATTAAAATTACTATACATCTATATTTCCACCTTATAAGTTGTTTCTAAGGAATATGATAATGATGTATTTTTGAAATGCAATAGGAAGAAAGGTAAATCCTAGCTTAGTATGATACATTTATATCAAATTGTAATGTGGTTGTAATGGATTTAATAAAATATAACATAAAACAGATCTTACAACCCTACAAATTCCAATACCAAATTCCACAAAAATATATTCTGAGAATAAAAATAATGTATAATATTTCCATATACTCGTACATATTTTTATTTTTTCTTAAACAAATTAACTATAACTTTTACAGATATAACACGTTTAAGGGATTGGGTTATAAATGTTTTTTAATAAGAAAATAAAGTTAGTAAAAAACGTCGTTGTTTTATCAAGATTTGTACTTAAGTGTTTATGGAAAGATGATGTTTTATTTCAGACCTACAAGTATTGAAAACCGTTATTATATTTAGACTTGAGATCCAAAAAAACTGTTAACTGAGTTTTATTTTAACTTAACTAAGACCGAAGATAAAAAATAGGGAGGAAAGGTGTATGCCTACCAATATAACATTTTCCAGGAAGTCAGAAAGCATTAAGGAAACAGACAAAGTGATATCACCCTCAACAAATCTTAACCACGTTTCTTTCCGTTTTTTCGTCATAGCTGTTATTAGTAGATAAATGTCATCACAAAATTAAATAAATATTAGTCTAGTAAGGACTACAAAGCACGTGGCATCGGAGAAATAAAAACTAAATGATACGCGTGCTTCTAACAAAGGGTACCATAGTACGAACATTCATCTTGTGAATGTTAATTTGTTGCAATAAATAATTCATGGTGTATGTGTGCAATTATGCCTCGTGACTGTATCATAGTCGTGCCTACATATGCTGACGTAAACAATCAGCTGCTCCAAGGAAAAACAGAATATTTGAACAACAAAAAATTGACTTTGAGTTATCGAAATAAAAAGTTTATAAGGTAATCATTGAAATTAAATTAAATTGCATTATCAAAATAAATCCCGTTATCGTGGTTTTCTGTCGAAAACGTGAAAATATAATCAAATATAACATTACAAAAAAAATCATTTTTAAATTCCATAATCGCTTATTATTAATATTTTTCACAGATAACAAATAAAGTGTATTCATTTGAGTGATAGGGATTCAATTCATACAAAAAAGTAGGAATATCATCACAATTCACCACGAAGTGGAATTAAATTTAATAAACCCTATCATCAAAATATTGACCATTATATATCTCAACAGAATAAAATACTAATCTAATAGGAAGGTTTCTTATTTCTATTATCATGTCTGATTCAGACAATGAGCACCTTGATATATTCGGTAATATCTCCCGGGTGTATTTTGCATACAATAATTCAATGGCAATAATTTAGTCACGTCCATAGCTGATTTTAAACATAACAACAACTTTCTTCCAATGCGTTTATGCAACAGCTTTCCTTCTTTCCCAAATACGTTGAAGATATGTATTTTGAACCGTACATACGACCAAGATATTTCAATATCTGCACGTAAATGAAAAACAGGAGTTTGCGAAATTTGAATATCTTAACGACTATGGCATAAGCGATTCGACAAGTCCTAGAGATTTTCAACATTCTTATGAACACCCTCATAATATTCCAGTTGATTTTAGGCTCCTTATTTTGCAATTTCAAATCAATACTGATTATAAACATAACAGTGCTTAGAGTGATTATAGTATCTCAATTTAAGTTTGAATCTCATCGTCTGAATTCAAATTTTCGATAATTCGCTATTCCAAGGCATTTGAAATGCCTCACTTTTTTCGAAAATTATTGCATTTAGAACTCATTTTTTTTAAATTAATACTTATACTAAGTTTATAATTTGTGCAGTGGCAATATTTATACAAAAAATTTGATTTAATCAGCGATGGTTATTTATTTTTATGTTTTGCATAATTTCAGTTGGTCATTCATAAACTAAGAATTTATTGGTATAGACAAGATATTTACTCACTGATAAGAAAATATTTTTCTATGGAGAAGTCGATTTATTATTAAGTAGAAGATTGTTTTTGAACTGATATAGATCAACAGTTATACTAACGTCGAGGTAAATGAACTATTAGTTGCATTAGGTTTTTTTCTTATTTTTTAATGAACACTGTTCTATAATACCTTTTTAACTAGATTAAGTTTTTATTTATTTAAAGTGTCAAAAACAAGAAAAACTGAGGGTGAAGAACTTATACCACGCATAAATTACAAACAGTAACTTTTAGCATATATGTTATCTATATGCATATTATATATATATACCTCTTTTAAATATGTAGTCGACGTATCGTCAAATGATGTTCAATAATATTCGAGCAAGTTCAGTTAATTTATTCAACCAAATCTAGTTTATTCTGCGTAAACATACCTCCCTACTCTCCTTTCACCCGTGTCCATCGTGAACAAACCGCATATATCAATAAAATGTTCCATTACCAAGGTTTTCTCTAATAAGGAAGTTCTGGTACACTTTGAACCAGCTTAAACGATGACAAATTCGCAGTGTTGTATATAACGGACCATCTCGTCAACAGCTGTCCCACATACACCTTCCTAGATAATTTGAGATCGTCCATTTTGGCAGGGACTGAAGAGAAGAAGACTTGCCCTCCATCATTTGAGAGATTTACTTTACAAGAGGAGAAAAAAAAATTAATTTATACGCATATTGATTCCTTCATTTTGCATAAGCCTTATTTAGTTTTTCAGTGAAGTCTTATAGCAACTTGATTTTTTTAATTTATTATTTCTCATTCTCTAAAATGCGTAAACATTACATTCTCAGAATAACTAGAGGATTAATATCAACGAAAAGTATTTAATTTTACACCGAACTAGACATTTATTTTTGCTGAATATTAATTTTCTTTCCATAAAAACACTATTTAAATATTCATATATTGTATTAAATTAGTTTAAAACGAAATGTAAATCGAAACATTCCAGGATTAGATAATAATAAAAACACACCTTTTTATAAACAAATGATATTAAAACTCATGTAACTTGGATTAAAATACTACGGTTTTGTCAACTTCAGTTCAATTTATAAAATAACATAGTTTAATTGTGTTTAACCATATTTCCTAGGTTTAATTTTACTTGCACATTAACGTACCTACATTCGAAAATATATTTAACACTCGCTTTTATCACTGCCTTCAAAATATAGCATGAAAATTTATTTTTCGTGTTATATCTGTCAAAAATTGTTGACTTCATGAACATTATCGTACACTTCAGATGAAGTTTATTCCGTACTGTATTGCTAGTCACTCCGAATGACCAATCTGGCTAAATGGATCTAGAGTGTTTTTAGATCTATACGCAATAATCAAATTTTCAATTCTACTCAACTATGGGGCCATTAAGTTGGAAGTTTAACCACTACTACTTTAAAAGAACCTCCAAAATTCGTTATTAAAAGGTGTCTCACTTGAACTAAACACCAAATTCCCGGCAGTATAGCGTCATACATGCCAGGACAAAAAAGGAAACGATTCTCAAAAATTTATAGCTATGGCCCAGCGTGTCATTGTTTTTTTTTATTTGATATTTTTTACCTGTCCCGTTGCGCCCTTTGGCGGTATTGCCCTTCGCGAACGCTATCCAGGGCCTAAAAAATCTAGATATGCGTTTACAGATAATACGCCATTGTTTGGTATTTTATTTAGGACGTTTCATTATATTTTATTGGCGGTTTCAGTCTTCCTATTGTGAGCCTGTACCCATTATTTGGATTCGCTGAGTTTTTCCCTTTGTTTTATATCAAAAAACAAATGTCAGATACGGAATCATCTGATCCGCCCATGATTTAGAATTGATAAATAAGCTATTCGTAATATGTTTGATTGTTTAGTATTGTTATTTAAAAACTCTCGTATCTTTAAAACTAGTATGTTATGAATTTAAAAATGAAAAAATGTATCTCATGACAGGTGTCGATTACCTTATTACCAGTATAACACTTAAAATTAAACCAGTAAAATGAGGTTCCTAATTTTTTGGAAAACGGTTTTTTTTTTAATATTATATCTTATGTTAAAAATATGTAAAAATAATATGAATAAATAAAACCAATTTCGAAAAAAAAAATATCTCGAGCGTGTCTTCAGAATAAAGATATGCTTATTGATGTAAACAATGTATTATATCTTATACTGGTAACGAAATAGCAATTTTCTTTAAGAATCTAAAATGAATGGGTATTAATACACAATTTTCTATAAGAAATTAAACTAAATATTTGTATACGAGTAGGTGACTGAATAAATAGATATATATATTTTCTTCAAGTGACTCACAATTCGAAATGCCTTATAATCTTAAAGAATTTACTATTCAGGTATTTTAAACTTTAATTTCATTACTGTAAATGAGCTGGCATATATTTATTTTTTATGCTTTCATTTCAAAATAGTTGCATTCTCAACATAAATGTTATATGAAGATTTCTACTATTTAGATAGTATTTCTTAAGATTATAGGAGAGTTAGGAAGGATATTGAACGGTGTGTAGCGTTAGGAAACAGTCGATGGGGAATATTTATACTTAAACCGAATAGTATTAAAATGAGCTAAGCAAGCACCGTCTTTGATTTATGGGAGAAAAACAAAGATGCGGAAAAAGACTGAAATGCGTGCGCTGAGAACACAATTAGGGGGGGATAATGTATGACAGAATACGGAATGAAAAAGATTAGGAATGAATGAACTTAAGGGTGATGTGTTGTGTAAGATGCAGAAAAGCATTCTGAGATTGTTAGGGCATGAAGAATGATTGAATAAAAAGGAAGATCAAAAAAATATATATCGTGTAATTGTGAGTGGAGGGATTGATAGGGGAAGACTAAGGAAAGTTTGGTTTGATCTAGTGAATGATATTTTGAAAGATGGAAAAGTAAGAAGTAAGAAAAAATGTAAGAGCTGTATGAGAAGGTGTATGAATGTAGAAGAAACAAAATGTGTGTGTCAAGATAGGAAAGTCTTGCGCTTTCCTCTATGTCTACCCCAATAGGGAGACGCCGTTATGGTATGTATGTGATAATTAGCAGAAGTTATGGAACTTATCTCCCGCGAAGAAGAGCGAAGTACTGTAAATAATTTAACATAACATAAATTAAGCGTTACTTCATAACCTCAAAAAAAAGTTCAATTAAAGCTTAATAGAAACCGTATTTTATTTTTTAAAACGAAACAAGTAAAATTTCACGTTTCTGCTGATGGAATTATACAATATGAGCGACGCAGGCGTAGCTTATCGGACCAAATCCACAAGAAACATTATTTACCCTTTAAGTATAAAAATACGAGTTTTTGATACAAAAATTACTATCTTTAAAAACAAGTTCAACGGTCAATAGTAGCGCGACGATATTAATGCTCATTTTAAAAAGCATTCATTATTAAAGCCAAACAACGATATTTAAAGGGAAAAGTATGATTTCAGAGTCGAGAAATTGTTCCCGCAGCAACTCCTGTATTTTTGTTTTATTTATTTGGTCACGCAATTCGCTTGTAATTTTGGCTTATTTCATTTCTTCGGCCGCGATAAAGTTTATCGTCCATAAAATAAGTCATTAAAATCGAACTTATCACAAATTATACAAACTATGGCCAATTTAACCCGTCAAGAAGAATTTATACTTACACACGCAGTAAGTAACAGACTTGGAAGTGGGTGCAAGCTGAAAGTACAATACCTGCTAATACATGTCACTGTTCTGTAGTATTGTGAAATTCACACTTTTATATTTTTATTAATCGACGATTAAGAAATACTTCACTAAAGAGCACAAAAATATATAATCTCGATAGCAAATTACTCAATGTATACACACTATTTCTCAATAGTAAGGCGCTAGCTTCCAATTAAAGGTAAGTAATCGGACTCAGGAATTAACTAAAAGGAACTAAATCGGACTCAGATCAGAAATCTTAGTTGTTTTTTTAACATCTTTTTTTTGTATCATCTGACTGTATGTTTTTATAATGCTTTCAGAATGTTTACGATTTAGTTTTACCTTTTAAAAATAACATTATAAACTTTCACCCAGCAATTGGTACTAATCTGCGTAGCCATTGTCTCGTTGGTTGAAAGAGATTGCTATTTGACAATAAACTCGCCATTTGTGTATATACGAGTACATATAAAAGTAAAATGTCAAGTTAAAAATATTAGATGAAATTTATAATATTACAATAAGCCCGACTGATTTTATTTTATTCAATAAAAGTGTTATGAAATAAGTTGAATTCAATCACCGATTTGGACGTAATTATGCAAGGAAGACTCAACTTATATTTTACCTGTTCTGAAATAATTGACGAAGCATAACGCCACTTTGTATGGGCTAGTATGCAACAATTTGTTTTGAAGAATAATACTGACTATGCAATACCATCAAAACTGTCTTGGTATTTTTTATTTATGTTTTTTCGATATTCTAAATGAGTCAGAAAAATATGTTTTGTAGGTTGATTTATTTTAGCACATATATGTATACGTCTATTTGCCATTACTTTTTTTTTTGAAACAATAGTATTTTTTACAAAACAAAAAGGTTTCATGTCTGATTTTCACTTAAAGTATCTTTGTTGTTTTATATACAAAGAAAGTGTAATACAATACGAAACTAGGAGTTCATTTTTTTATTACTCACTAATACCTCTTACGAATCTTTTTGATAAAAGATACACAAAAATTTTATTTACCTGCATATATTGCATTATGTGTTGTTAGGCATCGTGGTGATTTTATAAAGCAGTGTATTTTACACGAATTAACATTATAATATTACCTACTTCGTGATGTTATGGATATAACACAATTTTAAATTTAATTAATATATGCAAATGTATTTATTCATATAATACCCTTAAACACATCCGAATTGGTTTTTCGCTCATACTGGAGAGTGAGGCCCATTCACCCAGTTTCCGGGCTTAGAACAACGATGGCGACCTCCGTGGTCTAGTTGGTGAGACGACTGCCTTCAAACCCGAGGATTACGGGTTCGATTCCCATTGGAATCCAATATATTAAAAAAAAAAAGTTCCCGTCTGGTTTTCACTTAAGGTCTCATTACAATATTTCTGGTTGATTGAAAGAGATTGATACATGGCAATAAATGTTTGCAACAAAAGTATTTCACAATTCAACCACTTGAGTTGACCACGAAAATCATGGTTCGTCATCGCTCATGTTTGCAATACTACCACGCACGTGAAGATGCAACAACGTTAGCACACGTCTAGCGCTTGTGAATATTGTTACGAAACGAACTCTTTTACGAGACTGAAACCCTTTTTTTAATATTTTTTTTTTGGGTACCACCTGGAAACAAACACAAAACCCCCGGGTGGAAATCAAGCTACTTATTTATTTATTCTAACACTTCATCGTAAAATAATCTGGCGGCAGCCACGGAGTATGCTATGATTATGATTTGACTTAATAATTAATTTTAATATTTTGACAACAAAGATAAAAAAGTATGTTAATAATATATAAATGAAAAAAAGGTATAAAATAAGAATTTATTGTTGAATATGCTTTCAAAACTCCTGGACCAACCACGTGATATTGTTACAATGAGCATACTTTCAAAACTCCTGGACCAACCACCTGATATTACTAAAATTAACATACTTTCAAAGCTCCAGGACCAACCACCTGATATTGCTACAATAAACATATTTTCAAAGCTCCTGGACCAACCACGTGATATTGCTACAATGAACATACTTTTAAAGCTCCTGGACCAACCACCTGTTATTGCTACAATGAACATACTTTCAAAACTCCAGGACCAACCACCTGATATTGATACAATGAACATACTTTCAAAGCTCCTGGACCAACCACCTGATATTGCTACAATGAACATACTTTCAAAGCTCCTGGCCCAACTACCTGATATTACTACAATGAACAAGTGGAGGATTTGGCTGAAGAGGCTTTACCAACTGACTGATGTGCCGTGGAAGGTCTATAAATCTCTTTATAGGCTCCGAACAGGGATCGGGAAAGCCATGATCAGCATTACCCAAAGAACCCGGTGCTATGCACCGAAAAGGAATTGATTCGTGGGACATCCTGTGCTGTGCAGGTAGACATAATACGTCGTTTCCCTGTTGGGGTAGGCAGAGAGAACGAACCGCTAACTTTATCATCGCGACACACATCTTACGCCACTGTACTTTTACATTCTCATACAACTATGTTCATCCGACTTTTTACATTTCCATCTCTCAAAATATAATTCACTTGATTCATTCAGACATTCCGTGGTCTTTTTTGCATTGTATATATATTTTGTTAATCGTTATTCGTTAAGTCACTTTCTACTCGTTTTTGTTAGTAGTTTTAAATACTTGAAAATAGTTTTTACAAGCAAGGGACATATCGTAATTGCATTAGGTGTATATAATTATAAATTAATATAAAATATTATCTTAATAAGATAAACCTACTTGTATAGTTACTTTCTATCAAATAAAAAAGAGAATATTCTCAAACTTCCAAATGAATCAATATCTATTAAATAGTCACATGTGGTACTACGTCAATAAATATATGTCAATAAATCTGTCAATATCATCACTAAAAAACATGTAATCATGACATTCATTAATTTTGAACTCTTGGTGTCATCGAACGCTGTAAGTCCCTCTCTTAATATTTTTTTATTTAGATTTAAATATTGAATCTATCAGATGACGACATATCTGTTTGTATTTTATCACCTGCAGTCAACTTAGAACTATGTACGAGTATATTTGACTATTTGAAATTAATAAAAATTCAAAGTACACTTTTGATATTTTGTGCAAAAATTAAAAGAATGTCCAATATTCAATATCATTGCGCCCCCGTGGTCTAGTTTGTAAAATGGTTGTCTTCCACTCGGAGGTTTCGGGTTCAATTATCGGTGTTTCCTAAAGAAAGACTCCGATCTGGTTAAAAGTTTGACTTAAATGTTATTGTTACCTCTCGGTGTCTGATTTTATTACCAATATTGATGTTTTTATTCCAAAAGCTCGCTTGAGGCGATGGGGTCCCCTCTTGGTAAGACGCCTGTCATCCAACCTAGGGTTGCGAGTTCGATTTTAGCTGGTTCCCAGTCTAGTTTTCATTAAAAGGCTCTTAACAATTTTCTGGTAAGTTGAAAGAGGTTTTATCATGGAAATACATGAAAGTTTATTACCTTTTTTATTTATATTATTGGGTACCATCGGGAATCGAATCCGAAAACCCCGGATGGAAGTAAGGATCTTACCAACCAGGCAACGGAGATGTAAAAGCTTTCAACATGTGAAGAAGATACGTTCAACCAGTTGTCATGAATATTTGGCAGAAGAGAAAAAAGGACAATGCTGAAAGTATGTATCGTATGTTTGTCGTACGTGGGCTGCAGCGACGTAGCGCGAGGCGCGCCCCTCCGGAACGACTCGGCACGGGCCCAACCGCAGAGCAAACCGCATCATAATAGCGGTAAATCAAACTCACGAGGAACAACAGAGACTTATAATTAATAATAAAACTCGCATCACCTCCATTTGCGGCTAGGGGCCTCGGCCCCGCGGCCCGATCCCTGCCACACCGCGCAGCCAAACGAGGGTTTACCCTCCTCGCAGGGCCTAACATAGGGAACCACGCATCCATATACCTATATATACTCGTAAGTACCTAACCGTCTTTACTCGTTCATGCTATGTGTATACATATGTAATGTGTCCCAGCAGATCCTTTCGGTCTGAGAATAGCGGGGCGGGGGCTTTATTAAGTTATCCCGCTCCTTGCAAAGAGACGTAGGGTATTTACTCATTCATTTAAAATAGTTGTGCCGGAGACAAAGTTATTCTGATTACGAACAATATCAAGATTTGCTAAAATTATGGTTCACAACAGAGTATTATAACCAACTGGGTACAATTCAACTTACTTAGGTACTTCGACCATATTATTATGCGGAAATATAACGAAGAGACTGTGTGGTCAATTCGCTCTCTAGATCAAGTCTAATGATCACAATAGCTCTGTAAATGCATAACAAACTGGAAGTTTAAGTGGCAAAACTGTGATGTATTGAAATGAGGCGTGTACGTGGAAAATTATTGAAAGCAGCCGAGTTAGTTCAGTGAAAAATAATTAAAGCAGCCGAATTAATGCAGTGAAAATGCGTGTAATGAGATAAATATATGGTTTGGTCATGTACGAAAGAATAAGAAATATAGTTATAAACGATAAATGTAAGCCAAAAACTGATGAATTAAGTAAGGGGAAGAAACCCAGATGTATGTAAAATTGAGTGTCCACTATAATCTGTGTTTTGTGTATGTTTTGTTTTTCATATACGAGTACATAGACTTAATTGTCATGTAAATAAAAAGGTAAACGAATATTCAAGTTATGTTACATTGACAATTGTTTTTTTTCTTTCCAACATATAAAAATAATCATATACCTACAGATATAAATATTCACTAGCTTAATGTGAGTGATAAACAACTTGTGAAATCTTATTTTAATTTTCACCAAAACGTTAACTTCCTACATTTTCCTTATAAAACCTTTTTTTGTATAAAACATGTATTTGTGTGTCAACAGTCACGTAACAACAACTGCTAATAAAATGTTTTGGTATTTGTAACGGTATCCTTATGAGTGTGTCGACGGCAAAAATGGGCAAGATGCAAATGAACGGATTTTATTAATCGGTCTCAAAGGTGTGATCAGACTGCATTTGCATAGGTCTCAGATATATTACGCAATCAAATGCGTTTTGTTGACACGTTGCCTGCAGCTTGCAAAGGGTTAGGAAAAAGCATCGATAAATATCCTAATTTGCATTAGATGCACCGGAAATCGAGAGTCACAATTTGGATAAAAATATCTGTATTTAATCTAAATGATTGGTTCCTGTGATATATGGGTATTTTATTTAAAATTATTCAAATTACCCAGGAACCATTTATATTAGATTATCCTTGGTATTGAGTAACATATTATATGAATGAGACCTCGATGACGATGTTTTTTTAACTTTTTTTTTTTTTTTATCGAAAACGATGTATTTTTATTTTGCATATATCGAACAATGATCGCCATGAATCATGTCGCTCGATTGGAATTATTAGTTCAGTAGTTCACGCAAAATTATATTTGTTATTCAAATTTTGTATAGAAATTACTCAGCATTTCTTTGGCATATAAATTTGAAGAGAATAGACCCAAATTTATATTGCAAATTTTGTTTTGGCGCGAATTGCAAACCAGTGGCGTAGTCGTATGCTCGACACCAAGAAGTTCAATCGAGTGTTAAAATATAATATTTTCTTTGTTTTATTTTATCAAAGACATACAAAATTCTGACTAGATTCCATACAAATGCTAATAAAACTTACTATATATGTGAACTAAAAGTGCTAAAATTAATTTTGAAAATAAATGGTTTTGTTTTTGAGAAGTATTATTCTATTTTATAATGCATACATAATTTCATATAATTTTTTTTATTGAATTATATTTAGTTGCATGTATTATTCTCAGTGCACGTCTACAGCATTTATTCGGCTCCTATCAGTATTTTCCACCTCCACGTTTCACTCCCATACATCAAAGCTGGCACTAAAATATGTGTTTTTAGTGCCCAGTTGTCTTTTTTTCCTATCGCTACTCGCCGTTCGATGTTCCTCTTAACTCTTCTATTATCTGAGAAAATAATACCTTAAAGCAAAATTCTACAACGTAATCCAATCTTTAATTGTTTACTCATATATCGCATTTACTTTTTCTTTCACGTTTTTCTAACACCATGAATTTAGCAACATTTATTCTCGGATCTTTCTATTCTCATCTTTCATATAATTTACTTATAAAACTCTGCAACCCATCTTCACTATTAGCCAACACCACCATGTCAACAGCATACGTGTACAGTAATCCGTATACATTCCCATTCGATATTTGAATACCACCCATTGACCTCTGTAGTGCCTTCACACATGAATATATGTAAATATTAAACAATCAGGGTGACATAACGCATCCTTGCTTTATGCTTCTTGAAATATGACGATCTCAGTGGTCTAGTAGTCTAGTTGATAAGACGCCTGTCATTTGAAACGGGGTTTAATTTCCGTTGGTACTCAGTTTTTTTTTTAAAAAGGATCCCAGTCTGGTTTTTACTTCAGGCCTCTAAAAAAACATTTTTTTGGTTGATTGGAAGAAATCGCCACATAAAAATAACCGCACCAGGTTATTATACTTTACATAATACTAAATATTTTTTTATTATATTATTAATAGTTAGGCATTAACATTGTGGATGTTTAAAGGCATTTTAATATGTTTTATCAAACACTGTTTAAATAAAGTGGAATAAACAGTGTTTCATAAAACAAATTACAATATTTTTTATTAATTTGAATCGTGGTTTCGATTACCTTTAGAGTAGAACCTTAGATAAACTATAACGCAATTGAAGTAGGTTTGGTCGCTTAATAACGCTTTAGAAGTTATTTTATGATATTATTATTATATATTGAAAAGTCAATGTTACAAAATGTGATTTTACAAATCATTTATTTTACTGCATATTTACATAGTTACGACGCACTGAATGTATCATAGGAACATTTACGATATATATTTATTGGGTGCTTGTAACATACAATTTTTATGCGTGGGTATTTCTCCCATTTAAACGATAGCTGCAGGTTATAAAAAAATCTCTTCATATAAGAAGAGTCCCTATAATGGTTCAGGTATATTTTGATAACTTAGGGACCTAACGGCATAAAGCTAAGAAATAATGACGATATTTTATCCCAACTGTCATCTCCGAGGCGAATAGTGGCAATCTATTTTAAAATATTAAGATACAGGATCGTTAGACCCTTACACTTGTACCTTATGAGTTATTGGTCAGATTCAGTTTGTTTTCAGTTCTTTTCTTTTTTTTTTATCACATGCCGACGTTTCGGCTTATACCCAAAAATTGTATTGTGTTCTATAAAATGTAGCATTCGAGTTCTAGAGAAATACAAGGTATAAGGAATATGTCCAGATATTAAAATAGAAGAACATATTGTATTTGATCAAATATTTATTTATCTCTCGCTCTATTTTCAATAATATATCAAGTCACCCAATATAGCGTAATATGTGTTCATTTTTGAACAATTATTTTTCTTGCTTATCATTAAGGAGCACATCTATCGGTTTGATTTAAAAGTTTTGTGGAATGGTGACATTTTATATTAATGATATTATGATTTGAGAAAAAAAAGCAAATCAACTGTAATTTGACTGTCTCAAAACACGCACTTTGTACAGATAATATTTAACATTGTTTTATATAATTATTATCGGGACAAATTAATGATTTTAGGAAAATTATAATTAGGAACACAAATATAAGAATTTTGTGATAACATATATTATAATAGAATTAGTTATTCTTCATCCCATAATTGCAATTGAATATATTTTCATCATAGATACTTGTACTTGTACCAATGATATTTTACAAAATTTTAATTAATTGTTTAAAAATATACTGTGTTTATCGCTTATACTCGTACATATAATATTATATTATAATTTTTTATAATGTATTGCATTACACTTTCGTTATATACAGTACAATCTAGCGGGCTTATTGCCATATGGCAATTTCTTCTAGTAGATCAGAAATATATTAATGAGGTCTTAAGTGAAAACTAGACTGGAATAAAAAAAGAAAATGTTCCAATGGAAATCAAACCCATTACCCCTAGGTAGGAAGACACGTCTTACCAACTATGCCACGGAGATTGTCATTATTATTTATAATTGTGAGTTTTTAAAAACATATTTTCACCATAATCTATTATTTAAATATAATAAACAAATAGGTTGAACTTTCTCGATATTTAATTAAATTGTATAAAATTTGTAGATAATGTTTTACCAGAAAATATTCATAAGTGAATATTTTCAATGCAAATATATTTCGCCAATTCGCATCAGTATCTTAATTATAAAATCTTCACTTGCTGCGAGTTATTTTACAGTACGTCAATACAGAACATAATATAATATAATATAATATAATAACATTTACCTGTATCTTCCGGGAATCAAACTAGTTTACCTTCGCTCTCCAAAGTCCTGTCTCGTAAATCAAATCTTTATATTTATCGCGTTTTATTCCGTCATAAATCATCTGACTCTAATTAGATTCATAGACAACACGCTCCATATTCTGTAGTATGCACAAGTACGAGATAATTCCCCGCGACAATAAACCGTGCAGTAGTCAAACACGAGAGCAAGTTTGACGCATTACTTATATTTTTCTTGGCCAAAATAATGCAAATATTTAACCTTATTATTTAGTGACAGGATTGATTTGCCCTTTTTATAGTGTTAATCATGTTTGAGTTGAAAAATTATTATACTAGTATGATTTCTTTCTCTGTTTTATGTTTATAGGCTGCGTTATATTTTCATTTCGCTTACCGTGATTAATGAGGACAAAAAATTGTAACGATTAGCGAATTGCACGACCAGCGATCAATAGGGTTTGTATTATTTTTTTTAATAAGCACGTAAATTTATATTGTATGTATGTATAAGTATCCTTAATTATATTATGCTAAACAAAATAAGTAGTGGTGCACACTCTATATTGCCAGCAAGAAAAAACACCTAAGTAGCGTTTCTTTCTAATCTAATGGAATCGTATATCTATATAGATTATACTACCAAATATGGCAAAACATTATTATTTATCTTTTTTATTGACGACTAATGCAATAATAGTAATAATTTCAAGAAGGGTTATTTAATGAAAGAAAACTCATCATCTATAGTTTCATAAATTATATTTTCAAATCTTCCTACTGGCAAATATCTGCCGCGACAGCCAACATTACGCAACATTGACAATCCTTGACAGATGTTAGTATTTCGAATGTGTTTTCATATTATTAAAGACATTTTTCTTTAAACTTTTCAATGACATTTATGCATTTACATTACAATACTCAACTATATATTCAACTTGAAATACTGAAACTGCTTATCTAATCATATAACATCTGTCACAAAAACACGATGTTATCTTTTTTATTATCTTAAATAGTATAAATGTGTTTGAAAATGTTACATATTTAAAAAAAGATAACTTTTAATATGTATTTAAATGTTATAAATTGATGCCTGTTTTTTTTTGTAATTATTCAGTTATTTGGTGTCTCTTTTTTCGTGCCGGATTGGTGGCTTTTTTGGCGTAAAAGGCGCACAGGCACAATACGGGGTTGGACAGCGTAGCCGCCAGGAATGGAGCCCCTAGTACAACTTTAATGTTTTTAACATTGATTTAAAATCAAGAAGTAATAAAAAAATGTAAAATGCAAAAGAAACATTACAACAAACATGTTTGCTCAGAACACTAATGAAAAAATTATAAAAATTGTTACTGAACTTTATTTTCTTTGATAAATACGTATGTACTCGTAATATAAGTTATAAAGTAAAAATCGGTCCAACACAAGTGCCCATACATTATTTGATTCGTGATGTGGCTGGAATAGATTTTTTGGCATACACATATGTTATTCTTTGTTTGTATATACATATTAACGTTGTTTTTTGATAAATTGTGGATGCTTTATCATGATGTTTATTTGACGTGTTTAAAAAGGTAGATCGGGTGATGCTAATATCACGATAAGCTGACACCTACTGTAGTAACATTCGGAATATTACAATATATACTCGTATGTATATATATATATACCTTAACAAAACGTATCCAATCAACTTGAACAAATTGAATTTTGTGTAATTTTGAATTATTCAATCGACAACTCTTATTTTAACATTCATATTAAGTATACATTTTTATTCTGGCAAGTAAAAGAGCTAATTACTTATTATATTCTAAATCATTTCTAAGATTAAAAAATCGCATTTTTTAACTTTACACTTTTAAATATTGTAATAATCTGGTAATGATCCTATTTTTTAAACTTTTAAATATTTCAATAATATTCTTACTTTGATGAACGTAGACTAGAGACTTGAGAAGTTGTAAATCCTTACGAAAGGGGTATGGATAAAAACGTGTCAAGACGAAGAGCGGAAGTCACAGCCATGGAAGGTGACAAGGTATTTCTAAAAACACCATGATGTATAGTCATGGTGTTTATTCATATATTTATATATGCCATGTGCAGCATGAATAAGTGTATAATGTTCAAGTGTGGGAAACCATCCTGAGTCATGTTCCTCGCTGTGACGGCACCATCGCTTGTGTGAGCTTCGTACGTGTCTCCTCCCATATCCTGTTTGCCTGGTAGCTTCTAGCCTTCGGGCATCATTCGATGAAATACTGCTCCAAAATATATATTTAATTGTACGTAAGTACAAATCATACTCGGCCATCTCGGTTATTTTCTTGAAATAAAACAAAAACATAATTTATTGGAAAATCTGCAAAAGTTATTAAAGATAAATTAGAACTTAAAGCTGGCGTGTCGAGTTAGATGAAGATAGCACTCTGAGATTGTTTGGGCATGTGGAACGATTGAATGAAGAAAGACTAACAAAACAAATATACAATCCAAAACTTCGTCAAAGCAGCAGGTATTAAACCTTAAACGACAGATATTAAAGTTATTATTTGGTAATAAATGCATACGATATGCTGGTATAAAAATTATAAACTTAAAATATCTGTATCCTGTCTAGTAATTCAGTACAGCACTTTTTTGAAATTGATTTTGTGATTAAGGAAATTTTCTTTCCTCGAGCAGTCATGTTCTGCTAAGTATACTTCCATATTTATTTTAATCAATGGTCTAGATTTCTCCGCACTCATAGAAAAGCGACTCTGCTAGATCCTCATTGTGTATATCATATGCAGTGCAGTCCGTTCAACATCTGACCCTATTCAGAATACGCCCTCATTCCTAAGTAGGGAAATCCTAGCCAACTCCACCGTCGTAAGCCCACAAGATGCCTGGTTTTTACGTCACACCTCGTCTTACGGGACCATCATTTATCGATGATCGACCTGTTGTCAATTTGCTCCAGAATCCCCCAGATTGATTAACGTGAGGAGACAAAGACTACACTGCACACAGCTGGACACTGTGATTTTACTGCAGGCGTGCAGGAACTACGCAATCTAACACCGGACGCTGTGACCTGGTTGGAGAAGATACTCGTACTGCGTGTGAGGATCTAACACAGTATTGAAGTGGTCCTTTTGAATTACTTCTTTCGGTTCTAGATTGTAATATTTATTTTCCTATCTGACACAACTAAATAATTCACTTTTCGGATATTAAAATGCCAAAAAGCACATTATAACTGGTGGATTGTAAGGTATACTTCGTTTTTAAAAGATTTAATTAATTAAATGATCACACAAACAAAACAACACATACACAAACTAAGATTATTAATACAATGTATACATACTCTAAGTTGGTACATTTAAACAACAATAAACATTCAATAATTTAAAATAATGAATAATAATTTGACCCATATATTTATCTGCCTTTCAATCGATGGTGATAATTTTATTGAATTATGTTAATGCATTTTACTCTATAGTATGACTGACAATAAATAATATGATGGCCATGTTAAAGTTACACATTTTTTAATCGCCAAAGGACATCATGAAATATTGCATTCCACTTTGCAAATGATGAAGAATAAATCAATACTTTTTTTATTAAAAAAAATTATCATGATAAATAAGTATTAAATACAATTAAAAAACATAAACACACACACATACAAACCCCGATTCACTGCCAAATTAAAGAGAGAAAAGGAAATAAGAGTCAAATTTTGACAAAAAAGAGAAACACACTGAGACAATTGGAATAATAGACACAGAGCAGTAGAAGAAAAAAAAGAACAAAGGATGGACAACGAATCTTTAACTTGCTAAGATTTCTAGAAATATTTTGAGGGCATTTCGAAAGAAACACACATTTCCCTTTTCCTTCAAGAACGAAGGTAGTTTTAGTATTTGCTGGGTCTAAGAAGGTTCTTCCGTCAAGATACTGATTATAATTCGGAAGTAGTTGCAGAGTTTGTCTATTCATTGTTCTTTAGGCATAGGTACGTCGAGCTCAACTTAATTCATTGTTCTTTAGGCATAGGTACGTCGAGCTCAACTTAATTCATTGTTCTTTAGGCATAGATACGTCGAGCTCAACTTAATTTATCGTAAAAATAATAGACATAGCCTGAAAAGTGAAGATGTCACCTTTGTTGCATATTTAAAATCTTAAATGCCTTCAAGTAGTGAGTTATACGTATTTTAAAGGAATGTTAAAACAGTATTTACAATACGCATATCATGTAATATTTGTATTTTTGCCTGTTTTATTTTAAATACACGGTCCATAAACGCCTGGAGAGAGAATAATTATACCATTTATCCTCCGTCCACCTTCAATAGACAGGTATTACGAATGTGATATACACATAGATGTTTTAAACGCAAAAAGTTCTTTAAAACTTTTTTTTAATATGAACTTCAAATCTGAGATCGAATTTTATTTATGTCCCCAAATTACTCCCTATTTTGTATGTGTGCTCATATTATCGATTCTTATATCAGGACGATCCCTTAATCATTACATGGTAACCATAATAATCATGTCTCCAAGAACATGTCTCTTAATTAATCATCGTTAATTATCTGGGTTAATTTAAAAGTTAAATAATTATTGTTCGATCTGTACACATAGGTTCTTAGGAACCATTGGTTTTATTTACTTGTTTATTGAACATTTCCTTCAATTTTGAACAATGTACGAGTATACTGGTTTGTGTAAATAGTTTAATAAAACAAAGTTCCAAAGGATTTACCAAAATTAACATATGATCACTAGTGAAATTATGATGCAAGAAATGCTTAATGTAAGCATATTTCCATATATTGCTTTTTTTATCAAATATATTAACTGAATACTCCAGAATTTTATTTTTAAGATATGGAACCTTCAACTCATCACTTGGACCAACTAGGCTACAGACACATTGCTATATAAATTGCAATGATAGTTACAATTTGCAAATGTGCAGAAAATAAATTTAACCGGAGAAAGGAAGTTTTCTTGAGCAGGTATAAATATTTCAAGAACCTACAATAGTTAAATATCAAAGAAACTTTTTAACGAAAAGTCAAATATATGTACATTCTCATTAATAACTGGCAATGACTGTTAAACACTGTAGTTTTATAAACTTAATCCTTTAGACCAGTGGTCGCCAAACGGTCGCTCGCGAGCGGCATTTCGGTAGCTCGTGTAGGATATTTTATCATATTTATAAATTTGCCTCTCAAATTTTATTATTGGACTCCGAAAATAAATATTTCTCGAACTAAATTTCAATGAAATGCTTAACAAGTTGCCGTTGTAATATGAATTTCTTAGTAAAATAGAGAAGCAGTCAGCAATGTATTACGATGGGAACTGTGCCATACACTTTGTCTCTCTCTCTCTCTCTCTCTCTCTCTCTCTCTCTCTCTCTCTCTCTCTCTCTCTCTCTCACAGATTCACACAGTTCAGATACACAAATACTTAGAACTTACAAATTTTGAGTGGCTGCGGGATTTTGCCTTTCTTGTGGATGTTACAGAAAAATTAAATAAACTGAATGTTCAACTTCAGGAACAAGATAAAAATTTTGGGGAAATGATCTATAAAGTACAGGCATTTTCCAACAAACTTACGTTCTGGGAGCACAACCTACATAAGTCGTGGAGAAGTTAAACATTTCTCCTGTTTGAAAGAAAAGCTGGAAAAAGAAATAAATCGTGAAATCTATAAAGGAGAAAATCATGTCCAGATTCTTTCAAGTTGCGAAAACAGTTTGATCTGCGGTTTAATGACTTTAAAAAAGTTGAGCTGCTTGGACAATTTGTTTCAGCTCCTTTTATAAATTTTGACATTGAAAAACTATCCAGCTGTATCGTAGAAAATTTTCAAGAAGATGGCCCTTCATCAGAAATGGAATTGATCGAATTTCAATGTGATTTGTCGCTTAAGAGTGTTGCCTCAACTGTAGAATCTGTATGGCCTTTCGTCCCAACAGAAAAGTATCCAATTTTAGTTCGAATTGCGCTCAAAATGAAGGCATTGTTTTGTTCTACTTACTTATGTGAATCAATGTTTTCCACTATGAAGATGGTTAAAAGTAAACACAGAAACAGACTCACAGATGTATCATACATATTGATAATTACATTCGAATCTGAGTGACAAAGTACTCACCGAGAATGGAAAAAAATGTGGAGGAAAGTGAATGCCAATAATTATTTTCACTAATTATTTTTACTTGCACTCATTTATTTCAAGATATTTTTCAATTATTATTTTTTTGTAAATAAATAATTTAAGTACGCATTTAATATTTTATTGGAATTCCGATGTCTTAATTGATTTTAAGTAATATAATAATATTGTGTATGGTACGATAAAGGACGATGATAAAAAATGATAAAGAAGGAATATGTATAAGTAGCTCACCAGACAATTTCAATTTCCGAAAGTAGCTCACATCCTTATTGAATTTGTCGACCACTGCTTTAGACCTACCATTTAACGTTACTATTCGATCGCTACTAGATACTGGTGTCATTGTCTAATATATAGCAGACTTGCTATCCATAATTGACAGCCCCATTTTTGTATTGAAATTTTAGTTTTTGTTCTAGTTTATCTTTACTTTATATCGTTTATCATCATCATCATTGTCAACCCGGGTGGGTCCACTGCTGGATGAAGGTCTCCCCAAGTTGACTCCAAATAGTTCGGTGTTTTGCTCGTTGATGCCATGTGATGCTGCCATGATTCCTGATTTCATCTATCCAGCATACCTTCGGTCTTCTTCTGGGCCTCATGGGTACCATTGGATTATTTCGGATATCCATCGGGAGTCTGACATTCTAGCTACGTGTCCTGCCAAATAATAAAGTCATTGTAATTTGTTTTATCAAATTTAACCTCAACAATGTTAATGGCTTAACTATAAATAAAAATAAAATAAATAATAAAGTGTTTGTAACGAGATATTTTATTAAGTAACCGCGCCTAAATAAGTAATCTACTTATTTTTATAATTTATACAGCTCATATAAAGTATATCAACAATCGAAATACATAAATAATATTCTTCAATATGTTTACCCATCCCTGTTTAATTACACATTACAAATTTTATAATAATAACTTTGAATAATGATAGTTCAATTTAGTATCAAGCTGAAAGCTTTTGTTTTCTAACGTCAATATGAAAATCTACATATTGGTTATAGTTTTTATTTTATATTTTATCACTTTGGCAATAGCTGAGCCGGCCATGCTGGTAAGATAGTATTCTGTTAGAATTTTTGGAGTTTAAAATTACATCTCTCATTCAATTAAATTATTTTCCAGGGTCCTGCGGAACTAAAAATACACTCAGTTGAACAATGCCCCAATTCAGAAAAGTACATTTACCACTTGTATGCTGAAAGAAGAAAGATCAACAGAACACACGATGTCTTCAATGCGAATGTCACTTTTGATGTCGCGTTAGATGAATCCGTTGGGGTTAGTTAACCTTATCGATATCATTATTACCATCAAAGTTATCTTTTGGATTAAGTGGGAAGATTACATATCCACGTCTTTCTTTCTTTGTATACATATTTCACTTCTGTCACGTCCACATACCTTTGATGCATACATTCCTATTATTAATCATTTTTACTCTTCTTCCTTTCAGAATTGGATTTTTTTAAGTCTTTTCAAAAATCTCATATTTTATTACTCTAATAGGGTGTTTTTGAAAATCTTTCACGGTTCATTCTCATGAAACATCTCAGTGTTCCTTTCTTCAGCTTTGACACTATTTATTATTTCAATCGCATTATGATATATGTTTCAATCGCATTGTATGTACTCAAAGTGTTTACTTTTAAACACCATTACTATTTTACATAAATTTCCAATTTTCGTATTTGATTTATTTGATTCACACCGTTCATTATTTATTCCTCAAATATTATGTAATTAACCCTTGGCTTACACTACTTTATCGTCTGCATATATAGTACAACTCAATATGATATTTATAAGAAGATCTGATGTTGTTACCCCACAACCGACATAATTTAATGCATTGAAATGCACACACAAAAGCCTTAATAAAGTTTGAAGGCACATGGTGACATGACGCATCCTTGATTGACACTTCTAGTGATATCAAACCAACGTGTTCTCTAAATAAGAATCTTTCCAAATATTTGGAAAATCTGGAAAACGTCTCCCATCCACAAGTCGGGACAAAGGTCATGTGTTAAAAATTACCGACCAGTAGCGGTTTTCTGTACTCTTGCAAAATTATTAGAATCGTAACTATATGGTTTAATTTATCTCCAAATAGATTCGCTAATTATAGAGGAATGACGTGGTTTTAGAGTCGAATGCTCGACAAAAGTAATTTAGTAGCATTTACCAATTATATTTCTAAATCACTAGACGGTAAAACGCAAATAAACGTTTGTATAGTGACTTGGCAAAAGCGTTCGACAAAGTAAATCATGATTTGCTCCTAAGTAAATTTTTGACTTTGATCCACGATTATTAAAATTATTTGCGAACAGTTTTTTAATGAGGAAACCAATTGTGACATATAGCCTCCTTGTATCTGATAAATTCCTTGTAAAATCTGATGTGCCCCAGGGATCAAATCTGGGGCCAATGATATTTCTTCTTTTCATAAACGAAATAAAAACGGCTATAAAATACTCGGAATATTGTATAATTGTCTTATCAGGAGTAATTTAGAATATTGTTCTATAGTATGGACACAAGCGGGGGTCACGTACTCCCTTCTGTTAGAGAGAGTTCAGAAAATATTTCTACGCTGTTTCTACATAACGAATAATGGATACTATCCATGGCTCTTTCCGAGTTTATCACATGGAGCGGAAGATTCTTGCGATTGGGTGTTCACTTTTCTGCTTGCTCAGGGGTGGGTTATTTGATGAACCCAACCGTCCTGGATGATCTTGGTTTGTATGTTCCGGATAATTATCTGAAACTACGCGCTCATTGTTTTATCAACCTGTATGTGCAGAACCAACCTGTCTTTAGAGATGCCCGTTAGTAGGGAAATTACACTTTCCAACCGCGTGTCCCTTAGATAGACATTTTTCATGTGTAGCTTAACGCCTTCAAGGAAAAAGTGTAAATTTACGATATTATTGTTAAAAAAATTAAGATATGATATACATATATGGTATACTACATTACATTCATTTATTTTTCAAAAAAAATATCATACTTTAATATTGGTAATTGTTTATAAATATACATTTAATACACTTGTCCCCTCTAATGTAAGAAGGTTTTAATTTTATTTTATTTACTCGTACAATTCAAAATTAAATTTTAACTTTATAATTATTTTTTTTTATTATTACGCAAATCTGAATTTTATTCGTTTTGTATATTTTGTTCTCATTATATGAATTTGGGAAACCTGTAATGTACAAATGATTGTTTAATGAATTACGTGGAATGACAAAAATTACATTATACGAGTATGAACATCAATAAATACCTCATTAAGTCTTACACAAGTTCTACTGTCTCAATTTACAATTATGCAATATGATGTAACAATTTATTGTTCACTCAATACTCAGATAATACCGCCTCTTTTTAATGATTGATATGCTTTTTTCCAAATCAATATGATCCACTAATTTTATATATCTTACTCATCGTCCATTAAAGACTTTCTGTTTTATGTGATAATAGATTTACCTCTTGCACCATCTATTGTTGATTTTCCACGTCGATTATTTTTTTTTTTTCTAATACCACTAAATAATCTGTTGGTGGGTTTAGGTGACAATTTTTGTTTTTTTTTTTTGCTTACATTTTTTTCTTTCACTCATCCAATTTTTGCACCACTCTGGTTTCCCACACGCTTAATTAATTTGAACTAATCCAACTTCTTTTAGTCATCCATTTTACTTTACCAAGTGTAGGAGATGTCGAAGCCTATTATTCTTCTTTGTGTGCTGTTCTACCTGATATTGGCGATCACTCTTGAGAAAATACAAATGTCCTTAATGGCATGGAACAGCTCCTCAATAGTCTAAATACCTTCCTGTTCATTCACGAACGTTGCGTAAGCATGACAGGTGCCTTCTACCGATTCCACATCAACCCTCAATTCTGCACATAAATGTTAGTTTAAGGAAGTGATATTTTTCTCCTGTCGACATTTGACCCAAATAGACAATATTTCGTTCAACACCATCTTATGGTGACCTACATGGTGACCTGTTGATGATTACTCGGATGTAACCGGAACGTTGCCATAACTAGTGACATGTCTCGTGTACGCAGAGTTACCGAAAAGCGAAATTCTTATATACTCGTATTATAATATATTTTTTAAATTTTAGATTTACATAAACTTAGCTAAATGGGGAGATGGCGGATACAAACCGAACTACTACATAATTGAAGAAAAGAACGCGTGCCAGTTCGGTTTCAAATGGGTGGGGAATTCATTAAAAGATGCATTAACGCTTTTTAACCGACCTCATAAATGCCCAATTGAAGGAGTAAGACAGTTTAAGTTATTTTTCTCGTTTATTTAATTAAATTGATTATAAAGAGGTAATTGACTACAGAAGAATATTCAGCTGTTTTGTAGCTTTCTGTAAGCTAATTTTTTTTGCTTAAAGAGCCTTCGTGGTTAGCGTTAAACACTTAAATGTGTAGCCAAACCATCTTGTGTCGATTTAGCAGAGATATCCCATTTGCAAGGCTAGAACGAATTATCGTTAAAAAAATTATATAAGTGTCTGACGATAGTATCCTTTAGTTCATGAACCATTGGGTATGAATCCAATTTCTTTATTAAAGGATTTGAATTAATAGAGCACTTTCCTCCAAATTCAGAAAACTGCTCAACAACTAATTTATATATTTTGGTAACTTAAACCTAATGAACCACGATTCTCCAGGCTCCTCTATACCCACAAGTTCAATGCTTCGGATGACTCCCAAGTTTTCTAGATCCACCATCAAGTCATCGAACAATTGAAACCTTGATCGACGTATGAGCCTCTTGGTGTACATTGTTTAATTATATACGTATTCTAAGTTTTTTCGTTGTTTTTCATGTGTTTCTGTCATACTCGCGAGTTTTGGAGAACAACCAATGACATCGTCCAGAAGACGCGCTACTCAATTACAGCTCTCTTGACCCACGCTACAGCAAATTTTGCATACAGATTTTCATATTTTTCCTCATAAGACCAAGTGGGTGCAACAACTTCATCCCGAAGACAAACCATTGCATCTGAAATACTCTCACGTAGAAAATTATGAGGGACGAGACACATTTTCAAATCTAAGACTACTTTATCAAAAATCTCTACATCAAATTAGAGTGATGGTTTGGTGTGCCATTATAGCTGATATTTCCTATCAGAAATTTTTTTAGCACATTTCATCAAAAATGATCAAGGTGCTTCTGTGACTCTCAATGGTGATTGATACAGGGCAATAATTATTTTTTTCTGAACCATAGCTACGAAAAAAGTACTCGTGTATTTGGTTTCAACAAAATAAAGCTACCACCGCTCATACAGCCAGACTCACAATGCAATTCTTAAGACAACATTTTCCAGATCGAATTATCTTCAAAAACGACGATTTAAGATTGGTCTCGCGTTCACTTGATTTAACTGCAATAGTCTTTTTCTTATGGGGTTACGTTGAAAAGTATATGTGTACGCGAATAAGCCACGAATAAAACAACAGCTTAAAACTAAAATTCGTAAAGAAATATCCCAGAAACATTAGACAAAGTCGTGAAATATATCCTTAACACATGACAATAACATGAGCAAGAAAATGGAGGTCATTGAACCAATTTAATTTTCTACATCTAATGATCAGAAATCATAAAATATATTAACATTTAAACATTTTTAACATTTTTTTTTCAGAAATGATCAGGAAAATAAATAGAAAAGTTACTTTTGCGCCAGACTGTATATACACAAAAATTTGCAAAATCAATTTTTTAAAGGTGTTTAATATTTTCAGGGAACATTCGTGGTGAACAATTATATACTTGATTATGGAGAGTTGGAAGTACAAATGATCTACGGTGATTTCAGAACGGATATCAGTTTTAGAAGATATGGCATAGATGAGATATGTATTCGAGTATTTTTCTCCACGAAACCGAAAGCGTTTTTGGGGAGAAAATTATGATTGTCAAACATGAACTAGCGTGTGTATATACTTGACACAGATATTGATATTGTACTATAGAGGTGAATAGCACACTGGTTGTTAGAATATGATACAATTAGCACACTGGTTGTTAGAAGATGACACAATTAGAAGTATAAATAAAAAATATTCAACTGTCTTAATTTTTTTAAATACTCAGTCCTATAAATGCAAAAAAATGCTTTTTTTAAAGTGTGTTTAATGATTAATGTTGGTTTTAAATTCCAATTATATACAAATGTTACGTTTCTTCAAACATCTCAGAACAATTAAAATATAGATAGAATATTTTTACACATGATCCAAATTTTGATTTTTAGTTCGGTATTGCCGTTAAAATACTGCTAGATAGTGGTGTTTTAAAAATATCGTTTATGATTATTTAAAAATGTCCTATTTATTTATTTTATCTCGCTATACATATTAGTTATGCAATTCGGAAGGTTCAAATAATATAATATTGCAATTTATTATACAATAACGTATATACTCGTACATACCATCACGCCTTTTTCTTGATGTGGTAGCCAGAGTGGACAGAACACCATACTTTCTTATCTTGACACTAATATTTTACCTCTTTCACATATATACACATTCTCATGTACCTCCTACGATTCTCTTATTACATTTCCTACTTTTAAAATATTATTTACTTGATCCGAACACAATTTCCTAGGTCTTCCTGTACCATGCCATTCACTCATATTTGCAATGTATATTTGTTTTGTTAGTATAGTATTTCTTAATTCATTCATCCCACCTTCCAAACTATCTCGGAGTGCTCTTCTTAATCTTACTCAACACATCTTAAATTCACCGTCATCTCTAATCACTTTATTTCCTATTTTGTCATACATTGTCACCTCATGGGTCCTTCTCAGTGCACGAATTTCTACAACATTTATTTGGCTCTCTAAGTTTTTTCAATATCCATGTTTCCCTCCCATGTGTCAAATTTGGTACTAAAACACTAGTATCTTAGCTGATTTTGATACTGTTTAGTTTAGTTCGAGTAATATGTTTTAGTGCCTCTTGAACCAACATGACTTTATTTCGATATATTGACGAAATGTTTTCATATATTTTAGTCATTTTTTTCTTTTACGTGCTTTAATTACTAGTCTAATAAAATACCATTAAATGAGTTATTTAGTAAAAACGTCAAGAATTATGCAAATCAACGTATGGTTTTTTTAAATAATAATTTTATGTTCATTTATAAAGATCAAACTATCTAAAAAACAGTACTGTACATTATCGAAAATATTTAGAAAAAACGGGTCTCAACAATGCACATACTGTGTGTCAAAACTGTGCTGCCTGATTATTAATGAGTTGGTAGAATAGTTAGTTACGATGAACAATTGATGGGAACGCGTAAGTCTGGAGTGACTACTGAAACAAATAAGTTGTACTGGCTCAGTCCAATCAAATGTCAACAGACTATTATTTACATGACTAAAGAATTGGTCCATTTTCTCCTGGTGGGGAAGGTTGTCAAGTTAAATAATTTCATTAAATGTTCATAATCAAATTCACCACGAAATATATCCAATTTATATTAAACGATTAGAAGAAAACTTTGCTGCCCTCCCTCTAATCTTTCCATATGGGCAATGTTGTGTAGTGGATTGATCGCATAATTAAATTTACTAAAAATAATACATTATTTTGGACATTTAAATGAGTAAAGGTATATTTTATATATCTGCCAACGAATGGGAAAAATCATGATACGTTAACAACTTATGGTTAATATACTTAAAACCACATATTGATGGAGAAAAGTTATATTTTAAATTGGAATTTTTCTAGATCAATAGAGAAATGTTTTAATTCAATGAAGACTTTCTTCTCAACTTGAAGATAAGTTCTACTTTAAATTAGAATTTTTCTCTAGATTAATGAAAGAAGATTTTTCAGGCGTATTTGACCAGTAGAATCAAATGAATATAGTTTCAACCGAAAATCATATGATTAAGAATATGACCATTATTTCAATAAATCCAAAACGACACTTCGAATACGTACCCTGCATTATTTACATGATCCTTAGGTTGATTATTTAAATGATTCGTATAAGATAACCTATGAAGATCTCGAAACTTGAGTCAAGATAACAATTTCGTTTTTAGTGGAATCAAGTGGATTTAGGTCAAATTTCTAGATAATTGAAATTTAATGTTTCCATTTCCGTTTCAAATGGGTGATCTTTCTTCTTTAATTCAATATAATTGTTAAAGGAATGGAGTAAATACGATGATTGTTAATTTTTTTTTGATATTTTGTGATAATTATAACAGGACTTGAATTCGTTCAAATAAAGAGATGCAAAGAAACACCGATAAGTATACAAAACTAAGATTTTTATCAAATAATTGACAGGATCAAAAGTATAAGTGTCCTTATACTACCATAAACTAAAAAGAAATACAAAATTAACGGGTTTCGAGCCAGCGACCTTCAGCAAAGAAGTGCATAAAATTGCGGCGCGGCCACGCAACCTCAGTTATTGATATTGTTTAATATGTAAATATATTAGTTTTTACTTTGAAACAATAGAAAAAAAATGAACATACTCGTATAATTGACATACGTAGGATCGACCATTATTTCAACCTTTATTTTAAATTTTATCTAAAGCGTAGATAATTGAAAAATATAAATAATAGACAACTTACTCGTATCTGTTTATTGTAATGTTTTATTAAAAAACAATGGACAATTATTTAGATTCACAGTAACACGGAACACATTACATTGATGCTGCAGTTGCCAATCTCTGTTCTCCGTTTGACTGTATTAGCTTTTTATTTTAACAATTTAATAGCTGTGGATATAATTGTTAGTTGACAAACTTTTTTTAATTATTCTTTTAAACCATGAATTTAAATTAATCGAGTTTTAAAAGAAATAATTAATTTCTCATTTATCAGACATTAAAAGTAAATAAATAACAAGGTTGTCATTTATTTAGTTATTTTTATTATTTGATATTTATCTTAAAAAATACTTTTTTTAAGTTTGTATATCTATAATTGATTTAATGAATACATAATTGATTAAGAGTTATTTCGATGTCGTGAACTAATGGTAAGCATACTCACTTACTAATTTATTTATCAGACCTTTAATTATTTTGATTTAGTGTAAAATGTGTAACAAAATTGTGCTGTATAATTCCTTGTTTTTTTTTAATTATCACTTTTAAAATGTCCTCAGTAAGGTACAAGCAAAAGCCTATTTTACTGGGAACAGAAAAAATATTAGACAACAATCATAGATCCATAAATATGTCACAAATATGTCCAATTTAATTATTTGTTGTTTGTTTTCCATAAATTATGTATTTATAAAACTTCTTGTCATGTATAAATACATAAATAAAAATAAAATATCATTCTACTATAAACGTCAAGTCCTATTTCGTTTGAAAATTTGGTAAGAACATAATCATTAATTTTGCCTGTGAACTTCAGTGACCTAACATATATCAAGCAACTCACATAAACTAGACAGAATGAATAGAAAGAATCAAGAAACATCTCCAAGTATAGACACATTCGGATGCAGAGAATTTTCTGAATACTCCAGACAGAAAAACAGACAGAAGTAAACTCAATGTACAATATTATTTCTTTGAAGACATATAAAATTAAACCCAAACTTATTTTCTTTAATTCTAATTTCTATATTTTTAGTTCAACCTGTAGAACTGCTGACCTAATTACTGGTCAAGTATTTGAATTTCTCTAATTGCTCGAATTTTACTTGAATTAATAGAAAAACAATCGTTCAACAGGATAGGGGTCACAAAAATATATAATAATTTTAATGTCCAACCAGTAGATGCCTGATAAATGCTTCAGAAACAGCTATTAGTTCTTTCATACTCTTCTGCACATTGGAAATCCGTATATGAAAGAGAACTTTATTTAGAGACAACATTATCTTCGACCTCATTAATCAAAACAGACTTGAAACCACTGAAGCAGACACGTCACTGGTGGTTCTGTATACTCGTACGTGACAGAAATACTGTTGCACGTGATGAAGTAAAATACACTTCAGTTATACCATTAGGAATTGAACCTATAATAAGCGTCATATAAACCAGACGACGGAGGCTATCAAATCTGCTATATCGTTATATAATTTTAGAAGTTCCAGTGAACTATGAACTTAAATTGTTTAAAACTGTCCTGATGGCTAGAAATACATGAATACTTTGCTTATTAATATGTATGTATAAGTTAAACAGGAGTCACGAAGCTTTGGATATAAATTTAACTTGAATAGACACTTTCGATACTTCTGCTGGGGAAGGTATATATATATATTTTAACGAGTTTTATTTTATAACACGATTGGAATAATGTAGAAATCTTAATTTGAATTACACAATCTAAAAAATATTGTTTTACCAAGAGATATGCCAATATATAGTAGTAATTTCTGTCGATAGATCATGATTTTTTTAAACTGTAATATTTAAAGAAATCTGTGATATTTGTTTTATATTTCGATTTAACAATAAAACAAATTTTGAAGCAGAACCTTATTTCGTGTAAAGTGAATAAGTTTTTAGCACATAAAAGCAGAAGTCCTTGGTTCTGTTTAAATAACCGTTAAATCATTTTTTTTCCTTTTATAAAAAAAGCATATTCTCAAATAATCTTTCCAATTTAGTGACTCATAGAAATGTATCTTAGTAATTAATTATACATATTTAATTTATAGGTTTATATCAACGTCGCCAAATGGGGAGTTGGAAGATACAAGACCACTTTTTTCATGTATGAAAAAGAAAAGGATTTCTGTGATTTTGTTTTCAAAAGATTTAACAAATCTTTCTCAGATATTTTGATATCTCAAGGAATGGAGCCAAAACGTACAATACCACATGTAAATATTTTTTTTGTTATCCAAAAATGTATACATGCCATGACGGTTAATTCCTTGAAGAAATATTAAAATATTTGCACCGAAATGTATAGTATAAAATTGAGCGGTTTTGTGGATTTGAATTCATAAATTACCGTGTTAATGTTATCGACGTGTTGATTTTTATTGGTTAAATGTACTCGTATATCGGGTAAGGGTTTGGGGATTCACAGTTTTACTAATAATTAAATGAGCTTACTTACTTGATTCCGATATTGTCTCTAACATTATGAACCAAAATATGACAATATTGTCATAAAACGCTCGTATGTAATATCTGTAAGAATCTTATTTGGTTACTTAAGTTGATAAAAAAATCATTATAAAAATTCGTGCTAACGAAGTTCACATACGAGTAAGTCAAAAATTTTAATTTTCATATTTAAATATTTTTTCTAAAAGTAATTATAATAAGTGATTTCACGGGAGTTATATCGTCCCAAATCAATTCTTGGACTTTAATTCGTTTCCTGGTGCTCTTATCCCTGGAAACCTAAGAGCTGACATACTCGTATGTTTGCGACGGAGCCACTATGATTTTATCTGCAAACAAGTGTTCATCAATTTGGTCCCAAAACGCCTTGGTTGACCTTTATTTAGATCTATCAAGATGTTTCTTGTATTTATTGGAAAATGTGTATAACTGATAATATCTTGGAACTTTTGTATATATGTGTATTATTGCGAAAAATAAATGTATTTTAAACTGATATCTACCATTTTATTGGCAATCAAAACCATAATTTATCTGATGTTAAATTTTTAATAATTTGTCATATTTAACTCAACATTCAATTATAAATATTTTGCGATCATCTTTTTGACAATTATGTTGCAAATTACATTTTCATCGTAAGAGTATACAATATAATCTGGCGAGGTTATTATAATTAACTCTAAACCTCATAACACAAGACAAGCATTCTACCATTAGACCATGGAGGTTTAATAACATATATGTAAATACGTATAATTGTACATGTAAATTCAGCAACCAAAAACATTATATATAATATGCAAAACTCCACCGTAGTTTTTTTTTTCAAAGTATATAGGATTACAATCCATGAAGAGTTGAATAAAAAAGAATTTTGTAAAAAGAGTTCTTAAAACTTAACTCACCCCTCCTACGTAAGTCCAAATACAAAAATTACATAAATATATCAAATCATAAGCAATTAGACTTTTTTGGAAGCATCAAATATATTGCATGCTTTTTAAAGAATAAAGGAGTTGTCATCATATTGTTCTTCATAATGAGTTTTATGGACGAAACAAGATCTTTTAGACTGTCATACAACAAAAAAATAAATAACATATTTTTAAATTCCTTAAACCTTTGAAGTATTTATAATAGAGCAATAATAATTCTCATTTACATTACAGTGCTTGCATAAATGCCCTTACAGTATTTTTTGTTCGGAACCAGCGCATGAAAAACAAAGCGAATTTTAATAGATGATAAACTGAAAACACAATATATGCACACGAAGTATTTGAAAACGTAAATAATACCAGTTAATATTTGAGAATCACCCATAAAATATTTATTTCTTTTATATACGTTCATCATGTATTCCGTTTTTTATACATATTGAGTATTTTTATGCCTTTTCATAGAATTATGAAAAGGCATGGAGAAAAATATTTATATCGGCAGTTTCATACCTTTCTGTTTGAATTAAAAAATAATATGATTAATTACAATTTACCACGTCAGTCAATTCAATAAATATGTTATTAAAAATTATTAAGTCATAAAAATAAAATGAAACTTAGCAATGCGTCAATTGTTATAATAACTTTGTGACTTGCGATACATTGTATGGATTGTCTATGGACATGGTGGTAAGTAAATGATTCAAAGCGATTTTTTTTTCATTTCGAGCGCCTTTGTGAAAAGTTTACTTACTGAATGGCGCTATGTAAATTGCCCTGCCCTTTTTTTATTATTATAACCTTAGAATGAGAGCGATTTTTTTTATTTATGCTAAAACTACAAATGACCAGATCGTTTTTATTGGAATAGACATAATATAATTTTTAGTATCATTTTTTTATTATCTCTTGTATTTCAATATCTTATTTTCGTGTCAGTTGTATTTTATTGTGGCGTCCGTCCAAAAACTTAGATGTGACAATTTTTGGGAACAAAACTACACGGAGTCATCCTCCCAAATATTCCGAAGACGATTGCATGGAGCAGATTCTTCACGATGCACCTATTTCAATAGCTTGAGCAATACATTGAATATAGTATGAATTACTCTACGCAACTAAAATGTATCATAAACAATTTATGTAAAAATCGTTATTTAAATCTGTATCACGAAATCTGCAACATATTGGACTAAACAGATTGCCCTGAACTTGGAATCTTTATCATCAGAAACTAATTACGAGTAGATATAAAAGTACCCAACTCGCGTAACACATTTTTTTGTTGATTAGAAATATCAAAAAAACACAGAGTAATAACTTTATTGTGGTTTTTCTCTCCATGTCCATAGAAAACTGCAAGATATTTCATCAATTATCGCAGAACAAGTAAAATGAATTTGCTCAAAATAAAACAATGCATGTACGCGTATAGGTGCAGGCGCCATAAGTCATATAATGTGCTGAGCATCTATACTAATCAAGAGCGATTAGGAAGAAAAAAAAATTGTTTCATGAGAGTGTTGACCAATTCCTGAACTCTATTGTCTGACAAACACATACTCTGAATGTCATAATCGAATTTATATTTACTGTTGAACATGATACAAAGGTCTTTAATAGTGTAGACACACGCAATGGGCTGATCATCGATTAAATATCTTAAGTACTGCTGGGTCCCAGCTCTTGAAAAACTTTTGAGCGTACATTAAGACATGTTGAAGACCAGTTTATCAGTATCACTCCACTCTCCGACACCATTCAAATAGATCTGGAGTTCCACACAGTCTTAGAGAGAGTCGATTCATTTCAACAGTTTTAAATCATCAGCAAACAGTAAGTACTTGAAATGTTTGATGACCGATATCATTCGGGGAAAATAAAAACAGTATCGGGTCGAGATTTGAACCTCGCGGAGCCCCTGATTACGTAGCTAAAGATTTGGATTTTAACATACCATAAAAAACAAACAATTGGTAATTCAATATAATACTCTACTTTTTTTACAAGCAGTTATATGCTGATCACTGTGCACCAGTAAGAAAGATTCAGATGCACCGCTTCCTTCGTTATATTTTCCTCGCATCTGATTCGTAAATGCCCTTGGTCCCTTTTTCACATTGCCGGTCCCTAGGTCAGTCTTAATATACTGGATTCACAATATGCCTCTCCAGACCAAAAGTATGGCGTTTACTTTAACTCCTAGCAGGAACCGAAGCCCAGCTACTCGGGCAAAGCTTCCGAAGTCATAGTCTGGGTTAGAGTTTATCGACATTTATTTTAATCTCGTCGTATACAATCGATGGACGAAAATGTTTGAAACGAAAAGTACTCGTAAATACAATATATGAGCGAATAATGAAAGATTGGAGGAAATTGAGAAATTCTGTTATATGGGTAGTATTATCTCAGATAATGATATGATTGAGAGGGATATCGCACGGCGTGTAGCGATAGAAAACAAAGTTAATGGGACACTAAGACATGTAAACTCGAACCGGGCAGTATCAAAATCTGCTAATTGGTAGTCCACAACAGTATTTTATGGCCATCTTTGATGTATGGAAGTGAAACGTGGACGTGAAAAAGGCTGAGAGGAGTCAAACAAATACTGTATAAATGCATGCACGGAAAAAAATGCATGGATGACAATGTTTGATAGAATACGGAATGAAGTTATAAGGGATGAATGTGAACTTAAGACAGATGTGATGATTATGTTAAGATGAAGAAGAGCACTAGGAGATGATTTGAATATGTCAAACAATTGAGTGAAGAAATACTAACAAAAATAATAAACCGTGCAATTGTGAGTATAAGGCGTGGTAGAGGTAGATCAAGAAAGTATAATTGGATCAAGTGAATGATATTTTGAGAGAAAGAATTGTAATAAGTAATAGCAATCGTAGGAACTGTATGAAAAGGTATATCGATGGGGAAGAGGCGAGATATGAGTGTCAGATAGGAAAATCTGAAAATCTTAAGCGTTTGCACTGGAGTATAATGATTAGCATCATAGCATTGAAATCTGAAGTCCTGAACAGAATTCCTTATGGTAATTTAGACATCTCGTTAGACGTTCATATACGAATATACTGACGTTGACACTTAACGATTCGCAAAATTTTCTTGCGTAGATGGAGGATAAGCAGAGCTATCACCAAAGCGTAGAAAACTGGCGTAAATGCTCGATCCTCTGACCTTTACCCGGCTGATCTAGAGGTCACATTCTATATATTCAAGAATACATTTTAAGTTCTTATGTGAGCATTTCGATATCTTACTAACCACGAACGCTTCAATGAAATTTTTAGCTTATCTCTTGTCTTTTCACCTATTGCTGTTTTTGTGGAAACGATCGATCTTGTGCAACAGATCAATCCTTTATTTTATTTTGAGGGATCTGTAAGCAAAGTGTAAGTGTCTCTAACTTAAAAAAGATGGTCTGTGGTACCATGATCAGACTATCTTCGACCTGACAGACTATTTTTACTTTGTAACGTGCACAGATAAGTTGATATAATTTGCAAGTACGACAATGAAATTAACTATCAACAGCTTAAGTCTTAGGATTAATCACAAGCCTAAGGTTTTAGCTGTAGATAGACTACCAATGAATTTATTCATTATTTGTAGGAAAGTTTTCCCTTAGCTCTTTGACAAAACTATCTGTATGATATTTTTATCAGAAGCTCATTGAGTTATTTCTATCACTAGTGTGATTGAGAACTAAAAATATTGTTTTTCATCTGAAATTTCTTCGCACTTAGTTTCTAACTAATAAATTCGAAGAACTCTCTTGAAGTAACATTTTTTTATTTATCGAATCATTGTTTATTACTTTTGATGCACTGAAGAGGTCTGCGATACACGTGTTTGACTTCGAGGCCCTGACTGATTACGCGGAAGGGGTGAGGCGGACAACCTGTTTATTTAAATAAAAGTTTTTAAATTTGCTATTGAAACCAAGTTCGATCGCAAAATTACCTCAAGTGGTCGTGAACGGTGGTTGCTGATATTTACAGTGCTTCTTCATCAATATCTCGTGTCGTAGAATGCTGGATATTCTCGATTCTAATTTTGATTTAGTCGTCATCGGTAGTAATCGGACATCCAGAGCGGACACAATCTTCGAGTTCTGTTTCACCATTACAAAATTTTAACCACATTGACATACACGATCGCTTTCTGCATTGTCGCCATACACTATGCATATTTTTTTTATTTGTGTGTCAGTTTTTCCTTTGCGACAGTAAAAAAGCATAAGGCACCGAAAACACAAATTCTTTTATTCTATTTCAAATAAGCGCCAAAACATCTCAAGTAATCAGGGTAAACAAAAGCTGAAAAAAATACACTAAATTATAATATTTCTTAATATATATTCAGAACGTTAGGAATGAAATTAGCAACAAAATGTATGTTCTAGTAACATATATCTGAGAAACACAAAACTACTTTCAACAAGAAAAATCCCAATCATTTTTAAAATTGTATTGTACGGTCCTGTATATATATAATTGCATATGATCAATGCCCCTTCGTGTATAAATTTTTCAATAGAAACTTTTCGATTGCTTAGTAATTATTGTTAATCATTGATCATTTTATTGTGGTATATAATGTCAATGTTTATACATTGTTAACAGAACCAACAAGGATCATGCTACAAAGTGTTTTCAGCTGTCAATTGGTTATTTTATATTTAACTTACAATGGATTTACTGTGCTCTCTATGGATATGTTGGTAGGCATTTTTTCATTTTATTTCATAAAATAACATAAATAAATTCATGGGTATGTGTTATTTTAATTATAATATTAATAAAAGTTCCTTTATATGTGACCCTTTTAAGAAATAAATTTTCTTAAATGCTTTCAGTTATCATATTGGCATTGCATGTTCTACATTTAATTAGTTGGTATAAGATGTAATATTTTTATTATTCAACATAAATATGGAGTTAATGCTTCCTCCAACTCCTTCTCGAGAGACCTTTTAGTTTTCTTCCTTAGTCTGACAATGAAAATACAACATTTTTTTATTTCTGACATTCGTATCATATTCCTGTCGCTACGGCTGAGAGGTATTTATTTCCTTTATGAGAGGATCTGAGTGCAGACTCTTCGGTTTCCTTTATTTCTTATTCAATCTTAGAATAACTTCCCTAATGCCTGCATCATAAGTCTACCTCAGCTAAAAGAATTTCCGAATATTAAATCAAATTGAGAAATATTTCTCAAATTAATGAAACGTGTTCTGCAGAAAAAAGACAGATTTCTCCATAATAATTATTTTATAATATTATGCAGTCTCATATTTAAATATCTACTCTTCTGATGCAAATCTACTCTTGTGGTGCAAATCAATAGTTTATCTACATTTATTTAGTTATTTATGGTAAACAAAGGGCAATCATATTTTTACCAAAAACCAAATTATTTTAATAAACTTTATTTATTTAACAATTTAGCTTCCAGAGATACATGAAAGACTTACTTAAGAGCTTTAAATAAAGTAAATAACATTATAAAAATAGAATCTTAAGGTCAAATGAAAAGAGACATTAGAATATTAAAATATAATCTGTGCAAGAAGGTCACCTACGCCTAAGAGATAAGGAGGAAGAATATGATGCTTTTTGAGTCGCTGTTTGAAACACTTCAATGACGAAGAGAGTCTTATGGGGGATGACTGCTGATTTCAGAGCTTAATGGCTTAAACAGTAAAGGACAACGTTAAAAAATGAAGAGCGGTGAACTGGAAAAGCTATTAGGTAATCTTAATTTATACGGAGTATGATCAAAAAGATGGAGAAAATTTTAGACTCGATATGAGGGGCATTGGACTCGATATGAGGGCGCTTTAGACGAGATATAAAGGCGCATTGGATGATATATAAGAAGGTGGGAGAGTTTTTGATGAATTTATTTTGTGTAACCAGTTAAGTTTCTTCAGGAAAGGGGTAATATGTTCGCGCTTTCTTATGTTAAATATGTAACGCTGAAGAAATATTACCCTATTACTATTACTTATATTTTTAGGGGCCAGCAACACTCACAATAGATTCCTTCTCCTCATGTAGTGACGAAGAGAATTATGCTAACAAAATTACGATGTTTAAAAAGAAAATAAATCGCACTCATGATGGTCTTGATATCGATATGAATCTTAGTGAAATTTTGGATAAAAACTCTGGGGTATGTCAATATTGTTTTTCTTATTACACGTTTTCATATATACTGTTAAAAAATTATCTTATTTACAATCAAGCTATTTTGAAGTATTAAAAAAACGTATGACTGGCAATTTCTGACTTTTATAGAAACGTTTATTTTACTACTACAAAAATTAACACACATAACATCACGCTGCATCCCTACATTGATAGGCCGAAAATTATGTTTTTTTTTATCAAAAGAAGCAAATTTTGTTTCTTCGACATCTTGGGACGCACAATCTTAAGTTCCTAGATTAACTTCTTTGACAATATGGTATACTTACTCAAGTTATATATTGTTTGATCCACCCACCTCTTCCATGTACGGCGAGCACTTCTAACTTGAATATTCCCTTAGACATTATCTTCTCATGCTTTATCTCTACATGTCCAAACCATCTTTATATTCCTTTCTTTATTTAATTGACAACATCCACTTAATCCATGCATTAACCTCGGACATCTACGTTCTGCCCATTTTCGTACTTGGAAACTCTAAATTGGATTAATTCATCCACAGCATAAATCTTACATTTAAGTCCAAGCTTCACTCTCACACGTCAATATGGGCACCAATAAACTGTTATGTATTATAATTTTTTCCACTTTTGATACTGTCCATATACCAGAAACCATATACGAGTATAAACGTATATGGGTACTTTGAAAAGTTTGGAAAATGACCAGGGAAAAAAATATTGTTCAACTTAGTCTCCAAGGGCTACATACTTGGTCCAACGATTTTACATTTTTTTATATCACGTAAAAAATATAAATTAAACCGAGAATGTGATGGACGAGAAAACAACTTGGAGCCCAATTCTGCCAATGCGATGGTTGATCTGTGGAACGGCGCATTGTCCTGGTAGAAGAGCACTTATTTGCACGCCAACCTTGGCCATTTTTCCTTTCCATTTTCTTTCAAATGCCGCACAATAGAATCCCGTTATTGTCATGACCTTTTTTAAGTAGTCAATTACGATGATTCCTTAGGAATCTAAAAAAAACAGTAAATATCACCTTCTCTGTCAAACGGTCATTGTCTTCTTCGGCGTACTTACACCAGTTGCTATTCATTGTTTTGACTGCTGCTCGGACTCTAGTGTGTAATGGTGAATTTAAGATTCGTCCATATTTACGAATATACCAAAAAAGCTTTCGGATTGCGATTAAACATAACTAAACACTCCGTTCGAGTGCGTTTTTGGTCGACAGTTAACTCATCGCGTCGACTCCTTTTGCACATTCAATTTTTCCTGTAGGATTTTTGTACCCTCGTTCACTTCAGATGCCCACAACCTCAGCAAACTCGTGCACATGCAGTCGGCGGTCTTCCATTACGATACCGTGGATTTTTTCAATGATTTCTCTGTGGTAGATGCAATTAAGCATCCGGTAAACGATTCATCTTCGTTGCATGTACGACCACGTTTAAACTCATTTATCAAGAAATAAACACTCTTTAACGATGATTCAAAGTCCACGTCAACTTTATCCAGCTCAGCTTTGATCTGCGCGGCTGTTAACTTCTTTAAATAAAAATATTTTTAGACATCACGGAATTTGTTTTTTCCCCATTGTTGCGGCAAATGTCAGTGATCGATTCAAATGGCTGACAAACTACGACACGCATCTGTTCAAAATTTTGGCATAGAGTTAGAGATCGCTTGAGTAGTGATTTCACTGTGAATAAGGCACAATTTCATGGAAATTTACCAAACTTTTCAAATCATCTTAGTATGTTCTAGCTTTTTCGAGTTAACTCATACTACTCCGAGTTAACCAAGACTACTAAAAGTGTAAATTATTTCTACACTATACGGACTGAAGATTTTTGGCCATGCTTTCTTAATGTACGCTTTTTACCGTTGTACATAGTTCAACCTGTTCATTTTATTTCGATGTGGTAAATATTTCCAACTAACCTAAAGTATTCCAAAAGGCAAACCAGAAGACACCCCCTTTTTAAGACAATGTACACCCAATAATATTCATACCCACCTCATACTTTTCATGTGTAACTACAAATCGACACATCAGAAAGAATGCGGATTGAAAGAAGATGAAGATGAAGAAGGAAGCAATGATATGGATCGGCCACGTAGAAAGAATGAATGTTGCCAAATTTACAATAATAATCTAATAATAAAAGTAAAAAATCTACCAAAACGTTGCACGACTAAGTTCTGAGAAGAAAAAAGTGAAAAACCTTTGTATTGTAATAGGGAAGTATACATAATGAAGTTTATAAACGTGAATGAAGTGTAGATCTGTTCTCTCTGCTTACCCCAATAAGAACATGGTGTGATGGTGATGATGATGATGAGAAGCTTATCCATCCCTAGATCATGATCTAAACAAAATTTTCGTCCCCAATGGAAATAAAACGATCTTTACGCTATAAATCAGTGGTCTCCTTCGATGAGAAAATTATGAATGAAAGAACTTTGGTATGTATATGCGTATCAATAAAATATTTGTGATTTATTTACTTTGTGTTTAAAACATTTCAGATTTATGTTAATTTAGCTAAATGGGGCGATGGAGGATACAAACCTAATTTTATCATTTACGAAGAAAAGGATGTATGCGTTTGTTTTATGAAATTTGCAAAAGACATTCTTTTTGACCTTTTAGATGCTTTGAACATGCCACATGAATGCTCTATAAAACCGGTAACTCTTTATATAATCTTAAAATTATACTTGTGATCATTAGTTTTAAAATACTCCTTATACAATAAATATAAAAAAACATTGAAATATTACAAGTGGCTAAACTAAGTTGCCTAGTGGATAACATATCTGTTTTCCGTAATAGTCTGGAAGTTACGAGTTCGATTGCCACTGGTATTATTTTAAAAAAAAGGTTCCAGTTTGGTTTCCGTCACCCGATGTGCAACGATAATAGGAGCCAAATTGTGCAAAGAGAATAGATTTATCAAACACCCTGTATTTATTTAAAATATTTATCTGATAAAGTCACACCATTACCCCCCGTTCTCTGTCTACGTAATATATTATATAATATTATTGTACATTTCTATATTTGTGTATATATACATATATCCTTTCTCACTGTATGTGTATTTAAACGCGTGTGACAAATAAAAAGTATATTTATATGTTACATATGTGTATTTCATAACATTTATATATGTAAACATTTCTATCATTTCCTCTCTATGACTATGTTTTTCTACAAACAACCCCAAATATCCGAGAAAAATATCACACGTCTGTCTCATAATTCCAATGAGGAAGTAAGTTGTCCCAAAGTCAGATCGATACTCCGAGCACATGCCATCAACTAGTCTGGTTTTCACTTAAATGTTTAAACAACTTTCTTGTTGGTCGGAAGATATTGCTGCATGGCAATAACCCCGCCAGGTTTACTGTATGGAACAAAATTTTGTGATGCGGATTATGGATTTTTTTAAAGATAACTTTCTTTTTCATTCAGCTCTTTCTTGGTTAAATGTCGGTGTTTAACTTTTTTCACTTATAACTTAAATTTTATTCGACTTTACTTCAAACCTTTCGACGACCTCCGTGGCTTACTTGGTAAAATGCTGGTCTTCCATCCCGGGGGTAGCGGATTTGATGCGGTTGAACCCAAAGTTTAAAAAAATAAAAGGAATCTAATCTGGGTTTCAAGACCTCTTTCAAACATGTTTGATTGGTTGAAAGACATTGTTACATGCAAGTAAATTCGACAGGTGGGGCATTATACAAGCATAGTGTAATTAATGATTATTCTCAGGAAAAATCTTTGAGTTGAAACTCGACATACTAAAATCAGAAAAAAATCTAATAATTGTTTTACACGTATGACCATATGTGTGATAAATCTAAATGTTAACAATGAACTATTTTTCAGGGAAAATACGTCATTAAAAAGTTTATCGTGGGTGAACCTTCGAATCATAATATGATTTACGGGAAGTACAGGGGAGATTTATATTTTACAAAAAACGATGTAAGAAACTTCTGTTTTCAAGTTTTTGTCACTGCATCTCCTTCAAAACTATTTTGAAATACACAATAAATCCTAATAAAATATTTAATACATAAATGAAAAATCATTACCAAATCATAATGTGTAATTTTATATAAAACAATTGTATTATGATGAAATTGTAAGAATTAATTGCAATCTAATGACACGAAAACATCTCTAGTTAATACAATATATGGAAAATGTTAAACCAAATAACTTTTCATAATATTTCCATAGCCCAAGGATTGAACACATGACATTCAAAGAGAAATTGCAAAAACTGAATACATGAAAAGTGTAATAATATTAAATTGTAATAATACAAAAGTGTGATAATATGAAAGTGTAATAATATAAAAGTGTAACATAATAATTATTTTTCAATAATCACTTCGAGTTAAGAGTGTAAAATGAAATTATATAAGAAATAAAATATGTTCATTGATTTACTGATAATTTTACTTATGTAAAATTTTCTAATATTTCAAAATAATATATCATTGTATTTACTTTATGCCTCTATAATACAGTCGCTTTCGTTGTATAGTTTATTACATCAAAATAAATCACCTATGAATTACAATCAGAAATGTATTAATTAGTATATAAAAGGATTATGTAAATCAGTTAAAAAGGAAATGTTTTTTTAGTAATCTGAATATACAATAAAATTAAGTGTCATTTTTTCTTCGATGTTTCAATTTTAAATAAACCAGTTATGGCGTTGAAAATGAGCACATAAACATAAAGAAAATAAGAACAACCTATGAATGTGGTGGTACAGAGAAATGCTGGTTGTCTTGTCGGTCAACAAAGTTGTAACAAAAATTTTTAAAAGTCTGTAAAGTAGCATAAGGATGATAGATTCAAACTCCGTCAAATAAAGAAAATATAAAAAAAAACAAATGTATTATTCTACAGACACCATAATCATTAAAAAAGAGTTATGACCCCCCTTATAGTGCCCTGGTATAGAAGACACCCTTGAAAATCTTTTTCCAAGTTTCACGATTCCCAGTATTTAGGCAGTAATAACAGGGAAATATTATATTAATATCCTTCACCTGCATAATCTAATAAGTTAATTTATTTTTACTGGTCGCTAACAACCTCTCCAAATTATCGGTCTCTTAACGGGTGATGTTTCCAATTGATTACATGATGCGTTTAGGATAGACAGAGAACATTTACATATCGCCATCCTCAGGATCTTGAAAATCTTCCCCATGACCAACGTTTAAGAAGCGTCTATTTTTTTTCTTTTCGCTCAATCTCAATGTATACTTATATGTATCCAATTTACTGTTTATATATGTTAAAATAGATAGAAATGGCAATTATCTCTATCTACCCTAAGATAAACGATGGTGACGATGATAGCGATGATTCGTACATTCAAAAATGTAAAAGTACAAATAAAAACAGTATTTATGCTCTCATATAATGACATTCAAATCTAACGAGGGGATTTTTAAAACTTTTGAAATAATCTTAAATATTTAAATTTCCTCATCATACTCATATCAACAACGACATCACAGGTAGCTTAAAAAAATTGTATTCAACACGTAAAAAGGTTTGTCCAAAACGTGACCCATAAAAGCGCTCCTAGCTTCAACAATTATATATATTTTTTGTAATTCCATTCATCACGAAGTAACAATGTGACATTATTTATCTCCAATATACTTGATTCATATGTAACTAAACAGGCTAAGTCAAATTATGAAATATTGCGTCAGAAATACAAATCGGTTTGAATCTGATATCTTGCAGGTGTCAATAAAATAAATGTGTATTCTAAGTTTTGAAAAAACAATTTCTTATAAAGACAGCGCTGTTTCGAAACATGCATAATTTCACATGGTGTTCCAAGAATACGCTGCTTCTAATCATCAGCATAGTAATCAAATGAAATGAAAAATCCTGTCTATTAAATCAGACCAAGACCCAACAGAAATTGAACCCGAAACCCTTGGATCTAGCATTTATTAAGCTATTGATAGTTTAGTCTATGTTTCTCGTCGGGAAGATTTATATATGTTAGCACTACGTTGGTTTTCCCAAGTTATCGGACAGCCCATATTTTCTCTCGTCATAATGGCAAAAATCCTACGAGTAGTTTAAAACTCGTCTCTTCGCTCTGTTTCAATTTTTGTGGACATCTGGATGTCCACAAAAATTGAAACAGAGCGAAGAGACGAGTTTTGATCTGGATCAATCAACATATCACATTTTGTAGTACTGCGATAAAAACGAGTCAACAATTTCCGAAGAGACTCCACTCAACTTGACAGGGTACATCTTTGGACCGATTGGTTACTCCGATTCAGTGGCAGCAAAGAATTATTTTATTTGAATTTGTCTTTTTTTTTCGAAAGTACTGGCAGTTTAATTATTGTATTTCAGTCCATAAACTTAATATAAATATTAAAATATTGAATACGTGTAGAAATTACTGAATAAAAATATATTAAGTATTGATAAAAAAAAACTGACATCCTTATTGAAAAAAACTATCATTTGTTGAACTAAATAGGTCAGAATGCTTTTGTTGTAATTTTAATATAAAGCGTTTTGAGCTCATGCAAGTATTAAAACAATATCGAAGCGTGTGTTAATGCAATTATAATTATAATCATCTGATAATATGCTAATTAAAAAACCTCTATAGCTACAGAATTGTTCAAATTCATAATATACATTTTGCTTTTTTTGAAAATAAGTAAAATAATTTTTTGATACTTGGCCCAGAATTCAGTAAACGTGGAAGAGTTGATAATGTCACTTCCACTTTTTTCTTTCTTCTGAATGTTGTTTTTTTTCTGAACGACCCAAGACTGTATCAAGTGCACTAATGAAAGATTTTATATACAACACGAATAAGAACATGTATAGTTGTTTAGGTCCTTAACAGATAGTGTGAGTTTTGTAATGATATTGCCTACTTCTATGGGCATATATCAATGATGGTGCGAAATAAAACAGGAAAACTTATTGACAAACATTTATTATTTTCCATAAATTGGTATATGAATCTTTTGAGAGGTATTTAAACCACTAGTTTAAGATCTGACAAGAAAATAAACTAGGATTTTTTATGGCGCTTTTTCACAACAACGATTACCCCTAAAACGATCAATTAATTTATGTTACGCATTTATAAAGCACAAAGAAAACAATACATTTAGTATTTATTTATAGTTAAGGCATTAACATTGTGGAGGTTTAAAGACATTGTAATTTGTTTTACCAAACACTGTTCATTCCACTTCATGTAACGGTATAACCCTACCGGTTTCAAGGTTTTCCCCTAATCATCAAGGGAGCGCGAACAATTGTGCTACCCTGATGATGACGGGAAAACCTTGAAACCGGTCGGGTTATACCGTTACATAAAGTGGAATTAACAGTTTTTGATAAAACAAATAACAATAAATTTTGTGTTTTCCAAGTTGAGTTCGTTTTATTAATTTATATGTTTATATAACATACGAGTATATAAACAATTATTACCATGTTATGAGATTTAATAAAATGAAAGATCGATAATTATTTATTGTTTATAAAGAATATTTGTCTCTTATTGGATAATCTTTGCATATAAATAAATGAATAAAAGGTGTATTAATAGCAATAGAGTGTATTAATATATCTTGAAATTACACATACGTATATATTATGTTACGGTAGTGCAAAGAAAAAAACATTTGAGAGAGAAACTTTCAAACAGTCTGGGCTAAAATATAATAACATCCTCCCAATCGAGATATACCCCCAACAATACAAGGGGGTATATCTCGATTGAAAGGATAGCCGTAAAGACGTCAAATATTATTCCACTTACACCCTTTAACATGCAAATTATAATAAAAAAGTTATATGATAATAAATAAGCAATTATACAATTATAAAACCAATAAACATTTACAGAAAATGTCAAAAACATAAACGTACACACTTCCCAAATATCCAATACATATAACACATACGTAACATACATATATGAATTGGATTTTTACATTCGATATATTGATTTTACTTTGAAATATTAATTAGATATTTTTGTATATACAGTTGCATGAGTAGAGTACTTCTATTCCATATTTTTATATGTATGGTATACAGTTGCATGAGTAGAGTATTTATATTCCATATTTTTATATTTATATACAGTTGCATGAGTAGAGTATTTCTATCCTATATTTTTATTTTTATATACAGTTGTATGAGTGGAGTATTTCTATTCCATATTTTTATATATAAAGTTGCATGACTAGAGTATTTCTATTCCCATTTTTTATACATACAGTTGCATGAATAGAGTATTTCGATTCCATATTTTTATATATACAGTTGCATGACTCGAGTATTTCTATTCCATATTTTTATATATACAGTTGCATGAGTAGAGTATTTCTATTCCATATTTTGAATAAATATTTAAATGAAAATAATTTAGCTTTTGATATTTATTGCGTAAAGTCTTCTTAAGTATATATTATTATCTAGTGTAAGTGGATGATATTTTTATCGTAACGATATGCAAATTAATAATTTACTTTCTCAAATATTTTTAATTCATACTAAGGTCGCATGTATTACTATTCGCTTACTAGAAGCAGAGGCACTTAAAATATGTCTCAGGGTTTCCCAAACATGCTCCATTGGACTTATCATCCTGCCTCATTGAATCGTAATAATCTTGATAATTCTCTGAACATCAAAGACAGCATTCCCAGTCCATTGTAGATGGTACACCAATTATTGAACGGGGTTTTCACAGACGTTATTTTTCCTGGTTTTCAATTCGCTTTCGATTCAATACTTGTCATGATATTGTGTTTCTGACTTCGAAAGGGTTACGACTCTTAAATTATCAACCTCTACGTGATTGTTATAAAAAAATCGTCCACTAGGCGCATTACTATCATGTTTTAATGTAATATGTTATACGATATTCGAGCATTGCGTTGCCTAGTAATATTCAAGTCAATAAATATAAATAAAGGCACTTGGCGAAAATTCAAGAACAATGGTATGTAAAAAAAAACACCATTATTCTTTAGATCCTTAAATCAACAAATGACTTGAAAAATATTTACTTGTATAAATAAATTATGAAATATTCACATTTAAATAATAAAAAGAAAAATGAACAATCCCAAATAATTAAACATAATTTATAAACAAACAGTTAATTCGAAAGAAATATTTTATTTTATTCAGATAGCTCGATCTACCATTGTCTCGGTCTTGCATTTTCCTTTTAGCCTTTAAATTGAAAATCTTTGGATTGTTGTATAATACTTTCTTTGTATACAAAACAACTAGACGGATTTATTGCTATTGGCAATCTCTTCCAACTGATGTTAAACTAGGCCATGGAGGACATTAATTTTCAAGTCTAGATCAACTTTTATATTATTACCAACAAAAAATCCATATAGCTATAAATATCCCTTTTGGCCAAAAAACTTTGTAATCCTCGTATTTGTGATGACGGTAGGAACTACAAAAAAATAATCTTCACAAAATACTTTTTTTTGGTTTTTTTGAAATATCAAATGAGAACACAATAGGGTATTTGCAGGCTACTGGTAAATAGTTTTATATATGTTATATAAAAAATGTGAGACTATCTGGAACATCAAACTTATTTTATTGTAAATATTTTTTTGGATTAAATAAATTATTTTTAACATTGTATATAACCAAATATTGAAAACGTGCCGTGATTCACTAGTTTTGTAGTAGGGCCTTGCTCATTGTGTTGTGGCGTCATAATACCCGTCAATTTACTCATCCGACTGAAACCAATGTGTTTGTTTTTGGGGCATTTTTATACTGTAATATTTCCGATGAATTTATTGTAAATCGTGAGAGAGCATACATTTATCGATTGACCACGACAGAGTGTTTATTTTAAAATTCCAATTTTTCTAATATTCCTTTTCAATATATTATGTTTTTCCTTATTTTCCCTATCATTTAATACGCAAATAAGTATCTTGTTTGGTTAAATCAATGATACATTTGAGCTCTAAATAGCACACGTTATACGCTCCTTTCAGCAAGAAAAATTAAAAACCCACGGAAAACATAAAAAAAACTATTACTGATAACGAGAACTTGTGTATCTAAAATTTTATGCAATTGTATCGACAAATAATGCTGTCAGTTTTCGTCGGGAATTGTTATGTCATAAGTTTCGATGAGTGTTTTAATGGGTATATGAAATATTACTATTGAAATTGTTATGTCATAAGTTTCGATGAGTGTTTTAATAGGTATATGAAACATTACTTTTGAAATTGGTTTTATAAATTAATTACTGGTGGGAAAAAAATACCATTATTTTTTTTACAAAAAGACGTAAAATGACCCAATTCTAAATTTACATTAATATCATGTCGGTCAATTTTGTATTTCATGGTTAACTCATTCTACGCAATTTCAACCTGCATTCTAACCACTCTCGCGAAACATCAAGTATTTCAAAACAGGCGATATACGAGTATATGTTGGATGTATTTTGCGTAAATATTTCCAATTATACCGTACTATACTCGTATAGTACGGTGTCTTATTAATTCAAATGAATTCAGGTGTTTATTCAAACCAAACCGGAAATTCATCCGTCAGGATCTCGGATCGGCGCGTGCGCATTTGCTTATGATAATTGAAAAATATTACAAAATGAATAACAACTTAACCGGTTCGAGCCCACTTTCCTGTTACTGCGCTAACCCATTTATGCCTTTAAATAAAAAATGAATAAAGAAAATAACCAACAACATTAATTTAAGGGTAAACCATTATATTAGAAAGAAAAGTTTCAAAAATGTTTTTATGAATAAAATACAAAATATAGATTGCTTACGAAAATAATATTCGCAAGACGTATATATGTACTTCACCCTTTCTTCGTATATGATACAACCTACTAAAGACTGATGTTTTAGTGAATTTATAGACTGATGTTTTAGTGAGTTTGAAAGAAGTAAAATTGTAGAGAAACTTTGACAATTCTTGACTTGCTCATACTAAATAAGAGAAAAAATAATCAAGCCTTACCATCGATTATACATTGGACGATATCCAAGTTTTTGCATTTGCATAAACAAATAAATCGATTATAAGGAAGTTAATATATTTTTTCATTAAAGGTCTCCTTTGCGGGCTAGTAGAAAGTTCACGTGGACACGTTAAAAACTTGAAGAAGCGAAATTTATGAAATACAGAATCAGATGGGTTAATAATGCACGTGAAATTTTATTACATCGGTGAATTTTTATTCGGTTAATTAATGTTAATTTTATGTGATCATCTTGCTAATGTGGGATTAACTTTCGTAATGTATGGCAGAAATACGCGGTTTATTCTTGAATTTATTTCGTTAGTGTTATACGAGTACGCTCTCAATGGAGGTGTCTGCTTGCTCACGCGTCAGTAATTGAAATAAACGTGGTATGATTATATGTTGAAGATTTCTTTCTTGATAACTTTTAATTTTATGTGTCATAATTTGTAGACTACAAATTGGAGTATTCTTAATAAACATAATGCACGCCCTGTTTATCTTAGAGATTTTTCACTACAATTTATTATACTTTTCACTACAATTTATTTCAAGTATCTTATTTTGGAAAGGGTACATAATAGGTCAACGAGCAAGATTATTTTATCGTACATACTAAGTAGTCAATGAAATACCATATTTCCTTAGGTTAAAGAAGCACCAAGTTTAAACGATCAAAGCCAGTGAAAATCCATGAACTATGAATACTTACGAGTACAAGTTATCAGACAATATTCCTATCCGATATTTTCTGACGTTACACCTTAAGTCTTTTTAGTTTGAATAAATGCCATAAGCAGAAGCTTTCTCTTTTTAGTTCCATCCCTTTTCAATTGGCATACTGAATATTTTCGTGGATTTTTTTTTAATAATGGAATTTTCACAGAAAATATTTCATTCTAAAGTTTTTATGCAAAAGTATGGGATTTAAAAAAATTTATAATTGAAATTAAATTAATCTGAAATTTAATTATTATCTAAGAACTCAAAAAAACCATTTTTACTGTCACTCGAGAAGTGAACTCAAAATATAGCAGCCAAGGGTTCTTCCAACAGGGCAAAGAGATTAATTGACTTGAAACAAACTTAGAACTTTTTACCAATGAAATACGAACTACAAAGAAACCTTCGCAGATCTTTCGATATGTGATCGTAACACCTTTGGCTTTAGGCGTATTGTAGTGTACCATGTATGTGTATTGCTCATATAGTAGTAAGACCTTAACATTAAACGTTTTTAAACTTAGACAATCTAGATTCACTTCTAATCTACGAAAAAATATAATTCTTAAAATATTTGGAGTATAGAATTAGGTTTTCATGCTACCTTCCGTTGATATCGTTTTCTAAAATACAAAATGATAAAAACCTCATGCTATCAAAATAATAGTAAACCATGACGTGCATTAGTGATAATTTAAATAAAACATAAATTTTATAATTAAATACGAATCATCATCATCGAGTGTAGTTAAGTCTTGAGTCTTTAGGAAATAAACCTTAGTTTATTTGAAACTATCGAGACCGATCCGCACAACGCAGACCCTGCATTGAAAGGCAAGAATATTTGGGAGGCTGTCAATTTTGTATTACCCCTCTTTTTTATCTTCCTCTTTCTGTTATCTAATATATTAGAATAGTTAGTATTTTTAATGAAGTGGGATAAACACTCAATTCAAACATTCTTAAATTTAATTATTGCTACAGAAACATGGATTAAAAAGTAAACTCGGAATAAAATTGAAAAAAGAAACTTTTTTTTTTTAATTAAGTTGAACAAATATTGGCCAACGACTGTTTCCTGTCGCTACACGCCGTTCCTAAGGTTGCACGCCTGTGGTGCTTTAATGAAAACAATTTACAATATTTATTTTCCATTTATTTCCAAAATGTTTAAGTACATGTATACATTCGAACATAATCACGGCGCTACAAACCATCATGAATTTAATAATGATTGGCAAATTGTTATATCGGCCAAATACTAATGTCCTTCAGTTTCCAACGCCGAAAGCCCGGAAGTCCTCCTCAATTCCAGCTCTTCCCCGCCCTACCTCTTGGTCTTGTGAGTCTAGGTACCCATTAAATCATCAACTTGTGTTCTGCATTTCTTCGAAGTGTCCAGTCCAACGCAGCTTTAGAGACTTGTAATAATGGACAGTGATTTTATTCTCCTTGAACACGTACAATTGACTGTTAGTTTTACTTACATATGAACCATTGCTGTGGTTAATAGGTTAAAAAAATCAAGTATTCCTGACTCGAACACTGCTAGTTCATATGTATTTTTTTTTACTAAATTCAATTGTATGATATTACACTTTCGTTGACAATGCGTAGTGACTTAATTTTAAGTAACCAGGAAGGTATTAAACAGGCATGAAGTAAAAATCAGACTGAAACCCTTTAATAATTAGGTACGATCTACCTCGCAACCCCTCGTTGGATACAGGTGTCTTATCAACTTAATCACGAATGTCGTCGTGGTGGAATTCAATAGGGGCGGAAGAAAGATATTGGTAAGTTATCAATATTAAGTCAAAAATTAAACTGTTGTGCTTTATCAGTGTTCTTGGATAACATAATTAATAACTGAAAATAATTAAGGCAAATTTACATTTCAAACACATCTAAATTAATTAATCAAACTATGATTAAATTTACAAAAATATACACACGTTTACAAAATAAAATTAATTATGCTTTCAGAGTTATTAAAGAAATACCATGAACATCTTTTTTTAGAGATATATTTGTCACATATGAAAATACTAGATTTTTTTCATAGTTATTTATCGTGTAACAGGTGGTTTTTCATTGGTGTATATAAATTAGGCTTTGAATATTATTATTTCATATAATGGTACGGTTATAAAGTTGGATTTTTTATCACGACAATCACCATTTGGCGAAAATATGCGCAAGGAGGTGTCAAAACAAATGGCAAAGTTTAATCCTAAGCGCTCGCCTGTTTTAAGGCTAACAGGCTGTTGTCACATACGTTACTATCTCTTGCCGCTCACTCGTAAACATGTCGATACGAATCTCGAAAATAAAACAACGTAATATATTTCCTCGGAAGAACCGAATCTAAATGCAGAGCCGACTTTAATCCAATGCGAAAAAATGCCAGTGTTTAAAATAATATTACGCTAAAATAATATGGAAAAAAAACCGTGCTATCTGAAAGAAATAGAAGTTCACAGCGGTCATTGAACTGGTGACCTGCACCAAATTTCAATGCATTAGCCACAACCAAATACTACTTATATTAAAGTAAATACTATGGTTAATGTTGAACAATGTTTTTTTTTCATTGACTAGGATCAATTACAATGTATTTATTTCAGATAAATAAAACTCTTAAAGAAGGTATCAATCTACAATGAATATTGAAACAATTATCGATTATAATGTACACTCAAATACACCATCGCACCGATTCCCTGCTGTGATAGATAGAGAGGAATGAGCGCGAGACTTCCCTATCACAACACACATATTTTGCCTCTTCCACATCCATGCACCTCATACATCTCATTAGATTTCCCTTACTTCTCATTTTTTCTTCTTTTAAAATATATTTCACTTGATACAATCATATTTTCTTAGGTCTTCCTCAACCACGCCTTCCACTCACATTTGCACGTATATTTGATTTGTTAGTATTTCATTATTCATTCGTTCCATGTGATCAAACCATCTCAGAGTACTCCTCTTCGTCATCTTACTTAACACATCAGCCTTAAGTTCACATTCATCTCTAATCACTTCATGCCGTATTTTGTCAAACACTGTCACATCATATATATTTTTCTAAGTGCTTTTCCTTGTCCATGTTTTAATTACATACATCAATGTTGGTACTAAAATACCGTTGAGGACTCTTAGGAGATCTTTACATTTAAATAATGAGTATTATCAAGCTAGAAGGGATTTTCTTACAAAACTTACTGCATAATTTCTTGAACGATGATTTTTTTTCAGATTTCGGCAAATGGAAATCAATTTTGAATCCAAAATTGACTCTCGAAATCATTGCATTCAAGATTTACCAAAAAAAAATTATCTATTTGAATCTAGTAATATTTTTTTAGTAATACAATTAACCTTAATTAACACTTAATCATGTCGCATTTTATTTGTACTAATTTATTAAAATATTAAATAAACGGTAATAAAAAAAACTTGATGTTCCCTGTAAAGCTGATCAAGTTTTACATATTACTTAATTGGACTTGTTTGATTATGAATGAAATATTGATAACCTGAAATGAATAAAACCCCTCTTTTGTATACAGTACAATCTGATGGACTTATTGCAGAGTGATAATCTTTTACAACCAACTTTAAATATCTTTAAGAGGTCTAAAGGGAAAACCAGGCTGGGAACGGGAATCGATCCCGCAATCTTGGGCTGGAAGACAGGTAATTTACCAACAACTTCAAATGTTATAAAATGTGAATTATACTTATCACTTTTGAAAAGTCATTATTAATGTAACGATTGTGTTGTATTATTCTTTAGCTGTATACATTATAACCTTGGGAACTTATTGTCATGTGATTATCCCTTCCAGCCAATCAGGGAGATGTTTAAGAAATCTTAAACGAAAACTTCTGACGGCACCTGGCCTGAAAGGGAAACGTCTTGTCAACTAGGTCACGAAAGATACTATCATTGTTATTGAAAATAGACCGAGCTCCTGTTATATTTTACTAGATTTAGGTATACATAGGTTGTTTAAATTAATTTTTTGTCCGGTTTAACAAATCATTGAGCCGACTCTGTTCCACTATATCTCCGGGAGAATATCGCAGTTTCGTTTTGGTAGAGCTTGAATGATGCATATTAGAAAAGTATTTACATGCATAATTAAGAATGGACCGTATTTATTAGATTTTATGTCAATTCAGCATACTATTTTTTTTCTTTTCAATAAATTAGTGTGACCACCAAAACAGATTTTTATACCGGCTTTATCTTAATGCCATTCAATTATCACCTTGCAATATCCTATAGAAAGTGAATTGTTGTCTTTTTAAAATAATAGATTATGTCAGATGTTTTCAAAGTGTACATTTCGGCGCCTTTGGGTGCAGCGGTTAATGCCGAAATATTCGAAAAATTTTAAAATTCGTCGACTTGACGTCGGTAAAGGGAAAGCATCTATTTGAGTTGTGTTGCGATACTACACTAAAAACAGACGTTGTCAATATGAAACTGAGTTTTGAATATCAGTTAAGGATGAATTTCCATAGTTGAATGCTAAAGTTCTGTAAATATTGGTTCCACTTGCAACGACTTACTACTGCAAAACTGGGTTTCGGCGGTAGCTTTAATAAAAAACCAAATATTGCTCAAAACTCAACGTGGAACAAGAAATGAGGATAGATGTATCTAGTCTTGTTCCAATATTTGAAAAATTGCGTGAGAAAAAAGGCTCGTCTATCCAACTAATTGGTCAAGTTTTTAGGGTTTCGTGAAAAAAAACTGTATATACTAAGCGTGCTGTGAAACAAAAACTTTTGAAAACTACTGGACTATTAAATTGTAGTAAAATAAGATTTCATTTAAATGGAAAATATCTAAGTTATATAATTAATGAATGCTCATATTTTTTTATTTAATTTTAAATGACAGGATCTTATTAAAGACACGTTTGAAATAATCTTTCGTAAACCATTCATAGATGGCAATATTTTATTTTTGGTATTTAATATTAATTTTGATATACATATTACAATTATAAATACGTTCGGCATAAGATCGGCTGCGGTGGTCTATTAGTTAGCATTAACGTTAGACAAGCGGGCGTCTCAAGTTCACTTTCTAATTAGTTTTGCTCTTAGACCGTTTAACAACTGAATTTATGTTTTGATGTAGCTTATATTCTGTATATCATAAATTATTATAGCACAATATAAACATTGCCTAACGCTAGACTGCAACAGATTAAACTTGAAAATTCTCTTGAAACTGGAATCTCGTTGACAATGCTGCTATCTAGGATAATCAATCGTTTCATATTAATACATTTAGTTAACATGTTAATTCCATATTTTACATATTTTTCCTTTCATATTTCACTACTTATAGTAAATTATCTTTGTGTGTTTTCGTTATAAACCAATTAGTATTTTCTTCTAATACTGACATCTCTTGGATTTATATATCGTGCCTTGGATATCAAAACGACCGTCGTGGTATATCGACAGATTATTTATACAAATTGATTAGTGCAAATTTTCAAAAATGACATTTTTTGGTTATTATCATTAAATAACTAACGTGCGTGTTTGGTAAATATTTAAAAATAGTATTTTTACTGGTAATAATATTTACATACAATGGACAATTATTTAATAGGCCAGATGCATACATACTTGAAGTAGTTTTAACTTTTAAATTGACATATCTCAGGAATAGGAAAATGGTAATTATCAATTTGTACTAAAATTCTGACGATATAACAAAGTTATATTTGTAAAAGGGATTTTTCAAATTAAGGTAATCTTATTCGTCATAGACCTCAAGATGATTATGAAAAATTACATAAATATCGAGTTCAAGAGGGACGCTGGATTTAAAATAATTGAAATTGTCTTGCCCAGCTAATATATCAGAATTGATGATCCTCACATATTAAAGATGAGGCCGGGAGTGAACACTGTTACCGGTCCCAATTAACGAGGTTGCAGGTATACAATCACGAGTATGCACGGTACTCGCAGTTAGTCATCGAATACGTTTGGATACATGAAGAGGCAACAACACATACACACACCATAAAGAATTGAACTCGAAACGTCCGGGTAAAAGTCAAGCGTCTTACCAAATAAACCACTTAAGGCATCTATTGGATTATATATTTATTTTAATTGAATTGTGTATATATTTTAAGATAAAGTGGAGTTGTGCGTAAGCGCTTGCTTATCATACATTAAGATGTATTCAAAACTCCTAGACTCGAACACGGCTTTTACTTGAAGGCCTTAAATTCATGTTTATATGTGCAGGAATCTTTCCTTTTTTTGTAAATTTTACATCTATATGAAATGTCCAGAATCGAAAACTGAAAACCTCAGTAGACCATGTCAACTCTATCCTACTGTTCGATCTGTTAAGTCTGACGTATAAATTCATTAATTGATCGATTACGCACAAGCATCTTTCATCCATGGAACGAGCTTAAAATCTTTCTCAGATTATATAAATAATTGATTATGTTAATTTAAAAAAATGTATGAAAAAAACGATGCAATTAGATGTAAATAAATGTTAAAATATTTCATAATCCTATAGACGTGTTATAAAGCAGTATCCTTTAAACATGTGAAAGGAACTTGAATTCAACTGTAAAGCATGGATTGATTTTGGAATTAGATCTACACATGAATACAAATACGTCACTTCTCTGTCGAGGTAGGCAGAACGTTACAATTTTTTTATCGCGATATACATATTTCATCTCCTTATTATCAATATAAATTCCACGCCTAATTCGGTTCCTTCCATTAAAATTACTTTAACTTGAATCAACCCCTTTCTTTGACTTTCACTCCCACGACTCTCCCTAACGTTAGTAAGAATAATTATAAAAGGATAATTTATTTAGCGTCATTTTAAGAGCAAATTATATTCAAGAACTTGGATTAAATGAAGATTTAGTATTCAAAATGAAGACAGGTGAATTGAAATAACTAGTGGTGGAAAAATTAATAATGAAACGGTTACAAATAATATATACGAGTAATATAAAAGGTACGAGAAGTTAAGAAAACCTTGAATAATTCTAAAACAAGGAACAGTGTCAAGCTTTTATAAAAGACAAGGACGCATGTCGAATTGAATGGATGTGGCAGAAGCAAAAGATGTTTGGCAGGATAGAATGAAATTCAGATATGTTCTCTCTGCTTATCCCGATAGAAACCTGGCGTGATGGAAATGTTAAGAAACTAATCTATTCCCAGATCCTGATCCAAACAATTTTTTTCTGCAATGATACAGAACGACCTTTACGTTATAAATCCGTGCTCCGCATGTTTCCTTCGACGAGAAAAATATGTCAAAACTTTTTTATAACTTACCAATCAACTACATATTGTGATGGTAATGATGATTCTAAATACTCACCCTACTGGAAAGAGTTCTCGCTCTGCTTAATATTAGTCTAATTATGAAATTAAATTTAACCCAAACTTCCAAAGTGCAAGGTATTGAAAAATGGTTGTGAGTTTGAGTTTTCTTCGAAATCAAATAGCAACAATATCTTCTACTTTCAGCGTAATGATACGCTCTGGCGACCAAGCTGTTGATACACTATTATATCTACTGTGCACTTTAATATTGCTGAAGGTCAAATCTCATTATAACTAATACTGAAGTAACGAAATTTTCGGCATAGCGAATATTTTTTTGTTTAATTGAAGGAACGTATATAAAATAATATATTTATCTAATCCCGTTTTAACGAAGTAAAAAATTAAGTACCACGAATGCCGTAAACGTTCAGTACAATGTACATACTCGTCGCAATTCAACCAACTAACTGCCTGTTATTATAGAAAAAGACAACCATCGTCACTCCGTCTTGCCTCTCATCATCCAATCTGGAAGGCTTTGGAGCAAATAGATAAATGATGGTCCCGTCGGACTAAGCTTGAATTTAGCTAAAGTTGATTCAATTGGGAAAAAAAATAACGTTCTTAAACATTTGATTTTTTTTATTAATAGCGAATTCATCCAAACTAGAATTATTTGTGGCATCAAATTAAAGTTATAATGCAATTATGTGAGTCAATATAATAAGACGATCTTTTTTTTTCCAAAATATATAACAACTCTGGACCGTTTAAACTTTCAGCTGATTAAGCTTAAAAATTAAACAAATGGATCTATAAGTGGAAAAGTTCCACGAAGAAAGAAGGAACGCAACATTCATTGGACGCGACAAAGATACGGCCTTTAGTAAATCAAATATGTCTCGCAAAGGACAACCGAAAAATACATGGTCTATAGTTTCATCATCCAGACCACACAAGCAGCCGGGATTCTCCACAATACCCATTATGTAAAGGCGACTAGCCACCACACAGTGGCCCGTCCGAAACATTCGATTTTATTTGAAAATGTCTCAAGATATTTATTTCATTAAGTTTTTTTAAATAAAAGCTATATAATTTTAAAATGTAATTTAAACTTAATGTAATATGAAATTAGACACAGATATTGAGGGATTAAAACGGAAATGTAGTAACTGCACCTTGAATTAGCAGATACCAGTCTGTCTCACACAGCTGTACGATGGGTGGGAGTTAATTAAGAATAAAAACCTGTTTTTCTCCACACTATCAAGAAGAAAAAAAACACCAGAAACAATAACAAAAAAACCGGTGTCAACACTTGATGAGTTAGACTCTTGAAATTAAGCTGATTTTGGCAAACAACCTGGTCCGTGTAAGAATTTTTATTATATTATATTTGATTTCCTTGATAAAAAAGATTATTCACGAATTGACACCATACTAACTAATATAAACAAATGTTGATACATTCGTTTCGTTAAAAGTAAAAAAAGCATCTTTTAGATTCTATGATTTTATTAACTTAACTCTTCATTGTTTAATAATTTGGTGGAAAATTATCAGGAAGTAATCTTACCCAACCAAACAGATAAAGTTAAAGGAAGTTACATAGTCGTAAAAATCATTATTTATTTTTAAAAAATCATGAATAAATATATAAAAACAATCAAAGTGAAATATCATCAAAGGAAAACGAAAATGATGCTGAAACTTATGGAAAATCGGAAATAAAACACGTAATATGGCTGTCTTGAAATTAAAAAAAATCAATTGATTTTTAAGTCATTCAAATTACTGAGCGAGTCTACAATTAGTAAGGTAATGGTTTCAGAGTATGACATGGACAGTTAAGAACATGCGTATCGTCACACCGTGTCTCTTACGACGTAGCAGGGAAAAAAGATCTACAATATTTTCTTTCCAAGCAAACAACTTTCGTTTCCTCCACATTCATGTGTCTCCCTTTACCTTCTTTTAAGGTCTCATCCATTTGATCCAGCATGTTTTCCTCGGTCTACCTCTCACACGCACATCTTTCCTTTCTGACTTGTATACTTGCTTAGTCATTATTTCGTCATTCATTCTCTTCACATACCTAAGCCATCTTAAAACTCATTTCCTCATCTGACTTAAAATATCCATTTTATCCATGCATTAATGTCTTCGTTCCGCTTTCTTGCGTAAAGTATTACTGCATATTGTTTTATTTTAAACTCCAAAGTTTTAATATTTATTTTATCCTTCTGGCAAATCCAAGTTTCACTTCCATGCGTCAAGGTGGACACCAACACACTATTATGCGTCGTCATTTTTGCTACTTTCGAAATAGCTCAGTTCTCTCAAATAAATTATTGAAATGTTTTTAATTTTTAAATATAAAAAAAACTGTGTTTTACGTAATTTATTAATTTTAATATTTTTTGGTTTACATGTCCCCCGCATTTATTAACGCAATGCCTTCTTCGAACTAAAAGATTGTTAATCGCAGTTGCTAAAGTGACGATAACGGCCTGATTCATGCCTTTTACTCGTTCACTCGTTCGTGTAGCGCACATTGGTCTTATACGGTCTTATACAGTTAGCAATAACTCCAGAAATAAAAATCTGGAGCAGTGAGATATGGTGACCTTGGAGGCAAATGATGCTTACTGTTTCTTAAGGTTATCTTTTTGCCAAATTTCCTACACAAAGCATCCTTTACGGGTCTTGTAATATGGCAAGTGGCCTCATTATATTAAAACATTTTGATGCAATCATTCGTCGGCGCAATTCCGGGGAGAAAACTTGATCCATCATCTCGAAATAACGCTCACCATTACTGTTATGGTTGCTATATTTCGTTAAAAAAAATATGGATTAATAATGTACTTGGCTGATACATCACACCTTAAAGGGACTGGTTCTGGGTGTAATTTTTATTTCTGCAATGTATGGAGATGTTGAAGACTTAATGCAAGTTATTTAAAATATTTTTGTTTTCTTTGAAAATTCAACAGTATTTAATAACAATATTAGAAAACGTATTTTAGAATTTTATCATGAAATATGACTTAAATAATAAAAAAGACAAAGTATTCAATTGCGTTGGGGATCTTTTTCGGGCTGCCGGCGACAAAGATGCCTACTCTCATGTGATATGACACTGGGAAGAAGAAGAATTCAATTGTCATATAACAGTACTTGCTTACTTAAATGCTATGCATGAAATCTAGATGTTATCTTCCACTATACTAATAGTATTCGCACAGTATCATCATCTATGAAAAGAATTCCCATAAATCACAAATCCAATGTCAAATTATTACTATCTTGAACATATGGACTAAAATTCGCCATCTAAATTGTTTCCAACACTACAACATCTCTGGGTTTTTACGCCTCGCCATACATGTCTATTTACTTCCTGTTTTAAGATAGTAGAACCATAAATAAAGTCATCCGATAAAGATGATATTAACGACGGTATCTCGTTGGAATTCATGCGTTGGCCGACAGGTGATATGTACATATGTGAATACAATACAATTTATGCATATTTTAAGATTGCCTAGGAACTCGAGCCAGGTTCGGCTGCTTAGCTAAACATTTATGCGAGCTGATTCGGTTAGTAGAGGCGGACAGCTTATTTAGCTATGCGCACGAGCCTCGCTTAGCATACCTAATCACTAATCGCTAATCACTCAATAAGCAATAGGGTATTTCTCAGATATCATCACCCTTAATATAAATAAGGTAATATTTTAAAAAATTACTTAAATAATTGGAAAGGAGATTAGACCTATAATTGTTGAAGAAAACTTTTTCATTTATATCGACTTATTTCTAAATAAACGTTGTAATAATATCAATTATTACTATGTGTTATTGTTTTATATTGTATTACACTTTCATTGTGTACAATACAACCAGACAGATTGATTGCCATGTAGAAATCTCTTCCAACCAATCAGAAATATGTTACAGATACCTTTAGTGAAAACCAACTTAAACTCTTAAAAATAAATCGGGGACCAACTGGAATCTAACCCGCAACCACTCCGCTGGAGAACAAACGTCTTACCAAGTAGGCTACGTAGGTTGTCATGTATAATACATATTATGGATTTAGTTAAGACAACTTTTCCTCCCAAACACCTTGTGATTGTGCTTGACGGAATGTCAACGTTTGACTTTATTCATTCATCATTTTTAAGTTTATTCGTCTCTACCTCCAAATTCTTCGACAACTTCCGCGACCATATTGGTATATTGTCTGTCTTCCAATCCGAGTGTTTTAAGTTCGATTCCCATTAAAACTCAAATTCAAACAAAATATTCCAGTCTGATTTCCACTTAAGACATTTTAAACATGTTTCTGATTGTTTGAAAGAGATTGCCACACGGTAATAAGGTTGGCTGTACTATAACAACGAAACAATGAAAAAGTAATACTACTTTTTTATGTATTTTACTATTATTTATTATATACTTCATTATTATTTATTATTATATATTTATATTATAATGCATCAATTAAAGTGTTGATCTACTAAAATACTTTCATATAACGACAACTAATATAAAGACTACCCAAAAACTTTAGACAACACACAGAAAAAATATTGATAATATACTTGGGGCATGTTGGTCAAAAAATAGCGTAAGTCTGGAGAAGATGGTGATCACAGGACCAGTTGAGGGAAAACGAGTAAGAGGAAGGTGTCATATAAGCTGAATGAATGAAATAAAGGAGTTAAGATAATCATCGTTGAATTCAACACGGCCTAGGATCGAGAACGAAGGAGACGATAGAACACCAAGTTCCATAGCAGACGAGCACTGCGCTTAACATTGACCACTTGATGAAAAAGAATATCTACAATAAACACTAACATAAACGAAAGTGCTAAATTTCTGATAATATCGTCACGTGAAAATGGTGAATTATATTATACATATGTAACTAACACACAAGGACGCGTGAATATTATCGCATCCTTTAAAACTGTATTTGTATTATAATATAATATTAAGATGCTGAAAAAGTATAATATATTCATGATATCAAAATGCATACCTGCTCACGCTAACAGTACATTTAGATATAGCTAAAATAAAAATGAATACGAAACGACACAGCCAGACACCAGGCAGGTATGCAGGATGGTGGGTGTAGCTAGGCTACAGTAAGATGCCATCGGATATATTGAAATATTATATCGATACGATGCTCTCCGTCAACCGCAGGTTTCGTCGTTTCTGGTGATTTGTTTGCAAAGTATGTGCCCGTGCCAGACCGTGTAGGTATTGTTTACGAGGATGACCATACGTTTTGAGAAAAAAATATTATGATGCTTGTTTACGTAATCTCCGTTGTTCCTCAGTATTGAAGGTGATCCATGGGTTCTGTGGAACATGTTGCGACGATACGTCTCTACTTTTCTCAGTCACTTGCCGTTTGCATGGTAATGTACAGGCTTCTCCCCGTAAATTCCTTCACCTGATCAATTCGTTCTTACTGGCACACTTTCTATTACCATAATTTTCCAGGTTATCTGGCTTCCGTCTGAAAATGTACCCCAAAAACCCCAGAAATATATTGGAGATAGTTGTACCTTCACATTTAACTCCTGGAGTATGGAGATGTTCGTTATTCTAGCGGTCTAATTCTCAGCATCCAACGCCACCACCACATCACAAACGATTTAATTTTGGCACATTTCCGTACTTTTACTGTCAATATTTCAGCACCGTAAAATAATATAAGAACTTGACCTAATCCAAAAACACTCTTTTGAAAAAGCATAGAGCAATCCTACTTGTAAAATATCCTCTTATTCTTGGTGTAAATGTTAGATCTTCTGTGTTGGGAAAATCATTCTTGGGAGGTGGAGTACTACGTTTTAGGTGACTTTCCTGGTATGCGATGTCTTGTGGGGATTTCGTGTGGCGCTTGTGTACTGGATGCTTTCACTGATCATAATATCCACGTGGTCACGTCAGTATCGCCTTGTCTTACTATTTCATATGACTATATAATTTATGTTACCGGTCTATCAGATGTGAAAGCTTCTGACCCGATCTCTAAGAGATTTTCCCAGTGATGTTTTTTTTATATTCTCTTTTCGAATGATCGAAGGAAACTATATGTTCTAGTTGTGTCGGGACTAATTTCAAAATAAGAAATCATCATAAACCGTACACCGTTATTATAAATTCTAATTTCACTATCCATGGGCATACAAAATATCCGACCCATTAAATTGATAGTTAATGGATAAAAATTATGTCTTTAAAGAGAGTTTATGGATTTAATTTTTTTTGTTCGATATAAGTACATACAAAGCAACGAGATATTACCTTAAATCTCTCAGAATTGGTAAAATGTGGGCATATCTGAGACCTGGTAAAATGTTGTTAAACTCCAATAGTCGAGCCTACAAATTAAGAATTACTGGAGTAGGCAGACAGACCTTTATAACAAACATCGTCAACTTTTGTCTAGATATTTAGAGATAACGATCACAGTAAACAATGTACCAGTATATCAAAGAACTTTGGACTGTATTATTTGATACTGTGTTCGTTTTTCTCAGAAATTTTCTTATTTTTGTTTAAGGCACTCTGATTTATTTTTCACCGCGACTCACAGGTAGAAATACGATGTTCTAAAATAATAATGAAAAAAGTATGGAAAAAACACTTAAGACAAAATATATTTGACCTCCTAAGGCTAAAATGCGGGCATCAAAGATCAATGTTTTAACAGCATGATACATTAACGAGCTACCACTGGACCACGGCTGAGTCCATAAAACAAAGAGGTCATAAAACATATCCTACTGTTTACGATTATGTGGTGACCCTAAGATAGAGCCATAAAACCGGCATGCGTGGTGTGCCTGCGCCTGAGCCCGTGTGGATGGTGTTTGTTTCTATTTGCAAACACAGAAGTAGCGGGGGCCTTGAAATTTGAATATTTATTCAAACCAAGGTCGCCATTGTTTGATTCATCACGCCCCAGCGGCTTACTTGGCGCGAGTCAACTTATAGAAGGCCCTAAGGAAGACACACGGGTTCAAATCTACACACAAATTAAGTGATTTTTAAATTTTCTTTCTCATTCACATCCTAATTAATACGGGTACGTTACCCAAAAACATCATAATTTATTTATTTAGGATTATTTTTAATGTACTTTTGACAATAATCTTTTTTCGTATGGTACCCTTCAACATATCCGAATTGAAAATACGGACATATTAAAGAACGTGGCGGAGAGACAGTGTTTTCTTCCATGCAAGACAAGAAAAAACTCTTTTGAATACTGAGGCCCATTTTTATTTACTTTTTACCGTCGGGAATCGAATCTTAAGAGGAAGTCAAGCATCTTACCAACCAGACCACGGAAGTCGTATTTGACAATAAAATTTTCTATGGGATTTTGAAGATTTTTATCAAAATTGTGAAAACATGTTTATGAATATCTATTTATTGTATTATATAACGTTTCCATTGTATAGAGGACCACCTCGCAGATCGATAAATATGTGGCAATCTCTTCCAACAAATAATAAAGGTATTTTATAGGGTTGAAAGGAAATCCAGCCAAATACTTTTATTAATAAATCTTGCTTTCAACGGGAATCGAACTGGTAAAACAAGAGACATGCCGTCAATGCCATGAAGGTCGTTATGCGCATTTAAAAGGAAAAGGAGAAAGTATCTTGAAATCGAAGGAATTGAAAATTAAATACGAGAAACAACTAAATTGGTTAAAAAATTAAATCATAAATAGTTTAAAAATTGTCAACAACGACAAAATTAATTATCTTTTAATATTTTTTCTTGGCCCTCAAGATTTGTAATTTAATTTGGTAGTTCGCCTTCTTCTTCACTGTTTTATCTTCTCCGAATGATTTTTTACGCAGCAGCTCAGAACAAAGGCTTTGTTTTGCATTGAAAATTTAATAGTTCTTAAAAATATGTACATGTGGAAAATACTTGGCGAGTGACTGTATGATTTCGTTAGAAACTCTTAACTGGGTCAGGGAGCGGACACATAAACCTCCTATCACTAACAATGAAGAGACGAGACATGCCAACTGGGGTATGTACTAAGAATGTCGATTGAATCAATCGTGACCATTAAATACACATGTAACTAAAAGGCTTGTATTCAATAATTTTCTTTAACCATATGAAGAATTAACTCGGTATCTTATTAAAAAAATATTTATTAATGATACACATCTTCCTCGCCTAGGTGACGATCTTCGTGCCCTAGTTGGCAAGACGCATATCTTTCAACCCGATAGTTGCGAATCAGATTCTCGTTGGTACCTGATTTATTTTTAAAAGGATGTTTCAAGTCTGGTTCACTAAACGTCTCCTTAACATCATTCTAGTTGATCGGAAGAAATTGCTATATAGCGATAAGCGTGTCAGGTAGTATTGTATTCAACGAAAGTGTAATTAGTACAATATACATAAGATTTGTGACAGCACCAAGTTAAATATTTGCAAGGGTCATAGAAACGTAGACTAAGAAAAATATGACTTATTTCTTATTTTTGTTATCATTGAAGAGGATACGACACACGATATGTTGTTATCATTGAAGAGGATACGACACACGATAAATTATTTTTCTTATCATTGAAGAGGATACGACACACGATAAATTTATAATAAAAGAAGAAATAATATCCAATAATTGTTTAAGTTAACCATTAAGTTTGTCAAGAATTTAATGATTTTTTTTATTTATACACTTTGTGATAAAAAATAGAAACTGTAATAAAGGTGGCATCTCAATTCAAGTAGATATATAATACATATATATTTATTATTAACATGGAATGTAAATTTTGAAGATAATAATAAAAATGAGAGATAAACATATTTAATCCCAAAAACACATAATTTCTCTTTATAATAGAAATTCCGGTTTGGTTTCAGAAATCCGGGGTTATGGAGTCAAGTTGTTAAAAAGTCAATGCGATCGAATTTTGTGAACAGTCCATTTCCACTTTCGAATATAATAACCTTTTTTCGCTACCGACTGAGTGATAAGATATAAGAAATCACTGAACTCGTAACATTTTTGTTTTGTTCATAAATATAAATCCCAACCAAAAGTTTTGGCACATTGGTTAGTACTGAGTATATTGACGAAAGTTTTGGCACATTGGTAAGTACTAGATATATTGACGAAAGTTTTGGCACATTGGTAAGTACTGGATATATTGACGATAGTTTTGATTGCCCTAACTGCGAAACCTCAATCCTCACTTGAATAGAAATGAGAAAATATACGAGTAGTTCATGTAGTTGTAAAAATCTCTGTTCGCAGAGTATCGATTAATTATAAATTTGATACAATCAGGTTCTGGATATGAATTTGATATATCAAGCAGTTTTATAATATATTTAATTCTTTAACACTTTCATTGCTAGTATGAACCCTCAAATTTGGTAGTATGAACCGACTGGAAGCATTCGAAATGTGGATGCACCGGAGAATGCTACGGACACCCTGGACGGATATGGTCAGCCACACAGGGATTCTTCAAAGAGCCAAAGTTGATAGATAGTTGCTGACTAATATTAAAATCCGAAAGGTGTCCTACTTGGGTCATGTACTTATAGGAGCAAAGTATAAATTACTGCACCCGATCATCCAATGCAAAATAGAAGGCCGAAGAGGTGTTGGCAGGAGGCAAATCTCCTGGCTCCGCAATATACGTATTGGACTGGCATAAGGGGCGTTGGAGATCTTTTTCAGGTTGCCGGGGACAAAGATGTCTACTCTCAGGTGATATACAACGTTGGGGGACCTGACATGACACTGGGAAGAAGAAGAAGATTGCTAATACAATATGGTGGTTTTATTGCCAGGCGGGAATTTCTTCCAACCAACTAGACAAAAGTAAATTAAGCAAGTTACATGGTCAAAAAAACATTCAAATGACTATCCATCCCCACGAAAAACATGAACACATATGTGAGCATATGCCCACAAACCCCACAAAGACGAACAATCATCGGAACATTCCTTTTCATATAAAGTGAGATATCATCAATCAAAGGAAAAAGAAGGGATGGTGGAGAGGAAAGGAAAGAAAAATCAGGAATGAAAGGCGTTGTGTGACTGACTAGAAATTGAGAGCTTTTTCAGTCGCTTCTTAAAGTATAAGTGTAATAGTATGTATAGTGAGTCCAATAATATACTATACATGGTAATTTATAATAATAGTTCATCAAAGATGGGTTTGTCATGGTCCAAGAAGTGTTGGGAGACATGAGCTCAGTTGTAATACAACCCAACCCAAATTGCGCATGCAGCGAGAATGTAGAATTAAAGAGCTGCTGTTGAGGACTGCAGGAAGTTGTCACGTAATCTTCTTTGAGAAGTCCGATCCTAGATGCGCACTCTCTCCCACAGATATCACAGACAAGTGGATCCTGCTGAGTTGTCTGACAATGCTGACACATGTTCGCAGCGCGCTGACTGTTTCTCACACATCTAGCCATTGAAACTCCATCAGCCCGATAACAGATTGCTCTCCACCCTACATACTCGTACATACATACATACCATCACGTCAGTACCCTGTCGGGTTTGATAGAGAGGAAAGAGTACTATACTTTATTAGTACAGAGTGACATAAATCCATATCCCCTTCTACATCCATACACCTTATCATACAACTTCTACGATTTTTCATATTTTCTACGTTTTATTCATTTAAAATATCATTCACTTGATCCAGCCATACTTTCTTTGATCTTCTTCTAGAACGCCTTCCACAAACATTTGCACCATACGGTTTCATTAGTATTTTTTCATCCATTCGGTCCACATACTCAAACCATCTGAGAGTGCTCTTCTTCATCGCACTCAACACACCAGCCTTAAGTTTACATTCATACCAAATCACTTCATTCCGTACGAGTATTCTGTCATACATTGCCCCCTATGTATTATTTTCACTGCACGCATCAGTATAGCATTTGTTCGGCTTTAAGCAGTCTTTTTCGCGTCCAGGATTTACTACTATACATCAGAGTGAGCACCTGTTCGACCATATATGTGTTAATATCCCATTGACTTTTTAAAACCATTTTAACCTTATTTAACTTTTCCTGAGAAAATACTACCCAAATAGCAGATTTCTTCAACTTTCTTCAATCTTTCATTGTTCATATATCGTATTTACTGCGAATGGGAATGTACTCGTATAATGTTATAAATCGAAAAAGTAGATCGCTATTCATGGTAACAAGTACCAAAGAAAAAAAGCGCCAGCGTTTTTTAAATAAAATGTTTAATTATTTTATATATGTATAATTCTGCAAAATCAATAACATTCAGTCCAAGTAGTTTAAAGTACAAAAAGGTGTACGGCAAGGGTGCATCCTCTTTCCAGATTTGTTTAACCCATATGGATAATATATTATGAGGAGAGCACTTGAAGTCTGGGATTGCTATTGGTGGACGAAAGCTCTCAAATTTAAGATATGCAGATGACACAACGTTCACTGCCCCATCAAAAGAAGAAATGCCAACGCTCCTTAAAAATGCGGAACACGGAAGCAAGCTCCTGGGTCTGAAAATCAATAGGTCAAAAACTAAGCTTATGATAATAGATCGCAGTAACAAACTGACACCAATTTATGTAAATCGTGGTCTGAGAGTAGTTACTGACTTTATTTACTTAGGCTCCAATATTACCAACAATAGAGGATGCGAGGCTGAGGAATTGAATGAGCAGAACTATCACCTCTCGTCTTCGCAATATTCATGTGTGGCGCGGATACTTGGACTCTGAGAACAATTGAGAGACGTAGAATAGATGCATTTGAAATGTGGTGATAGATAAGGATATAACGAAATCCATTGATAGCAAGGTGGACTAACGCCTCCATTCTTGAATAACTAAGAATCACTGACAGATTATCGACAATATGCTTTCAACGATTCTTTTGAGCACATTGCTCGTGGCCAAAGAGACAGTTTGGAAAGGTTTGTGATTACTGGAGGTGGGTAAGGACATCAATAAAACAAAGTGCCTAATAATATCAAAAGAGCCACTCAGATGCAAACTGATCATCGATAACGTACCCATCGAGCAAGTCATGCGATTTACTTACCTAGGTGTAGAGGTCTCCAGTAACAGTGACCTATATAGTGAAGTACAAGCACAAACCAATAAAGCGACAGCTTTGGCTGGCTGGCTGCGGGAAACTATATGGAGAAACAAACACATGCTAACCGAAAGTAAGGTCAGGATATATAAGACATGCGTCAGCCCCATCATGACATATGGGATAAAAGCGAGAGCCGATACCAACAGGACAAAAAACCTTCTCAGAGTAGCAGAAATGATAACCCTACACTCCATCGCAGGCAGAACCCTTAGAGATCGGGTCAGAAATGAAACAATAAGGGCTGTCTGTGGTGTTGAAGACATAGTGAGGTGGGGAAGAAGTAGAAGGCGCTTCTAGAGGGGTCATGTGGACCGCATAGAGGATATAAGACTGACAATAATCGCTAAGACTGAAAACCCTAACAGCAGGAGATTACCGGGAAGGCCGCCTAAAAGGAGAAAGGACAGCTGGACGTCTTCATCCCAGGACAGCACACCGTCACAAACAGGTCATACGACCTAAACAAAGAAGAAGAAGGATAAGAACGACACACAAGAGGAAGAATAACCGAAAGTAAGTTCAGGATATATAAGACATGCGTCAGCCCCATCATGACAAATGGGATAAAAGCGAGAGCCGATACCAACAGGACAAAAAACCTTCTCAGAGTAGCAGAAATGAAAACCCTACGCTCCATCGCAGGCAGAACCCTCAGAGATTGGGTCAGAAATGAGACGATAAGGTATGTATGTGGTGTTGAAGACATAGAGAGGTGGGGAAGAAGTAGAAGGTGCTTTTGAAGGGCTCATGTGGACCGCATGGAGGATATAAGACTGACAATAATCGCTAAGACTGAAAACCCTAACAGCAAGAGATTACCGGGAAGGTCACCTAAAAGGTGGAAGGACAGCTGGACGTCTTCATCCCAGGACAGCCCTCCGTCACAAACAGGTCATACGACTTAAACAAAGAAGAAAAAGGGTAAGGACGACGCACAAGAGGAAAAATCTCAATGCGTTGGACTGACCAAGTGAAAGACGCCACTGGACTACCCTTAACAACTACCCTTCGAGCCGCGGAATGGATGGAGAGGAGTCGTCAGAGGTTATCGTGGGAGTCACAATGCTCAGTCATGAGCTACGCGATATGATGATGATGATTATTTTTTTACAGGATTCTAATCGTTTTATCTCTACAATGCTAAACACTCAAGCTAGTAAAAATTTTTTGATTTCAATGAAAGTCAAGATTCTGTTAAGATAAATCGCCTGCATATATTTAGCACATGATCAATTAAAATAATATTGTACATATCATGCTTTTATAGTTTTTTCTTTACAATTGAAGTGTTGTTCATAAACACTATAAGTGTAACAGATATGGTCATTAATTTCCTTATTCAGGTTTTTGATAACGCAAACGTTTTGACAGCTAAGTTATCATTCAATTATTTCCTGTGCAAACCAGTTTTTATGCACTACTGTACCAAACGGCTGTATTGTTCTAGACAATTAAATAATAAACGCTTTTTCTTAATTTTGTTCTATATGTTTATAAAACAAATGTGTAAACTTTTGGAAAATGTGCAGATGATTTTCTCCAGTAGGATTAGATATAGGAAAAAAGGCATCTTCGCAAAAAGTTTATTATGGATATTGGACAAATGCTGAATAAAATGCTAGATATACATTATATCCCTACCTTACTATCCTTACACTCAACTTGTTTTGTTTTTGGTAATATATTAATCTGTTATCAATACTGGGCTTGAATCCCAAGCTGGAGCGCCCTTGAAGATGCTTTTATGGTACACTTAATCATACCCGAATTGCTAATTCTGACATATAGATTGGACGGCGGGACACAATATTGTTTTCAACCTCAGTAATCGAGCTTTTGGGTTTAGAACAACTGAAGTAAGCATGGAACTCGCGGTTCATCATATAACATGTAGGCACAATCATTATACCACACATCAAAAAGCAACTACACTACACACAGGTACTCAGCGCGTGCAAGTATGGTTAATTAACGATCCCTTTCACTAGACTTTTTTATGTTTTTATATCATCGGAAATCGAACCTGAACCCTCTGAGTAGAAATGAACACAACTTTTTCTTCCTCCATACTCATACATCTCCTCATTAAGAGAGAAGTATGAATAATCTTCCATTATTCATACTTCTCTCTTAACTTTTTTTCAAAATCTGGTCCATTGGATCCAGTCACGCTTCCATATACCTGTCCACGCGCATCTTGCACTTCTGATTTGTTTACTCACTTAGTCATTCTTTCGTCGGTCATTCTCTCTCTATGTCCAAAGTATCTAAAAGCTCCTTTCTTTATCTTACTTAAAATATACATTTTATCCACGTATTTATTTCTGGTGTCGTTATTCTGCCTTCTTCCATACATCAAAAAATATTTCTAAGTGCACACATACCCACAACACTATTTTTCATTTTATCCTTCTTCTGCTAAGTCCAAGTTTTACTGCCACACTAGATGTGGGCTGAAAAATATCTGATGTCCTCGCGACTGAGCTCGCCCTCTAATGATTAGGGGTGTATCTCGACTAGAGAGATGTTATGAGAGGATCTCAGACCGTTTGATAACTCCTCTCTTAATTGTATTTTCTTTTCCATTACATTTAAATGTATGTGTTATTTTAGGACATACTCGTATGGAAATAAAATATTGCTTTCAATAAACCTATATGCATTTATTTATATTTAAGATGACCAAAAGCTGTATAATTAAATTATTGTATACATCTAAGAACAGTTCAAATATAATTGACAGATTAACACTAGTAATACTAAAAAAGTAACTAAAGGCACTTTTCACATTTGCTACATCTGCATTTTTAATATAGACTCAGCGTGGGTATAGTATAATTATTACTTGAGGTATCTATGAAATTTTAGCGTTCCGGTTCCTCGAGCGTTAGACAGAAGACAGCAACAGCAAGATCAAGGATACCGAACCGTAAACTCCGATAGGCATCTACAACGTGCCACCAATTCCTCAGGTTCTTAGGAAAATATGGTAACATTTTTTTAAGAAAGAAACACTATTTATGTCTATTAATTATTTTTTATTACGCGTGTGGATAGCTGTGCACATTGGTTCGCTTCATGCGGCGAAAGAATGCGTAACGGAGACACGGCTTCAAATGCGAGTTTTTTTCTTTCATAATTATTTTTATGCTCGGAGATATAAAACATGTCAAAATGATTTGGAACACTGATTTCGTTTAATTGCCAGATAAAAAAAATCTCTCTTATCTATCTGTCTTAAGGCTTGCTTAAATATGAAAAATGTCTTTTCGAACAAATTCATAATTATTTAGATAATGGTTCTTCATACTTACGTTGGATAATTTTATCTACACTTCTCATTATAAAGATATTTACTATGGTTTTATACTTTAATAGCTAAAATTCTAACAAATATATGGAACAAAGGCTTAACCTTCAACCCAAAACATATTATTACACTTTGTATATAGTACAAATTGGTGGGATATGTGGTAATATCTCCAAATCAACCAGAAAGGTGGCAACGTGAAAACGAGGTGGATTGTGTTTTAAATCCAAATTCCAACGGGAATCGAACCCGCATCTTCGGGCTAGAAAACAAGCGTCATAGTAACTAGGCTAAAAAGGTTGTCAATTTTTATTTATTTAAAATATTAAAACACCGTACATAAACCATTATTGTGCAACAATATCAAGTAAAATATTTTTTCAATGTCGAAATTCGTCTTAAAATTATTTATTTATTCAACACAATTCCATAAAAGAAGACTGGCTGTTTCTTTAATTTTATCAGAAAAGTTAAGATTTGGTCCATTTTGCGCATATGCATCTTTGATAACTTGATTATCTTTTCTCCAAGCCATTAAATTTTGGGAACACTCTTAGTGTGTTGGGAGTAGCACTATTTAAATTTATATATTTTTTTAATATTATTAAAACGACCTGCAGACGATTAAAATTTAAATTATAAATGTTATCCTAATAATAGGCGTTTCAGCAAAATTCCACATTCTCAAGAAATTCACTTACATACTTAAAAGGAACTTCTCGTCCGAATCTAATGACCGCAACCGCCACCTTCCTATCCTTACACTCAATTTCTTGATTTATATTGCAATATTTTTGATCTTCAATAATAGTGTATTCGATTCCCTTATTAGAGCGCCCTTTAAAAAGATCTGCTCTCTCTAAGCTCAAAACGGCGCTTTATAAATTGTCCTTTGAATATTATTCGTCCTCTTCAGTTAATTTTTTATTGTTTTATTAAATCAAATTTCTTTTAGAAATGTACTTTAAATTACTCATAAAATGTATATCAAGTATTGATTTATTAAGTCGTATGTCAAGGGATGACATATTCGAATTGATGATACGAGCTTGTTGAATAGCGTGGTTGAGAGAAAATATTATTTTCAGCCCCAGCTAAAAATTTGTGGAATTGGCAAGTTACCCGTTAGCCATCTTAATATTAGAAAATAATATTAGAAATACTTCCGTACGGGAACAGGCAACAACCTTCGCACTCATCTAACACATTCAAATATTGTTACCATGCGAACTCTAGCCAGACAGGGATCCTTTATTTGTTACCATAGGAAATCAAACCTGAAACCCCCAGTTGGAAGACCAGTGACTTACCAATTAGATGACGAAAGGCGTCAATGTCAAATATTACAACAATCTTACGAACATATTTCTTTCGTAATTAAGAATTCAACGACTCAAGGTTTTCTCAAGAAAAATGTTGGAAAAAAAATCTAAGTAGTACTCGTATATACGAGTATTTCTAATTGTGAATACAAATATCTATTACTCACTAATTAAAAATGAAGATTCATATACAATACTTACCTAAGAATTTAGCAATAACTTATTTCAAAATGTTTCTTTACTTCCGAAAGGTTCTTCCGCGTGGGTATAATTATTTTTATAACTCCTGGCCTATATAATAATATAGTATATCTCCTGACCTTAAGCTGCTTTAAAAATATTGCATATTTACTGCGTTGTGAGTCATTTTCATTCTCCCGTGACATCGAACCTTAAGTCCGTCATCACTACTATTATTTTCACATTCTGGTGTGTCGCCATTGGACAAGTCCCTGTAGACAGAACCTTTTTCGTCACTAATTTTCATCGTATCAATAATTAATTGAAATGATTCAGAGCTAATAGTATTAAACGCGATGATAATCGAGCCAATAATTTCCGAAAGGATCTCCACTCAGCCTTATCTCTGAAAGTTTATGAGTAAGTACTGGCAACTTGCTAGGTTGTTTGAAAGCCATGCATTAAGCGGCTTTATGAGTATATTTACTACACTGCAAGTCATTTTTCATCTTGTTTTCGGTCCTTAAGTCCGCCACCACTACTATTTTTATAACGTCAACACTACTTGTGTTGCTTATTTTTGTAAATCTTTCATTATTAATTATTTATTTGCGTAGCTGAAATATTTCAATGCTTCTTTCTTCATCTTAAACACTGTATCTTCTTTCAGTTCGCATTCTTTCCTAAACCCTAAGCCAATGGATAGAGAATGAGAATTTTACAACTAAGTCACGGAAGTCAAAATATGAATGTAAAAAACTTGAAAATAAACTAACTAAAATAATTTCAATAGCGTCCTCGTTGACACGTTTTGTTTTCAATTCTCAAACTTGATGTCAGCCGGAAATGACCGCCAAAGGTGCAGGTCGATAGGGTCAGGCCAGGAGCGCGACCGACGTCGGGCCGAGGGGCGCCCGCCGCTTCTGTCCGGCCCAGTCCAAAGGTGAGGCACCTACTCAGGAAGCGGTTATTTTATATTTTTATCGGAATCGATTACGTGGACGACAAAAAGACAATTGACGACATATTTTATTCTTTTTATACAGATAAGAGAACCCTTTTTTAAAAAGTCACAGGGCACAATAGGGCCGGATTTTAATATAAAAGGCGTGTTCCACAAAGGAGACATTTTTTCAGAAAGTGGTAAATTTAGTTTTATTTTTCAAATGCTTTGAAGTTAACAACTTTTATTTGTATTCCAATATATTGGAATATTTTCACTTGTATCATTCGTTTCCCTGGTTTCGTTTTCTACTGTGCCCTGTGAAAGTTATTTTTTCATTTCCTTTTAAGTGGACAGAATATAATTTTCATGTGGGAGAAAAATATTTTTAGTGTAGTATTGCCCTTCCGTTTTATGAGGCAAAACCTGGCGAATTATAGCAATGCGGCAATCTCTTTCAACCAAACCTTTTTAAAAGTGGATGGTAGATACCCTGTTGTCTTACTAACAATGTTTAGGAAGTTTTCGAGTTAGTAAGACGCTTAGTTGTTAAGGCGAGGTTAAAACTCTTTGATTAGAAGCATTAGGTGTTAACATAAGTTGTGTCCGTTTTTTTCCAAATTTAAAAATGAGCACCAAAAGTAAAACAAAATGGTAAAAATTATACGTCATTCGAAAGAAAATTTTCTGCTCTACAAGATGTTGTGTTTTTTTTACGTTACATATATTATTTAATTTAATTACAAGCCTTCAAAATGGAATGTCAAGTCCATGTAGATCAACGTCTGCTGTTCCTTAAATTACCAACAGTCCAACAATATTATGGGCAATCTGTCTGGTGGTATCTGGTGGTCAGCTAACAGATCGGTTATACTGAAGAACTAAATAAGGAATCATTGTAACTTCCATTTTTATACATGTTCGTAACAATTTTCTTTATTAACGTCACTTTACGATGTCTATTGTATCGCTTACCTCAGTACTATAAATTCTGTCAACGTTTTGACTAAGATATTAGGTGTTAACATAAGTTATGTCCGTTTTCTTCCAAATTTAAAAATAAGCACCAAACGTAATACAAAATGGTAAAAATTATACGCCGTTCGAAAGAAAATTTTCTGCTCTACAAGATATTGTGTTTGCTTTTACGTTACATATATTATTTGATTTGAAAACAAGCCTTCAAAATGGAATGTCAAGTAGACGAAAGTGAGCATTTTCGACACCTTCTTCTGTTCGCGTTCAATCGAGGGAATAAAGCTGATAAAGCTGCTCGCGATATTTGCGAAGTGTACGGTGAAGATGCTATGAATGAAAGGACAGCTCGTCGATGGTTTTTGCGTTTCGAAGATGGTAGTTTTGACCTGAAAGACATGGAGCGTTCCGGACGACCAGTGGACTTCGATGAGGACCACGTAAACCATATTATTTTAACATATTCATGAAGATCCCCTTCAAACCACCGTAGAATTGGCTGAGTAAATAAATTTTATACCGCCATCTTAAATTAATGGGAAAAGTCCAGAAGTTCGGCGCTTAGGTTCCACATGTTTTGAGTGAAAACAACAAAAATCGATGTTCGACAATTTCTGGTGGTTTGCTCGCGCGTCATCGAGCTACGCATGGTCACAAGCAAAGGTTCCTTTACCGCATCATTACTGGTGATGAAAAATGGTACCTTTATGTGAATATAAAGGAACGGAAAGAATGGGTGAGTTATGGTCAACAAGCAACGCCCAGAGCGAAACAAGGTTTGCATCCGCGGAAGACGATGATTTGCATCTGGTGGGATTGGTAAGGCGTCATCCACTACGAGATACTTGAACACAATCAGACAGTCAACGCGGAGCTATACATTCTGCAAATGAAGTGGTTCAACACTGCAATTCAACAAAAAAGGCCAGATCGGCAATATGGCGTTATTCTACAACACGATAACAACACTTTTTCGGTCGCTTTCGAACAATTTGCGCGGTGTTTCCTTCAATAATGATGTCGAATTGCAGACATGGTTGGACAAATTCCTCGAGTCAAGACCGGATGGTTTTTATCGCACAGGCATTGAAAAACTTGTAGAACGTTTGAAAGAAGTTGTGAAGGATAATACATTATTGACTAATTGGTCGTAATTTATTACAACAAATTTAAAATAATGAAGGATAATACATTATTGCCTAATTTGTGGTATTTTTTTTTGTTTGTCCTCTTGTTCTCTTCATTTGGAAAAAAACGGACACAACTTATGTTAACATCCAATATATAAATCATTAAAAAAATGGGAATACCAATGGAAGTCGAGTCCGTAACTCCTGGGCTGGAAGACAGATGTTATACCAACCAGGCCACGGAGGTCGTTGTAGTCTTAATTTGAATAAATGGACATAAGTATACCCTTAAATCTGAAATTGTTATAATGTACCTATACTTACACTTTTATCAACGAAGAACTAAAAACTCATATTTCTGCAGTCCTGAAAAACAATCTGGATGTACATTTTAATACCTGTAGTCTTTGAGAAGTATCTGAACATTTAAAAATGGGATATTAAAATTTTCGGTTTTGAAACTTTATATCTAGATATAATAAACACAAAAAACCCATACGAATTGAACTCAAAATACTGATACCACGTATCCATACAAATAAATAAAAAATACTTTTATTTCAAAAGTTACCCTTGTTTCAAGAACACCTCTTCAATAAAATCTAACAATTCTATTGTAATATATTGGTCCACAGACGTGGAGTCCCGCTAAATTAAGATCGTATTCTTTGAAATACATTTTAAATATAGTTATCCGGTTTCATTAAGAGATTCAATAAATTAATTCTTAGACAATATTTTAAAAATGTTTCAATATTTATTATTGGCAAAGACTGATTAAGAGCCCAATGTACATTATTAAAACCCAAAATCCAATTATAGGAATCCGAAGTGGACACAACTACCTTGAACATTGAATTTATTATTTGCAATTCGACCCTGGCTCCACTCACATTCTAATTATGTGAGTATCAAACAACTTATAAGACATTTAGATGAGCAAAATTAAAAAAAAACAATTTATTACTCATAGGATTAAGATTTCTGTATGCCATATTTATAAAAAAAAAAAAACATTTCAAAAACAAAATTTAAGAGAAAACCTACTTTTTTTTTCAAGAAATTACTTAAAAATTTTTAGTCATTTTAAAAACTAAAGGTCAATTTGATTTAAAGTTTAGTCTAAAAATGAATATCTTGAACAGGTATTTCTCAAAAATGTATATGACAAGACAAAGACAGTTTGATTTTTATACGAATATCAATCCGAAATATCGATAGACCAGAAAAAATTATCGTGAGGTTTTCTGTCCAAAGAGCTTACATATTTTATTCATTAAAAAAAGGAAACGGTTTTCTGAAAGACAAAAAATATTCCATCTCACTTTAATTTTAGACTAAATTAGATAAATATTAAAGAACAATAATAAACACACTTAATAATAATAATAATTGAGAAAACCTCGACCTTTTAACGCACAACTTACACGCACAAAATGTTACGCAACGGTGCACATGGAATAGAAATGAAAAAATAAATTCCATCACGTTTTCCATTGCAGCTCCCGTAGTGCAAATATTAACTTTTCAGATATTCATTAGTACGGTCAGTATTGCAAAATTGATTGTTTATTGTGAAACTGCGAATTATCTAACGGGACTAATATACTAAAGAACTATTATTAGAAACAATGCTTAATCCTACTTATGTCTTTTTTTCTATTAGTGTATAGTTTTTTTTTTTGTAGTTTTACTATAATTTTGTAACAGAGAAAAAAATGATGTGTTTTTATGATTGCGTTAGATGTAGGGAAAATCAATAAGTTTCATAACAAGTAGGGTTATATTTAAATTAAATTTATTAAATAATAATGGATAAAAGAGACTGAATTGCAACTGAAAATAGGTTTCAAGTGATTTAACTCGCTTTCAGATGATAAAAAATAAATATGGTTAAAAACTAAACACTTAAATACTCGTACTTATATTTAGTTTTCCCGCTACGAAGTAAAAATCCCTTTTCACTTTATACGAGTATTAGCATTTTCCCCTCACCATTCGATCCATTTTTTACAGACGTAGTTTGATAAGTAAAGATTTTGTTTTAGATAAAAAAAGTTTCAACATAGTATCATTTCAGGGCTACACAATTGGTCCAAAAATTTTCCAGATTCTCATCCCATCTGAAAAATAGATTTCATCAAACTCTACAAAATTGTAATTTAGTGCGGCGATGACATTTTGATTCGACGATTTTTTTTTTCACACGGAATCATTTTTTTAAATTTTGGGAACACGAAGAAGTCGCATGGATCCAAGTTCAAAAATGTGATGGAGAAAGAACCAATTCATAGATTTTGGTATTACGACGGAAGATTTGTGGGATGACGCGTTGTCTTGGTGGAAGAACACTTTTTTGCGAGCAAATGTTTGTAGTTTTTCCTTCAATTCATCTTTCAAATGGTTCAATAATGCCACATAATACTCATATGCGAGTATTTGAGCTTTACATTTATAAGATGCAAAAAAATATGATTAAATTGAGTGAAACTTAAGCCATAGGACAGACAGACTTCAATCGTTTAAAATCAGAGAACGAAGGAACCTTCACAACTTACACGCACAAAATGTTACGCAACGGTGCACATGGAATAGAAATGAAAAAATAAATTCCATCACGTTTTCCATTGCAGCTCCCGTAGTGCAAATATTAACTTTTCAGATATTCATTAGTACGGTCAGTATTGCAAAATTGATTGTTTATTGTGAAACTGCGAATTATCTAACGGGACTAATATACTAAAGAACTATTATTAGAAACAATGCTTAATCCTACTTATGTCTTTTTTTCTATTAGTGTATAGTTTTTTTTTTTGTAGTTTTACTATAATTTTGTAACAGAGAAAAAAATGATGTGTTTTTATGATTGCGTTAGATGTAGGGAAAATCAATAAGTTTCATAACAAGTAGGGTTATATTTAAATTAAATTTATTAAATAATAATGGATAAAAGAGACTGAATTGCAACTGAAAATAGGTTTCAAGTGATTTAACTCGCTTTCAGATGATAAAAAATAAATATGGTTAAAAACTAAACACTTAAATACTCGTACTTATATTTAGTTTTCCCGCTACGAAGTAAAAATCCCTTTTCACTTTATACGAGTATTAGCATTTTCCCCTCACCATTCGATCCATTTTTTACAGACGTAGTTTGATAAGTAAAGATTTTGTTTTAGATAAAAAAAGTTTCAACATAGTATCATTTCAGGGCTACACAATTGGTCCAAAAATTTTCCAGATTCTCATCCCATCTGAAAAATAGATTTCATCAAACTCTACAAAATTGTAATTTAGTGCGGCGATGACATTTTGATTCGACGATTTTTTTTTTCACACGGAATCATTTTTTTAAATTTTGGGAACACGAAGAAGTCGCATGGATCCAAGTTCAAAAATGTGATGGAGAAAGAACCAATTCATAGATTTTGGTATTACGACGGAAGATTTGTGGGATGACGCGTTGTCTTGGTGGAAGAACACTTTTTTGCGAGCAAATGTTTGTAGTTTTTCCTTCAATTCATCTTTCAAATGGTTCAATAATGCCACATAATACTCATATGCGAGTATTTGAGCTTTACATTTATAAGATGCAAAAAAATATGATTAAATTGAGTGAAACTTAAGCCATAGGACAGACAGACTTCAATCGTTTAAAATCAGAGAACGAAGGAACCTTCACAACTTACACGCACAAAATGTTACGCAACGGTGCACATGGAATAGAAATGAAAAAATAAATTCCATCACGTTTTCCATTGCAGCTCCCGTAGTGCAAATATTAACTTTTCAGATATTCATTAGTACGGTCAGTATTGCAAAATTGATTGTTTATTGTGAAACTGCGAATTATCTAACGGGACTAATATACTAAAGAACTATTATTAGAAACAATGCTTAATCCTACTTATGTCTTTTTTTCTATTAGTGTATAGTTTTTTTTTTTGTAGTTTTACTATAATTTTGTAACAGAGAAAAAAATGATGTGTTTTTATGATTGCGTTAGATGTAGGGAAAATCAATAAGTTTCATAACAAGTAGGGTTATATTTAAATTAAATTTATTAAATAATAATGGATAAAAGAGACTGAATTGCAACTGAAAATAGGTTTCAAGTGATTTAACTCGCTTTCAGATGATAAAAAATAAATATGGTTAAAAACTAAACACTTAAATACTCGTACTTATATTTAGTTTTCCCGCTACGAAGTAAAAATCCCTTTTCACTTTATACGAGTATATACGAGTATTAGCATTTTCCCCTCACCATTCGATCCATTTTTTACAGACGTAGTTTGATAAGTAAAGATTTTGTTTTAGATAAAAAAAGTTTCAACATAGTATCATTTCAGGGCTACACAATTGGTCCAAAAATTTTCCAGATTCTCATCCCATCTGAAAAATAGATTTCATCAAACTCTACAAAATTGTAATTTAGTGCGGCGATGACATTTTGATTCGACGATTTTTTTTTTCACACGGAATCATTTTTTTAAATTTTGGGAACACGAAGAAGTCGCATGGATCCAAGTTCAAAAATGTGATGGAGAAAGAACCAATTCATAGATTTTGGTATTACGACGGAAGATTTGTGGGATGACGCGTTGTCTTGGTGGAAGAACACTTTTTTGCGAGCAAATGTTTGTAGTTTTTCCTTCAATTCATCTTTCAAATGGTTCAATAATGCCACATAATACTCATATGCGAGTATTTGAGCTTTACATTTATAAGATGCAAAAAAATATGATTAAATTGAGTGAAACTTAAGCCATAGGACAGACAGACTTCAATCGTTTAAAATCAGAGAACGAAGGAACCTTCACATTCTGTTGACATTATTTAGCATTATTAACAATCACGATTCTCTTTCCAATCTTCGCGAAATATTCTACATCCTTTCAGAACATGGACGTTCTCTTCGATCAAGCGGTGAAAGACTCTTTTACATAAGAAAAACGCTTCACACCTAATTTTACTCATTTTCATTTGCGATTCACTCAGCGTGATTCTGGAATGATGTTCCAAGAGTTATCAGATATGATCCACGCTTATTTATGTTTAAGAGAGAATTGAAAAAGTATTACATTACTATGGATATCCTTTCATCCTAATTTTCTTTTGTTCCCCTTTCTTACCCTTCAACGAATTACTTTCTTCTACTTCTACAAAAAATATTTGGAGATTTGTCACTTTTTTACTTAAATTTAAAGAAATATTTTCTTAAATATCTCATGGATTAAATCAGTTTAATGTGTTTTAGATTGGACGCTGTTTGGTGGGAAAAACTGCTGTAGAACAATAAAAAACCATGTACACAAAATAATGAAAATAAATATATAAAATTTCGGCAAAAACAAGTATGTTTATTAAATCTTAAGTCTTACTAAAACCACAACCGAGAATATCTTATTTTCAATACCTCTTTATAAGGAATCCTCAAACACACGTTAAGTAGGAAATAACGTTATTTTGTGCCCAAATTTTCAATCATTAAACCTAAGTTTAATGTTCTTGGTAATAAATATTTAACTCAAGGCTTAATAAAACCAAATCGAAACATCTTCCATTTTTTCAAAACCGGTTCACTAATCAAATGCATATCTTAAATTATCACAAAACTGTCATTTTACTGAAAAAAACAATGAGTTTTATTTTTAATATTTAGAAAGTTGCAAATATATGAGAAATAAAAATCAGATTTTAGAATATTATATAAATAATAGCTCATCATTTATACTAATTCCGCCTTGTTTAAGAAACATCATAAAATCTGAAGCGTGTATGGAAATATGAGATGTTAATACTCGTACTAGGCGGACGTTTCTCTGTCTGCTTATTTATTGAAAACCTATTATAAATTTGCACTTTTGCAGGTGCCAAAACATTAAAATAGTCACTAGAATCAGCAAAACAAAGAAATCCCATTTTGTAAACAAAATACATTTTTCTAGTCAGTGAAAACAAGAAGAGTACAAACTGAGAGATAATATCTAAAATCGGACATCAAATAAGCGTTCGACATGCTAAAAAGATTTGTAGATGTCTGAAATTACCATAAATATTCCTCTTCTTTTTATACCAAATTCGACTTCTTCAGAAGTACACAATCATTTCGTAAAGGGCACTGGACAGCTACTTAACCGTCCAAATACTTAATCTTTCAAAATTACTTGAAAACCTTGGAAGAAAACAGGCATTTTCTTCCAATTTATCATCTACTCGTATATTATGTTTTCGACCATCCTTAGGCATCTGCTTTAAGAACTGGTGACATTTTTTCTCAGTACATCGTGACATTTCAAAATAATTGTCGAAGAAAAAAAATCATATATTTAAACACATTGAAATTATTAGGTTTTAAAATAAAAAAATGTTTTATTATAACTCCATTTTACATCTTAACCGAATATATTTTTTTGTTAAATTTTATCATGTGGGAATTAGAACTTAAGGATTCGTTAATTTAACATGTGTGTAATCTGATTTATTTGACACTAGAATAGTTATTGTGTTGTATTTATATTTACCATAATCCGATATTTTTTCATAATTATTATATACCTCCTATACACTATTATAAAAGTCGTGATGTATCGAGGACTCAGAGAATGCCACTCCAGATAATCGAATCACGTTTTTTTCACAATTTTTACGAATGTAAGCGAAAAATCTTCAGAACGTGGGTCTATGTTTCCTAATAAAATCTTTTTTTGGTTTTATAAAAAAAGGATTTATCTTTTTATTTTTTTAAATTAATATTTGCGTTAAATTTGTGGAAAACAATATATGATAGAGAAAGAAATAAAAGTATTACGAAATAATGCGAATTAAAAAATGATGCAGAAAAGAGCATTGAGATGTTTTTACCACATAAAGGGAATGAATGATGGAATATTTACAAAAATAATATAAACAGGAAGTATGCAATAGTAATAAAAAAAAAACAATTTATAAAGCGCCGTTTAGAGAGTAGCAATTTATAAGCTCGTCTTATGTGCGCTGAAAACTCGGGATTCGAATCTACGAGTACTATAATTGACAGATTAAAATATTACAAAATGATTATATACGAGTTGAGTGTAACGATAGGAGGGTGATGGATAGAAGATACAAATAGTTTGATAAAACCTAGAAAAAGGTTGCACAACTAAATTAATAAAATTTCGAAAGACCGAAGAATTGCAACTCTTTATAATAAGATAATATACATGACGAGGTCTATGGACGTGGTAGAAATGAAAGATTCTCACACATTCTCATATACCAGGATCAAATAAAGTGGGTACGTATTATCTCGGTCAACCCCAATAGAGATATGGCGTATAGTAATAATGATGATGGTAAATTTCTTTCTCTAATTACGAGTGCCGTTACGTCCTCATAGATCAAACAAAGGTTTGCATTCTTAAATCTCAGAGCATACTTAAGACGTTCATCAAGAAATAAATGTGACCGAGGGTAACATTAAGAAAAACACGACCTCTATTCCCCATAGTTACGGCTATTTATGTCGTGCTGTTTCACGATTTGATTACCTTGATTAAAATACGCATAACATATACAAATCATCACGCTGTCCTCCCTTGCTAGGCAGACAGATAGAACTGATCGTCAAACTTTTCTATTCAAGCACACACACATTTCATCATGCACAAACTTCTATTATTCATATTTCTTTCTTTACCTTCTTTTAAAATCTGGTTCATTCGATCCTGCCATGTTTGCACACCTTGCACATCTGACTTGTAGCTAGCTTGGTCATCATTTTGCCTTACAAATTTCCAAACCATTTAAAGCTATTTTCTTCTTCTTACTCAAAATATCAATTTTATTCACACGCTAATTTCTGATGTCTTCGTTATGCCTTCTATCATGTATTGACACTCCGTATTTTTTCTTTGCATACGGTGAGATCCACAGCATAAATTATACCTTGATACTTCCGTCAAATCCAAGTTTCACTTACATACGTCAGGTGGATCTTGACGTATGGACCTGAAACTTGTAATTTTAAGAAATTGATCATAATCAATCTCTTTTTATGACAAGTTTCATATTTCTTCGAAAACTAAAAAAAATATTGTTTTTTCTGAAAAAAATGGTATAGGGTGGATTTCGAACTACTAACCACAAAATACAAACTAGTTATTCACAACACCAACCTACTTAACTAAAAGTATAAACAGTGCATTATTCTTAGAGAATTAAGCATAAAAGAGTCGATGAATATAATTTCATTGTGAAGCATTGTTATTTTATTGTAATACTTGTAGACGTGTCACATGTTTAAGCTAGATACATGGTGACAAACAAGAAATCGATTTGGCCGTTATCACGAGATCTGTAGGTACTCTATGGGGACTGGAATTGAAACCTGTTACAGCTAATACCTGGGTGAATTTGAAGTAATGTATATTACGAGTATCTCACGATATGTAAATACAAGCCGGCTTAGAAATAATATACCATGATATTTTCTTTGGAGAACATTATAATAAAAAAAATATTGAATGCGTTAGTCAACGGGGCAGTAAAACATTATACTAGAACCAGACAGTATCAAAATATGCTAAGATGACAGTCCACAATAGTATTTTGGTGTCAACTTTGATCTATGAGAGTTAATCATGAAGGCGTAAATAAACTGAGAGGAGCCGAAGATATGTTGTAGACATGCGCGCATTAAGAAGAATACATGGAGTGACAATGTATGACAGAATACGAAATGAAGTGATACAGGATAAAGTTGGCTGATGTGTTAAGTAAGATGAAGAAGAATACGTTGAAAAGGTTTGGGCATGTAGTACAAATGAATGAAGAAAGACTAACAAAACAGATGTATTGTACAAATGTGAGTGGAAGGTGCGTGATAGGAGGACCAAGAAAAGTATAGTTAGATCAAGTGAATGGTAGAAGAAAACGTAAAAACTCTAAGAAATCGACAAAGTTGTTTAAGAAGGTGCATGGATGTAGAAGAGGTTAAAGATGTATATCGAGATAGGAACGTCTGACGATCTGCCCTATCTGCTAAATCCGACAGGGAAATAGCGTGATGGTTTGTATGTATGTGTTTCAAAATATCCGAATTGGTAATTCGGACATATTGAAGAGAATCAATATTGTATTCCGTCCCAGTAATCGAATGGATTAAGAACCACTGAGGTAGGCACGGCACTTGCGGTTGTTCATTCCACGTGTTAACAACACTTCTACATCTGAATAGGCAACAACACTCGGACATGTAGTCTGCGTATGCGTGTATTGTAACTAGACGAACTCTTTTACCGATCTGGGACCCTTACGTTATTTTAATTTTATTTAGAAACTCAAGAGTCTTATCAATTAGGTCACTGATGTCGTCAATGCGTCTATCTAAAGTACAACGTTTATTCCAAATTCGCCAGGATCTTCAGTGTCTTCAATTATTTGAGTAACGAAAAACGTTCTTGTCTTATTGACCTCAACTCGGAGCCGGAGTCTACTGGCACAGTATGTGGTAAACCCACGTATTGACGATCTCCGTAACCTAGTCGGTAAGATGCTTGTTGACTTCCACTCGAGGGTTTCGGGTTTGATTCCTGATGGTAGCGGAAAAAAAATTAAAAAGAGGTCCCAGTCTGATAAAAATGTTTGACAGGTAACAATACTCTCACACGCTAAGCATTTGTGTTGCCAATACGTTTAATAATGAATCGCGAGTTCCGTGCTTACTCCAGTGGTTCTAAGCCTGTGGGTTCCATTACTAGAGCCAAAAACTATATTGTCTCTGGTCACGCTCTTCAATATATCCAAACTACCAATTCAGATATGCTGTAGGGTTCCGTGTGGTGTTGGTTTTCAGATACGTATATACAATCACACCGTTTCCCTATCGGGATAGGCTGAGAGGAGAGCACGCCAGACTTTCCTTTTCTCCTTCGTCTCTTCTACATCCATACACGTTCTCACACAACTCTTACATCTTATTCTACCATGATCTTATTCTACCAAGCCTTTCACTCACATTTGCACTATTTATTTGTTTTGTTTATATTTCTTGATTTATTCGTTATACATGCCTAAAGCATCTCACTGTGCTCTTCTTGATCTTACTTAATGCATTCGCCTTAAGGTCACATTAATTTCCGATTCCTTCATTCTGTTTTCTATCATTAATTCAATGCTCTGTCATGAATGTACAATATTTATAGTACATGTTATAAAAAAACACTTAACTTGTTTTAAATAACGCCAAAATGGTTTTTTCTATATTTCGTGAAATTTCATATTTAAAAGAAAGCCAATAAATAACTCATTTTAATTATAAAAAAATCAAATATAATATTATAAACAAAGCAAAGAAATTCCATCAAAATATAGCTAAACGATCTTTTACAAAAATGTAACTTATGGCAGTCCTCTCCTAAACCCACAATTTGTTCTTTTTTTTTAAATTCATTAAAATGTTAGTAGGGCTAAAAGGATTCGAGCTGCCGCTATTATTTAATATCGTCATATTCATAACATTAAGAGTTTATGGGGGTCCGTATATTGTGAGAATAATCTCAGAAAGCCTTAAGGTACCCTTGATCCGTTTAAGGTCCCCCGGCGCAATAATAAAAAGTAACGTTTAATGTGTGGGTGTCAGAAATATGGATCGGATCACCTCTTCTTTTTTTGAGCACTGCCAGATCTTGTTCGCGCCTCGAGAGGTTTAGGCTCTCGGTATCCGTGCAGGTGTGCTGAGCCTTTTGTGACAGTGCTGGATACACTCTCGAAAGGAAACGAAACTGATATCTTCCTGTTCATGGAATCGTATGACATCAATTATAATAACTTTTAAACGTATAAAAAAAAAGGCTCCACCTTTTTTTTCGACACTCTGTTTCAATGCACGATTATGTAGAATTTCATATCAGGGATGAACTTACGTTCAATTAATTTTAATTGTTAATATTGTTAGAAATTAAAAACTCATTTTTTTAATAAATCCAAAAAAGTCACAAAAAAACCATCAAATAAAAACAGTCATCATTTTTTTTTTTTTTTTATAAAATTGCAGTTAGCCAGAATGTCAGACTCCCGATGGACATCCGAAATAATCCAATGGTACCCAAGAGGCATAAAGAGGCCCATAAGAAGACCGAAGGTACGCTGGATAGACGAAATCAGGAAGCATGGTAGCATCACATGGCATCAACGAGCAAAAAACCGAACTATTTGGAGTCAACTTGGGGAGACCTTCATCCAGCAGTGGATTGACCCTGGTTGACAATGATGATGATGATGATGATGATATATATATATATATATATATATATATATATATATATATATATATATATATATATATATATATATATATATATATATATATATATATATATATATATATATATATATATATATATATACTCAATATATACAACATATATTATGCTTATTATAATAAGTAAACGAAATTTACCACCTAACAAGGAAACAGTCTATAAATACACTTAAATAATGAAGTCTTATCAGGTACATCAAGGTAAATATCGGTATAAGTCTTAAGTCCAAATTCGTAGTCCGATCATAACACTAATTCTTAACATTATTTTTACTGAAGGAATTAGTATTTAAAGTTAAATTTCTTGCTAAAATGTTATGTGTTTTCATTGCCTCACTTTAAATTTCTATCGTATGAGGGTCAACTCTGAATACAAATCACGAAATTTAAAGATTAGAAATTATTATTAGGGTTGGAGAATATATTGAAAAAACTTGGTACAAGACGGCTCCTGATTGTTGTGGAAAGTTATTCGGACATAGTACATGATGGATAATTGTGATATTTTATCATTTTTTTTTCTTTTAATATTTTTATTTGTGTAATGAAAGAAGTGCGAACGATTTATGGTTTAATTTTTAATTATCATGAAAATTTACCACATGTTCTTGATTCCTGATATACTTACAACTTCGTTGTAGGTGCCCCGTGTATTCACGTGTGTAGTAAAATGTCTTTCTTTGGTCCCGTCAACTTCATCACTGAATGCCTACAACTTAAGTCACTGACGCCTGTAGGCACAATTGAGAGTTGGTACATATTGAAACAGAAAAACTACAAACCTGCAATATTACATTTGCGTTATTCTCTTGTGGGATAAGCAGTGAAAACATTACTGCAAAACCGATATAATTAAATTTTTTATTTTAAAATAATTATATTTTTCTTACTCATGATTATTTTTCTTAAATATACGAAATATGGATTATTTTTTTTCACTTAAGACTTTATAATTCTTTCGAAGGGGATCTTCATAAATAATATGGTTTAAGCGGTCCTCATCGAAGTCCACTGGTCGTCCGGAACGCTCCATGTCTTTCAGGTCGAAATTACCGTCATTGAAACGCAAAAACCATCGACGAGCTGTCCTTTCATTCATACCATCTTCACCGTACACTTCGCAAATATCGCGAGCAGCTTTGGCAGTTTTATTCCTTCGATTGAACGCGAACAGAAGGAGATGTCTAAAATGCTCACTTTCGTCTACTTGACATTCCATTTTGAAGGCTTGTAATCAAATCAAATACTCGTAATATATATATAACGTAAAATCAAACACAATATCTTGTAGAGCCAAAAATTTTCTTTCGAATGACGTATAACCTTTACCATTTTGTTTTACTTTTACTACATGATGTCCGTGTTATGACTCTTTTTTGTAAATTAATTGTTATGTGATTATTCATGCAATTGCTTAAACTGTCAAAAGTGCGAAATTCTCAAATTTCGTCGTTTTTTTTTTCATTGACGCCATGTTAGCCAAATAATTTCACACGTATGACATTAATCAAATCACTACAATTTAAGATTCGCAATCAGTGAGAATCTTGACCCTTCAATGACCCATAATATGAGTCATTAGATCTCATCTTTATTTCATTTCTAAATTAGACACAAACGTATCATCACGGCGTGTCCCTTGGAGGTTTAGGTGGAGAAAACAAATCTCAATACATTTCTATCCAAACACACGACTTTCATCATCTTCAAATTCATACATCTCATCAAGTTATATACGAGTAGCTCTGTTTTGAGAGCAGAGTCTCCTCAAGGGCGCTCGAATTAATTTATTTCTGATTTCTTAATTTCGCCTTATTTCATACATTGACACTCCAAATTTTATCTCAAATAATGTTTTATATTTGATAAATAAAATTTCATCTTTTCCTTTCACATGTTGTTATTTTTGCTACTTTTGTTATAGCGCGGTTATTGTATATTGCGTTACATGCTCCGTTTACCTTGTTCACTATAGCTACCCTTCTTTCAATGTTTTTTTTTTTCAAATCGCCCATCACATGTAAACACACTTACCATATATGCAATCTGCAATATACTCGCACTACTTCGTATGTTGGTGTTTATTATTGAAAATCGATTATAAATCTTGAATTTATATTAGAAAAGGTTTTAAGAATACACAATTATTATTTGATTTCCATCACTTTTTTGCTTCTTCTGCAGAGTCGTTAGTTTGATATTTAAGATTGTTTTAGAAAGGAGACGAAAGGAAGCGGACTTGAAAAGAATAATGATTAAATATGTTTCGCTCGTGATCAAGGTGATCGCTCGATCTAGGATAACTACGAGTGTAGCCATCGTGTGGATTGATGACCTGTGTGTATGTTGGTCAATTGTATATTTTAACAAGTATTTTCTTGAGAGATCAAATCTAAAGATTCGTTGGAAAGGAGATAAATATTCCAAGACGATGGGGGATGAAATGTTTATTTGGGATAAGTTATCGAGGCTTATTTTATAGGTTACGTAGTGCTTTTACAATCAATATTAAATTATTAATATTAAAACATAATAAACGGAGTACTCAATGTAATATATAAAAAGCCCGATGTATCAAAAGTAGCAAAAGGGACTATATATAATAGTGTCTTGTGTGAAACTTGGATTTGGCTGAAAAAGGATAAAAGTAAGATTAATGCTGTGGAGATGCGTGCACAAAAAAAAATCATGGAGTATCAATGTATGAAAGAAGACAAAACGAAGACATTAGAAATGAATACATGGATAAAATGGATGTTTAAATTAAGATGAAGAAAGAAGCTTTAAGATGGTTTGGAGAGAATAATTGATGAAAGTATGACTAAACTATTATACAAATCATAAGTGTAAAGTGTGTGTGCAAGAAGTAGGTCAAGGAAAACATGGTTGGATGAAATGGACCAGATTTTGAAAGAATGTACATTGAGAAGGCTGAGTAATATAAGATTGTGCATGACGAGCTCATGAATGTGGAGGAGGTAAAAGTTGTGTGCTTAGATAGAAAAGTTTGGAGATCTGTCCTCTCTGCTTACCCCGCACGGGAGACTGCGTGATGATATGTATGTATGTACTAATTTAAGCAAAAAACATTTATTTAAAAACAAACTTTTGTCAAAGAATTTTTAAGAAACATATTTCCATTTTTTAGAAAATGTACTCGTGTCTAGTGCATTATCAGTATATTCAAATATCTCAAAAATAATTGAGAAAGGTTTATACTCGTAATATATGGTATACTGTAAAAAAACCAACAAACTATGGAGAAAAAAATCTCAGAGAAGGTGTCAGTAACGATGACATCAGATAGACTTACAACAAAGAAGACATAGTTAGAAGAAGCAAGAAGAGAAGGTGGTACTGTCGTGACCGTGTGGATAGGATGGGCAGTGACAGAATCCCGTATATAGGGAAATCCTCGCAGGATATCGCATACCAGGAAGGCTGCCTAAAAGATGAAGAGACAGCTGGTGATCTACTTCCCCGAATGATTTTTGCAACAAAACAAATCCAAGATCAAGAAGAAAAGAAAAATGTATAGTATAATTTTAGCATAATTTTTCTCGTATTTATTTAAAATATTTTTGGGTGGTCTTCAATGTTCAAATAAGATCATTCCAATACTGAGCTAGGGATAGTTTTCTCTGGAAATTAAATATTGGGAGACAAATCTGTACACAGTAGTCCGAGTTGACACACCGAATTAGGATACAAATAACATAAATGGATTACAAACTCCTTTTCACGCATGCACGTTTATTAGTCAAGAATATTAGTAACCTCTTGTTATCGAATGTTTGTATTATTCTTAAAAAACTCACATCGCTTTTGTTCGCATTGACAAAAAAACCTTTAGGAATCTGGTTTTGTATTATGTTATTAAACCATTATACTCCTACTTATTATTTAAATTATTTTTTTTTAAATTAAGAAAGGTAACATAAAGGATTTTTTACATAAATATTTTCGTTTCTTTGTCCCATGAAGAGTGACTTTATTAATCTAATTAAAAATATATGATAGACTGTAGATGCGCAAAAGAAGCTTTAAAATGTAGTCAACAAAAGAGTATAAATTATTTGAAGAATGAAATACTAATAATAAATTTGCTTATTTTTTACAACAAGAAGGATTGAATTAATGAAGAAATCATGATTGACTACTTAGTAGAAATGAAATACCAATAAAAAATTTGCTTATCTTTACAACAAGAAGGATTGAATTAATGAAAAAATCATGATGGACTAGTTATGTAGAAACCAAGTACCAATAATAGATTTGCTTATCTTTACAATAAGGATTGAATTAATGAAGAAATCATGTTGAACTAGTTATGTAAAAATGAAGTGTCAATGATAGATTTGCTTATCTTTACAAGAAGGATTGAATTAATGAAGAAAGATTAACAAAAACAATATGAAGGTAACATAAAGGATTTTTTTAAATAAATGTTTTCGTTTCATTGTCCCATGAAGATTAATTTTATTGATCTAATTAAAAATATATGACGACTATGGATGCCCAAAAGAAGCTTTAAAATGTAGTCAGCAAAAGCGCATTAATTATTTGAAAAAGGAAACTGTGAATTTTGAAGATGGCAGTACCTAAAGGTGATTTTAAATCGACGCGCAACCTAGTCTGAAAGTACAATAAATACAAGTTAAATGGAGAATAAAATTTAAAAAATAAGCTAAAAACTAAAATTAGTTTTACATTATCATAAATTCAATAAAAAAGTTGTCTTGAAAAATATTTTAATCAAAATTTAAAAAAAAATCTAATTCTGTGAATCAATGTAGTACTTAAAACTAAAAATCAAATATATACCATACAAAAATTGAAAGTATATTAATATTTATTTAAAGAGACCTAACCCACAAAACATTTTTTTATTTCTTAACATACGTACAGGGATGTGTTTTTGTTCATTAACATCTATCTAACGGGATAGGCAGAGAGATTAGAGCGTCAAACTTTCCTATCTCAAAACAAATCTTTTGCCCATTCTCATACAATTCCTACGATTTCTTCAACTTTCTACGTTTCCTTTTTTCAAAATGTTATTCACTAGATCCCACCATACTTTCCTAGGTCTTCTTCTCTCACGTCTTCCACTCACATGTTGGTTTTTCTAGTATTTTTTCATACATTCACACCATCTCAGAATACCATTCTTCGTCTTACTATTTTTTTTTAAACAAATAAATACAGGTTTATTGATAGCAACATAGTATGTACATAATACATTTAGACACATATCAAGAACACATTAAAAAGCGAATACATTAAAAAACAGAACCTATCAAAAGGTCTGGGCTCATCTAATAATATCCCCCCGGCCAAGATACACCCCACCAATATAGGGCGAGCCCAGCCATAGGGTCACCAGATGTTTTTCAGCCCACACCTTTGAACACGTAGAACAAGAAGATAAAAAAAACACAGAAAATAAATAGATGACAAAAAAATACATTCAAGAGAGAAGACATTAAAAGGTCCGAGCTCATCCCACAAACTTTTCCCCGGCCGAGATACACCCCACCAATGTAGGGCGAGCCCGACCGCAAGGGCATCGGGGGGCTTCCATCCCACACACCCGCATATCTAGATTAAAGAATAAATAAAAAAAAACAGAAACGTATGGCAGAAAACAAAATAAAAAAATAAACCCACATATACCACCTCAGGTTAACTGTCAGCAAGAACGAAAAAAGAAAAGCCTCAAAGGAGTCCAAATTTTACAAAATGACAAATGGGAAATGAAATAGTTGAAACAACATTGAAATAGTTAGGCAGTAATACATTGAAATAGTTAAGCAGTTTTAAAATAATGAATGAGAAGATAACGCACAAACAAGTACGCACAATCCCCGATTCACCACCAGCGAAAAGAGAGAAAAGAAAGAAAAAAAAAGCAAATAAGAGACCCATTAAACACTAAGAAACCCACTAACCACCCAGAAGATAACACTTTAGAGCATCTCTGAAGGTACAACTATTCACCCGCTCCTTCAAGGCCTGGGACAACTCATTCCAGCATTTGCTGGCTGAGTATGAGAAGGATCCCTTGAATAGTGTTAGATTATGGTTTGGGATAAGTAAAAGAGTCTATCTGCCTAGTTTCGTAGCCGTGAAAGTTTCTAGCCCAATTCAGTTTTTCGAAGAGATAAAATGGCATTTTTGTACTGGTAATTTTATGCATGAGTACGCTTAAGTGAAGAAACCGTCTTTGTTTCATATCAATAATTTTAAAAGTTCTCAAAAAAGGGGTGATGTGTCGTCTGGAGGGAATGTTGAAACAATACCTACAGCAAGCATTTTGTAATCTTTGCAACTTTTTTTCGGTTTTCTTTAAAAGGCACGGTCCATAGATGCAATCACCACACTCGACTATTGGGATAATGAGCGCGTCAATTATTCTACGTCTAGCCTCAATCGACAGGTTTTGACGGATACGATAAATATTTATAAGTCGCGAAAAAGCCCATTGCAATTTCATTTTAATGTGAGCCTCGAATCTTAAGTCATACTCCATATACACACCTACTCGTAAATTGCGCACCACGCTCTCTGTAGGCCCAGTCACGTTACCAATCTTTATTTCTAAAGGCTCGTTCAACTTTTGGACTTACGAGTATTTGGTACACATCCACCTTCAGTTCACGTTCATCCCATATCTCTTCCTTCCGTATTCTATCATACATTGTCACCCCATATATTATTATCCTTGCACGTATTTCTGCAGCATTTATTCGGCTCCTCTCAATATTTTCCCACGACAACGTTGCACTCCCATACATCAAAGTTGGCACCATAATACTATTGTATTCCATTATCTTAGCGGATTTGGAAACTGTCTGGTTCAGTTACATATATTTCAGTGCCCCATTGAAGTTGTTTTATTTCACTACACGCCGTTCAATATACTCAAATAGCTCATTTACAAGTTCATTTACAATTTAAAAAGTGCAGAAAATATCGAACCCGTTAGATGGGTAATTTTCATTATTAAATTAGATATTGTTTTAGTGTGTTCAGTCCATGCCTATACAAATCGTTAAGATATTTTCTCGATTACCTTAAACTGGGAAAATGTGGGTTAGATCATTTTGGCGTTTTTACGTTCAATTAACATTTCATATCACATAGCATACTCTTATTGCACGATATCAGGGATTTTGAGTTGCGACAGTATTTCACAGAATCGGTGATAAGTAATTAATTCATTTAGTGCAAAATCCAATGAAACGAACGCCTGGAATTCAGCAAAGCATTTCGCGTCGGCAAATGCTCGCTGAAATTCCATCGGCGTATAATCGAACACCTGATAGATAACTCCTTTCCTGCAGTCGAGAGACGAGGTAGGATTAAGACAAGCGTTCACTTATTCGGATCGTAAACAACACACACATATAGCAATATATTTCCAGTTACCAAAAGTTGGATCGTAAGCAATGCACACATAGGGCAAATATATTTCTAGACACGGAAATTGGGATAGTTGGCAATGCATACATAAGGCAAATTGGTTATAAGTCACCAAAATTCAGTGCTGGTAAATTTTCGAGTCATGATGGACTAATTATGTCGAAATGAAGTACCAGTAATAAATTTGCTTATCTTTACAACGAGATGGATTGAATTAATAAAGAAATCATGATGGACTAGTTTTGTAGAAATTAAGTACCAATAATAAATTTTCTTGTCTTTACAACAAGGATTTAATGAAGAAATATTAACAAAACAAATATACATTGCAAATATGAGGGGAAGCTGTTCAGGGTGGTCCAAAAGTCACTAGATTATTTTTAAATAAAATATCTTTTTTATTTCTTTATACTTCACATTTATTTTATAATTATTATAAACAGAAAACGAACTTCCTGAAAATAAATTTTAATTAGTTTTGAAAATTACATCCTTTAAATAACCACAATTTTGCTCTTCACACTGACGCGCTCTTTCTAAGGCGTGAACCATCACCTGTCGTAATGTTTCTTGGCTTATTTATTCAATTTCTTCACGGATGTTTGCCTTCAATTGTGGAATGGTTCAAGAATTGTTACGATATCAAGGATTGTTCAAGGACTGTTACAATCTTTCAAATACCCCCATAGAAATAATGGTGGAACAGTTAAGTCAGGTGAGCGTGACGGCCACTTGATTTCAGAGTTTCGCGAAATTATCCTTCTTCCATAAATTTGTCTTAAGAGTTCAATTGTCGGGCGAGCTGTATGAGCAGTAGCACCATCTTGCTGCCACCATACCTCTGGTGTGTCCTCGACTGCAGGACGCACGAAATTCTCTAGCATTTCTCGATACATTTCGCCATTAACGGTTAGTGCGTTTTCTGCCACATCTTCAAAGAAATAAGGTCCAAGAACTCTTTCCGTATTTACACCACACCAAACCGTTGCTTTTACAGGGTGCAGACTACGTTGGTGGACTATTCTTTAATTTTCTGTCCCCCAAAATTACATATTTTGTTTAATAACAAATCCGTTTAGGTGGAAGTGGGCATCGTTGCCCATAATAAGGTTGTGGATAAAATTAGCTTCTTGCCTTGCCAATTCTTGGATCTACTCGTAGATAGCATACGCTAATCGTATCCGATAATATGCTAGCTTCAGGTCCTGCACTAGCTGTACCTTATACGGATAAACATTCAGTATCCTTTGAATCCTCTGGAGCGAGGTTCGAGACATGTCCTGCTGCTGGGACCGCCTTCGAGTTGACGTTGAAGTCTCTTCTTCAATGCTTCGGCGTACACGCTGAATATTGTCTGGTGACCTCCCTGAACGTGGCCTCTCAGCACGTGGTAAATCCCTCACAGATCCCTGAATTTGAAACCGCCGGACTAAGTTAAGTATCGTTTTTTTATATGCTGGTTTTCTGCCCCCAAAATGACGAATGTAAGTTCTTTGCGTTAGCACAATTGATCGTTGATTTTCTAGATAAAATTCGATTATTTTAACACGTTGCTCAGTCGTGAATTCTTTATACTTAATTATCAAAGATTACGCTTTAATAATCTGAAATAACAAAATAAAATTAATTAACTGTAGGAAGTTATTTGAATTTTAAATAGTCTAGTGACTTTTGTGCCACCCTGTACTAGAAGACCAAGGAATGTGTAAATGCATTAAAGGAATGATATTTCGATTGAAGTGAATCTAAAAAGCCAGAAAAATCGTAGGAGTCGTATGAGAAGATACATGGATGTATAAAATGCAAAAGATGTATGTCTCCAACTCACATCTGCCTATATTGACAGGTAATTGGCGTATATATGTAAGAAGGGATAAAGGGAGATGTTAGAAAATAGATTATGAGTTCAACATAAATGCAGACAAATTTCATAAAACGTCTCTAGTTGCTAATAGTTTTAATTGAAAACGGTAAAAAATAACAAATATTTATGATTTTCTTATAATTTTTATCACATCGACAATAACTTGGATTTGTGATAAACAAATCAGGTTGTATAATACAGTTGAAAAATTCCGTGACAATATTTTCAATAAAAAATTAAATGTTGCTCTATTTTTTTCAAATTTCACTCACTGCAAATCATGTATGAAATAGATGTTTTAATGAAGATGAAGAAAAGAGCTTTACGATGGTTTGGACATAACAAAGCGAGTTTACAAATCAGAAGTGCTAGGTATGCGTGGAAGAGGCAGAATGAGAAAACGTGACTGGATCAAGTGGACCAGAATTGGAAAGAAAGTAAAGTGTAAATTATATTTGCATGACTTTTTGTATGAATGTGGAGGAGGCGAAAGTTGTATGCGTTGGTAAAAAAAATCATAGAGATCGGTTATCTCTACCTACCCCGCAAGAGACACGACGTAATGATATGTATTTATTAAACGACTAAAATATTATGTATATTATTCTACGGGATTTGAACCCATGAATTTCTACTTTACAATAAACTGCTCATCGTTTTCTTGATATTTTTATCCTTATGAGTAAAAGAAACAATCAATAATTATTGACCATATTTGACCTTAAAATTACGGTACTATAACTTTTGAGAGATTTAAGTCCTCTCGGTGGTTCTATTCTACTATTTTCTTTCAGCTTAATAGATGCACTCACTTTCTCCGAAATTGTATTTTCACACTGTCTAAAACACTTTGCTCTGGTACATGAAATTGTAATTGATGTAATAATTTCGATATATTGAAGTGAACTCTATCTATATAATTAATGCAAAGAATATATATAATTCGTGCTAGTGTTACATCGGCCCAGTGAACGCGTAGCCTTATCACACAGTGGCCCGAGGTTCGGACCAAGTCGGTAGCCGCACAATAGCTACAAACCGAAGTGGACAATAACAAAAGATACTGTTGGTGACTTTTGACACAAGGCGTGTGATTATCATACAATGGCTCCTGTTCTATTGGCGGGTTGCGGAGGAGGAAACAAAACAAAAAAACTAAAATGAGAATAAAAATTGTCGAAAATATATCGAGCGGAAAATACTTTGTTATTCTCGCTCCGAATGTGCCGAGACAATGGTAGGTGGAAGGTGCCATAATACCGACCAAGAAATTGTTGCAGAGGCGACGACGTTGTTCCTTTCTATCTTGTAACTTGGTGCAATTTTTGTTTCTATAATTTAGTCTCGCTTCTGTCAAATAATAGATCTTATATACCCACTGGTACAATGCAATGGTCTCGTAGTAAATTGTAATATAATAATATCTAATAAAAATACAAAAAAAACTCTAATTTGAAAATATATACATACCATCACTCCTTGTACTTTTTGAGGTAAGCAGAGTAGACATATATCTACGCCATTATATCCATGTTAACAGCTCTCATCTCGTCCACATTCATAAATCTCATCATTTTATTTAGAAAAGTGCCTTACCAACTAGACAACAAAGGCATATTGTTCATTATTAATAAATTTCAAATAAAATTTCAAAATAAAAAATTAATTAAAAAATCATATGAAAACATCAATCCAAAAAACCTCAAACCATCTAACATAACAAAAATGAATATTAACAACTAAATTAAAATGACATCAAAACTTGAACACATAATAAAGAAAAAGAAAAATATTTGTGCACAAAACAAAAAAATATATATCCCAAGTGGATTAAAAATATAAATCAAAATTACGCTTTCTTATTAAAAACTGCTTTATATTCGAATTATTAAGTAAGAAAGAAAATAGTTGCATAAAATCGAAAGTTTTCATGTCTTCACACAATTTGTAAAATATTAAAATGCTACGATATTTTGATTATTACGATAATTATATTCAAAGCTTGAAATTAAATTAAATTATCTAAAACTTAAAACTATCAAGTTCCATCATCTAATAAATAAAATAGTATCTATCTATATAAATAAAAATGTAAATGTTTGTATATTAAAAATCTCGAATCTCCGAAAGTTCTTCACCGATTGCTTTGAAATTTTGACAAAAGGTTGCATTCGTATACGAAAATGTTTATATATTTTTTTTATATACGGTTGTATATAAAAAAGTTTATAAATCAGACGAAATAACGGGAGCGCCTCCTGAAGCGACACACGTAAACTAAACAATTCTCACTGAAAGTTATGTCACATTGCATTTTCGACGTTTCGGAATTAATATTAAATAAATATTAAATAATAAATATTAAATATCTATATAAATAAAAATGTAAATGTTCGTTAATTAAAAATCTTCAATCTCTGAAAGTTCTTCACCGATTGCTTTGAAATTTTGACAATTCCATTTTAAATATTAAATATTAAATAATTAAATATTAAATATTTAATATTAAATATTTAAATAATAAATATTATATTTTCAAATACGTTTATTGAAAAATAGCGCCATCTGCTTGGACGTAAAAGTATACTAAATTTTTATCTGCCATTTTGTACTGTGGCGTCGTAATAGCTGTGCGCTTTTAATCCGGTGTTTTTAAACTGTTTTTATTATTTTTCAGTACAATTAGCGGTGAATTCAAACTGTATCGGTTGATTTTCATTTGAATTTATGGTATATAGTATATCTGTGTATTTTTTATACATTTGAATTATTAAAAGTTTCACGTGTTCTTCTTTTTCAGTGCAATCGATCTGCTTTAGTTCATCAAAAGCAAATGTGCAACAAATTGCCCTGAATCCACCGGCTACAACGTTAACTGCTTTCATCACGTTATGTCAAAATGACGCGTTTGCGAAAAACCTACAGTATTCGGAAGTGGCCACGTATTACACGTGGAATGCGAGTAGAAAATCATTTGAACGACGCAAACGAGGAGAGCGAATCGACGGACAACCTGGCATATTCAAAGAAACTACGATAGGCAGACTGTACACCGTGCATCCCAATCAAGATGAATGCTTCTTTCTTCGCATGATGTTTGTAAGTGTGCCCGGTCCAACGTCTTTCCAGCAATTGAGAATTGTCAACGGCGTTACACATGCCACTTTACGCAGTGCATGTCAAGCTCTGAATTTATTGAAGAACGACTGATACTGGGATGTATGCATTAATGACGCGTGCAACATGTCACATCCAAATCAAATTCGTGCATTGTTTGCAATATTTGCAATGTCTTTTTTTAACATTTAATTTATTCCAATAATCTCTCTCTCTTTTCTTAACATTTAATTAGTTCCAATTATCTCTGTATTTCCTTAACAATACTCCTATTTGACAAATATTTGACAAATGCGTGTCCAGCTGCAAAACGATCGATCAGCTGAGATATTCTTACATCAATTGCTGGAAATTGGGAACGGAAAGGTGCCGGTTGATATGACCTCAGGATGAATTTCATTTCCTCATAACGTCTGCAATTTAGTGACGTCAAAAGAAGAATTGCTTGAAAAAGTATTTCCCTATATTCAAATCAATTATAAGAATCACGATTGGCTGAGTGAACGAGTTATTCTTGCCGCCAAGAACAAAGACGTCTACGAACTTAACAATATTATTCAGTTCCTTTTTTAATGTTTCGCAATTTTATATGCTTTTGTTATAACTTTCTTTCTTCTTTTTCAGTACAATCGATCTGCTTTAGTTCATCAAAATGGCGAGGAAGCAACAGAGCGACGTGCAGCCAGACTTGAGGATGCACGGTTGCGAGCACGGCGATCGCATTCTGCAGCTTCAGATCTGCTTCGTTCTCAAGAGAATGAACGCGACAAACTGAGAGTGGCTGAAAGACATCAAAGATATTGTATACCACAAGCAATGTGAAATTAAACATATTAGAAAGGTGTGCTTTCTCTTTTCTTTCTTTTCCATTTAACCAGTCTGAGCCACAGCAACGCGTGACCGGGTATAGCTAGTATTTAATAAAAATATAAACTAAGAATGGAGATATACACATACTGTCCTTACAGAATCTTTCTGATCAAATTTTCTGTCGGCGGCCGTAGTCAAACGTGGTTAACATTCACACTAATAAATATAAATTGTCCTATATTATTACTATAATTCATATAACAAATAATGAAATATTCATACGGAAGAATTAAAATATACTACCTTTGACACGCTGTAATACTAAATAATTTGTTCGTACATCTAAAAATTTCAGATTCAGGAATTGGAGACTAACAAAGAACTAGACTTCTTATGCAACGAGTGTCAACACCACAAACAGGAGGCGATAGCCGATGTACGAGGTCCAGATTCTTCGGAGATTTTTTCATCATTTCGTTTCAAAAATAATGTATACACACAATGTGTTACCGATCAATATTGATTACGGCAGTAGCCGGTAATGGCGGTGCCCGCTGCAGGGCAATCTTCGGAAAAGAAAAATAATTCAAGAAGGAAGAAAAAAGAAATTGGCAAATTGTTAACCCACGGCAGAATCAAAGAGCCAAGGGTAAAGCGGGTCTTTTTTACTCAAGTCCAACTTTTTTCGAGTTTCTTTTCACCTCTATGCGGACATGACTAAACACTCGGTCGCTGCTTCTAAATCTGGTCACGTCGGCTTCCATGAGAGTGGATGTATGTACACGATTAGCGGGAGGCGACGGGGTGGAGAGGGGACAGAGCTGGGGCAGGGGGTAGGAGAGGAAGAATGAGAAGCAAAAAGGAAAAGAGAAAAATCTCTTAAGAAGCGTTTTCAAGAAGGAAAAGATGAGTTCCTTCACACTCGATAGCAGAGTGAAGATGTTTTAAGCATTCGATGCAACGTCTTTTAAACTGGAAGTTATTTTCAATTTTATATTTATATGGAAATAGAATTTGAATATACAAAAAATATTGGTAAACGATGTATTTTTAGTTATATTTAATGGATTATTGTAATTTTTATAATATCCTGGACAAAGAAATAAATTTAAAATACTTAAAACCATCATCATCTTGTCGCGTAGCTCATGACTGAGTATCGTGACTCCCGTGATAGTCTTTGACGACTCCATATTTTCCTACAATCCACAGTTCGAAGTGCAGTGGTTAAGAATATCCGTATTACGTCTCTCACGTGGTCAATTCAACGCGTTGGAACTTTTTCTCTTGTGCATCGTCTTTCCACGTTTACAGTGACCACAAGTCTCTTCAAATTGTCTCCTTGGCTTCATAGACATATTGTCGATAATTTGTCGAGAATGGAGGCATTAGTTCATCTAGCCGTTCATGGAATTCGTAGCATCCTTTTCCAGCCCCACGTTTGAAATGTTTATATTACATATCACTCGTTTGCTCTCAGAGTTCACGTCTTTACGTCGTACTTAAATATTACTGGTCAAATATAAATATCGTTGAATAAATTTATTGATCACTTTATTCAGATACAAATCAAACGTAACCAACTTCCATGAAGGTTAAACAAAAATAGTGAAGATTACACGAAGCTGCTAGTGTTGAAGCATGGACAATTACTAAGGCCATCATGAAGAACTAGAAACTTTTGAAATGAGGTGCTATCGAGGAATGCTGAGTGAATCATGGATTGACAAGTCTAGTATGAGGATGCCTCGAAACGAATGAATGATAGATAAGTGCTATCCACCATCAAAAGGAGAAAGTTAGATTACGTTGAGCATATAATGCTAGAAGAAAATATGAATTCATTCAACTGATATTGTAAGAAAAATTTGAAATAGAATAAGTTGAAGAACTTACGTGAGTGGTTTTACTGTGATACTATATATTTATTTGCTCAGAGCAGCTGCCACAAAATTCAGGAGAGTCAATGATGATTGACGACCTCCAAAGAGGAGAGGAGTTTTAAAGCTGAGATGAGGGATATTTTTCTAAACCAGGTAAAAAAAATATTGAACAACAATCTTTGGAGGTACTACTGGAAAAAAATAAATTTCCTAGTCTGAGTAGTCAAAGAGTTGCGCCATTTCACGCAACATATTTGTAACTTATATATATTTTTTCATTCGTATGGTACTCTACATTATATTCGCATTGGCGATGCGCACATATTAAAGAAAGTGGCTAGGAGACTGTGTGTCTTCGGCAGTTCTATTTTAAAATCACTGTAGTAGGCACGAAACTCGCAATATGTCGTCGTACATTTAGTAGCAGAATACTTTTTTTATGTAATTGTGTGTGCACAAAGAATTTTCTCTGAATATGTTATCCACAAAATGTTCAATTATTCATTATTTCTGAAGTGAATATTATATTTGAACTTATATAAATTATTTGAATCAACTCTTACGGTCACTCATGTTTTGCTACGGTCTACTTTATATAAGTAAAATAAAAATTCTTAAGTATAGACTCCTCCTGATGCATGAAACTCATAATGCTGTTTTTTTAGCATAATGCTAGATTATGTGTGCAGTTGAGGGTATCAAGTTACGTGAATGTGAACGAGCACCAACTAGATATATATTTATTTATATTTTTTTTTAAATATTGAATGTGTACATAATCCTATAAAAGATTAAAGGTCCATATCAACCGTCTCACTAGATTTATTGCCTATTTTGAGACAGTTGACTTACTCTCGGAAAATTCACGTGTAAATGCATATAAACAATTCGATGACTTCGTGGCAGTCGTGGGATTTGACGACTCGCAGCAAGAATCGAAATTGGGACCATTTTATTACAACATCCGAAAGATGAATAAAATCATATCAAGACTAATATGTCAAAATGGAATAACGGAATGGATGGTAGAAATAATTCATAAAGGGTTCTGCCATCGAGTATTAACGAGATGCAAGCAGGATTGCTGTAATGGGAGCAGTTTGTCAACAAAAATTAACATCCCATCAAAATCACCATTCCCAAACAAGAGATGTAAACTTGAAAGAATATATGATAACCTTACAAGTAATTTCACTACACACATTGCATTAAGCATTATCAATTTGTTTTTTTTTAATATGACGTATTCTTCATATATCTTGGTATATTATTTCGTTTAAGCTTTAATTACACACATATATACGAGTACAATAACGATTAAGACGAAATATTGAAAATATATAATGAGAGAAATTGTACTCTGTGCCGCAGCGATATGGCTGAATACGCTAGTGCAGTGGACAAGGCATTTATTATTTTACGATGGTGATGTTTTTATTACTTTTTTTTATACATATAAATTATATTTTTATTTTTAAAACGTGTAATTTTATATTCATATCTTATATGATGATTTATTATATTTTTTGTACCTCAGAAAAATCATTATACGAAATTTGTACATTTTGTTTAACAAATTATTATAATTATTCTCTAACCATCCTTTGAAGCGAGCCCTCGTCTGCTTATGAAATTCAAATAATAAATTAATAATATTTTTGTTTTCTAAAAAAATCTTCTGGGAAGTAAAACAAACGGAAAAATTATATATATTTTACAAATGAATACTAAACCGTTCAAATGGAAATGAAACAGATGGCGGGTTCTGACGTCAAGGCGGATTGTAACGAGTCATGTCCTATACGGGCACTTTTATCTACATACCTTTTACCTCGTTTCCTTGATAATGCTTTTAACATTACAAACAAATTAACTTAGGTTCAGTTGTTGATAGTATCATAATACTTTTAATTATTTTTTTTCGTACTGTGAGTTTTCAATAAATACAATAAATAAAATACATATGATTCGCATTAGCTTTAAAATTTGCTTAAAACATTTCTAAAATGAAAATATTTGTGAAGGACCATTATAGGAAGCTATCGATCGCCTTCCATAACGTTTTCCTCCTGCTTGCTAGTTTCGTGATAAAAATATGTTTTTCACATACAGCGCTTTTGACATCTCTCAAGTTGGTGGTAGCAAATTACCTTAGAGCAAAAATTCCATCAGATTATACTGCGTAACTAAAAAAATCAAAACGATACAATACTTTAAATATATTTTAAGGCTGTTGGCCGCTAGTTTGAAGCTGTGCACTGAGAATAATACATGGAAAGTCAATATATAATAGAATACGTGATGAAGTTATTAGGGATGAACGTGAAATTAAGGCTGGCATATTAAATAATATGTGGAAGAGTACGTTGAGATGGTTTTGGCATGTAGAACGAATGAATGAGGAGAGACAAACAAAATAATATAATGTGTGAATCTGAGTGGAAGGCGTGGTAAAGGAAAAGCAAGAAAAGTATTGTTGAATCAAGTGGATAATACATGGAAAGTCAATATATAATAGAATACGTGATGAAGTTATTAGGGATGAACGTGAAATTAAGGCTGGCATATTAAATAATATGAGGAAGAGTACGTTGAGATGGTTTTGGCATGTAGAACGAATGAATGAGGAGAGACAAACAAAATAATATAATGTGTGAATCTGAGTGGAAAGCGTGGTAAAGGAAAAGCAAGAAAAGTATTGTTGGATCAAGTGAATGATATAAAAAAAAGAAACATAGAAAGTCAAAGGAATCGTAGAAGCTCCATGAACATGTGTATGGATATAGAGGAGACAAATTATGTGTGTAGATAAAGAAAAGTCTGGTGCTATGTCTTCTCTGCCTACCCCGACAGGGATATGGATGGCGTGAGGTTATGTATGTACTAAAAACTTTTTGAAGTTGCCGTGTTGAGTGGCTTAAATAATAGCCGACTTTTCAAAGGTATTGCAGCCTTCATCTTTTCAGTGAGCAAAAAATTATTGATATAAAGAACGCAAGAAGAGCCCGCCTAGCCACTTGATCTCACTACTGCAACGTGAACACGTGTTTGGTCCACTAGACCAGCCAAACCACCCACTCTCACGACCGCAAAATAAGCACGCTCACGGGAACCGTTGGAACCGATTATTTTAAGTTAACCACAAAACTCTTATTCACATCTTGTCAAAGAGGCATTCAAAATTTATAAACACCCGAACAACATCAAGAGAGATGATGGACTGCACCTTTAAAATTTCATGGCTTCTGATTTCGGAAAGTACAGGAAACAACAAAATTAGATGAATTAGAATTAACCATGAGTACTGCACTAACTACTGTGAGCGTGTTTACGTGGCTGTCGTAAGAACGGGTAGCTGAACGGACAAAACATGTGTTCACATTACAGTCGCGAGTGCGAATGACTAGATGGGTGCTTGTTATGGCATCATCCTGAGAATAAATATTATATTTCCTTTAAAACGTCTGCTATAATTCAAACAAAATCAATGACAAAAACTTACAAAAAAAATCAAACTTATTTTATAACGAATTTATATAAAAGCATTTCTTGCATTCCACCCTTGGAGTTATATTTCAACAGTTAAAGGATAAAACTATTACTACCAGTTTTTAGTTTAGTCTTATAAAATTTACAAAAAAAAACAGTATATGGCAAAAAAAATTACCAAAGAAAAACAAAAATTGTCGGATACATTGACATGTAATGCAAATATTTTTTTTATGACGCTAACATTTTACTGTTTGTTTGATGTATCTAAATTATATTTAGCTAAAACGTTGAATCAATATTATTTTCTTTATGATTTTTTTAAATCTTTGATGACTGCTATAAAAATTAGTTTAGCCCTTAAAAACTTTTTGTATTTTTTAAACCGATGTTGAAAGTTGCCTAGAATATGAAATAAATTAACAAACTAATTTATAGCACATGGAATCATATAAATGATGAAAGTTAAATGAATTTATTAAAAAAAATATATTAGTCTGCTATATAACTTAGAACGCAATAAGAGAGCCTAATAATTAAATGAACTGAAAGGAAACATTGTTGTGTTCCGCAGGACAGTCATGTGTAAATAATCTTTGATCTATGAACAAGTCAGTAAATATACACGTGTTCTTACGGCACATATCGCATTACATACGCACTCGTATGTGTATGGTACATGCGGGCTACTTAGTCAATACGTATTTACCACGGGTATTTACCTGCTACGTAGATGCATGTCTACATACCAGGATTGACACTTCATCATATTAATAGTTTGCATTGCATACACTGCTAGTGTAAAGTAATCATATAATAAGTTCACATTGCACGCATAGCCAGTGTAAGATCATCATAATAACAATTCACATTACAAACACTGCTACGAGTAGTTCAGTTCAGTTCGATCCCACCACCATCCACGCTGTTTTGGGGGACAAAATAAGTCCCCATTCAGCCCGATCTACACTAGAAGACTGAAATCTTATTGTTTTATGAGCGTGGCATCTCGTAGTGACAAAGAAGAAACTGCCCAAAAGTCTCTTTGCAGAACTTCTCCGTTTATCCTAGGAGCTGACACACTTGAGAAGTCTCGAATGCAACATGCGCTCTAGTCCACATAAATCACTTTGGTAATTATCAAGTTGTACCTAACAGATGGGATGCATACACTGCTAGTGTAAGACCATCATATTAACAGTTCACATTGCACACACTGCCAGTGTAAGATCATCATATTAACTGTTCACATTGCATACACTGACAGTATAAGATCATCATATTAACAGTTCATATTGTATACACCGTCAGTCTAAGATCATCATATTAACAGTTCACATTGCACACACTGCCAGTGTAAGATCATCATATTAACTGTTCACATTGCATACACTGACAATATAAGATCATCATATTAACAGTTCATATTGTATACACCGTCAGTCTAAGATCATCATATTAACAGTTCACATTGCACACACTGCCAGTGTAAGATCATCATATTAACTGTTCACATTGCATACACTGACAGTATAAGATCATCATATTAACAGTTCATATTGTATACACCGTCAGTCTAAGATCATCATATTAACAGTTGAGATTACATACACTACCAGTGTAAGATCATTGTGTTAATGGTTCACATTGAATACACGCCATTGTTAAATTGTTATATGAACATATTGAGAAAATCTTAATTATTTTTGGGATACCCTGTTTCGTCAACATTATTGTATTAAAATGTCATTGTATGCAATACTACTTATTGCTACGTGACAATATCTTGCCAGGATGATATTTACGAGACCGTCTTCCTGGTTTTTTACACTAGATGGAACTTTTTGAAAATCGAACCCTCAACCCCCATATCGGAAGATAGGAATCTATCAAACTGGACTACAGAGTTTATCCTTATTGCCCCGTGTTCAAAAATGTACTTATAATATACACTCGTACTCGTAATATGTAAAACTCCGACGAAAACATCGACTATTTTGAAAAATGGTGACCAAATGTTATAAAAAATTAATGCTGAAATAAGTGAAGAATATTTTTTATTAACCATATATAATGGTAATCCTCTACAAAACAATCCTATCAAAAACCGAATCAGATATTGAACTTTGACTTTGATAGTCGTGAATATTTCCAGTTGCACCAAGTAGAATAAATTAAAATAATGAACATGTGTTTATAAATTGAGCAATAAATTAACGGCGAGTCAAGAAAAAAACTAAAAGGGGGTGCATGCCACCCTTTTCAGAAAGTACCGGTGGCTCGTGCCCTAGCCTCACTAAATTAAAATCTCTGTGTATTACTAGTGAAAGGTAATTTGCTTTTTTTATATTTTTACCCTTTGATAATTGCCAGAACAACTGGCCTCGAAAAAATTGTTAATTAAATATGCTTCAAAATAATCTAGCGGTACTTTGGCAAAACCCTTTGGCGAAATGTGTTCAGACATTGGGGTGGCGCAAATAAAATGAGATATGAATTAAACAAAATTAAATACCTTTGTTTTTACTCACTGGCTGTTTCTAAGGCTCGAATTCATAGTTTGATCTTAAAACTGAATCTTAACAATTTTTTACTGAATAAATTAATATTTAAAGTTGAATTTCATACCAATTCGTCTTAGCTTCCTTAAATAAAGAAGTGACGTGTATTATTACGTCACTTTAAACCGACTCTAAATACACATCATGAAATTAAAATGTCAGAAAGTAGTATTTAGTGTATACGAGTAGACCGGACTATGAATTCTGACCGAAGACAAAAATGAAATACATTTTTGGATTCAAATAGATACGTGGTTTTTTTTATTTTCTTTTAAATGTTTAAATTAATATGTGATTATGAGAGACCGAAGTCAATAAATATAATATTACTGGGATCTTTTCTTGGATGATTTCATATCCATATTTACGAAACTTGATAGATTCTTGTGAGCAGATCATGTAGCAAAAATTTACAGCAGTAATTGATGATCCACTGCTTTGATGTCTGAATGTATTGCACTTTCGTTATATACAGTACAACTTGGTGGGCTTATTGTTACGCTCCAATCTCTTCAAATTAACCAAAAAGATATCAAAATAGCCTTAAGAGAAAACAAGACTGGAACATGTTTTTTAAAGTCGAGTACCAATGGTAAACGAACCCGTAACCCCCTTGTTAGGAGACCGATGTCTTATTAATTATGCAATAGAGCTAGTCAAAGAGTGATAAAGTATGCCTGGATGGTGAGGAAACCAAACTGCGGGAACACTTGATAGAGGATAGAAGAGAAAGTCAAAAGCTCGAGAAACTGGATTAAGGTGGACTTAGATTTCTCAGTCCATGAGGAATGAATGATTTATAAAAAAAATATTGCTTACCTGCATACATAACATCTCACCATTTCCCTACCGGGCTGGACAGAAGACAGAACGCCAGGCTTTCTTATCTCGACACATATCATTCGTCTTTTCTATATCCATACATCTAACAACTTCGACAATTTTTCTAACTTTTTCCATTTCCTTAAACTATAATATTATACTTAATGATAGTAAATATATTTCTTAAAACTTTGTTCAAGTCAAATAAAATTAAATTGACTTTGTTGTTATTTTTGTCTCATAATAGCTTTTTTATAACTGAAATCAAATATATACTTTTAACTAGAAGATTAGCCATAAATATTTTATGCAGGCTTATTAAACTTTTTAGTAGTTCGCAATATATTATTGTAAAATAAGTATTCAACAAAGCATTGCAAAAAACTGCATCGTTCAGTAACTTAATTATACAGGTATCACTTAAATCTAAACCACCTGCTCCACTCCTAGTGACGGAATATCATACCAATAGTATGTGTCATCATATCGAACCATAAACCTTAATCATTCTTTTTACATATTCCAATTAAGTTAACAATAGTTAAATATATTAAAAAACTTCTCATTCTAAAATAAATACATATTTTTCTTCGAATTCATGTTTAATCCCCTTTTATATTGTATAACACTGTCGTTGTATATAGTACAACCTAGTGGGTTTATTGCTATGTGGCAACATTTTCCAACAAACCAGAAATATGTTAAATAAGCTTGAAGTGAAAAGCAGGCTCGAATCCTTTATAAAAAAACTGGGTTTCAACGGGAAACTAACCCGCAACCGCTGGGCTGGAAAACAGACGTCTTGCCAACTAGGCCACAGAGTTCGTTAATTGTCACTGTATATCAACCGTAAAAAGTATTCAAATTTATAGACATATTTTTTATATTTGTTTTCATTGTATAATAAATTATTGTATGATAAAAAATAAAGCAGATATAATTCAAGAAAAAAATTATAAATAAAAAAAAAATTAATTTCAAATTTGCTGTTACAATGAATTAAAAGAACATATACGGTGAAGAATAAAAAAAATAAAATTATTAATATGTAACGTAAATGTTTTTATTATTTAGGATCATAAATATGCTGTGAAATATATCTTTTTGAAATTTTTTAACTGCTTTTGTATGGAGAGTTATCCTTAAGACAAGTTTTTATTCAATAACATACTGAAATAAATTTGTCTAATTTCAATTCTTAAAACAAATTTCAATTCTTCAAAAAAATTTCCGTTGATAAATCAATTAGAGAACTAAAAGCATCAACAGACATTGATCTAAATAATTTAATAGGCATATTTTCGTAACAAGCTGTGGAGAAAAATAAATAATTGTGTTATTTAATAATTCATAAGTAAAATTTGATCATATTTTTTTCATCTTTATACCCACGTATGAGACTTTAGCTTCCCCATATATATGTATGAAACAAAAATTATAATCAAATATTTTTTTTCAAAATCTAATAAGATACTGGAAAAATTCAGTTTTTTTAGGTGTTCAAGTCAGCGTTAATCATATATTATTTGTGATTTTATTAGCGAATTATGTTAAATTTCTCGTAAACAGAAAATATTTCAATTTATTTGAATATTATCATAAAAGTTTTTCAATATATTTATTTTTAAATCAGACCCTTTTATAATAAATTAAAAATCATCCACGTGTCTTCTTCGTTTGATCTTAAATGTTTTCTTATTCAAAGAATATAAATAACTTAAGTGTATCTAAATAATTTGCCAAATTAACCATACAACAACGATTGAAATGCAAATTCGACACCGCAAACTTATTATTTCCGCAAACGTTTTAAAGCTGCACTTAGTGGAGTTACGATACAGTTGCATATTGTGTAACCGAACCATCCCCTCGGTCCATCTTGCTGTGCAATTGTTGTTCTTATCGTCCTAGTTGACGCACCTGGCCATAATATGAAAAAAAAACTCACCCTCCATGAACTGAATTCACTATCAAAATCCAGACAAAATTAAACTTTAGCAACATAAAATATTTTAGGCCCCTAAACAAGAGTCGATCAAATGGATTAGTGGATATGACAGATTTTGAAAGCCGGTTGTATTAAAGTAGGGTCTGATTTGTAACAGTAAGGGAATGCCCTATGCAAACTAGTGACCCTGTGACCTTAAAAAACTGACCCTTCGATGCACACGCGAGTATGCAGCTTGCAATTTTTAAATAGGAAATGATATGCTACATTTCACAAACATACGAATATTACGACACATACATACGTGGAGTATTTTACAAACGTTCAAAATAATAAAAAAACGACATTTAAATGACGGAAACATAGCAAATAATAAAAAAAATATATCATTTTTTAAAGAAAAGTATATTTTCAGCCTATGCATACTTGAAAAGAAATACATATTAATTTTTACTTCATAATTATTATAATTTATATCTAATTCGATTACATCTTTTGTCAATAGTAAATCCCATAGAATATATTTTTTTACTTATTTCATTAACATATTAAATCCAAATTATCTGAGAAATATATAAGATAATGTTTTATAAGTTCTCTTCAAAATATTAATTAATCTTGAGTTTTCCTTATTTTTTAAATTTATAAACTCATCAATAAAAATACTTACAATTATTTTTTCATTACTTACATCAGGGGTCTCCAAACTACGGCCCGCGAGCACCACCAATCCGGCCCGTCACAGTTTATTTTGATTACATTGTAAAATTTACAATGTAAGTAAATCATACAAAATAGTAATCAGATGTTTTTATGTAACGACCAATTAAGAAACAGAATAACTGACATACATAATGAAATTGAACATTTTAACTGTAATTAATTATATGACATTTATCCTGAAAACTTACAATAAGTGACATACATAGGTAATTCACATAATGAAATTAAACATTATATCTATGATTAATGAGATGTATGTAGCTGTAACTTTCCACTGACAATTGTTTGCAGTTGTGGATCAAGTTTACTAGTGGAATTATCAGCAGCGACTTCAAATGCTCATCAGTTAATTTGGATCTGTAAATATTTTTTGTGTATATCATTTTGGAGAATATTTTTTCACACAGATAAGTAGTGTCGAAAGCGGAAAAAGAGCCACAAGCAAATTTATGCAACTGATCAAACTGTGTGAGTGGAAGAATCTTATAAAATTCCAGCAATGATGACTTTAAATATTTTTCTTTAAAAATGTCGCTAAACTGCAAATCAATAATTTCCATTTGAAGTTCTGGGGCAAGGGTTTCTATATCGGCATTAAAAGAATTTTGAAAAATCTTGATATCGTTTGCAATTGCATCAAAATCTACCCCCGCACCCTCCGCCATAGATATTTCACTCGCCGGCTAGTTCCAATACGAACATTTGCGCGTAATTCAAAACTACAGTATGTTGGTATGATGAGCTAGCTAGGTATTGGCCCTTGGGACTTAGTGGAGGAGTCAGTGTGGCCCTTAGGCTAAAAAGTTTGGAGACTTCTGACTTACATTAATGAGATATTAAAATATATCTACTTTTCATTAGTTATCGTTATGATCTCTCTGAACGCGTTTAAACCACTAAAATGGATTAAATAAATCTTTCGAATTGTTTGACATTTCTGGCGTCATTAACACCCTTAATTATTTGTTTGCATGCTTTCTTTATCCATTCAAAACTATTTATAATATTAGCAGATAAATACATTCTAATTGAGATTTTTCATATGAAAAATAGTCAGTAAATATTTATATAAATTCAAAATATATTAATAAGGTCTTTGGTCAACAAATTACTCTTACTTAATCTTTCTCTGTTGATACTACAAGCCATGAAGCTCTTATCGACCACTCAACACTCCTCCAAGCATTCCTGTTCTGAAATACCCCAACAAGTCAATGCATCCTATCACTGCGGCATCTCGGACAAATCCAGAGCTGCCTTAAATGCTCTTGCGACATATGTTGTCCAACTTAAACACGCCATCCACCACATTGCGGATATATTAGGGTATTTCTGAGTCTATGAGGATCCATCAGCCACCTTCAATTCTTACAAATTAATCCTCAGTATTTTTTAGTTCATCGAAGTTTTTCGGGTTTCAATATGAGGCACCAAGCTTTACTTCCGTACAAAACCAGTAGATTAATCACAGAGTTATATAAGTCGATTAATATCTGATAAGAAAAATTTAATTACCGCCAACTTATATCAATCACACTCAAATAAACATATTACGGTTTATCCAAAAACTGTGAAACTTTTAACTAATTTCAAGGTCACCAATTTTGCGTTTAAAATAATGTAATCAGAGATCGTTTTAAGAGAATGACTTTAAAAAGTAATATTTATTTAACAAAAATATATTTTTTTAAATGTTGTAATGTAAGCGTTAAAAAAAGCTTTGAATATACCATAAATGAAGGTTAACAACTCCTGAACCCCATAAATACTGGGACAAATTGGACAGACCCTATTGAGGTACTAAAACAATTGATCCCTTATTGCACTTTGCTTTATGGATCATTATTTGACCATCGACCGCATCCCTCGCCCAAAAGTGACCCATTGTGGGGGGGTGTGAATTGGGTCCATCTCAATACAAAGTGGAACGTCCAACTTGCCGCCCGCACTTTCTCCCTCTATTTAGGGGCAATTTTTGCACTGAATCAAAACCATAAATTACGTGCGGTCTAATTACTGTGACCTTTCAAGATCATCTGCAACTCATTTCCGGTGAATGGGGTGCCGTAATGTCAACTCAATAGTCATTGCTAGAGGTAACATGTGTTCTGATGCAACGGACTTTATTCGCAATAGCTGCAAGGGAATAATTATATTCTAGAATAAGGAAACTTTTGTGGACTTTGTCTGCGCTGTTTTATTGAACATATCACTTTTTCAGTTTTTCAGTTATATTAACACTTGCCTTACTGTGCTAAAAAAATACGCCAGCGACGGTGCTGGACGCTAAGCATCCAGTGAATAATGTATGTTTTAAATGAAAATTATGCAAAATCTGCTAGGTTATTTTTTGTAACTAACTATAAAAATAATTTTATTATGTATTAAAACGTCGAATAATCAAATAAAATATAAGTCTTGGTCACTCGATATCCATCACAGGGTGGCAAGTGTTAAGCACCACTAGAATAAGAAATTCAGATGAAAAAAGACTTGAAAGTAGAACTGGACCGAAAAGTAAAAAATTAAACCGGATGAATATAACAAGTATACTTACGACTAGGACATAGTGTCAAAAATAGTTTCAGTAGTTCTAAACCAGATGGCTCGATTAATGGGACCAAGTTTATCTCCCCGCCACGTCGATGGATACAAAACGAATGAATTAAATAAAATTTGAAATCCTTAACTTCACATAAATACCTTCAAATGATGCTTTAGCGCAAAAGAGCTGACACTTGGCAATAAATCCGCTAGGTTGTATTATTTACAATGAATTTTTTTTATGAAAAAATCAAGTAATTTTGTTTCCATTAATCATATTTTTGTGAAGCATGTTAATAATTCCAAGCATTCTTTTGCATTACTGAAATAATCAAACCTTTTTTTTAACCATGTATTTTTGCTATTAAAAATACACAAATCTGACCTCACCGACTAAAGAATAATCATAACGAATATGTTTATTTTTGACACGTTTATTTTAAAGGAAAAAAAATGCCCATTTTTCTCCATTTAAAAATAAATGGCCATCCTCGAAGCTGAGCTCTCATTTTATGTAATAACATCGCAGTCCAAAAAAATGTAAGTCGTTTTGTTGAAAGTAGACTCAAAACATAACCTTTTTAACCCACAATATTTTTTAACGATTCCGTTCTGTTTCTCTACATTCTCTTTTGAGACAACAATTCACGGAATACAATTCACTTTTATCTAAAATCACAAAAAAATAGAGAGGTTCAAGGTGGTGTGCATTGTGTGGGGACAAAATTGAATACAGTGGGACCTCGGTCGAACGACATTATAAGTATGATTTTCCTAAGATGATATTACGAAGCGCACGTATACAAAAAGTTTTAAGGTTTGCATTTTTGTATTTATTTAAATAAATATACGACATAAAATTAGACGAAATTGGCTTTTTCTATAATATGAGTACATAAGAAAACTGAATGAAAATGTTGTCAAAACATATCAGTAAAAATTGAACTTCCTTTTTTATAATACATTAAACATAATATTTATCTTAAGTTAGAAAAAACATTCCAGCTTTTAAATCAAATAAAGCACTTCGAATAAACGCACCACATTTATATTCAATTAAAGACACAAAACTTTCTTGTTTTGTAACATTCTTCGTTTACTTTTGTCTGGTTGGTTGGAAATATTGTCATATGGTAATAAGCCAGCCAGATTGTTTAGCAATGAAGCGTTAAATAAATCAACATCATTATTTTTTTTTGTTCCTTATTAATTTTTATTTTAAATAAACTTCTTACATGCAAGATTTATTAACAAATGGTATAGCTAATTTTTATTTAATTTGAAATGTCGAAATTTTTTAATGTATTTAACATTCAACACGTTTTACTAGATTCAATTATATTTTTATGTGTAATATAAAATTACAAATAAATTAAATCACAATATACAAAAGGTGACTTGTTAAAATTGTCAACATCTTATTCAAGTAAAATACATATCACCGATCTACAAATGTCTGTAGTTTTCAACAAATTTTGGATGAGTTTATGCCATTTATGGATTAATAAGGTTGAACTTTGGTATCTCTATGTTAATTAAAGAAATGCAGCAAAATTTCAATATTATATGAATATGCGGGTAGAGTTTTCAAAATTTGATAATGGCTGAAGGATTAATTTTAAATAACGTTTAAGTTTAAAAATGTCAGTTTTCATAGTTTTACAAATTCCCATCAGAAATTTGACAAACGCCACATGTTTATTGCTATCTTATAAAATTATACAAAGAAAGATACGAAGAACGTGAGACTATTCACTATTTTTTTTATTCAAGTAATGGAAGACTGGCTGGATATAATCGAATATCGACGTACCAAGACCGTACTGTACGACGAGAGCAAAGCTCAGGAGGGTAAATCAGTCAAGATCGGATCATTCCGCCGTGACCGCCAACATCTGCCTCTGTTTACAGTGCGACCCAGCGCTGCGCTACAATGCACTGTTTATACTTATATTTAATAGTAATAACATTACAGATTGTTGGAGACATGTTGTAAGCTCCAATTATATTAAGTTTTAAACTAATTAATTCGTTTTATGTGGTGTTTCTAATCTAATAAGAGAGTATTTAACTAAATTTCGTAAGTTCAAATCGAATGTTTAATGATGGCGTAAATTTACAATCTTTTAACACTTCGACCACAACTTTGTTTGTTTGTATATATTCATATTTTTTATAAGACTTCCCAAAAGGGTTGTCTTCGAGTATTTCCTAAGACCGTACACGCCCCCTGAGACATCTTACAGTAAGACAGACAAAGATCAATCCATTTAAAAAATATTGCTCTAGAAAACGATTGCTAATCAAAAATAAAGATCACCAATTCATTAAATATTACGCAATACTAATATAACAACTATTGCAATAACAAAATAAACACGTTAAAATACCAAAAAAATACATTGGTGTCGACTATAACTAATCAAGAAATAGATTTTAAACATAAGGGAATAAGTACTTTTATACATAATAATAATTTATATAGCGCAGTTTTGAGAGCAGACTTTCCTCGAGGGCGCTCTATTATAAAGCTGATTTATCTAAAATTGGAGATGCCAATCTTGCCAAGTATGTTAGATTAATTTGACAAATTTTTCGACAAATTGTCGCTACGCTGGGGTGCAGTTTAATTCTCCACCCCCAGCACACAGCACAGTGCCGTGGTGGGATCAAGCGGCTGATCCGGCTGGGTGTGCATATGCGCCGAATTATTTCGCCATATGGCTTTTAATTTTGCGGTGACGAATTAGGTATTGCGGTGTAAAGCCACGATTTCGCCCTTCATCCCTTGCTTTATATTGATTGGTTACAAAATTACTTTAGAAAACATAAAGCTATTTTAAATTTCGACGAACTGTCAATACGAAACCATAAAATTACTAACTTGCGAAATTAAAAAACATATGTAATGTGATTTGAAGAACATATAACGCGAATTTTTTTTTATATTTTCAAATAAGGATAACAGATTTATGAATTTACAAAATTTATCTATGAATTTACAAAATTTCATCAAACATCTAACCCCAGGTGACATCAGTGGCTTAATTGATAAGACGCCTGTTTTTCAGCCTCGGGGTTATGGGTCCGATTCCCGCTGGTATCTTTTTTTTATTCAGTCTGGTTTTCATTTAAGACCTCTTTTAAATATTTCTGGTTGGCTGTAGTAAATTGCCACATCATTATCAACCCTCCAGGTTGTACAATGCAGTAATAGTTAAATATATATTATCTTCATTCCTTCCAATTTCTTATCAATACAAATAACAAAAATATTCTTAGGTGGTGTAGATGTATAAAAATATTAAGTTATGAAATACGTACGAAACACATATAATATATTTATCGGAAATTAATAGAGAACCATGAAAAGAAGGAATAAGAAAATAATAAAAGAAGATTGTTGAACATCTGGTCCCCATTTATAAATCTCATTATACATGCTCTTTTATGAGAAATAAGAGAGCATGTATGATGAGATTTATAAATGGGGACCAGATGTAGTAAATTCATACCAAACGTTTAGGTATATTACGTTTACTTATAGAACGCGATTAATCAAATGGTTTTAAATGTTCAACTATTTGGTACATTTAGTGTATTTCATAAACGGCTCAATTTTGTGAACTTTGCATAATTTGAAGTTTCAAAAGTCATACTTTGTTTTTTTTTTATGACGTATTTTTTATCCGTAGGAACATACTTTTATGACGCATGTTTTATCCATAGGAATACAATATTATAAATTGAACAAATACTTTTATTTATAAAACAAGTTGCTTCGTGTGCATTTAATTAATTTCTCAAATTAGCTTATAAACTTACATACCCTTTGCTGTAAATCTTATTTCCAAACTTTCAATTCAATTGTTATAAAATAAACGTTATCTTGACTATAACTTCAATCTTTAACGTATTTAAGCAAATCGTACCTCAAGATAAAACTGGTCCATCGGATGCTGGTATTGTGGGTTCATTTATCAAGCTTTATAAAACGGCGATCTCAAAAGGTGTATTGAATATGTTTTTCTAAAAAAATGTAACGGTCATCCCTAGCTTATGGACCGATAAATAGAGGAGAATCAGGTTCCTGCGATGACCGTTGGTCAGCAGATCGGATGGGAATTAATAAAATAACCCTTCATCATCGATTTAATGGAATAGACTAGAAAGAAAATAAGGGAAGAAGAAGTGAACCGAGAATGCAGCATCCCACGGTTACCAGTTTTTGCTATTGTAACATAACATAGGTATACAGACTGGTTTTACTTTTGAACTTTTAATCAAAATGTTTTGAGAAATATATGTTTATCGCCAACAGCTTTTAGGGGAAAGAATTTGTTTCCTAGATTAATGTGAAACATGTTAATTTACATACACAGTTTAGATTATTTTATATAGTTTAGATTAGCACATTGTTTTATATTGACAAATTTGAATTGTTAAGTTATAATTGTAATTTATGTTGGGTTTTTCCTGAACTCATTCGACAAACTTATGTATAATATTCAAAATCTGGATTTTATTGTTGAACTTATAATTTTGAACCTAACTAACTATTCCTTCTAAGAAATATTGTCGTATTTTAATTAGAATTGTGCACGTATCATAATCCGGAGGAAATAAAATATAAATTAAATAAATCATTACTTGTCTAGAATAACATAGTAGTTTCTCAATATAAGTTTGAAAATTGACAGTAATTAAAAAAAACTCATCAAAATATAGTGCCTCTTGCATCTTGTGTACTCGTATATTCAAATTATTCATTCGGTGATGTTGATGTTAAAAAATGTGTTATAACTGTAGCACTGTACATTATGCATATTTGTGCAGATTATTGAATCTTACTTTTGTGTACGTAAGCTTATTTTTTATTTGGTTAAAAAATATGCAATTTAAGTCTAGATTATCAGGTACACTCAATTCTAAACTACACGATCTAAACAATTTTCTGGAACTTTCACGGCCCATTCGCTAGTAATAAATTAAGAAGACACATATTTAGTATTTAATTTAGTTATTTTCGTATAAGTACCTTAAAGTCATCAAAAGTAAACTTACTATCTGTTTTATTAAAATACAAAGAACAACTTTTTTGCATTAGTTCAAATTCCAATAAATCAAAATAATATTTTATAGTTTGGCTAAGTTTGAGACTTATGTTAATATGTGTTATAAATAAATCAATCTTACCCGTTAATTTAAATTTTTCTCAAGCAAACTATTTAAACACTTATAAAAAATGGTAATCATTAGGAGCATCCTAAATTTGCCTATTTCGTACTTATCATATATTGATTTAATACCTCGAAATTATACTAGTATTATCAATAAAATAATAAATTGTTAAAATTATCAATAACTCTTATAGTTTTATCCAATTCAATGTACGTATGTTATCATATTTTTATTACCGACCACGTTGCCAATCTAAAACCTTTTCATAAATACTCAGTTAACAACCACTTATATTAGCCGTCTTTGTTCAAGCAAAACCCGGTAAAATAAACCAAGTAATGGGAACTGCCTAGTGTTTGGATCCTATTTTATATTCTCAACCGATTTTTAAAATCTTTATCTTTTGCTACAGATACTTCTCACGGGGAGATCGTCGTAAAAGCAACCTTATAGTAATATAATACTGAGGAATTCCGTTAAGCATGTTTGATTCACCTCAAAGCGCACCCCTGCAGGATGAGATCTGATGTTCCATTGTCCACATTGTTAGGGGATGGGCAGAGCAGACACGAGGTCTCAATGCTCAATGCTCATCCCTTTCTCGTGACAAAGGGGTTCTGGGTCCCGAGGCCCGCCGAGTTCAACCTACTCAACTGTCGGTGGAGAATCTCTGACAACATGACAGTATCTTAACTATCCTGCAACTTCTCTACTCATTTTATCACTTCACAAAATTACGATATAATCAATTTGATTTTTAAAGAGAAGTAAACATCAATATTCGTTATTATATATATTTCATTACTTTTTATCCTGTAAGTAAAATATTTCGTGCGATTTTCAACTGCCACTATTTTATAAGATATTGGTAAAAATTCGATAACAATATTTAGTTTTGGATACTTTTCATGGTTTCATATTTGGATATTTATTTACGAAGAGAATAAATTGCCCTAAACATGTTTTTTTATACATTTTAAATATTGAATAAACATTCCACAATCATATATACTCGTATATGGTATGTGGAAAAAAGGCAGATAAATATTGTTTAATGTTTAAAATTACCTATCAATATTTTTCGTTCAATACTAGCTCGTACAAAACGACGGGATGTTTCATCAAATAACTCGAAACAGATCAAATTTAGTAAGAATCTTCATATTTTTGCAGTTTAATAAGTGTGAAAAAAAGTTAATTGTAAAATGTTACAAATTTTCAGACCACCATGCCTATTCACGTATATATAATACTAGTTTTACAATAGTATAACTCAAATACAATATTAACAATTAATAATTCGGATCAAAAGTTTATTTTTCGAATCCATTGTATTAAAAATGGTGAAAAAAGTGTAAATATCTGATTGGCGAAGGGCTCGTCATATTTTCATTATTTTCCAATTTTAAATATTCTTTCTTAATTATTGTAAATAAAAAGGTTTTGCTACAGATGTCTTAAAATGAATAAATATATGTAAAAATATCACTTCATTGTTTTATCAAGTTAGTTTAATTATAACTATATGGTGAATTTATTTATAGGAAATTCTAACACATTCATTATATAAATGTTTTTTTTTTCATTTTCAATATTCCCTATTCCTAAAACGTGAAAGTGCGTTTTTTTGTATTCATTTGAAAAATGTTGTATATATTTAATACATATTTTTGTTAACACGACTATTTTATTTAAAAAATATAAAACATCTGTGTCAACTCTAAACTGGACCTCATACCTTACCAAAAGTCATTTGTTAATTCGATTTTTTTTATTTTGATGGCACCGTGAGAAGTACACTCCCCTATCAAAATCTCAACGACTTTCTTCCCGAGATAAAACTTCTTAAAATAAAATAACTTGTATTCATTCATCTGGACGCTAGATGAAAGAAAAAACCTGTCTTCATATCAAGAATAGTTATTTCTTTGGTCCAGCGAGGACAGTCGTCTTGAATGGAGGACTATTTCTAAAGTATACGATTAAACTCGTTTGATCATGCATTATAATTCAAAATTTCCCCCGAAAATTCTAAATGACCAGTTCTTCCTTCCACATGTGAAAATTTAAGTAAATCTTTATAGTCTGGCCTAGAAGCGTGAATATTAATTCCTTGCATAGATTTTATATTCAAATTAGATTCATTTTATTCAAGGAATCGTTTACAGAAAAAGAATATATTCTCTTCTCGTTTTGGTTGTTGGGATACAGTTTTTTAATCATCTAAATAAATCAACGGTCAATTGTGATTTTGTAAGAAGTAAGTTTAGTCTAAACATTTTTCTCACCAAAACAAGTTAGATAAGGAACAAATTTAATCTATTCACAAGGAACAATAATATTCAAATATTTTTTCCTGATTAGTTGTATTACGAATTATCTCAATCTGTAGTTAATTTATACAATTTATAATATACACGATCATTTTTTGAGGTCTTGGGTATTTTTTAGCAAAATCTAACATTTTAAATGTTTCTGAGTTTAAGCCACATACCATACTATGTGTAAGCAATTATGATATACATCCTTAATTGATACTGCAATAATCTATATCTTTATATCTATCGATGAGCATCGTATCAAATTATCAGCATGAACTTTTCGACCTTTTTTAATCTGAATCAATCGATGAAAATATGTACCTGTTTCAAATCTTAGACTTCCAAGGAGTATTAGACATTTTTCCTTCGTATAGTATTATTCAGACTGTAACGACGTTACAAACATTTTGATAAACGTTTGATTGGAAAAAATCAATTTCATCCTTTTTTCATTCGTATAGTTTCCTTTAAAATATATGTACTGTTGATTTGGACATATTGAAGACCGTGGCCTGGATACAACATTGTATTCGAGCCCCTTAATCGAGCCTTTGAGTTTTAGAATCGCTGGAGCAGGCACGAAACTCGCAGTTTGTCATCCCACATGTTGACAATACTACCGCAAGTGAAGATGCAACAACACTAGTACACTCCTAGTGCACGTGAGTGTTTTACTATAGTTCGGAAATTCTAGGATGAGTCCTGTGACAGCTCACAAATTTGCCCCAATACAACCTTGTAACGATGTTCAGTAACTTTAATTATTTTATAAACTTTAATATAAGCCTCAATTCTAATAAATAGCAAGTTATTTAGGTAAATACATTACATAAGGTTGTATTGGGGCAAATTTGTAAGCTGTCACAGGACTCATCCTAGAATTTCCGAACTATAAACGAACTCTTACCGGCCAGGGATAAATTTTTTTTCGGTTACCATAGTGAATCGAACCCGAAACTCGCGGATATAAGTCAAACGTCTTACCAATGAGAGTATTCTATTTGTTATCAAAACTTTACATTCATTACTAAACTATTTAGGAAGCAAACCAATATATTGATGTGTACTTGGTAAATATTCATTGGCTTAAATACATTTGTGGCAAAAAAATAAAATTGTTTACTAAGGTTATAAGGAAGACTTTTCGAAATAATCTTTATATGTATTTTAATACATTTCTAATATTACACAAAATGGGAAATGCTATATATCTAAATCTAATATTACGCTAAATGTGAGCGATAAAACGTAACTGTCAACGAAGAAGTTTTATAAGATGAAATGAAAAATATTAATATTTACAATTATTGCATAGTAACAAATTTTCGTCTATTTATTTAATGAAACTTAAAACTAATTATTTGGTAAGAATCGTAAAATATAAATTAACTTTTTATATCATTGATGCAAACTATTAACAGAAATCATCAAATGTAAATTCTAGTGAATTAGCGTATCTAACACCTTATTTTTCAATAAAATATTAATTAATATTTAAAATCCCTTTTATCCATGATTTAGGATATATACTCACGGTATCAATTTTGAAGTATTCATATGTTTTTTATCGTTGCTTCCTCTGATGTTTGGACAAATGTTAAGATTATTATAAGGCATTTTAAAATCCCATGCTTCTAGTTATTAAACATCAACTAAATGGCGTTATACAATACGATAATCAAATTGTCCAAAGGTGTCTGGTTTGAATTGTCATCAATCAGTTTAGTTTCAAATGAAGAATTATAAATAAAATAGTAATCCATATTATATACTCGTATATTGAATATCAACTAAATGGCGTTAAACAATACAATAACCAAACTGGAATAAGGTTTCTGGTTTAAATTGTCATCAGTTTAGTTATTAAATTAAGAATTATAAATAAACTGATAACCTATGATACATTTTAGAAATAAACAGCATACCAAGATCTCTTAAGACTTTATGTCTACAAGACCAACAATAAATTCTTTTAAAAATAATTAAAGCCAGAACAGTCCACACTCTTTTGAGGATCAAAGCCAACAAGCTCATATCAACTGAGTGTTATTTTCAACCTTCTTACTCAGATTTTAGATCACATCGATTCTTAACTACATTTTGTATTCTGTCACATATATGACACCATATAAATAATGCGGAGGAGAGTTTTCTCTCTTAATGTGTATATATGACTCCATATAAATAATGCAGAGAAGAGTTTGCTCCCTTAACGTGTATATAACATATGACACCATATAAATATGTTAATGCAGAGAAGAGTTTGCTCTCTTAACGTGTATATGACACCATATAAATAATGCGGAGGAGAGTTGGCTCTCTTATCGTGTATAAATGGTCATTTTATTATTATTACTATAGAAACGTTTATCAAGTAAATATGTTACAAATATATTCAGAATTTTTTTCATTCACTGTCGTCATTTTTATAATTCCAATCAGCTCAATATACTCGTATAAATAAAACTTGAATTTTCAACTAGTATTGACTCTTAATTAACCTCTTCGGCCCCCGGGTATTATACTATATATACTTTGAAGTTTCTATCAGTGTTTTATTTAAGGTTGAATTTTTAATTTACAGGCGTATAGTGTTAGTCACACTATGTTAACAATTTAATCTATTTGTGCAATCTTCATACAAGTACTAGTATTTTAAGATATAAAAGCTGTGGTTTTTGCTGTCAGTGTTTATCATAAGTTTTCAAAAATAAGAATGAAGTTAAAGTTTTAAGCTATTTTGATAAATATATTTTTATTTTCCTCTGTAATAGTAACTTACTTGGTTGTTTAATAAGTTATTCATAAAAAATAGATTTAACAAGCACGTAAATATTAAACCATTAGTACTGACGTATTATAAAAGATCATACATTTTTAAAGGAAATTTCTAGTCAATTTTCTTTTACTTCAAATGCATTATATTTTTTTCTTTTAGTTTGAATTGACTCAAATTATATTTCACAAATATGAGATGTTGAACTGTAAATTAAGATTGGAATTTCAATAAAAATCTATGACCGATCAAATTACATGCTGAATTATACACGTTTAAATAGTTGAGAATGAACTAAGATAATTTTTACTTAAGTCCGAACTATAATCAATAGAAGGATAAAAAAAGAAACCATTAGCAATTCTATTAAGGATATACTCGTATTCAAGTCTTCTAAATCATTTTATAAACCTTTTTTGGTTATTTTGACCATTTAACTGGTTCATTTTTTTACAATCGATAAGTCATATGACAACTTCATTCTGGTCTGTCGAGGAGACTCTCTTCCTCTTATTCTATCCAGGTGACCGAATGATGTATAGGTTTCTTGTTCAAATATATCACATAAACACAATAAAGGTCTGTCTCATTCAGATCAAACAAACTTATGTAAGGATATTAATGTTTCTACAGTGTTTTAGTATTAAGGATAAATATATGAAATTTGTAATAGAGGAATGAGACACAGAACAATTCTTCCTCTATTTATTTCTGATTGAGCTAAGAAGGTCGTTTTCAAGCGAAGCCAGGTGAACCGCAAAATATGGTGGGCTTAATAGCAAATTAAATTGTATGAATACATCCAAGTGTATCTAAACATTTTAAGTGACTTTTAAATTACAGATAAAATCGTATTTTGTGATATTTACTTTTTTTATCCGTTCACAAAGAACTTGGTGTAAGCATAAAGTAAGAATATAAATGCACTGTGAATGTTTCAGTTTAGTGTGTTAGTATTAAGGAACTTGGTGTAAGCATAATCTAAGAATATAAATGCACTGTGAATGTTTCAGTTTAGTGTGTTAGTATAAAGGAATTTGGTGTAAGCATAATGTAAGAATATAAATGCACTGTGAATGTTTCAGTTTAGTGTGTTAGTATTAAGGAACTTGGTGTAAGCATAATGTAAGAATATAAATGCACTGTGAATGTTTCAGTTTAGTGTGTTAGTATTAAGGAACTTGGTGTAAGCATAATGTAAGAATATTAATGCAATGTGAATGTTTCAGTTAAGTGTGTTAGTATTAAGGAAAAATACATGAAATTTGTGATTAAGGAATGAGATACAAAAATGTTTCTCTCTTTTCAATCTAACAGAATTATCAACAAAATTAGTTCACAATTTTAAAAGTCATTTATTAATATAAAAAAACGTATTTGCTATAGCAAATGACAAAATAAATATAGGTTTATTGATAGCAACATAAAATGTACATATTTAAATACATTCCAAAATCACATATACTCGTACATCTCAAGAAAATACATTTAAGAAAGAAGCTATCAAAAGGTCCGGGCTCATTTCCCAACATTCCCCGGCCGAGATACACCCCACCAATATAGGGCGAGCCCAGCCGCAAGGACACCAGAAAATAAATAAATGGCAGAAAAAATTTAAAAAAAGTAAGATGTGATTGTTACAGCAGTGTTTTAGTATTTAGGACAAATATATAAAATTTGTTATTAAGGAATAAGACCACTTCTTCACAGGTCTTGCGTAGGAAAGCAGTTATGTAAATTTACAAAATGGATAATATAAGCATTATTATGCATTGTAATTGTAGACTGTACAGTTGGCCTTCCCTTTAAAAATATAGGAAATTTTAATAATATATTGCGAATAATAAAAATGTAATATATGCAATAGGATGTAATTTTGAGCATTATACGTATGTTATTAACTCATAATATTTAAAAAAGTCAATAATGAAAGGATTCCAAAATAATTTTACCCTTTAAAACTCTAGAGAGTTTTTCCTCATGTTTTAAGCTATAAAAAATATATGTTCGCATGAATGACATCTTAAAAAGTTTTAATGCGTTTGTTTTTTTTTTTTTTTTCTAAATACAAAAACCTTAGAATAAAAACATATGACAAAGGATCTAACAAAAGTGCAAGCTGTAATTATCACCTTTCATAACTACCAGAAACGTTCTCTTCGAAGGGTTAAGCAGACAAAAAATCATAACTACGTGTCAAAATTAAACCAAACTTTGCAATGATAAACTATAGAAAGAAATAATGAAGCGTTAAGGAAGCAACCTTCACACACAGTATTATTCAGAAACAGTCAAAAGTCTTTTGTGTGTTTTTTTTTCTTCATAAAACAGTCACAGTTTAAGAAGAATGACATGAATATAAAATATGTTCAAAAAGTTCACAAAAAGCTTTAGAGATTCACCCACCCATAGTTTACATTGTGTCGTTGAGCTACTTTTTTCCCTAACGCGTTGATTAAAAAAAAACGATTTACTACACATGACGACCTCCTTAGCCTTATTAATGAAACAAATGTCTTCCAGCACGGAGGTTATGGGTTCGATTCCCATTGGCATCAAAAAAATTTAAAAAGAGTTACAAATTGGTTTTCACTCAATGCTTATTTAAACATATTTCCGTTTAGTCGAAAAATAATGAAACGTAGTGAAAAATCTGCCAGGTTGTACTGTTAACAGTGCAATACAAAATAGTTTAGAAAGATGTTTCCTTTAAAAGGTAAGTTTATGATAAAATGTTGCGTATACAAATTGTCATGGAAATTGATGGTACATACATCACAGCGGAATATTCCAATCAATCAAAACGTGTACGTTTTTACTATTATACATGTATATCTGATTATTGGAGTAATATTATGGAATTGTGATAAAGCACTAAACGCACTTGATTCTATTGAAAAGATTCAAATATATAACAAAGAAATGTAAAAAATAGTTATCTGCATATTTATTGCGGGATGTTAAGAAAAGGAAAAGGATACATACGTACATTTTTTTATCCACTTTGCACGGATTTGTCCGCGGTACCGAGAATATATCAACAGTGTCATTCAGTTGGTTCAATATCTCTATACCACGCGTGACTGAGTGTTTAGCCATGATATTCGTCCTGTAAGTTGGTATGTAGAACATAGGGTGATTCCTTGCACGGCTATATTTATTGGGTACATATAAACTTAGTGCTTCTAGAATCGCGGAACAGTTAAAGCAACCTTGAAAACCTTAAGCAGGAATATCGCAATGGTTTCTTGCCTTCATATTTCGAGGTTTCTATAGTCACACGCCGTGAGAAGTTAAGACATGGTGAGCATATTTTGGGTAATCGCCCTTTGTTCTGTATCATACTCGTAGATATCTGAGGATTTTTTTTGTATTTGTTCTATATTGTTTTTATATTTGAGCTGATGAGGAGCCTAAACTGTAGATGCATATTCTAATTTGGTTCTAAGTAGATAATTATATAAGTTTCGAATGATGTCGGTACTGTAAAATTCTTAACATATCAGCACGCCGTGTCAACTTTAGCCTCCTTAACATACATACAACTCGTCATGCGCAATATTCTATTATTCATACTTCTCACTTAACCTTGTTTCAAAATCTGATGAATTTGATCCAGTTACTTTTTTCTACCTCTACCTCTTCCACGCACACCTTGCACTTCTGGTGTGTATACTCACTTAGTCTTTTTTTTCATCATTCATTCTACACATATGTCCGAACCATCTCAAAGTTCCTTTCTTAATCTTACTTAAAACATCCAATTTGTCTATGTATCCAGATGAAAAGATACTATACTATAACAGTAAAATAAGCGATCACGTGGATTATTAGTTTAAAGGAACCAATTTTCTGAGATTATCAAATATTCCAAAAAAATACATTTAATAAATTTAAAATGTATATTCGTATCACCAAAAAAAAACATCAAGAAGCTCTTTTTATTTTATCATTTAATTACAGATCACTTGAAAAACGCCCCTAAATGACATTATATTTATATAAATAAAAACAATTTTAATTTGAGTATCAAATTCATCTTACATATTTTCAATTTGACAAAACTCGTTCAATTGACATTAAATGCTTTTTTTTTAAACTTCACAAATTCATTATTTTGTCCTATGCCACAAAAGAATAAAGGAACAAAGATATGAACTAGCGATTTGGCATTCACAACAATTCGGGATTAAATATTTGCCGGGAATGACATTTAGCATAGCTCCCGGCACGCGACTCATTTAGATTGGGACGTTTTTATGCTTTACCGTGGGTAAACAATTGAATTCAGAAATCTTACTGAAAAGGATAAAAAAATCCTGCAGATTTATTTTTAAATTTTACAGATTGAGGATCACCCAAAAAATTTAGATACTATTTATTGTTTTTTTTTTTTCATTTAAACAAGTGTTAAAAGAAATATTAAAAAAAAAAACATTTTATAATTTTAAATTTCTACGTAATTTTCACAAATAATTTATTTTTCACTTCTAGTCATATAAATACTTATATATTTACTGTCGATTTAGTGCATTAATTTAATTTAATATTCTGTATACCTTTTGATTTATAAATTAAACGAAATTCCGAATCACCGATGGACTACGGATTGTTTTAAACTTTCATATATTAATTTATTTGATGTCGTTATTTTGTCTACATGGCTATACATGGATACATCTAGCTGAGTTATTGATATACAGTAATTTCTTCCAACTGACCAGCTTATCTTGGATACATTAAACGGTTTCATGTACAAATTATTTAATTTGTTTTTTATTCAAAATGTATTGCTTAAATAATACAATTAGCTATATAATCTACTGTGTTTATTTGAATTCCAAAAATATATAATGTGTTTAGCAAAAAATACCTCTTGAATATCCCATAAGTTAGACCATAAATTTATACATTAAAATTTCCCCATTTTTATCATTCTGAAAAAGAAAACCATTTATGGAATAAGGCGAATTAAAAAAGTTTATTGTTAACATTTAAAAATACTTAAAAATAACCAAATGAATAATATTTATCTACGTTCTTATTGAACAGTTTTTTATAATACTTACATACTACTTATAATATTTTTTATAATACTTACATACTAGTTATAAATACATATTTTAAAGTACTATTAGATAATATATAAAGAAAGGTTTTGTTTAAAAAAAATAGATAGTAATTATCCAAAAACTTTTGAGTTATTCCTTTGCAAAAACTACTTTAAAAATGTGTTTTTCGTGTTATTTGAATAGCATTATGTAGTATTGTTACCCTATTGTGAACGCATGAACTCAGCTCCAAGTTTTGTCAACGGAGAAATCAAGTACGCGGTTGCGCTGAATAGGGAACTCCGATGTGTCATAAAAAAGACAATATTACTTGCAGCATTTTTTTTCATTCTCTTTCTCCCCGAGACATTGAAATAATTGCTTTAAGAATTTAGAACTCTGGTTTATAATATATTCTACTTTATGAAAAAATACTTAAAATATATTAGTATTTTTCTTAATAAAAAATAAAATGAGCTCTACTTACATAAAACTGTTAATTAAATATCAATTCATACTGTCAAATAATATTTAATTATTATAAATATTTTGAATATTACTTAATTGAATTCACCAAAAATAAAAAGTAATTTGCGTGTGATAGTGTCTTTCTTCTTATTTGTCGTTATACTTTAATTGAATACATTATAACCAACCAGAAAAAAATCATTAAATTCAAACCATATTTGGACTATTTTTAAAAACATTGGGTAGGAATCATACCTTTTACCCCTTGGTCGGAACACAGGTGTTTTATTAACTAGGCCATGGAGGTCATCTTATTGCTTTATTTGCTTAAATGACAGTTCATAAAAGTATTTGTATTATAAAATGATAAAACCTCCGAGATCTAGTTCGTAAAATGCCCGTCTTCCAATTCAGAGGTTGTGAATTCGATTTTTATTAGTACCGAATTTTTTTTAAAAGTATTTCCAAAAAGTTCACTGAAAGCTTTGGAAATTTACCCACTCAACGTTGACATTGTGCCATTGAGCACTTTTTTTCACTATTGGGATAATTCCAAGTAAAAACGATTTTCGAAACATCGCAACCTCTATTGCCAAATTGGTAAAATTTATTTTAAAAAGGGTTGCAACCTGATTTCTACTGAAGGTCTGCTTAACATTTTTATAAAGGTTAAAATATATTGGCACGATACAATACAACACGATGATAAAATTAATACATAGAAAATAATTAATTCATCTTGTATATCTGATGAGAACCCTTAAGTTATAAATAATTACTTTTAATACCATTCACCCCAAACACATATTTTTATATTTCATCATTTAGTGCCCTAAAATATTTAAAATCGCATTAACTCTTGATTGCGGGTACGAATTCTAATTTAATTAATACAAATTATATTAATGTATTCGTCAATTTTATTTCAAATACAAAATAATGCATGCAAAAAGAATATAAATAATCACTTACCCACTAAGCAGTGCCCGAGTCCGAACAAAGTGTAATCCTGTCGGGGAATGTGTTTGGGATAATTTATTCCAACTGCAGACGCATTCTCCGGGAGTACCAGCCACACTTATTCCCGTGGCACGCGCCACCAGCCTCATTCATAGACCTGCTGGCTGCTGCCATCACATTAGTCTGATTATTTACCGAACTTGATTATTTCCCTTGATAATTATTTATTTGCTAAGCCGTCTGATTATTTATTTTCTTGAATAATCAATAGCTAATGGGTTCAGTTAAGAATTCCATTCTTAATTCATGATGACCTCCGTGGCATAGAGGATGCGAATTCAATTCTCGTTATTTTTTAAAGTTTTTCAGTGTAATTTTCACTTATGGTTTGCTTAAACACCTTTTTGGTTGGTGGAAAGAGATTGGCGTCTGGCAATAAACCCGCTTTGTACTGTATACAACGATAGTGTAATACGATACAATCCCTTTACCCATATAGTGAAACGCATATCTGCCAACTGGGGGTTGCAAATTCGATTCTCGATAGGGACTAAAATATGTATCTGTCTGATTTGTACACACACAGGTATTTTTCATATCATAATGGTTGGCTGGAAGATTTTTTTCGCAATAAACCCACTGGGTGGTTCTATATACAACGAAACTCTAAAAGGTACAATGTAATGCTGATCTGTGTGTTTAGAACTACTTGAGTAGGCACGGAACTCACTGTTCGTCATAGTGCGTGTTGCCAATACTTTCTCAAACGTGAAGAGGCAACAACACTTGCACTAGTCTAGCGCATGTGATTATTATTACATGATGAACTTTTTAACTAAACTGGAATTTCTTCTTCGAGTACCATCAGCAATCGAACCCAAAACCCCTGGTGGGAATCAAGCGTACCAACTAAGCCACGGACATTGGTTAAGATATTCACATTTAGTATCCTAATTGTTATATATTGATGTGTGATATATCATCACTGATGATTGATGTAGATGTGATGTTAATTATTTATCTTAATTGTCGATTCTTGGAGGGACAAATAATTTCTTTGAAATATCAATTATTTTATTAACTAGTTCATTATTTCATTTACTTGTCAATTAGTAGAATTAACTGCAGGATTATTATTATCCAAATGATTAAACCTCATAAATTTAAATGATCTCACTAATGTTGATGACCGGTATTAAGATTTGCGATGACTTCTGCTCCGATGATTAGCATAGATATGATAAATTATACAATTTATCTCGAGCAATGTAAATTGAATTGCATTACCAACACCTTCTGTAATTTCTGCCCTTGGGCATATTTCTGATTATTGTTCGAAGAAATTCTTCAATGAAAGGGCAAAAGCAAGAATCTGAGATATTTGTTATTTATCATCCACAAATATTGTTTTTTTTATATGTACTTATGTCATTTGTTTTATTTTTCTTTTGTATACGTAAGTGTAGTTCTGTTTTTCTAGATAAAATTTCTTACAACTGTTTATTTAAATACTAATTATTAAACACGCACATGTCCACTCGTTCAAGCTACTTGCATTTCAACACATTCACTCAGACATTTTTCATCCCTGCTGATACTGTAGGTGTATGACTAATACAATTTTTTTATTTTGTATTAATAATGTTTTTGAAATTATTTTTTTTAAAGTATAGTTGTTTTAAATTTCTTTATATAAAAGCTGCGGCCGTTAATAATGAATAATACAATAATATTTTCATTAGAACAATATTTTAAATAATTTATTATTTTATTTTAAACTTGCTTTCAATGACTTTTAAATTGGTTAATGATGTCAATGTTCAATTCATAGAAATCCATTTTTGGAAAAATAAAATTAAAAATATTTGATAGTTATATATATTTTTAATTAAATTAGTGACACTCTTCACTACATAATGGCCTCCTTAAATTACGGGTGAAACTTAGTGACTATCATTCTGCCTCTTTTATATAACGTATGTTAGTACTTAAGACATTTCTCTGATCAGCAATACGATCTCTCTGCACGTACTCGTATCATATGTGTTATATAGGTGACATGTTTACAATATTTTTTTATGTCTCTTGACATATATAAATGTATATATAACTATAATTATTTAATTCAATTTATTAATTCTCAAAAAATGTTGTTTGAAAATATTGTACTTCAAAGCAGCATTTTGCTAGTTTAAAATTGTTATAATAACAGCATGAGTATCAGAACCTTTGGTAATTACAAAAAAATATTTTCATGTTAACTTTTGTATAAAAATAAATATTCCAAGCGATTCAAATTATCGTTATTTAGATAAATCTAAAAAAAGTGGATTTGTGAAAAAATATATATGAGACTTCCATGTTTTCTTATTCCTGCCTCATTGTGTGATATAATACTTGCCTGTCTATCATACACACGGCACTCATCTCTCACTTTTCAACCAATTATCAAGATATATTTATTGGAACTGAGTTATTATATTTAGTTTATCTAAACTATAGGTAATCTCTGGAAATTATCGAACTAAAAATATAGTTTGTTTGTCATTTGTGCACATTCTTTTCTGATGTCGTAGGTGCTTTTTGGTAAAATAATAAGAATGTTTCGAAGTATCTATCCTTTGAAGCGTAAAACTTCGTTTTATATTTGATAAAAAATTCACAAGAGTGAAGAAAATATTTTGAAAGAATCCTAAACGAAGCACAATTTATATACTAACTAATTGATAACAGAACTTCTTAAATACGAGTATTTTAACTTTTTTTATTCACCTGATATACTGAAAACCTTCCGTGGGCTCGGATGATTGTTCGATCCCCATCCTGGATTAGGCGGGTCGGAGTGATTCTGTGGATGTTCACGCATGCCTGGCCGCCACACACGAAAGGTCATCCTCAGCCTGGGGTTACCCGCCCCCCGCAGCACCACGGCCGTCCATCCTGCGCCTGATCAGGACACAAGACGGCGTCACTCCTTGGATCCTGGCCCACTTCATGATTCCTGACTGGCCAAATTATTTTGCCATCACGACCACGCATGTTTGAAAATCCGAGAATTATTTAGAGCGATTTCAACCAAGATCAATCTCTAAGGGTCTAATCTCAAGAAATAAATATATATGTTTAATAAATAAAGGCTTTAAAACATTTTTTTAATTGAAATTCTTTCGTAGCATAATTAAAAATACTATTTGACCGACTATTTATTGTCAAAATACTTTTTGCTGACAACCAAACTACTCGTATCATTTGAAAACAATTTTTTCAACACACTATTGTATTTTTTTGGATTTTGTGTGACAATGTCGATTGTACCTTACTTTAAATTAACTAGCGTGACTGAAGCTTTACGGCAGAATGACGTGTATAAAAAATAAATTTTTGCTCATTGTATATATAGTACATAATTACGAGTAAATGACTTTAAATATATTTATTTCAATTTAGCAAATGACTTTAAATATATTTATCTCAATTTAGCAAACAAGCCAAATAATAAGGGATCAAACGTAAAATTATTTTTTAAATATTGGCAAGAAAATGTTTCGTGTGCTGATTACATATACTCGTATAGGGTTACAACTGTCAAGAAGTTTAGAACTATAGCATGTGAACAAAATTGTGAGTAAAGAGTGACAATAACTGCAATATTGTAAAAATTATTCGTTGAAGTTACAAATGTTTAATAATTGGGCATTGAAAACCCAATATTTCATTTCAATGTGTATACTTATGTTATGCCGTTGGGGATTGCGTGATCATGTTTTGTATAAGTATTTATGACACTAATTAAGAGAATAAAAAAATGAAAGAAAGAACTACGCAAGGTGATTCATTGATGGGAAAAATATAAATGCAAGAATTTTACTTATCTACGGAAAATTTATCCAACCGACAAACCTTATTGCGTAATCCAAAAAGTTGACGTGAAAGAATGTTGGAAAAGGCGATGGATCGTCAAGAAATATAAAGGAACATCATCGAGGAAACAAAGCTCTTAATGATTGGCATCGCCATCAGAGATGAGGAATTTAAAATATCGAATGAGCATACATACCTCAATGGTTTATGCACCAAATCTAATAAAATCGCCATCAACCCAGTTTATTACACGATTCAATTGCATCAAAGAAATCACTCGTTATAAAATATAATTAAATATAAACCAATAAAATGTGGGGTGGATCTTTTTTGCATATAAAAAACAAATTAGTTATTTATTTATTCCTGTTTATAAGTGTATAATAATCTTGATTATTGCGTATTATTTTTTTATTTAACACGATGAAGAATTTTTTAATAAAAAAACGTAATTATATTATTTTTGATGTACTTATTTTGTATACATCAATGATTTTTTAATTCAATTATATGATCTATGTTTGGTTTTTTTTTTTCAATTTTGTTAATAATGATCATTTTTATTCTGTGATAAGTTTTAAGGTTTATTTGATTGCAGTTTTGCTTTGAACTTTGTTTCATTTTTTGGATATTTTTTATGGAATTTCGATTGTCAGTAAAGTTACATAAAGTAAAAGATTATCCATTGACTTCAGTAATACTATAAATAACAAGTAAGAGTAAAATTACCATAACAATAATCAGCAGACTTGCGAATATCAAAAACCCCCGTAGTTAGAGTCACCATAAAATTAACTAAGATAGTTTAATTTCAATGAAATAATATCACATTTTTAAACTAACTTATAATAACCCGTCAATATTTTTTTTCAATATGACGCTGAGTTTGCTTTGTATTGCTTCATATTGTCGACGCTTCTCTAGTCTCGTTTTCTCGCTGTGATTGACGCGATTGTCTCTTCGTTTTAGCATCTGCCGCTATTTTTGCGCTATCTTATCATTATGATCTATAATAATAAGGTTAATACTTTAAATTAAAATTTCGTCTCGAAAAACAATAAAAAACATACATTTTTCGGTTATTTTAACGAAATAATGAGTTAAATCCGTTTCCGAAATGAAAAACTGGATATCTTGAATATGAAGAATTTGAATTAAACAAAACTCAAAATAGAGTATATACTCGTATCTTATTGACAGAAAACTTTGTATAAACTATTATTTATTAACAACCCATATTTATTTATTTACAAAACGACAGTATAAAGTGAGTGATATGTGAATCTAATAGTTGAGTGTTAATATAATAAATGATAGAAGAATCAAGTCGTTTTAATATTATATTATTCTGTTCAACAGTCAAGTCATATATTATATGGTATATCTTCATAATAAATGGAAAATAAAAATGTGGAATATTAACAATTATTATTTAATAACTATGACATTATTAAATCATGACATAATAATTATTGAACAGTAACAAAACCTAATATTATAAACGGACGTAAGTGCTACCGATTTACATAGTTTGAAGATATCAATAATAATAGAAACTATTTCAATTGATATTACCGTTCGTAATTCACTGGTATGAAAAATCTATAACTTATGTTATAAAATTTTCAACAATTAAAATATTACATTTTTTCGACCTTCATCTTCTTAGGTTTATCCTGGAAGGGTTGAGGTTCCATCGCCTGTCTAACATTCGGCCACCTGACTTGTCCTGTGCCAGCTCGGTCATTGCAATCTATTAAATACTCTATCTCATTTAAATAATTTATATAAATTAAATTAATGTTACGACTTAATTTTCTCATAGTTTTTTTGAGTAATTAATTGTATCGCTATAAATAATATTATTTTTGCGCATTCTGACTTTATTAAATTTCTAAATAAGGTCGAGAATCAAATCTCTATAATCAGTAGGACAGCGTAATTATTCTAAAAGTTAATTAAAATGGTTTGGTAATTGTTTTGGAGATGGTGCTACTATTTAATTACTAACCGGTTTGGGCATGTTGATGTATGGCGGCAGCGGCGGGCAGCTGGATATGAGTGTGGGTGTCCTCACAAATTCCAACACCACCGGGGATTTGCATTTCAGGTGCCCACCAGTCTGTTGCCATCATATAGCCACTGCTCTTCACCAAAAGAGATTCGCCAAGTAGATATCTAATTAACTTATAAGTTACCGAGTCTCACCACGCTGTTTAAAGGCATATTTGGGCAATGTATCGTTTTAAATGGTAATAAATCCTTAAGTTGCAACCCTTTTTGATATTTTTAAAAGTTTAAGACTTTATCTGAATCACGAAATTCACTAAAACCTGGCTTAGTTTATATTGCCATCAAGTTAACATTACTTCTTGTATAAATGATTTAAGGAATCACTAAACTGTCTTTTGACAATCTAATAAAAATTATTACTCCGAATAATGCGCATTTTCTGAAATGAAAAAAAAACACCTGTTAACTGTATAGAGCTCTTGGAAAATATAGCATCCGGAGACCAACTGTCTTGGTCTTCTTAGAGATCACTAAAGAAACTCCGAGTATAGGTGACTAGATACAAGGTAAACATGCAAAGATGGGGTTTATTGAACAACGAAAGTAGCACTGAATATGATTGTGTGAATATAATATACACGACTCACAACACATGTTAGTTTGTCCAAACATCAGGACTACACATCCTAAGCAAGATCTATCTGGTTGGTGCGAATTATAGGGCGATCTTTGTTGCCTCTTCTGAAAAAAAGTGGCATAATTGATGATCCGGACAAGAAAACGAATTAATTGAAATTATGATCAATATTTTCTTCAATTTCGCAAATAACTTTATGATTTCCAACAGTTCGTAGGAGGAGAAAACAATCAACAACCATCCATGTTGTCTAAACTGAATCATGATTATTCAATGATAATTCCGCCATTCTCTTTATACAACATACAGGCAAAACACCCAAGTCCATTTCCATTGCATTTCAGTACAGATCAAGGTAACGTTTGAAATCGACGGGTATTTTTTTGCTACTCCTGCTTGCCAAAGCTATCACCGATTATTTATAATAAAAATTATGTTCGAGACATCGCCATTTCATATCAAAACGTTTGGTAATATTCCAAGTACGAGGAAAATATACCGATATAGCACCAGGGACCGTAATTTAGTCATTTAATACATATAGTATGTGTGTCGTCGAGTTTCTGTTGAAAAATAGTAGCTGCAAGATTTCGAAAATAGATATTTTTTTATAATTATCATTAAATGACCAGTGTAAATTAAATGGTTATCTGGTGAAAATTGTATTGATATGTTTTACTGGAAACACTATTGTTACACAATCGCAAAATATTTAAGTGTCCATATATACACATATTGGAACGGGTTTCAACTTTTAAATTGAAATGTCTCAAAAAGAGTTAAATACACGTATTATATTAGGTACCAATTTGTGTCAGAAACCTGACAATATTTACATGGATTTTTAACGTTTACGATGAACGTGGTATTTTATACACTTTTTAATGCCAATTTATTTATAATAAATTAACTGTAATCACCAACGAAAACTTCTATTGGAATGTTAGCGATGCGATATGAAAGCATAAAAAGGTTAAAGCAATAGGTATTGCAATATATTAAATATATTAGGGAAATGTAAGGTGTTTGAAACAGGATGGATACGCAACACAAGCCTTGATTTTTAATTAAGATGTACTTAAGTGTAACAAAAATTTTATAATAAAAAAATTGTGGAAAATAGCATCTGAAAAAACAAAAGTTCTCTTAATAATATATAATTACAAAAATAACATATTTAGGGGAAAAAGTCTTAGTGTTACAAAAAACAGATTTAACAGAAATAACATAAATATATAGTTTCCTTCTTTTTTTCTTATTTTTATAATAAAGGCAGTATTTTTTTTCGCCAGTGTCCCAAAATTGTAGACAAGAACTATTTAGATATAGTTTTAAATTCATGTTTTTAGATTCAATAATATGAGACCAAAATCATCTGTTACGATGTGACGTTAAGGCTTCAAATGAATGTATTCTATGCTCAACAAACATCTCGCTCGCACTACATATAGCGTTTTATGGAAAAACTGACGAAAAGCATTATTGTATCCAACGTTCATTTCGTCATCGCATCTTCGTCCATTTCATCATTGTCTAATTGTGCCATATTTCTACTGAATCTGTGTTTGTAAATATAGTATACAATAAAAAGAAAACAGAATGGAAATCATTTTGTAAGGAATAACTATATAATTAGACAGCCAGAAATAAATACAATATCAAAAGACTTATTCCAAGTTTTATATACATATATTTCCACTGCTTGGATTATCATTTTGTCTTGCTGGACCATTAATTATTTGACAATGATTTTCAAATGAAAACAATATAGCTCTATAGTGTTAACACCATTTTTTAAGTACTTTTAAAATATGAAGTATTTTTTTTTTCAGTACTCATAAAATAAACATAAAAACAAGTTCAATATTTATCTACTTCCTTAAATAAAATTAAACACCAGCAGTTTAGTGTATTTTTTGGTCGAATGCTCTCATGACCAAAAAAAACTTCTCCGAAATAGTTTCAGTGAATGCAGGAAATCTGGTTCGAATCGGATGAGCATAGTATTTCTAAACAATGACGCAAGACGTGAAACCAGGTCAGACCCATCCTACAGTTGGCAAATCAGGTGGAATCTCTAGCGAAGGATGGTCTGACGGGTTGATGCTCCGCGTCTAATGCGATTACTGCTTACACCCATAATAATAGTGAAGTGATGGTACACCGATATCACATAAATATATGTAATCCTGAACGATGATTTATACATAATTAATAACAAAGTATTTGTACCGAAAAACTATACTTACTGTGTTGTTTTACACATTCGACGTAAACTGTACAACCTGGTGGGTTTATAACCATGTGACAATATCTTCCATCTAACTAATCTTAAGTGAAAATCAGTTGGAACCCTTTTTAAAAAAGTCGGGTACCATCGAGAATCGAACAGACGGAAACTGAGGTTATCGTTTAATAATGAGATTTTTTTTCCACAACCTTATTCTTACACTTAACTTGTGTTTTTGTAATATTTTAAATTTATTTATAAAAGTAGGTTCAAATCCTGAGTTAGAGCGTCCTTTAAATGAGTCTGCTGGCTAAACAGCGCAATATACATTATCAATATATAAATAATATTATCTCCTTGTCTACGTAATTAATACTAAAAGTGTTTATGGATTTCTTGTTAAAATAGTATTTTAAAGTTTTGTCGATTAAATTTTGTCCCAAATTGGATAATTACTTCTTAAACCTTTATTATTGATATCTTGTTTTGGAAAATATGATAGTATAGACCTTTTGCAATGGTTAATACATCGCCAATTTCGTTATAATTGTAGAAAAAAAATTAGAATGCATCCATCACGATTCTGAAGTAAATACATTCAATGACGGGGAGGCGAGACGTCCCGGCACACAAAACATGATTATGGAAAAGAAACGGAGTAACCTATCTCACCTTTTAGCGCTTGACATTCAAGACGGTTTGTATTCAAAATATGCTCTGCGTTTGTAATTGATACTATCCCTGACCAAATATCGATCACACTGGTCTAATCACAAACAGAGACCAAAGTGTTTTTTTTTTTTTAAATAAACTGTTTAAATTTTTTTTCTCAATAATTTCTGAAGTATCAGTATGACTTACGACATAATTTCAACGTGCGACGACCTTTATGACTCAGTTGGTAAGACGCTTGACTTCTACCCGGGGGTTTTGTATTCAATTCCCAATCCTAACCAACAAAAAAAAAGTCCCAGTCTAGTAAAAGAGTTTGTCTGTTAACACTACTGTGTCGCACTAGACGTGTGCGAGTATTGTTGAATCTTCAAATGCCAACACGTACAATGACGGACCAAGAGTTCTGTGCCAACTCGATTAGTTCTTAACCCAAAGGTGCGATTGCAGAGGCCGAATACAATGTTGTCTCTAGGACAAGCTCTTCTATGTATCTGAATCACGATATATTAAGGAGTACTCTACCAATGTTTCCAGGGCAAGCTCTTCTATGTATCTGAATCACGATATATTAAGGAGTACTCTACCAATATCTCCAGGGCAAGCTCTTCTATGTATCTGAATCACGATATATTAAGGAGTACTCTACCAATGTCTCCAGGGCAAGCTCTTCTATGTATCTGAATCACGACATATTAAGGAGTACTCTACCAATGTCTCCAGGGCAAGCTCTTCTATGCATCTGAATCACGATATATTAAGGAGTACTCTACCAATGTCTCCAGGGCAAGCTCTTCTATGTATCTGAATCACGATATATTAAGGAGTACTCTACCAATGTCTCCAAGGCAAGCTCTTCTATGTATCTGAATCACGATATATTAAGGAGTACTCTACCAATGTCTCCAGGGCAAGCTCTTCTATGTATCTGAATCACGATATATTAAGGAGTACTCTACCAATGTCTCCAGGGCAAGCTCTTCTATGTATCTGAATCACGATATATTAAGGAGTACTCTACCAATGTCTCCAGGGCAAGCTCTTCTATGTATCTGAATCACGATATATTAAGGAGTACTCTACCAATGTCTCCAGGGCAAGCTCTTCTATGTATCTGAATCGCGATATATTAAGGAGTTCTCTACCAATGTCTCCAGGGCAAGCTCTTCTATGTATCTGAATCACGATATATTAAGAAGTACTCTACCAATGAAAAGGAAAAAGTAATATTTCGGCATTCAATTTCATACTTTTTTATTTACATGATACCCTTCAACATATCGAAATAGATCATTCGAGCACATTAAAGAGTCGCGGTTCGTCATCGCACACGTTGGCAATACTGCTCCGCACATGAAGAAGTAATAACACTCGCTCAAGCCTAGTGCTTCTTATTTTAGTACATTTTCCAAACAAACTATTTTACCAGGCAGATCAATTTTTTTTTCGAATAACATCAGCAATCGAACCCGAAACCCGAGGTGAACAAACATATTACCAACAAGGCCACGGATATCGTCAAGATTTCATAGCGATAACTTTCTAAATCTGCAACAATATTATAAGCAAAGTATAACATATTAGTAAAAGGCATGAGGGAGAAAGACATAGAAAAGTATAGTTGAATAAAGTGTATTAAAAAAATTAAGGAAATTTAATAAGTCAGCAAAATCGCTGAACCTTTATGAGAAAGTGTATGGACATAAAAGAGGCGAAAGATATATGGCGCGATCGGAAAGTCTTGTATTATCTCCTCTCTGCCTATCCTGACAGGGACAAATGTCACAATACACATTTTTTATTAAAATGTGTATTGTGACGGGAGTATAACTTCCACAAGTTATATCTACTTGATTTTCTTTTTATGTATAGAAATTCAATAATACAATATGAATTATTTTTCTTCTATTTCACTACAACCACCTCATCCATCTTAACCACCTCCTGCGTTACTTACATCTTGTTTCCTATCTTGGATTCATCCGTAAATATTATTTATTTTTGTCTGATTCTTAGTCTGTCCATACAGCTCGGACTCTGCAAGTTTTTACTTCATAAAACATCACAAAAACGGCGCATTTCTTACGTCAATATATTACGAACCCGATATGAATGGAAAAAATGCAATCGGCAATACAGGAATCTATAAATTCGTATAAAGTGGTTCACAACTATTTTTAACGTCCAAGTGAAAAAAATGACCGCAGTGGCCTGATTGGTAATACTATATTCCATCTGGGAGCTTCGGGTTCGATTCATAATGGTACCAAAAAAGAGTCCTAATCTGGTTAAAAAGTTCGTGTGGTAATAATACTTTTCACGCACCGACCATGTGAATGAACGTTGTTGCCTCTTCTCGTTCGATAGTGTAGTCATGATGAATCGCGAGTTCGTGAGCCTAACACAATCTTGTCTCCCGACCACGCTCCTCATTATGTTTGAATCACCAATACAAATAAGTTGAAAGGCATAATTTGAAAGAAGAAGAATAAAATAGTGTCAATGATACGACTTTTTAAATTCAATTCGAGACAAAGTGATGGTTAGTTTTAGTTTTAAATTATTTTTCTTTTAACTTCAAGTTTAATTGAAAATATGTTAAATGAATCAATGTACTATTCATCACAAAATAGCGCTGTATAAAACATCAGATATTTAACTTCAACCACATAATTACTTTATCCTTGATATTAAGATACTAATGGGGTTAATTATGTATAAAATAATTATTATTTATGAAATTTAACACAAATTCAGAACTGTATTTTTATTCTATTTTTGTATTTTATCACTAAAAACAAACTTGCTGGCTTGATATTTTTGCACTTAACTTATCGAAGCATGCTTTTATAATATATATCCGTGTTTATTGAATAAACGCATGCTTATTTAATTGACGATCTTTGTCGTCTTCTTCCTAGGGCGACTGTCTCAATTCAGGAGTTGTAGATTTCATTCCCATTTATTAACCCAGTTTTTTTTTAATAGGATTCTTGTCTTATTTTCACTTAAGGCCTCTGCAACATATTTTTAAGTTGTTTGAAAGAGATCGCCACATGGCAATAAACTATACAGGCTATACTGTATATAACACAATCACAAATAAATCTAAAAAATACATTTCATGGATTTGATCCTTTTCGCATGCTATCTTCCAATTAATACTTGAACTATCAATTGAGAAGCACTGTTCTAATCTACAACTTTTTTTGTATATTCGCCATTTAGAGAAGGGATCTGATATAGATTCATGAAATCTCAAGGGAATAATGATAGATCATTGAAAAACATACTCATCCGTTAATAAAAAGATATCCTTGTAGAGCATCATTAAGTAAGATTCTGAGAGCGGTGTACATTGCACCCCGCTGCACGGCAAACAAGGACCCCGGGGGGCAAGTCGGCCGTGCCTCCGCCCCCTCCCGCGTCTCTGCAGCAGCCCGCCCCGCGACCTTCTCAGACAATCTTTGTGGATCTTTGAGCTTCTTGGATATTTTTTTCACTCATTCAAATTGCTATATCAAATTTATGATGCATGTTATTTTTGTTATAGTTAATATTATATTTACAATATAGAAAATATTTGGCCTAAAAAAGCTGTAGGATAGTAGAAACTGAGATCTAATGATGAAACTAAAAAAAATACCAGCGTTACAAGTATTGGCATGGATGGACCATGTTAGCAGATCTCATTGGACATGGTCAACAGAGACAAAGAATTTTAGACAATATCTAGGGAAGCTGGGAGTAAAAAGAAACTGGAAAGAAAAGTCGAGTGACTGGTGATCCGAGACGCTAAAGCTCTATGTGAGTTGTACGGCCACCTGAGATAAGTGAGCAGAGGACATCCGATGAAGTACCCAGGGAAATAAAGCAACAGGGTGCACTTGTAAGAAGGCTCAGCACAAAGCAAGTAATCGCATTGAAATGAAATCGAAGTGAATGATTTCTGTGTTCCCAATATTTGGGAACAATACAGCTTACACTTTCATTATGTGCACATCCTCATTTTTACAAAATACGAAATTTAAAAACAAATATTGCTGAATACAAGTTGCAGTTAGAGATATCTTTGATCGAAAATACTTTAAATCTTTTTTATATTTTTTATTTCGCAAAATCGATTATATTAAATAGAGAAACTGAATTTTGGAGAAATTGAGAAACTGAATTTGTGAAAATCATTAGATACGCACCATTGTTTTATCGCTAGTGATGTATGTCATATGTTGTACTATTATGCTGTTGAAACACGTCTCCTAACTCTGCCGTCATAAATGGGACTCGTAAGGTCAAACAGAGTGCAGCCAAGTATCTCCTCACCGCAGTCAGGACGACAGAACCGGTGACTCCGCCGGATGCTGCCCGGAGGACAAGTGGGAGAGAGGTAATTTAGAGTAATCAGCCAAACCTACACGGGATCCTTCAATTGGACTTAACCTCATTAGCTCTCCTAGCGCTAGACACACTCCGGCCAGCAGGACTTCATCAAGACAATGAAGATGAATAACTGTGTCTCTCTATCGAGGGTATGATTCCTCCGATCATCATTTTGCCTGGCCATTTTGTGATATTGCGACTTGTTATTATGTCATTGGAGATTCTGGCCTTTTGTGTGGCATCATATCTTCATGAAATCACTGTATAAATAAATATTTTAATTTTTACACGAAATAAAAGCAAACATTTTAATGTTAGCAAACAAAGTGAACCTTTAGTATTTTTAACGAAACTACATTTTTAGGAATCAAAAAACTGAACTGCCTTTATTCTGTTTGGTTTCCTTTCATGTATATTATAACATCAGTTTTTTTTATTCCGGCCCAGATTACCATCCATCATACCTTAATTCCACGAGGAAAAAAATTAAAACTACGAAGAGAAAAAAATTATAGCGAGAATGGTAAATAATTCCTGCACAGCGCCTCCAATGCCGAACGAGTCAGGGTCCAGAACATATATCGTAACCCCAAAGATTGCTCGTTTAGCCTCGATACACCCTTACTGTGCATCCGACATTTCAGATGTCTTTGCACTGACATCACCCCCCCCCCCCCCCCTTTATTGATTTATTTTAATTCCAAAACATATATCATCATCAAAATCAAAAGCATTAGAATATGTGAATAGATATTTCATTCATGATTAAGGGTTTGCTCCATATTATTGTTAGGTTTATTGTTTTTTTTTATGTTTTGAGTGCATGAATTATGCGAGCGAATTTTTGTTTATATTTTTTCTACACGGATTTATTGTGTAGGTATTTGTTTTTTTAGAGTCCATCCACGCGCGAGATATAGCCCTGGGTCTTGGCCTACCGTGCGCTTGACTATGCGGTGGTATGTGTGTGCTTCTATTGATTATTATTTTGTATAAATCAGGTTAATATTCTAATACACATATTTTTTAATATCTATAATATGCGTTTTATTTTACTCAAAATTTTAATATGTATTAGTTTAATGGCCAAAATCGATCGTAAATTATAAAAATCTAAAATAAAATTACTGACCAGGACGAATATTGATTTCTCGATTAACAGCTTCCCGCTTCCAGTTGCTCAAACATATAGCATTATAATCCTTCAAAAAACCATTCAAGTATCTCAAATTCTATCCGCCGACATGATGACAGATAAATCAATAACCTCGTGATGGTCATCCATTTCGAAGATTTTAGTCCATTCTGTGAATGTATGATGCCAATGCATTTATTGTGATTATATTGGTATATTTCACATTTAAAAAATGTTATTTTTTATTACGGGTCGTATGCTAAATAGAAAATAAACTACAATAAAGTGATCCTACTCCTAAACTCGACGGTAACGTCAGATTACTTACCTAATTACACTTATCATAAGAGCATGTGACCTACATAGTCAGAAACTTGTCTTCTAGTCTGAGGGTTCTGCGTTCGATTCTCGTTGAAATTCAGATTTTTTTCTAAAAAGAATTCCTGCTTCGTTTTCACTTAAGGCCTCTTTAACATATTTTTGGATGGTTGGACGACCTCTTTGGTCTAGTTGGTATGACACCTGTCTTCTGACCCGGAGGTGGTGAGTTCGATTCCCGCTGGAAGTCAATTTAAAAAAAAGAAAGGTTTTCAATATTTCACTTAAGGTTTTTACTCAGAAATATATCTCGGGATGGTTGGAGGAGATTTCCACATGGTAATAATCATATAAGGTTGTTCTGTATACTAAAAAAGTGATATATATATATATATATATATATATATATATATATATATATATATATATATATATATATATATATATATATATATATATATATATATATATATATATATATATATATATATATATATATATATATATATATATATATATATATATATATATATATATATATATATATATATATATATATATATATATATATATATATATATATATATATATATATATATATATATATATATATATATATATATATATATATATATATATATATATATATATATATATGTATATATATATATATATATATATATATATATATATATATATATATATATATATATATATATATATATATATATATATATATATATATATATATATATGTAGATGATTCGCTCGGGCGCTATTATAGCTGCCATACGTGATATGTTTAGTATTGGTGGGTTCCATACCCGAGTTAAAACGCCCTTGAGTAGAGTTTGCTCTCTAAACGGCGATATATGTTATAAAGTTGTCAATTGAATTGAATTGGAAAAGATTTCTGCATGGTAATAATAAACTCGCCAATTTGTATTCTACAACGAAAGAGTAATGCAACTTGGATAAGTATAACTCTCCTTTTCAAAACACTAAGGGGTAAAAAAGGATGGATTTGGCTTGATATGGTTATGTATTATGATTCAAAGTGCAAAAGTACTAACTCATGAATGTGAATAAAACAATTTGAATTACTTTCTTGTATCACCTTTTATTTGTATATTAAATAAATTTATTTTGACTTTTCAATTTTACAGTAATGTTTATAAATCCCTTCCTTGCCTAACTAAGAGTATAGTCTTCCTAAAGCACAAAACAAAACAAAATTACGACCCACACATAAAAAAACATACTTAAACAGAAGACAAATTAAATCCTTTCATAATCACAATACATCGAGAAAGAGTATTTAAATCAGAAACCAATAATTTTAAAATACTCACGCACTGATTTTTAGAAACCAAAAGCTTTCATAAATCCATAGAAATTAAGGAAAGGGAAACTGCAAGTGAATTAAATCTTAAAGTTCTGAAAAGGAGACCAATTTAAAGCAATAAATCACGGAGGTTCCAGTATTTAAGGAGACTTGAAGTTAAACAGTTTGAAGGACTGAGCTTATATACTCGTACATTATTAAGGTTTAATATTCATAAAAAAAACCTTGACAGGAATTTAAAAAATAAACTCTAAATGTATGTTTGTGCGACATCACCTCGTGAGAAAGGTTGCATCACACTGGTGGGTCTTACTGGTCTGTGCCAAAAGAGCTATTCGGTTGGCCGTCAATGACCCTTGAAGATGAGTAGCGGTTGCTGAAGACAAATACAACGTTATGTCAAATATTTATCTTAAAAAATACCTGAACATTCTCTCGGCGGTGTCACATTTCTTAGCTCCTAGCGAATATTCTCAGTTTAGCAGATGTTTGCCCTGCGTAGTGGATGTTGTATGCTGTATGCCGTGTCGCTGTGTCTCTCGCTTCCATTACATCACATATTAAATTCGCTACGATGACTTAATTATGCAAAGCTAACGCTGTAAACAAAAGGTGCGGGCTAATGAAAGTACAAGCGCTTACAGCATCCTGATTACGTCAAATCGTATGTGTGTATTATATGTCAGAAATATTTAACAAAGATATATATTTACTCGTATATGAAGAGTTTCACACTATTAGTTCGAGCATCGACAATACACGGTCTAGAAGACGAACGCTTGTATAGCATTCGCAAGTCACAGATTTAAGATCTAGAATTTAAATGTTAATAATAAATACAGTTGATGGACTTCACTTTTATGTGGTACTCATCTTATAAAAAATATAATTTTTATTTTGTAAACTATAAGTTTTTGATGAATATTCATAATTATTTTTTTAATGAAAAAAAATATGTGAATGCTCATAGAGCGAAATGCAACTATGCCATAATTTGTTATAGAGAACATAATTTTATTTAAAATTCATAAAAAATACGAGTATTTATAACCAAGAAATAAATCCAATTGAAATTATTTGTTTTTTTTTTCGTTTCCGGTTATTCCAGAACATGGCAATGACATGTTGATTTAAGTGCTGGTTTCATCTCGTAGTAATCGATACGTGAAAACAAAAAATACAAGCTTTTGAGACAGTGGATAATTTGAGAAGTTAAAAAGAATGAAATACCACGGAAAATATTTAGAAGTCCAATTAAAGATTATATTTGAAGCGATAAGATCTCTTACTTAATACATCAGCTATAATCTTACTGAACACATCACCCTTAAGTTCACATTCTTCCTTAATCATTCCATATTACGTCGTACACTATCATTCCGTGTATTCTTCTCAATGCACGAATTACTACAGCATTTATTCGGCTCCTTTCAATATTGTTCTACTTTCACGTTTCACTCCCATACATCGAATTGGAACGATAATATTGCTGTGGATTGTATCATCTTAGCAATTAAATCATTAATTTTGATATTATTCGGATTGAGTACATTTTAGTGCCCCATTGACTTTGTTTCCTATCGCTAAACGCCCTTCGCTAACCCAAGTAAATAAAATATAAACATGTGAGTAAAATAGAAAATCTAGGGACTACATAAAATAAAAGTCTGATGGCCGCTTCAAATTTTCCTAATATTAATATGGTATGTAAGGATAAAAACTAAATTCACATATAAGTCCATCTGAAGAAAACATATTTCCAAAACAGGCACACACACACTCCATTTCAATACGCAAGTCAAGAATGTTGTTGGAAGCTCTAATACGATCCATTTATTCGTTTTAAATTACCGTTTTACTGTCTAAATTATCTTAATTTAACTGACAATAATTCACACGGAATCCAGTTTTAATTAGAGTAGAAATATACAGAAAACTGGTCGTAAGTCATCACTGATCAGTAACCATCGTAAATGAAGCGCTAATTAACACCCGTGTAGGTATGCAGCCTAGCACATCGATCACGTGAGGGCAACTAACTGGGTAATAGGATTTTTCTTCTTTTTGCTAACGCAAATAACACGCACTGAAAAATAAATTATTTAAGACCCACACATCACTGAGTAAAATCAAACTACAAAATGACAGACAGTTTGTTCAATTTCAATAAGAGCTGCCAATAAAACTGGTATATTTAAAAGATAAATAGAAAAGTTAAGTGATATTTTAATCCTTTACTTTTTTCGTAAATATAAATTAGTAAAACTCAAGGCATCGTAATATGGAGAAGACAGAGAATACATTTTTGGAGGGAACGAATGCGTTAAAAGAAAAGACTAAAATCCAGATTTCTTGTATACTCGTAGTTTATCATGAATACCCCATTATAAATAAACTACCAAATATACTCCCAAAGATATGGAGCGATAGGGAAATTGGTATTAATACCCACAATGACCAGAACAGTCTCTGCAATATCTGGATGGCTCAAAATACGATATGGAAAAAGTTTATGTAAACAGACTGTAAAAACAAGATCTATGAAACATGTAATGGCATATGCTTCTGAAACTAAAGATTATACCACACAAACGAATACACTCCTTAGAACATCAGAAAAGAAGGTCATGGTTGGTGTAACTGGTTCAACACGCATAAACAGAAAAAGAAATAAGAAGAATATGTGAAACCGTATAGGTACATCATAAGATGGGGAAGGTAGAGATGACGCTATTGGCGGGATCACGTTCTGAGAATAGATGAGATCCAGATCCCTATATAATTTATTCTGGTTTCCTCATTGACCACCAGGCAGACCCGCAAAGAGAAAGAGGGGTAGCTGGAATCTCACATCCCAGGAATAATGCAGAATACATACACAGAATACATACAATTCTACAGCAAGACGCAGAAGTAGACTATTTGCTTGATAGTTAAAGCTTTTCAAACGCTAGTACTTTCAGTAAGGGTTGCCAATTTTTTAAGACTTTTTATTTTCAATCATTCATTTGTCTTGCATTGAATTTTACTTTCATTGTATACATAACAAACTGGCTGGGTTATTGCCAAGTGACATTATCTTCCAACCATCCAGAATTATTTTTAAAGGTTTATTTGTGAATAACTCTACACATAGTCTCTTTTTTGTGTTCCATCGAGAATCACACTCGAAGACCCCGGGGGATGGAAATGAAACACTAAATAAGTCTCATGAGCAATATGTAAATACTTGGTTTAAAATTTCTAAATGATGTGCCCGTTTTCGTTGGAAATATCTGAATTAAATTTTGAAAATAAAACGTTTTTTAAGATTTTCAAACCAGCCTCGAAATATGGCTATATTTATGAATAAAACTAATTATCTCACACATCAGATTATCTTCATTGTCTTTTTGCTTTAAACAATATCAAAATCATTAAAATTTGACGTGATTAATAAAAGCATGGAATGACATATATCCAAGATCCATTGTTTTGGCTTTGGCATATTTTATTCGATGTCTTATGTTTACGTGTACATGTGTTTCTATACAATGTGTTAAAAACTTTTAATTCAATATTAAGGAAGTCTCGATTTATGCGTATTGATTTATCATATTACATACATTTATTTTATTTTACTAAAAATTTTGTATTATTTTTTTCAGTATCTGTTTATCCTTAAAAGGAAATTTTTCTATTGGTTATTCGTTTATGATATATTATTTCATTTTCGTTTTATATATACGAGTATCAACTTGTATTTTTTATTTTATGACAATTTCATCCAACTAACCGGTAAGGTCCAGAACCAGCAGAATTCGAACCCACAACCTCCTGGTTGAAAGACAAGCGTCTTATCAACTACGCCATGGAACTCCTCGTAATATTGTCATTTTGAAATATTTTCTTTTATAAAATTTGTTTAAAAAGCATCTTATTTGCGATTGCAATCATTATAATAATACGATTAATGATTATAAAAACCTACCCAAATACATAGGGCACGGCTTAAGTTAAAAAAAGGATTGAATATTATAAAACACACTAATTTTATTCATTCTTTTTGTGTCGTTTTACATAGTAAAAAATGTTTAAGGTACAAAAGAAATTTAATATTTAAATGTAATCGATGTTTGTACACAAAAAACTTTGTTTTGTAATTCCAATCAAATGTACCTAAAAGTAATAGTATGTAAAAACTGTTGGGGCAAGACATTTTTTATTTAACCTCGTAATGGACAAATTAATAGAATAAGCTAAGTTCAAAAATTTAGATCACAAAAAAAGCGAAACAAAATCATGAACAATTTGTTTTGTTTACGATGCCACGCTTATGGATGAATCTGATAAGAAATATTTTTACTCTAAAAGTTTTATTTTACATCATTGATATGATATATAAGTATTTCAATCGAAAAGCCATACTCTATAACAATATCTGTGATGTAAGATAAAAACCAATGGCATGCAAGCTAATAATAAAGAACAAGATAATTGAGCAAGTGGTGTATTTCAACTACCTTGAAGTGAATGTTAAAGCACAACAGGTGAATAAAGTTTCAAAAAAAGTTTATGGAAAGAAAAGTAACATACATGACAACAGAAAGAAAAGTTATAATTGATTAACCAACGTTAGGTCTGTAATAACATATGTTATTCAAACCAAAACTGATAGCACACAAATAAAATCTGTAGAATATTAGAAATTGTGGTCGTCAGACGTATAACTGGTAAAACACTCAGACAGTCAATAATAAATATAGAAATAAGAGGAGTCTGTGAAGCTGGACGCATCGCAAGATTAGCGGAATTACATTCAAAGAATAGATGAGACCCAGATTCCCGAGCTAGTTTCCCCATAGAAAGCCTACAACCACGCTGACCCCAAAGGGATAGAAGAACAATTAGCAGACAGTCCATATCCTAGGAATAATACAGAAAAAAACGGATCGAGAATTTATTGTAAGAAGAAGAGTATATAATCAAATGTACTAGTTTAAAATAAAAATAGTCATTTTTCTGAGATAATTTATAACACTATTTTTATTTCTATCGCAATGTATCATAAGTTTATATCAAAAATGTAATTAAATTTTAAAGGTAGATACTAATTAAATGAAGGGAAATTGAAGTTTTAAATTTCAACCTTGAGGTAAATAATTATTTGAAAAAAAGCCTTGAAAAAAATATACAAAATCAACAATTTCAGCTGTGACCTAATTACTGGAAAATAATACAATTTTTGTAAATCATAATTCAATGTCGCATTAATGAGTTCTTGATCAAAATTTATTATGTTTTCGACCAAGAAATCCAGGATGTTTGTTGAAGTGTCCGCATCCGTAGTGACAAAGGCAACCAGCGAGCCATCCGGTGGTCTGCGGAGAACCTTGGCTAGACCTTGGACCTCCTCGGATAAGGAAGCCTCCCTATGCGGCAGCGTATCTCACCTCCACTTCCATATCTGCTCTTTGCCTGCTTTTCAGGCGACGCCAGCAAACATCTTCACACGGCACTGACCATATAAGAGTATGGTGAGCGACGGACTGAATCTGAAAGTTCTAGTAGGGTGACCAATAAATGAATATCAATTAAGAAAATATTATTTTGAAAATAAAGAATACTTTGAAATTTGAAGAAAATAATCAAATACGCAAACATACGTAGTAAGGTCCAAACATTTCAGGTACATAGATATAAAAACCCACTAGTAATATTCTTAAGTGATTGTTTCTGCTGCTCTGCCTTTACGAGAGGCATCTTCAATAGATTCTCAACCTAAGTGAAACTGTTCAACCCAATATTTCACTGTGGAATATGAGGGAGAAAATTATCCGCACATTGCATCTAAACGTCATTTAATTTATGTCAGACTTTTCCCTCCCTTTGAATAAAACTGCATGACATTCAATATTTAACATTTTAGAACATAACGAAACAAGACGTCTTCTATCGGCTCTAGTTGACATGCTACTGAGTAGAGGATCGAATTATAACTGTAACATCATTTGAACATGTGATGGGCAGTGCTGGCGTGGTTTAGTCCGTACACACTCTAACTTGTTCAAGTCAAAAACTTTTAAACCTTTGTGGTATATTCAAATTATCTTATAGGGTCGATCCAAGAAATAATTTAAGGCTACAGGTTTTTGATGGAACATTATATATTCCTTTCAAGTATTGCAGAAGTATTTGGCTACTGAAATTTACTTGTGCAGTTTATTTTTTAACCAATACTTAACTATGCGAATGCTTGTTATCTGGATATTACGTATGAACATCTGGATAAAATTAAAAAAATACAAATCGTATGCTTGATAATATATACACTTTCAACCTTAGACAATTTGACCACATAACATTATACCAGAAAAGTGGAACTGGTTAAATATAAAAAAAATGATACGAGGTTCATGCATTGTCTCTTTTATATGTATAACATCCTAAACTATCATGCCGCTGCTCCATATCTCGGATTAAACGTTCAGCGCCTCTCCGATCGTTGATTACCTTTTGTCATTTCCAATACACCGCTTCTCTTTCTTCACGCCGTCCAAGATTGTCCATGCCGTCAGACTCTGGAACCAGCTATCAACTGCCGTAGCACTATCTATATGTATCTTCGATGAAGAATATTTCTCCATAACTCATATTTTCTTATCTTTTACCATCTTCCTTATTTTTCCTCAGTATTTGGAATTGATTTATTTTACTTGCTATTTTTCTTTTATTTTTTTAATTATTTAAATATTTATAAGTTTACTTTTCTTTTTCAAGACAAAATTGTAACCTTTCACACAACAATTAACACTCAAATGCGTAACTCTCGTTTCATTTGTTGGAAGAGATTTCCGTATGGTAACTATTCCACATCGCCATTTGTATTCTTGGCAATAAAGTGTCTAAATAAATTAATAAATAATGTATCAAACCTTTAATTAATAGGTGCTGTTTTGTGATTCATTCTGAGATATTATGTTCTCATTAGAAAAGATATTCATTATTAATCACCTAAATAGAGGTTTCACACTTCTTAAGTTATGTAAGAATAAAATTGACCTCTTTCTCGATCATGATATTGTGAAAAATATTGTGTAAGGACTACCGATATTATGCAAAAGTACATACTTGTAAATGATTTATACATGATTTTTGTCGTCATGAATTGATTTCTCCATGAAAAGCACTGTACAATTTCTATAAAATGTTACTCGTACTTATCTATAAACATACGAGTATAACATATACTCGTAGGTATACAATACAACGTAATTGAGATGAAACTTTTAAGATCGTTTTATATGTAGCTTATATTCTAGTTTCAAATTCCATATTTGTTTCATTTCATATTCTATAATTTTAAACGGTATTATTTTATAATTTGATAAAAGAACAACTAACATACGAGTATGTGTATATATTAATACTTTTCGTACTTTGTAGATGATGATTCTATCAACAAAAGAAAACAGAAATCATTTTTTTATATTGAATATAAGTTTAACATGCTCCAGGATTGAGAACATACAATCCAACTAAAGTAAAAAAAGCGGAATTTTTCTTTACGTATTTTTTGTTAACGTTTGATTTTATTATTTACGGTTATGGTCAATCAAAATTGCATTCACCTCGTTTGATTGTAAAGCTTTATTGAAAGCTCGTCTATCAATCATATTGCTTAAGTTTACAATGTTAAACTATTGGCATGAAAGTATCTCGAGCAAATATTCTTGACATGCTCGATTTATTAATCTATGTTTTTAGAACCGTTTTATTTTAATAGATCCATTTATTCGGTTGTGTTTATGCTGCTAACTTTTATACTGTACAAAACTTCAACGTAACCATAGTATAATATATTCTATTTCATTTCGCTAACTTAATTTAGTAATTCAATTTTTATTTTACTACTTAAGCCGTGATAACTGCATAAAAATAAAAATAAAAATCTTTAATTTGCAAAAGTAAACTTAACTTGTTAATTTGAAACATGATTGACGACTCGTACATTATCAAATCGATCTTTTTTCAATGCTTAATTTAAGATTTCGTCAAACAAATTGCAATATTTTTATTGTAATATTACATTAATAATACTTTAAAATAATGTACCGACAGATAATAATATAATTATACTCTAGATTTTTAGCTGTGACTGAAAAAACTGGTTGTTGAATACTTTGTCAATTACAATTCAACATAGGTGCATTTCAATTATATTTTTTATTCATATATAAAGTAGATATAAATATTACACACTATTTTTTTGTCCATTTACTATCCACAATAAAACGTTTAAAATTTAAAGAGTTTTAATGGAAAGGAAAAGAGTAGAGTACAAGTACATAACAATACTAAAAACCTACAATTTGTGAGTATAGAGAAACATTTCACTAGTCACGGCCTGTGACATAATGATCTCACTACCCAATCACAAATTTCATATATTTGTCCTAAAGAATAAAACACTCAGCTGAAACATTCATATTCTTACACACAATTCAATTCCAAACCATCACACACATAATTCCATCCTCATCATAATTTCCACAATAACATCAAAATCATATCCAACTCCTCATTACACACTTTTTATTCGCATCAGTTATTCACTGGCAGTCCTAGATGGGCAACATAGTTGCATTAGGGGTAAAATTACACAATTTTATCTATTTATTTTATGATTAAGAATATTTTGTCATTTTGTGTCATAAATATTTTTTATGTTGTAACAAAGGACTTTTTACGTTGTAATAAAGAATTGTAAATAAATTTCGTCAATAATTATGTTTGATTGAAAAGAGAAATATTTTTTATCTCAATTCTCAGTAAAAAATTCCATATATTTTTCCCAAATTAAAACACTGAACTAAAAAATCTCAGTACATACATACTCTTATTTATTATTAGGTGTACACCAAGTTCTTTTTGAACGAATGAAAAAAGTAAACATTATGAAATACGATTTAATATGTAATTTAAAAGTCACAAAAAATGTTTTAAGTACACTTGGATGTATTTTACGATATAATTTGTTATTTAACACATCATCTTTTGCGGTTTACTCGATACGACTTTGGAACGATCTTCCCAGCTCAATCAGATGTACTACATCCTTATCGATATTTAAGAATAAACTAAATTATTATTTGTTTGTCAAATTTGTCTCCTCTTCCTAACTCTCATAGAATTTCCATTTCTATATTCCTTGAGATGTCTTTTGTTTTAATTTTTATTAGTTTTTCTTTTCAAAAATGGTTTTCATACAATATATTTAAGATATTCATGGATACCAGTAGTAATTATGAATCAAAACTGTTTGCAAAAAGAAATTTATTTAAAGCAATAAATCTGCCAGATTTATTTGCATCAGTGTTTTAAATAAATAAATATTTAGACATTTGAATTATTGAACGATATAGATAGCAAAATTAAGCTTTTTTTATATTTTTTTACTAGAACATTGTTGTTACCCCGTGGCTAAATGATGGAATAGAGAAAACATAGCTGTGATAAAAAACTTAAAAATGTACGAGTTATGTAGAAACAAAAAAAGAAAATATTTTTTGCCACCGATCAAAACTATTGACCTACAAAAAGGTGGGAACTCTTCAATTCAGTGAGCGTAAAATCTTCATATAACCCCACAATGGACGCTAATAATCTTAACACACAGTTTACATCATAATTTAGTTTGAACACTTAACACTTAACTTTGCAACGCTTCGACACAACGCTCCTGAACTCAACTTGACGGAAGCAGATACAAAGACGTTCGTCATTTTACTGGCCATATCCCCCCATCAAAGCGATAGGTTACGATAATATTTTGCTGGCTTTATCCACCAAAGCGATGGGTTACGATAATATTTTGCTGACTATATCCACTAAAGCGATGGGTTACGATAATATTTTTCTGGCTATATCCACCAAAGCGATGGGTTATGATAATATTTTGCTGACTATATCCACCAAAGCGATGGGTTACGATAATATTTTTCTGGCTATATCCACCAAAGCGATGGGTTACGATAATATTTTGCTGGCTATATCCACCAAAGCGATGGGTTACGACAATGTTTCAACGTATTTCATTGACTATATAGTATCATTGGCGCTATTAGTCCAACAATAAAACACATTGTATTATATTCTTTGTTGAATAGCAATTTTCCTAGAGTATGAAAGAAGGCTATTCCCAATCCGAAAAATAGCTGAACCCACGTCATATAAAAACTTCACGAAAATTTTGAAACAAATGTTCATCTGTAAATTAAATCCAATTTTAATTAATTGAACCAATAGCGCGACAACCACTCTTGTCAAAATCACGGATGATGTATGACGTGGAATTTGTTTTCAATACCTGATGTATGTTAAGTATATATTTTGGATTTTAGCAATGCATTTAATACTGTGGACTTTGATTTGCTTCTCACACGTATGCGTTTCTTACGATTATCCGAATCGGTCAATGCTTGGATTTCAACTAATTAAAATTAAACCAATCTTGCAAATGCTAGGAACATGTATCTGACTAGACTAATCACTCTGCAGACATTCCCCATGGTGGTATTCTATCCCCATTTCCCTTTTATATTCACCAATCCAAACACATTATCGGCCAAGTGTTCTTAGCACCTGTATGCGGATGACCTATAGATATACTCGTATATATTCATTTCAACCCCAAATGCTTTCAAATAGCATTAAATGATCTAAATGCGGAACTTTAATCGATCTCCAAGTAAAGTCAACAGCATGGCTAACTTATTTTCTCCAATATAATATTACCCTTTCTTGTATTAGATGTTCAAAGACGTCTAGCTCAATGGCATTGGAGAAAATTGTGGTTATTTATTCTGAGACCTTAATTATGTACGGCTCTTTAGAAGATAGATAAAATTGAAACCTTCTAGATTCACCTCAACGTGATACTCTTTATATAATTTACAGAAAAAAGAGAACCTTTGGAGGGACTTCGGTCGCTAAATGCCTTTATATAAATGACAAATTGATTGTTTTCCCATATGAAGGCAAAGTAAATAAATATAACTCAAGTGTGGTTGACATAAATTTGCTACATAAAAATAAACTTCCCGGTATGTAATTTTCATGAATATAAAGAGTTTTAATAAAATTGAAACATAGTACTTTTGACGACGAATGTCGACTATACATACTTTCAAAATTTTGATTATATTTTTTTTTAATAGTGTAAATAAATTAACCATAAAAATTGCATGTTTTGTACAAAAGATATGTAATTCATTAATCCTCCTTTTGTGTAGAAAAGTTTTTTATGTGGTTTTCATAGAAAATAAACATTTTAGAAGTTGAGGAAAGATTAGAGGATAACCTCCGTGGCCTAGTTAATTTGACATCTGTCTTCTAATCCGAGAGTTGCGTATTCGATTCCCATTTGAACCCAACTGTTTGTAATTGTTTTTAATTTGGTTTTCATTTAAGACCTCTCAAACATATTTATGGTTGATTGAAAATGATTTCCGCATGCCAATCAGCCTACCTAGTTTTATTATGAATATATACAATGAAAGTAATACAAAATAAAATGCTGCATACAATTCCCTGATATGTATTAACATTCATATAAAAATAAAATGTTTGGCTGCCGATGAAAGTCCATCAATATACCTGTAAATTGTTTATCACACACTTCCTTGTTTTATTATTCCGTGTATCTACAGTAAAACCAGGTGGACTTTCTACCATATGATAATCTCTCTCAACCGATCAGAGGGCATATGTGAAAACCAGACTAGAGCCCAACTTGAAAAAAAATATATACCAACAATAATTGAACCCCCCATCTTGAAAGACAGGCGTCTTACCAACTAGACCACGTAGGTCTTGATAAAGATATGTTATATTATATTATTAAATACTTAAAAGTAACACTTTTAAAAACAGCAGTGATACAATTAATTTATTATTTTTTTTAAATGTGATATTTCCGCTTGCCAAGATCTTTTGTTTCATTCGTATTTGAAAACTAGTGATAAATATCTCGACCACTTCCATTCTATGCTAACATATTACATATATATTGGTGTACCTGCCAAAGAATTTCCTGCAGATGGGTGTTAATTTCATGCTTGTCAGTTTAACTAACGACTCAACAATCTTAATTAGATATCTCAAGATTCACTTTCAATTTCCACCCAGCTGATCGAGAGTTTATGAGCCAGAACACCTTACACTTTAAAAATTCCCTAAAAATCGATGATAGGGAATCATCTCATATACCTGTTTCTAACATTATTATTCTAAATCATAAAATAACGAAATTATTTCACCATGTCAAATTAAAACAACTTTGTTTAAAATATATATCGTAAGCGAAGAGCTTTATAGATGTGGTATTAACTATCCGGTCGTTTTAACAAAGTTCCAAGTGGCTGAGGAGAATATTTGATGGCGTCTAGTTCGTATTTTGGTCAACACCTGCCCGCTGAGAGCACCTTGCCTGTCAAGTGCGCCCTCTCCAAACAAATCTCTCTCACCTGTTCGCCTATTCCACGCTTCTGACTCTCGATATACTCGTATATTTGTTGGGCCACTGGACGATGTGTGCTCTCTGGACTTCTCACCATTCAGACTGTACAAATGATTTACTTCATGAAAAATACAACCAGCTACAGCAATATAATGTACCTCATTTTTCAACTTCATTTATTTAAAAAATACACATAATATTTGATGTAATTAATTAAACTATAAATAAAGAAAGTAAGATTGCAGCAAGTTGAGGAATTCTGTTATAAGGATAGTATATTTTCATATGATGGAAGTTTGAAGAAGGATATTGAACAGCATGTGCGATAGGAAACAAAGTCACTGGGGTACTAAAACATATAAACTCGAACACAGTGTCAAAATCTGCTACGATGATAATCCGGAATAGTGTTTTGGTGCCAATTTTGATGTAAGTGAGTAAAACGTGGACGTGAAAAATAACTGAGAGGAGTCGAACAAATGCTGTAGAGATGCGTGCACTGAAAAGAATACATGAAGCGATGATAATGGAGAGATGAACGATACTGATGTGTCAAGTAAGATGAATAAGAGTATGTTGAGATGTGTCGGGCATGTAGAACGATTGAATGTAGAAAGAATAACAAAACATATATACAGTAGAAATATGAGTGGAAGGCGTATAAGAGGAAAACCAAGGAAAGTATGGTTGGACCAAGTGAATGATATTCTGAAAGAAGGAAAAGTAGAAAGTCAGAGAAATCATAGAGGTTGAATGAGAAGGTGTATGGATATGGGGAAAAGGCTAAGGAAATGCGTCGAGTTAGGCCAGTATGGCGCTCTATTCTGTCTGCCTACCCCGACAGGGAAATGACGTAATGGTATGTATGTATGTAAAAAACCTATTTGGAATGTTTTTTCTGTGTAGGCTTTTTTTTATTTTCGCCAAAATTAATACCGAAATTTTACCATTTATTTTTTATGTGGTTTAAGTAGAAGCATATAACATAACATCTATACATTTGAAACGAATTAAACTTTGATTAATTCAAAAATATATAGGTCTAATTAATATAAGACATGAAGGTATATTCAATATAAGATATGTAGGTCTATTCAATATAAAATACGGTGTACGGATAACAGTCATACGCTCTGTCTTCTCTGCTTACCTCATCCGGTAAACGGTGTGATGGTATGTATTTATGTACGTATGCATTTCTAGAATTAAATAATTCCTAAAATAAAATAAAAAAATTACTTATAAAGATAGTTTCGAGTCCCTAAGTATGGTGTCAAAAATATAAAAACCAAAAGTTTATTTTATATTCTCACATCTATAACCCCTTTAGTACTGCCACAATCGAAAAATAAATTAGTCCTACTGTACGAAAGTAGTAACTTTTTACAAGGAACAAAAAACCAAATAAAACCTCCTTATCACCAAGAAGTAATCTCTCCACGGTGCTTTTACGCCGATAGCCGCCAGCCAAGTGACGGCTGCCGGTTATCATTTTATACATTTTACGCCACTATTCGTGGGCAAGAGTCCGTTTCTGTTGAAAGAAACCATCCCTCGAGAGATTCGCACAATAAATATAATTACTCGGAGTGAAGTTTTCGTGTGGTTCAAACATTTAATGGCTCATTTTTGTTTCCTCGGCTCTATATTTACAGCCATAAAATTATTTCCTGGAATTGAAAACACCTTGTTCATAGAATAGGTTTGGGGATACAGCGAGGACCGTAATGTTAGATAATCTCAACGTCGCGATCTACGATTTATCAATGTTTTTTTTACTCGACTCTTGTACCTACAAGTCAGGGTCTTTAAACTTGAAGATATCTACAATCTTACTATCAAAAGTTTATAAATAGGAGGAAATTAATCTTAATTTTACCTGAATATATTCGTTTTGTAGAATTGAGTAAAATATTTTTTTAAAAGTCTTATCTATTTTTTTATTAGGATGTCTAGAAAGTTATTTCGTATTTCTCGGATAGATGTCGTTAGGACAAACCTTTTGTTATCAACCTATTTTCAAACATGCTGAATGTATATTATTATGAAAAGTAATAGATTAGTCCATTTTCGGCCAGTGTTTACCCAAATTGCTCGAGCGTATTTTTCTTCATTTAGAAGATGGATTTTTAATACGAATTTACAGTGTAATTGGAGTTAGCCTGTATTATATTACATACCATGTATATTAATTTCTAACCAACTAGAAATATGTTTAAAAAACCTTCAGTGAAAACCAAGTCACGGAGGTCGTACATTTAAATTAAACATAAATCAATTAATCACTAAACAAGATAAAGAACACTTCTGTACATTTAATAACATGGTGGCCTTCATAGTCAAGTTGAAAAAATATCTGTACTCCAACCCGGTGATAACGAATTCGATTCCCGTTGGTACCCATTTTTTTTAAATGGTTCCAGTATAGTTTTCACTTAAGTCTTGTTTAACACCTTTCTGATATATTGAAAGAGATTGTCACGTAACAATAAACCTGCTAGGTTGTACAGTATACAATGAAAGAGTAATAAAATACAATAAAGTGACTTTCGGTTTATATGTTGACTCATAGCGTTGGCTAAGTGGATAATGATAACAAAAGAAAAATGTATATTGCTCCGTTTAGAGAGCAGACTCTCCTCAAGGGCACTTTAATTCGTTATTCGAACCCACCATTATTGACAGATTATAAAAAAAAACAAGTTGAGCGTAAGGACAGGAAAGTAGTAGCCACGGCCATTAGATTAGGTACTTTTCTGCATCTGTTTATGTTTAAAAAAACGTATTTGGTAAAAAATAACGGCAGAAAACTTCCCAAGGGAAGAAGAACTACAAAAATACGTTTGTAAATTTTCCAGTATGTGATAGTAAAACATTCGAATTTAGGCGTTGTGTATCGTATGTGTAATCTTCATATCATAAGACTGCTCAAAAAGCGATGTCTTAAAGTGAATCCTCAAGATGCACAGGCCACCCATATCTCTAACACACAGATGCAGTCCGTTCCGTGCTAATGGACCAACAAAAGCTCGATCATGATACTCCACCACATTGAATCGATTTGGAACAATCCATTTATTAGATGAAGATGAAATCGACCGTAATATTGTACTCTTATTCGAAGGGTCATCTCTCAGTAACTGATAGGAGATACCCATTAAGGGGCTTGAATACAAAAAGACAAAGTTTGAAATAAATCGATTCGCGATACATGAACCAAAGCTGATTATGTGTTACTATATCGAGTTACTTAACAGATAGTTAGTGAACGCCTCTGTCTCGTTGGTAACTATTTTAGTGGTTACGGCAAGTGAGAGAAAACGATCGGTTAGGTTTCTATTGTGACACTGAACGTCGGATGGGCCGCTGCCGAGGATGTGTTCGAGGCCGCCGGTACGTGCCTCGCTAGTTCCACGCATCCTTCAGGTTCCCCATACAGTGGCCGGAAGCAGGCTGACACGTACATATCAAACTGCCTTACACGACTTGGCTATGCCGACGCACATATACGTGATACATGAACACACTGACACCAAATATTTATTATTTTTTTATTGTCTTAAAAACTCTGATTCGAAAGTCAAGCAGCTCCCTTAAGGTCTGGTTTTTACCAGCCCAATTTAAGGAAGTGTTATTCACGTTTCACCTTGAGTATGGTATAATCTTAATTATTGTATTTTAATGTTGGTTAAGCTTTATATTGTAATGAAACTCTGCAACCAGTTACCAACAAATATTAAACTCGCCTGGTCATTGATTAATAACAGTTTCTAAATATCTAGTCTGTAATATTTCATTCCTACACCAAATATGTAAATCCTCCACCTTCAACTCACAATTTTTTAAAACAAATTTATAGTTCGTTTGGAAGAAATGTTGTAGAAAAAGATCACCAATCTAAGATGCCTGGCAATAAACTCACCATATTGTAAAATGTACAATAAAGTATCGAATTCTTGATTTTTCTGTCTTCTCTACCATCCTTTACTTCTTCCATCCATTGATGATTAAATTAAAATTTTCTAGCAATATCCACAATATTGTAAATTTACAATAAAGTATGAAATTACTGATTTTCCTTTCCTCTCTGTCCCCCTACTCCTATCGATTGACGATTAAATAAAAAAAATCTAGCAATGAATCCACCATATTGTAAAATGTACAATAAACCATCAAATTCCAGATTTTCCTTTCCTCTCTACCACTCCTTTCTCCTTCCATCGATTGATAATATCTCACTTTTATTATTGTTCTTTATATTTTTCACTTGAACAAAAATATGTTTGCAACCATAAACTCGTAACTTTCTTTATTATTCTCTGATTGGTTGGGAGAGATTTTCACCTGACAGTAAACCCTTATATGATATACAAGAAAGTACCAATAAATCGAAATAAATAAATATATTAACTTGACTAAATACTCATAAAGGATGGTGATATTTTACTTGACTAAATACTCATAGAGGATGATGATATTTTCATATTACTGATAACAAACATACAAATCTGGAATATTTTGTGATTTACATAAAACAAAATCTGTATCTTTGTTTATGTAGGTACGAGTACATACGAGTATGTTGTCAAAATTTTTATGGAACTTGACGAGAAATTGGTTTTGATTTGACATTTTTCAAAGCACACAATCTTTCAAATCATATTTTTTGCTTATTCTTGTCATCGTTTCACGCAGTTTTTCTTTAAAACTTTGTTTTGCATAAGCACAATAACATAAGAGTTGGTGCAATACAGGGTCAAGTAGTAAGGATTGTGTAGACAATGGAGTCCCAATCCTTGAGGATTAGAGGATAAATTTTAAGATTTCATTATATTAAAATCAATTAATGGCAAATTATTTAGCTTTAATAACAAAATCTTCAGCTTCAATCCTGTCCCTTCACTCTGTGGCAATTTTTGCGGCCATCTGGATTAATCCGTAGAACACGTTTTGTGGTACATCGAGTCAATAATTTCCGAACGGAACTCCACTTAGCCTAACATCGGTTCATCTTCGGACCAATTGGCTACTTCGATCTAGTGGAATCCAAGGATAGTTTGTTACATTTGAAATTTTCTGTGAAGGTACTGGCAACTTACTGGGCTGTTTGAACTCCAGGCCTTAAGCCACTTTATCAGAAAAAAAATCTGCGCTACGTTTTCCCGTGATGTTGGACCATAGGTCCGTCGTCACTGCTATTCTTTTCACACTCAGGTATGTCGTCACCGGAGGAGTCCCATTGGGCAACTCCTTCTTCGTCACTATGTGACGTCGCGCTTATAAATAAAATAAATAATATTTCGATATTCTAGTGTAGATTGCACTAGATGGAGACTTATTTAGTCCCCTAACACAGCGTAGGTGGAAGTGGGATCGAACTGAACTGAATAATAAAAAAAATAATTTGGGAACATAAATTACTTTGAATGATATTCCTATCAAAAAAATTATGACACAAGTTTCATTGTTGTACTCAAGAGAACCTATTCTATTTGGTTCTGGCGCGTAAATAGTGTATTCTAACTTGGAAAAAATCACGGTTGAATTCACCGAGGTATGGAAAAGGAAATCCTTTTTAAGACCCGTTCATATAATTATTAAATTAACCCAATTAAAACGCCTTTGAAAAAAAACGATATCGCAATCATGTTAAATCTTGTTTTTTGAACTCCGTCAATATTTTCATTAATAAATGTTGTTCTTGTTGTTATCTGAGCCGTATGTTTACGGGTGATGGGCGATTTGAAACAGACATTGAAAGAAGGGTAGCGACAGGAAATAAAGTAAACGTAGAACTTCATGTTACATGCAACAACCTTGCAATATCAGCAGTAGCCAAAAATATAATACATAATTGTGTGTTAGTGACCACCTTGATTGTTTTATTGTATTTTATTACACTTTCGTTGTATACAGTACAATCTGGCGAGCTTATTGCTATGTGACAATCGCTTCCAACCAACCAGAAAAACGTTAAAAGAAAAATGTTAAGTGAAAACCTGACTGGAATCCTTAAAAAATCCGGGTTCGTCGTCTTGATGTATGGAAGTGAAACTCGAACTTAGGAGAAGAAGGATAAGAGTAAGATTAACGCTGTAGAGATACGTGCACTAAGGAAATATTGTGAAGTGTCGAAGTTTGGAAGAAGGCTGAATGAAAACATCAGAAATGAATGCATGGATTCAATGGATGTTTTAAGTAAGATTAAGAAAGGAGCTTTAAGATGGTTTAGACATGTAGAAAGAATGTTGATGTTTTGGTTTCAATCTCTCTGTCAGACGTTATTTTATCTTAATTTATTTTAAAAGCTTTAATTTACTTGTTAAAAGCGAAATAGTTTTCAAGTAATATTTTTTAATAGGATTTGAATTAATTTTATACAGATATTTTCTACTATACGAGTATAAAAATCTACTGTACGAGTAAAAAAAACATAGATATGCCAATAGTAAATAATATTATTTAAAATACTATGCACCGAATCGATTTTCTGCTATAAGAGTTATATAAAAACGTATTGATGATAAACTGGACTAACAAGCGTGAGTTGCAATGTGCAACACTCAGACGATTGTCAACTAATCCAAGTATGTATAGTAAATATCCACTTCTATGGTGACATTCGTGGCATCTTGATAGAACTATTCCCGATGATGGAAAATAAAATATAGCTCAGTTATTTTTAAGAAAGTGCTCTAGAAATTGCATTCGATCGACCCAAGTACGATTTCTAGTGGATCCTTAACTATTTTACCTTAAAAACCTTTTTAAATGTGTCTTAATTCTGAGGTTTAGTTCCAGGATTATTCTTGGAGTATCGTAGATATCATTATTATTTTATCAGTCAACAGCGCTGCGTATTTTTTTTTCTGCTTAAACTAATCCGTTACTGCGTAAGTTAGTAATAATGTCACCAGTCTGTTGTTGGAGTTGAGCAATAGAATGGCGGTGTAAACCCATTTACCATACAATCAATAGTGGTGTGAGCCCGCAAGACTTCTTATAACATACTCGTGCATTTGGCGGGCAAGGAGGCCATAAATCTAAATACTTGACGGCATACGCGCATACAGACAAAAGAGGTTTAAATACGACCTCTTAAATAATTCGTCATTCAGATAATGTCACCATGTCCTCTTTTCCAATCGAAAATAGCACTGGTCATAAGGACATCAATTGAAACACATTGTTTTGCCCGATGAATAAGTTGTCTACTTCACGTTCTTCTTCATACTATAATATATATATAGTGATAATTATTGATTAACCAAAATAATTGTGAATAGAAAAAATAGACATTCAAACCTTGAAACTGTTCTACGTTTAAAACTGACTAGGATTGGTTAACCTCCGTAAAAAGAAAAACAAATTAGCATTGATAAACCTCCATCAAAATTACATAGACAACTCTTTACAGGATTGCTTTAAAAATCTCCATAGATCATAAATATTGTTTTGACTTACATTGAGAAATCTTACATTGATTATAAATAAAAAACGAACTTACATTGATTAACTTTCATCAAAATTAAAACTGAATTTTGTTGATAAACATCTTTCAAAAGAAAGCCTTACTAGCATTGATAAATGTGCTTGAAAAGAAAAACTGACGCATTGATAAACTTCCTTCTAAAGACAAACTTACTAGCATTGAAAAAACTTGTACTGGTCTTTCAGATTTCACGAAGTTGACGTCGAAAAAGCCCTGAAGAAGAATACTACAACGTTTTCGAAATGCCGGCATAGTCCCCGAGCTGATTTTATTTGGAATAATTTTATAAACCAAATTAATCATTGTCCGGACTTTTAATGACGCGTTCAGGCGCAACTTGTAGCTACCAGGCGTGATTTGTACTTTTCTGTTAATTTTTTTTAAATAAATTCTAATTACAATAATTAGATTTTTGGCTATTCCTGAAACTGCTTTGTGTTCCATAATATTAATAGTATATTTCTTATATTATTAATAGTTAAGACATTAATATTGTGGAGGTTTAAAGACATTGTTATTTGTTTTATCAAACACTGTTTATTCCACTTTATGTATGTTACATAACGGTATAACCGTACCGGTCTCGAGAGTTTCACCTCATCATCATCGGAACACAAACAAGACTTGTTTGTGTTTGTGCTTCCTTGATGATGGGAGGAGGGGGGGAACCTTGAAATATGTAGGGTTATACCGTTACACAAAGTGGAATAAAGATTGTTTGATAAAAACAAATTACAAAGAATATTTCTTATTTGGTTCTAGTCAATGATGATGTATTATTCGTCATTTTACTTTGCTATTGCAACAGTTATATTATTATATTATTGGGTAATATTTAATGAATTAATAATCTTTATTGTTGGTTATTTATTTGTTTTCGTGAGTAATGTTTCAATAAAATGGTTTTTTTCTGTTGTAAAATGTCATAGGAACCTAAACCAGTTAGTTTAATTAATTATTTATAAAAAACACAACTTATGTTATTTCAGTAAACATGTTGTATGCCTCAAAGTGTTAGAGAAATGGGTGGTGTGTAAAACTTCAGGAAGCACTTGAAAATAGCCGTTTTTGAAAATAGCCTTTTTTATATTTACATGTGGCATCACATAACCGCCCCTCAATAGCTTCTGCATAAATTTATACTTAACAAAATAAATATATTGCATTTATTTTTGTGTCTGATTGAAATGAATTATATAAAGAATAACGGATGAGAATGAATGTATTTTATTTAAACTCAATTTACCTGTTTCCTCTTAAATATCGTCGTGTATATCGAACTTTAGTTTATCTCAGATTCATCGACTTGAAACGAGATTGTTTTAAAGATTTTTTACAAATTTATATAGAATCCATGTTTATAGAAATATTTATTTGGATCCAAAGAGAATTCCTATTTTCTAAAGAATATCAATTTGTACTAATTTCATCTTCTTTAAGGCAGGCACTAGAGCTTTTATTTGCTATATATAGAAAATTAATGTACATTGAGAGTTTTCGTTGTGAGGTAACTCGATTAAGCTGATTTTTAAACAAGTGATAGTTAATTGATTTTAAAACATTTAATAACTAACTTAGGGAAATTGATGTTCATAAGGAGTGTGCCAGGAAGAAAAGACAGGGGCACAGTGAATTTGACTTTGGGTAGGCTGTATACTACAACTCAAACGGCAAGTTATCGAGAGAAGAGTAGACGTAACGTCGCAACCCGTACAACCAACATCCCATAGATCACGACCCTCTGTCAGGAGGAACGATAGGAATAATGATAACTAATAATTTGCCAAAAAAACTAGTTTGAGCTTTTATTACTCACAAATATCTCAATATCTATGGATATATTCGTTATTTAGAACTGATCAACAACAACCAAAAAAGATCAACATTTTTTTACTAAACTCATCGACGAAATTATTATGTTATCTCCGTATTACTCATACATAAACTGTGTTGTCTTATTAATCATTTTATGGCTAATTTAATACAAATTACCGATAAATTGCTCGATTTGCATATGAGATGACCGTGTCCGTTATGACAGACGATTCTCTATCATTTTTATTGTAACAGTTTTTGTATATACATGTCACATAAACAACAAATTGAGTATGTACAATGAACATGTTACATAAATATTTAAAACGTTTACCGTTTTATATAAAATACATAATTATACTATCCAAAGTTAAAAGAAAAATTAAAACCACGATTTTATTAAATGATCATTCAAAATATAATTTTTGTCAGAAGGAAACAAACGTCATGGTAATAACTATATTAAATCCGAGTAATTGTCCTAATAAGGCGTTATACTTACAAAATGCAAAATACCATGAAATTTCCAGTATTTTAATACTTACTATATATGATATGGAGCTCAATAAAACCTGTATGAAAAAATATACATTACAAGATATAATTTACGACCTCCACAACCTTATTGGTAAAATAAGTGGCTTTCGACCTGGAGGATGTGTGTTCGATTCCCGTTGGAACGCCATTTTTTTTTCAAAAAGATTGTCAGTCTTGTTTTCATCTCAACTCTCTCTAAAATCTTTTTGATTGGTTGTAAAAGCTTGCCACACGGCAATAAACCCGCCAGGTCGTACTATGGACAACAAAAGCGTAATATGTTACAATACAATTTTTAACAGAATTCCTAAATTGATATTCCTTCAATAGTAGGTAACCTATATTGAATTGAACATCTATTCTTTTGTACAATGGTATAAATAAAAACAGCATTTTACAAACACCCATTTTTAAAGGATTCCATTGGGAATTGAACCCAACCCCCTGAGTAGACGTTAAACGTTTTACCATCAAAACCACGAAGGTCATCACAAATATTTATCAATATAAATGGTTGTAGGATTTTTACAAATAAATATTTGAAGTTATACTGATTGTAATGTCCTGTTCTAAAAAGGTTGTGTTTAAGTTATATTCGTCATATTCTGTTCAAAGCTCGGAATGGTCTGGTGTCGCAGTACTTGACTTAATTAATGTGCTATCTGGGAGACGCGCCACATTGAATTCGTTTAGATCTGAGGGTATTAACCGTCTAGTTGATCGGACGAACAGACCGGGCTTCTTTGAAGTGGGTGACCCTATGTCATGGAACAATACTTTCTCTGAAGTAAAGACAAGGTGATGACTTAAAGGCATTTAAGGCTTTTCTTAAATTCACACTGTTTGAGAAATGTTACATTGAAATATAGACACCCTAAGGGTGAACTTTAGTCGCTAAATTGCATTATGAAAATATACGTATATTGTGTTTTGTTGTGTCCATCCATCCAGCTGTTAAGCTCATGACTGAGCATCGTGACTACCATGATAGCCTCTGACGACTCCTCTCCATCCCTCCCTGATATCCGCGGCTCGAAAGGCATTTGTTAAGGGTAGTCCAGTTGTGTATCTCACTTAGTCAGACCAAAGTATTGGAATTCTTCCTTTTATGCGTCATCCTTCCACGCCTCAAGTAACCACAAACCTTTCCAAACTGTTTGCTCGGTCACAAGCAATGTGCCCTAAGAATCGGAGGACTCGTCGATGGCACATTGTCGGCAAACTGTAGTATACGATTATTTTTAGTTTACATACAGTAATCTAAATGTTTCATTCTCTAGGGATGTAATTTTTTTGATATTTTTGAATGATTCAACAATTAGGAGGATAAGATAAATGAAAAGTATAGAAAAATACAGGGATATTTAAGTATGGCAATATATTGTGACTTAAAAAAACTAATTAGAAAAATAGATCTCTAATTTAATTAATATAAATAGACTTCCATAGTTTACCTCTGCTTTCAATGCGTGATAATTAAAATAAAAATTTAATCGAATCTTGTATTTGTAACCTTTTTTTTCCTTTAACTCTTTTAGTATTTTTTGGTTGGTAAATAAATTATTTCCTTTTTGCAATAAACAGGTCGAAATATTTTAAGTTCAATGAAGTATAAATAAATTATTTATAAATATTTGAACCAAAAAAATTATACATCCCGTTCATTAAATATAAAATTATTATTAATTATTCTATAAAATATTTATTTATAATTTTATAGAATATATGTATTAGCTGTATTTTACTAAACTTAGGTAAGATTGCATCATGGGGAATACCTACCCATAATACGAGTATGCAATATATTATTTAGTAACATTTATATTACCGCATTTTTCAATATTAATTCAAAAATATTTTCGTTGTAATTTAAAAGAAAATAACACTATTGATCCAAACTGATAAAAAAAATTATCTGTGTTCAATCAAAAACTTCAGTTGAACAATTTTTTACATAACTAGAATCTAAATTATTAATGCCCAGAGACGGAGATGTTGAAGTGTTTATGAATCAAATAAGTACGAAATTAATTTAATCTGTGCTTGTGGTAAGCAATTTTTCTAAACTAGCTGGCATTGCGTGATCGATTTCCGGTAGATTCTCTTCCTGGCAGGCGCTACTTTCACACTTTATTATTTCTGAATTTATGTCAGTTTGTAAAGTATTAATAGCATTAAATTAAGTCTATGGTCATCCGCTACATATTATCACCAGTTTACTGTCATGAGTACTCACTAAGAAAACATTGCCAGGTGACTCAACAGGATCCAAATGTCTTTGACATCTGCGGGAGGGAGTGCACATCTAGGATCAGGCTGTTTTCTCACAGAAGATCACACGATCGACGTGGAAGAACAGCTCAAGGTTGACGCTGGAGAGGCGAGAGGATCCTCGACTACGAGGCCGAGCAACGACGACGACTTACTTAGAAGTATTTAACAAACACGTGCAGGGCGTTATTGGATAAACTGCCCCCGTTGCAATGTATAACATCACATTTCATGTATATACATATCTATACTCGAGATTATATACATATCTACATCACATTTCATGCATATACATATCTATACTACAATCAACCAGATAGATGTTCAAGAGGCCTTAAGGGAAAGCCAGAATAGATATTTTTTTATATGGTTTCCAACGGGAATCGAACCCGCAACCCCTGGATCGGAAGACAGGCGTCTTACCAACTAGGTCATTGCAATTGTCATTAAACCGAAAGATCTTTGTTTCTTTACGTTCCCTTAAGAGGTTTCATAATTTTTTGCCTGTTTTAAGTCGAATACTACTCACCCAATCAGTGTCATATGTTTCAACTGCTTGATTACGATGACGTATGCTATTTAGATGCCAACGCAGAGATGTTGAATAAGTTGGAGAAACTTCAAAATGTTTAAGTCCGATTCATATTTAACCTAATGAAGTATGGCCTAATGTCAGAGTTTCGAAACAGACTTCAATGACTTCAGGCAACGAAGGAACCTTCACATTCTGTCTCCACCTCTTCTACATCTATATACCTTCTCATACAACTCGTACGATTTCTCCGACTTTCTATTATACATTTCCTTGCTTCAGAGCATTCACTTGATCCAACCACAATTTCTTTGGTTTTCTTCTCACATGCCTTCCACTCACATTTGCGCTATATATTCGTTTTTTTATTGGTTCTACATGCCTAGACCATCTCAGAGTGTTCTTCTTCATCTTATTTAACACATCAGTTGTAAGTTCACATACATTGCACTCCCATGTATTATTTAGTGAACGCATTTCTACAGCATTTATTCGCCTCCTTTCAGTACTTTCTACGTCCACGTATTACCCCCATACATCTAAATTAGAAAGTTACAAAAACATGTTAAACTTTTGAACATTCACGATGTCACAAAGAGGGAAAAACAATGCAAAAACAAGGCAAAACAATGGACAGAAAACTCTATCAAAATATTAAGATCGTATACTTGTACAAAACACTCCATAAAATCAAATTTTATACCTCAAAAAGTGTATGGGCTGAAAAACATATGTTGTCCTCGCGGCTGAACTCGCCCTATATTGATGGGATGTATCTCGGCAAGGGGGGTGTGATAAGATGACCCCAGACATTTTGATAGCTTCTCTCTTAAATGTATTTTCTGCGGTTTATCTTGAGATATACGAGTATGTGCGATTTCAGAATATGTGTACATACTATGTTGCTATCAATAAATCTATATTTATTTATTTTAATTTTATAAAGGAGAACAGAAATTATTGCTTTATTTTACAGAATGTTTCATCTTTAAACATAGAATTGAACTAAGCGAGAGACCAACTCTATATCTCAAATGCACATACGAGTATTCACTTATTGCATTAGTATGGTACTAAGGTGTTTAAGCAAAATAAAATAAATAATATGATATACGACCTCAGTCCGAGGCCTAGTTGCTAAGATTACCTGTCCAACTCGGGGATTGCGTATTCAATTCCCGTTGGTACCATTTTGTTTTTAAATGGGCTATATGATTTTCCCTCAAATCCCTATGAAATCTTTCTAGGTATTTGAAAGAGAGTAGTAAATTGCAATTAACCTACCAGGCTGTACTATATACAACGAAAATGGAATACAATACGTTTTGAAGTTACTCCTATCAACAGAAAGTTATAAATTCAATTACAAAACGTTCTTGAGATGATACTTGACCATAAAAGAGCATCCACAAGTTATATTTTTTATTATTACGATGACGTAAGAAATAATCATGATTACTTTTTACATTTATTGAGATAATATCAATCATGAAAAGGTCTCATAAATTAATTTTATTTTTACAGTTGCAAAAGTAAGTGACAAAGGTTTAATTCTTTACATTCTGAATGAATGTAGTCATAAATCATCAGCTCAACACGTCTCACATTCATGGACTGAACATTCAAGTTCATTGAACATCCAACAAATAATTCATATCAAATCCAGGTCACTGGAATATTGTGAAGCGTCCCGGGTGAGACATGGTTATCGAATCCAATTTAAATGGCATTATTTTGTTTAAACCGTTTTTAATTAAGATTCATAAAGTATACCTGCAGTTTCGACTTAAGATGGTTACCTCCTAGACTTATAATAGTAAGAAGCTAGTCTTCCACTCAAGGACTTGACGCTCGATTTTCAATAGTACCCAAAGAATAAAAAAATACAAAGAGTTCCAGTTCACTTAAAAAGTTTATTTGGTAAAAATCCTTTCATACGGTAGATATTTGCGAGTGGTTTTGATTCTCCGCGTACGGTAGTGCTGCTAACATTTACGATGATGAACTGAAAGTGCATGCTTAATACAATGGTTTTGAAGCCGAAGGTTCTATCAATGGAGCCGAAGATAATGTAATCTTCCGACCAGATGACGCTCCTCAATTGGTCAGCATAAGCAATTTATAGCTCAACAATAAATAACATAATTAAAAAAATACTGAATACTGAACCATTAGTAATGACATTGGAGTTATCTATAATTATTAGAGATGGTTCGCAAACACGAGTATCCTCAATATTTCATGAAATTCACTACCAAAGAAGCTTCTGGCAGCAAAGATAACTATTGGAGCGTATGAGGTGCATGGTCGCGCGGTAATGCACAATACTTCCGTACGGAAGGTTGCCGGTTCGAGCTCCTCACTGTGCTGCTCCCCACGAATGACAGGCATTTTTCCACCTAGTATTCGGGACCATAAGGATAACTATGACTTCGGTCATATATAGTATTTAAAAACTGGGGGGGGGGGGAGGGCGTGCCGGTGAGCTCCGATCGTCTCACTTCAGATATGCCACCGGATCCAGTACAATGGTGTGGCTGGTGTACAACGGCTTACTCACTTAAAAAAGGAGAAGGAAAAAATATGAAAAAAGAATCACAGCACAGCTTCGCTTTCCAACTAAATTAACGTTGGAATAGGGAGGGGGTCCTCGACAACGAGATATGATATATCAGGAAGAATATTTATTTTTATTACAATAAAGTTTAAAAAATATACAAAGTATTCGATAAAATGTCTTAGTATCTAGGTCAAGTTAAGCTTTATGATAATTTTTATTGTTATTTACATTGCTTTTTATTTTCAAGTATTAATATTTTTTTCAAATGAATACTTTAAAATGTGTAATGGGACGGGACACTACATGGTGGCTAGTCATCTTTACAGAATGGGTACTGGGGAGAATCCCAGCTACGAGTGTGGTCTGGATGATGAAACTATAGATCATGTAATTTGTTTTATCAAACACTGTTTATTTCACATGATTGAAATAGATTATCATCTGGTAATGAACCCGCCGTACTGGTATTGAATGGAGTGTCAGTAAATAAATAAGTAAAAAATAGATTGTAATTTGTTTTATCAAACACTGTTTATTCCAATTGTTGTAATGGTATAACCCTACCGGTTTCAAGGCTTTCACCTCATCTTCAGGGGAGCACAAACAAGACTATAAATAATATATAGACCATGTATTTTTCGATTGTCTTTTGCGAGACAGATTTGATTTACTAAAAGCAGTATCTTTGCCACGTCCAATGAATGTTGCGTTTCTTTTTTCTTCGTGGAACTTTTCTGCTTACAGATCAATTGTTATTTTTTTATGCTTAATCAGTTGAAACTTTAAATTATGTAAAACTGTCATTGAAAAAAAATGTTTTATTATACGAGTATTTACTCATGTATTGCATAATGACTTGAATTCGATGGCACTAATCATCCTAGTTTGGGTTGCCTATTAAAAAAAATATGCAATGATGTTTCGTTATTGTTTAAATATTATATAATATTATATTCACCGCATTCTAAGTGTTACCTGTAGGCATAGTCCATTTATTATAGTTTTACTTTGCGGGTATTTTAACTTTTACATTGTTCAAGTCAAGTAATTTTGTTGTTGCTTAAATATTGACTTCTATCCACTATAGTATTTTTATATGAAACATTTATTACTTTTATATGAATTTTATTAAGTACTATGTAACAATGATATGCAAAACAATTCGCTTATATAATTTAAAGTTTTTGTTGTAGACATATTTCTCTTAATATCGTGTGTAATTAATGATACGTTATATATCTTATTCAACGTGCTCTGTGTCGGAATAATTCGAGGAAAGTTTTTTTTTCTTGTTTCAATTAGAATATTTCCGAATTTTGAAATATTCATGTATTAAACTTTATATTAATATGCATAAAGTGTTTTATTCTTTAATTTTACCATTTTTTTCTTCTTATGTAAGGTTTTATTCATACTATTGTGAAGATTGATGTAAATACTATTTTAATCTGTACAGAAGAGAGATACGTTGAGGAATATAAACTTATTCATTGAAATGCGTTAATGAAGTGTATAATTTTTTTTTTTTTTTTCTCACACGGTATACCACGCTGGGTCGTCTGAGTCCTGGCCTGTTTTGTGCAGCAGTACGTATTAACTTCTTTTAAACTACAAATTATATGAATCATATTGATGTTTAGATATTGATATATTTTATTGTGTCATTTTGCATTTCCGTATTCACTTGCACTCTGAATTTGAATTGTATTTTAAAAAGATATAAATAGTCGAAATCAACCTCAAATAAATCATTGGAATATTTAAATAAACAGATTCATTTCAATATTATTTAATAAAAATCGACCTTTTTTTTTTTATTTTTAGCCTGTGTTGGTAGTTTTCTTAATGAATTAATCTCCTCACCATATAAATATCATTTTAGGAATTTTCGTTCTACAGGGCAGGTATCATTGATAATAAATTAGAAAGAAATTACGTCGGAAGTATCCAAACTGCATTTTTCACAAAAATGTTGTTTTTATACTTCCTAAATATTGTTCCCCAAAAATATTGTCCATTAAAATGTTATTTATTTAATACGTAGGTATAATTAACATTATTTTGGATGGCCGCACGAAATGCGATATTAAAATAAGAGGAGCAGCAGGTAACAGAGTGAATGGAGTAAGAGGAGCATCAGGTAACAGAGTGAATGGAGTAAGAGGGGCATCAGGTAACAGAGTGAATGAAGTAAGATACAATATAACGTATTAACTTACCGAAACATTTCAAGAGAAGCAAATCTGTCTTCTCTATATGGAATCTTGTCCCCAACATAAGGGTATGTAAGCGAAACTTGGACATGGTAAAAAAGTGATGAATTTGTGACATAATAAGGAATGAGAATGTTAGGAAACAATGTGGATTGAAAGAAGACGCAGTGTTTAAGATGAAGAAAAGAACATTAAGATTGTTCGGTCACTTATAAAGAATAAATTATGAAAGATTATCAAAAATACTCTATACAAGTATTTTAGAAGATACACATTTGAGAAGTTTTCGATGACAAAAACAACGTAGCAGTCCTAATGAATCCAATTCTGAAAGTGACTGGATAAATGTGAACTTAAAGCTGATGTGTTGAGTAAGATGAAGATGAAGAAGAGCTATATGAGATGGTTTGAGTATGTAGAACAAATTAATAAATAGTGACTTACAAAATGACTAGGGATAAATGTGAACTTAAAGCTGATGTGTTGAGTAAGATGAAGATGAAGAAGAGCTATATGAGATGGTTTGGGTATGTAGAACAAATTAATAAAGAGTGACTTACAAAATGACTAGGGATAAATGTGAACTTAAAGCTGATGTGTTGAGTAAGATGAAGATGAAGAAGAGCTATATGAGATGGTTTGAGTATGTAGAACAAATTAATAAAGAGTGACTTACAAAATGAATAAACAGCGCAAATGTGAACCAACTGAATACCGAGGAAAGTGTGGTTGGATCAAGTGAATGCTATTTTAGAGAAGAAAATTTTACAAGTCTGAGAAGTCATAATAGTTATGAGAAGGTGTAAGAGGGAAGAGTGAAAATAGCTTAGAATTGGCGTGTATGCATGACGAGGTGTATTGGCGTGACAGGCTCAAAATATGTGTACCAATAAAGAATATGTGGAGATATATTATCTCTGCCTACCCAAATAGAAACATGATGTGATGGTGATGATGACGAATGTAATATAGCATTAAGGTGATTTTCAGTTTAATTTACAATTGCTTAGTCATTGGCGTTTCCCATGGTTCAAGCAGACGATTAATATTTTTTATTTTTGAAAGTAAAATGTTAGCGATGGTGCTCATATTTATTTGATTAAGATAGCATTATCAACGAGATTTATTTTGATTGTTTTTCACACATTTAATATTTTAAGGATTCGTCTTGTATTGTATAATTCGATAAGCGATCTTGATTATGGTCATAATGGTATTCAAACGGTTCAGGGGAATTTCTTCTTATAGTTAAGAAATATTTTCTTGTTTATTTTTAGTTTGTCAAAATAAAACGATCATTATGATGAGTCTTTCGAATGATTTCAGTGTTATTTTTACATCTAAGAAAGAGGTTTTCCAAGTGTGCGTCTTGGCTTGTTTTCCAAGTGTGCCCTAGGGTGCCGGGAGATAATAAAAATATAAACGATTCCGGGCAATCTTAGTACATTGAAAAAAAATCGACATTTTCATGTTCGCGATTTTTTTCATAAACTTTGAGATGAACAACAACTGGGTCTACTCACAAATGGATACGTTTTTTTAAAGGGCCTTGAAAAAAACTTTAAAAAGGAAGGTCGCCTTGAAACTAAAAAGATTTAAAGCTACTGCCCCGAGTGTTTTTTAACAGATAAATATGATGTAAATATTCATCAAACAACTGTGAAAATGGATACGTTTTTTTAAAGGGCCTTGAAAAAAACTTTAAAAAGGAAGGTCGCCTTGAAACTAAAAAGATTTAAAGCTACTGCCCCGAGTGTTTTTTAACAGATAAATATGATGTAAATATTCATCAAACAACTGTGAAGCAATAGGATTTTTTACATTTTTGTGTAATTTTTAATGTATGACAGGGTAAGAAATGTAATTAAGAAAGAATGTGACCTAAAAACTGATGTGTTTAGAAGGGTGGAAAAAAAACGTTGAGGTAGTTTGTACATGTTGAACGAATGGTTGACGAAAAACTCACCAGGCAAACGTGGAATTAAAGCTTAATTATAATTCGTGTTTAAGGACAATCAAAAAAAGGATGGATGGACAAAGTGAATAAAATTTTGAAACAAATAAGGGTAAGAAAAATAGAAGGAACTGTGTGAGAAGTATAGACGTGACAGGAAAATTTGATGTTCTGTTCTCTCTGCCTACTACGACAAGGAAATGGCGTGGTGGTACATATGTATGATTGTGTACTTTTTCTTATAACAACGCAATTAAATATATTTATACAAAAATTTTACTAATCCTAATGATTATTGAATATTTCATACGACTGTTACTCGAACATAACTTTTATTGTAAAAATGTATTAATGGTCATTTAGGCAGCATAAGAGGCTATCCAGAGAATAGCTCATATCCGTGGTCCAGTTAGTAAGACGCTTATCTTCCAGCCCAGGAGTTACGAGTTTAATTCCTGCTGGAACCTAATCCATTTTAAAAAGGGTTCCAGTCTGAAATAAACTGACGCGTTGTAATAAACCAGTAAGTAGGCTGTACTGTATATAACAAAAGTGTAATACAATATTATCAAACTCACTCAATTAAGACAGTAACATATGTATTGTGGTCATTTATTAGTGGTATTTCGGAACTTCATCACGCAATATCAACTGCTTTTGTACTGTATTTTATTACGTTTTCGTTGCATACAGTAAAATCAGACAGGTTTATTGCCAATTGGATATCTCTTTCAACTAACCAAAAAGGTGTCAAAGATATCTTAAATGTAAAACAAACCTTACAGGATGGATACTTTATGCGTGCGTCAATATTGAATTAATTTTCTTAATAAAATGAACACTATTATATTTCAGCGTCAATGGTTATGATAAGTGTAGTATTTAATTAATAATATCATAATATCGTTTAATAATATCATTTAAACAAAGTCAACCTTCAGTTACTAATTTCACTTTAAAAGCGCTCATGGAATTTATGTTGGGCAGCTATAAATTCAAAAATTCAGATGTTGAATGGTCTTATCAAATGTGATCTCAAAATGCTACATAATTTATTTTTATTTATAAATAAATAAAAATAAATTATGTAGCATTTTGAGATCCCATTTGATAAGACCATTCAACATCTGAATTTTTGAATTTATAGCTGCCCAACATAAATTCCATGAGCGCTTTTAAAGTGAAATTAGTAACTGAAGGTTGGCTTTGTTTAAATGATATTGAAATTCATACATTGTTTAAATGATATTGAAATTCATACACAGAAATAAAAGACCAGACGGGAATCCTTTTTAAAAAAATTGGGTATCAACGGGAATCAAACAAGCGTCGTACCAACTAGGTCACGGAGGACATCGGTTAGATGATCGACTGACCTGGATTTGGTCATATCAGCCTTGTCATATGAACAAATGAACTATTGGTAAGTTAGACTAACACTACATTAGATTTCAGTTAGGATATTTCCAGAAATTTATTATATTTGTGTGAAATAATTATATTCATTTGGGGCTCACTTCATATGTTTTCACACATCATTTATATGAAATTAACGTCGCTTATTTGTAGCAAATAGTGTGCGCGCATGCGAAACAGGCCCTTGAGTCGCTGGTGCGCGACAATTTATAGGTCAAACGTACAAATCCGTGACAGCATCCTTTGACCCCGTTAGTGGACACTTACTGGTACGCTGAGACACTCACACACACATTCATGCGGCCGCACGCATCTAGGCCAGAGATGCTAAATATATCACTTGAAGCCACATCAAGACTTGTGTCTTCATTTCGTATCATTTAAACCTAAGGATGCCTCTCATTAACGATGCTAGACTGGCCGAGACCTTAAAAAGGTGAATTTGGTGTAGGACAGAAATAAGTGGAAGATATTATCGGAACAGACTAAAAGTCAAACTTGATGGTTCAGCCAATGATGAATAAATTTTACGTACCAGTTGTAGTTTTCATCCTCAGGTCTTGTTCTTTGTCAATTTTGACATAAGTAAGCAAGCCCTGAAGATGAAAACTGTAACTTTTTCGAAAAGTCGCTATTATAAGCCAAACCACGCTGTACAACACTCCGAAAACCTTATGCAACTGATACGAAAAACCGTGATAGCCTCAGAACGAATTTTAGGTACATTTCAAAATCGTTTATCTGATGACCACCGTGACTTAGTTGATAAGACGCTCGACGATTTCCGCCAGGCAGATTCGGATTCGATTCCCTATGGTACCCAATAAAAATTAAAAGAAAAAAGGGGTCTAGTAAAAAAAACGCTTCATGCTCGTAAGCGAGCGTTGTTGCTTCTTCACAAGCGGTAATATTCACAGAGTCTCAGGTCTACTCCAGTGGTTTTTAAACTAAATGTTCGAGTAATAGAGTCAAAGGCATTGTTGTCTCCAGAGCACACGATTCAGTGTGTCTGCACCGCCTATTCGAATATGTTGAAGGGCATCATACGAATGCATGATCTTGTAAATTCATCCATTCATATGATGCCCACACGATTGACATCAAGTTATCCATCTAGTGAATATGTTGATACTCGAATCTTAAACATCGGGTCCAAAACGATCGAACATGTTCAATCTTTGTCAGACAGATTTAAGTACACATATGGAGTCATTTTTACGATTACTCCATCGCACCTTCAGAATTTACCTTTGAAATTAGAAATAGTAAAAAATCATTTATACACATAAGAATAAGGTCTGAATTTAACGTATAGTTAATCCATGACTACAGATGCTTACGGGCACATTAATCACCAGAAAATTGACGAGGACTTCTTAACCCCCTTCTTAACCTTCTAACATTATAAAAAGTTTACTAGAAAATCGCAATAGCTTGGGATACAATATGATTTCTCACCGTCCCAAGATTCTGTATGATATAGTCTTAGTGATTATATTCATATATGAGTAAAACGTAATATATTTTTAGACATACAGTTAAAATTTTGTAGTTCTAATACCATGATATGGATCACTCATTTAGATAAGCGTTATTTTGTAGTTCTAATACCATGATATGGATCACTCATTTAGATAAGCGTTATTTCCTCCCATAAAATTAATGATATTCATTAATTTATCTATTTTAATATGATACTTTACTACACAATATTTAATATAGCGAGTTTATTTCCAGACGTCAATCTCTTCTAACCAACCACACAAAGTTTTAACCAATTTTTTTTAGTTATGCGTGGAGTATTTACATTTTTGACGCGGAGAATAAAATCATACAATACCAAAATTATAAAAAACAAACGACAAATACAAAATAAAAATGAAAGTTTAACAAAGTCATCTATGGCCAGAAGAAGAGAAGGAAGATTCAAAAGAAATTGTATGGAAACCCAGGAAAAAACACGCTAAATTACTGAATGGAGATGTAGGGTTTTTTAATTCGCTTTTTGAAACACGTCAACGATGGTGCGAATATTACATTGCTGGTGGGTGGTTCCAGATTCTAATGGAATGGGCAGCAAAAAAGAAGAGCAGTGAACTGGAAAAACCAAAAGGCAATCTCTACTAGAAAGTAGCGCGAGATCGTAATCGAAGAGTCGCTAAACAATATGAGGGGGTGGGAAGATAATTAGGGATGTATATAAAAGTGACAATACGTAAACATATGTTATTGACAGTTTTTCACATTCAACTAATAGAGGAATGCTTGGTAAGATATGAATAACATGATCGTATTTTCACATTCAACTAATAGAGAAATGCTTGGTAAGATATGAATAACATGATCGTATTTTCACATTCAACTAATAGAGGAATGCTTGGTAAGATATGAATAACATGATCGTATTTTCACATTCAACTAATAGAGGAATGCTTGGTAAAATATGAATAACATGATCGTATTTTCACATTCAACTAATAGAGGAATGCTTGGTAAGATATGAATAACATGATCGTATTTTCATATATTTATCTTTATTATTTAAATAGATCTCAAAAATAATTTATTTTCTTTTTTATTGAAAAATATCAGTAATCATGGTTACTTCAAAAAAATTCAAACGATTTGAATTTCCAACCAGATTTAATATAATAAAGTTTAAATTTGCCAAAAGAACACCGCCACGTTGAAACTCATTTGATTTTAATAAATTACCAATTCTGCTTGTCAAAAGTGGAAAAGGCTAAGCCTAACGAATGTGATGCGTTTGATGGGCTATCGGCCTTTTCAAAAGTGAAAGTGCCAGACAATAAAATCTGCATGGCTAAAACTTTAAGAATACCAATTAGTTTCATTTTAGACAATACTTTGTTAACCTCTCTTTTTTATTCGTATGGTATCCTTCAACATATCCGAATTGGCCATTCGTACATATTGAAAAGCATGACCGAGACATAGTCTTCAGCCTTAATAATGAAGCTTTCGAGTTCAGAACCACTAGGGTAAGCACAGAACTCGCGGTTCTTCATCGCACGGATTAACAATACTACCTCGCGCGTTAAATGCAACAAGACGACTTGACTGCGAGTATTATTACCAGTCGAACTATTTTACAAGACTGTAACCTTTTTTCTCTTTGCAAACATGTCCATTCCGAGATTGTTAAATCAGGAATTATTAAAGATTAATTTAAATAAATCACTTTTCTTTGTCTATGCCTGTAATAGAAAGATCAAATTATGAGACTAGAATACAGACGCCGAATGCTAGAAAACAAATACACATTTTGTGATTTATTATTTAATCATTGTTATCGTTGTTATCATTGTGATTTATTATCTAATCATTGTTATCGTTCCAATCAAATTGTTTTTTTTTGTATTATTTTTTATCTGTCCGTAATAGGGGGTTCGAATCCCGAGTAATAACATCCATTGTAAGAGTTAAAATACTCGAAACGGCGCTATACAGATTGTACTTGGAATAGTTTTAGTAGTTAATTTCAAGTCAAATAATATGTCAATCAAAATTCAGATCTTAATAAAATCATGCAAGCTGTGAAATGTCTCTTTTTTTTTCTCTTATAAAACAGATGTAAAAAAATACATTTCGCACGAAAATATTTTGTAGATTTATTTATATATTATCATCCTTAGGAATTATAAATAATTAAAAATATTTTACAAATATAATAAATTTAAATTAATTTCTAATTTTATCGTTAAAGCAAAAGTATTGATAAAATATTGGAGGAAAGAATTAAAAGTAAGACATTGTAAAATATTTTTTCATTATAAAACTATCCTTTTTACATTCGAAGAAAAGTTTATGTGAGCCATCGAACCAGGAAAAGTAACTTCAACAGTTCTGAATAATATTTACGTTAATATTTTACGATTTTGTTTCGTGAATTTATAATATGAGGAACGATCAAATTATAAAGTATTTTTTTCAGGAAATATTTGTGTTGTGTATATTTTTTACACCCAGACTCATCATACATAATATGTTTATATTACCTTCGAATATGGTAGTGCATCTCATTTTTTAAATTAAAAATTATATTTATTAAAATTTCCAGTCCTAGACTTTAGGTGGTAAATATTATATTTAAGTGGTTGACATCGTATTTCCACACCTGAAAGAGGTAACTGTTTTATTAGGTACTTAATATCCTTAAATAAAAATGCATTACAAAGTATATCCAATATAATATATTATTCTTTATGATGATCATTGAAACAGACAAAACATTAAAAAATACGCTCTACTGTTAAAGACGCGTGAGACTAAATTAATTAAAACGATAGGTATTATCATTTATATTCATTTTATGTGTAGGTAAATATTAAATATACCCGTGAATTAAAAAAACCATACTTCAAACATTTTCAAATCAAACGTATAAATTGGAAAATCCCGCGATATAGTACAAAATGATACTTCAAACAATAAAATAATCAAAAGAAAATACAAATTTTGCAGGAAAGTAAGTAATGCCTACAATCCAGGAGACTTTTATAAGAAAGTAAGTAATGCCTACAATTCAGGAGACTTTTATAAGAAAGTAAGTAATGCCTACAATTCAGGAGACTTTTATAAGAAAGTAAGTAATGCCTACAATTCAGGAGACTTTTATAAGAAAGTAAGTCATGCCTACAATTCAGGACACTTTTAATGCGAGTCTCGCTCTTATTATCAGTATTATTATTTTTTTCAAAAAAAATATGATATAATAGAAACTTGAATTATTTTTTTTCTTTAAAGCAATCTTTGTCAAATTTATATTCGTTTTTTTAGATAATATATTTTTAAGAATTATTATTCACTGTGGGTTATAATTTCGTATAGGTAACTATGATATATACGAGTATGTAAGGATAACCGCATAACCAATTCAAGGAGACCCAGGTTCGCGAAATATGACTATGATCATCGGCACGCGAAAATAAAACCCTTGGGACAGATTGTGTGATCAATCCGAATCATAATTATCTACTCGAAATTATAATACTCGAGTGAGTAATTAAGTAAGTAACGTCCTTTCCAATTATGCTTAACATCAACTTTGAAAATCTTTCATATTTATATCATCTTGATTACGATTATGTTTAAAAATTTAAATAAAATATTTTAATAAATATTAAATCAAAATTAAATAATGAAATACTCTACTTGCCTTTTTTCTTTCTTGATATACAATGCATTTGATATTATTACCTTGAATGTATTTCAATAAAAATATTATAAACAACTCACTGTTTATTAACAAAGGATCGATCAAAACATTAATAATTGAAATAAACTTCAATAATCGTATTATACATTAATTAATTGGTAAACTCGTTTATTGAGGCAAACGATTCTTCATGCGATCCAAAGTTTTCATCCAAAGGTCGCTCGAGTTTCAATCTCAGGCCAAGGTACACCCTTGAACAACAAAAAAAGGTTTAATCCACCTACTTTTCAGATTTTTTTATCATGATGTTGTCCTAAATAATGTTACTTGTTCAATTATAATTACTCCAAATACGAGTATATTTTGCCTCAAATCATCTGGAATTGATAGTTAGTTTTTATACATTAATTACATAAATGGGGCTCAAAGTTTGGTAGGGTCGCGGTGGTGCATGTTTTGCCGGAAAATGTGTGCCTATAAAATACCGCGTAACGCCATAGTTGCATTCCATCAGCAACACTACCAATAGTCCTACTCCTAGCGTCCACGAGTGGCCTCTTAAGCCCCGCGAGCCCTGGGCAATGTGGTCACTGGCATATTACCATCAGTGCCATAGCAGATAGGAGAGGATGAATGTGCGAGTGTCCGGCGCCATAAAACCGGACCCCCCCGGCTAAGGGAGGGTGACCCCTACAGAAACACCTATCAGGGAAGGCAACGGGAAACCACCCTGATTATCATTCCCAGGATATCACTATGGAGAAGAAGGCAAACGTCTTGGCTGCGAAATATAAACCGGAATGAGACGTGTGGAGGAGCTGTTCCGGGTCGCGCAAGACAGAGAAGCCTTCGCCAGAGTGATTGCCAACGTCGGGGGGACCTGACAGGGCACGTCAAGAAGAGAAGAATTACATAAATATTTTTAAACAGAGTTTTAGCAAGTGACTAGTTTACAATGAAGTTTTCATTGTGATTGACCCCCAACTGAGAGTCAAAATATGAAACCTAATGAAAAGATCAGCAGTCTAGTTATTTAGATGCATGTCTTCCAGCCCAGTAGTTGAGGATTAGACTCCTGTTGAAAACTAGGTTTAAAAAAAAACATTCTTATCTGTTTTTTACTTAAATCCTCTTTAACGTATTTCTGAATATCTTTTTTTGATTAGATTAAACATTTAATATCGATTAGTATATTTAGTAAAAGTACAATTCTCAAAAAATTTAGATTTGTATAATTCCTTAAAAAACCTTAGCACGAAATAGAATACCTAAGATTTGTATGAAATAACCAGATTAATAAGATCATTTATAAATGTTATGATACACTGGTAGAACTACTTTCAAGCTGAAAGCAAATGGATATTTTCATTTCTCGGTTCCTGAAACAAAACACCAAAAATTGAGCACAGTTTTTTTTACCGATAGTACATTATTTACAGCTATAAAAGTATCTTAAAGAAATAATGATAAACATATTTCATACATGCCTTGATATAAAATTGGGTATAATCATAATTCGATCTTTAATAATCAACTAATATTTTCACTAATTTGTCTCACTTTTTAGTGTAAGCATACTTTGCCTGCATTGTATGAAATCAAAAATTCGTCACAGCTTGTATTAAAATAAAATTATTAATGGCTTAGTGTTATTGCTGCATAACTGCGCGAGTATAAATTTTATTCCATTTTTAACATGTTCTACAAACAGTTTAGCGCCATATCTTACCGACATCCTACTTTTTTCTTGTGTTTGTGATAACTTTTCATGATCTGGGTATCTCCTTTGCAATCAAAATTGTAGTAAGAGCTTCACAGATAATATTTAGTTAACATTTCAATTCTTCCGTTAACTTAAGAGTATGTTTACAATTTAGGGCATTTCTTAAATATAAGAAATATCAGGTAGGTAGTAAAAACAATATCGTTTCGTTTAAAAATTTTAACATTAAAAAGTTTAATTTTGTGCTATAATCCGTACAACCTTTATTTTTAGATAGCAACTTATATAAATCCGATTCATCGATAAATATTCCTTCATATTTTAATATCATCGTTTAAAGTATATAATACTTTGTTTTGCCAAAAACCGTAAACCAGTTTAATAAGGAATATTATAAATATTACTATGAGAAATATAGATAATTAAAAATTGTATAAAAAAACGTTGATGATTTTATTTTGATTTGACATTTTATGCTTAGTAATACTACCTTACTAAATATAATAGAGGTAAAGGGTATTTTTAAGTATTTATGTAATTAAACTAATTTTATTTTGTAGACATTTAAAATACGATAAATTCAGAAATCACAGCTATAATTAACAAATATTTTTAGAAAATATTAGTTTTAAGACAGTGTTTTTATTTACAAAAGATGATTTTTTTACAATAAACCAAGAAGTTTAGGCAAAAAATAAGGGTTAAAACTAAACTGACACAAATACGGCTAAAATGATACGTATTACATTGCAACCTGCATAACTAAAAAAAATGTAAGAAGTAATTTTCCCCTACATCAAATTCAGATATGGTATCTGTGCTTATATGTGTATAACTAATATATATGTATCTTTCATTAAAAAAACGATCATTTTTTTCAGCACCGTTGAGGGAACTTCATCTAAAAAGTTCTTTGGGTAAATTAACTAAAAAAAAAATATTTTCGAGGTGCCGTTTCCTATTAGAAGTTGGCCACCATGGCAATCTTTCTTTTGTTCCCTGCAGCTCGGAATAACTCAGAAAAACTGTACCCAAACCCCTCTCTCCGCAAGTTCTTAAGCCAAGAGATGCAGTTTCCTTACATATACGAGCAAGCACTTCCGCATTTGTAACATGATCTGTTTAGGGAATCTTGTTGATACATCTTTAGATCCAAACCTCGGCAGCATCGATCCTACGTGATGTTTCCTGGTTCCGAGTCGACGCCTCCATTCTTAGAGGAGAGTTAAGAACATGTACCATACGCATTCTCAATTCCAATTTCAAGCCACGGCTTGTAAAACGAGACTTCATTTTAATGAAGTACTCGACCTCCGTAACCTAGTTGGTAAGACACTTGACTTCTAGTAAGGGTTTCGGGTTCGATACCAAAAAATAATTAAAAAAAGTGTCCCGGTGAAGTAAATTAGTTTGTCTGGTTACACTACTCGTACATACTAGATGTGTTACCTCTTCATGTACGATAGTATTTTCAAAATGTGCAATGACGAACTGCGAGTTACAGATCTACTCCAGTGGTTATAAGCATGAAGGCTAATTAATGAAGCCGAGGCTATCGAGGTTTCACAACTCACTCTTCAATATCTCGGCATTGCTAATTCGGATATGTTGAAGAGCACTATAATAATGAAAACTCTTCTCACTAATTTATTTCCTGAAAGGGATCCCATTAAATATATTTTCTTAATATGTATATAATGTATGTACATCGCATTGAATATATTAAAAATAAATGACACAATTTGAAAAGCGCTGATTGAGAATGCACCGATTAACGGTGCCCGACTTATGTTAACAATATTAAACATTCATAGGCAAGTACCACAAGTACCGAGTGGTAACTGAGAGCTCAGTGCTCGGTGCGTAGGAGCTGCCTACCAATTGGGCCCATATTTTTCATTTATGTTAATTGATGTTAATTTGATTCAAGGTCAAGTTCGATTCAAGTTTAAAAATATGAGCGAAAAAACTATACGTGGAAGGTATGCATAACTTAAATACATTATAATCATGTCTGCGAGCTTTTTACTGTTTTCAAATGCAAATTCGCCAGCGGTTTTTTTAGGGGAGAGTTATTTTTGTAATAATGCGTTCAGGCACTTCTCGTATTAACAGGTCCACCAGGAATTAGTGGGTTAACGCCCCACTATTGTTTATTTATTCATATTTAACATATGCATTGTTACTATTGACCCCAATAGGTCTCTACCTTCAGGGGTATCGAAATTATGCAATTATGAGTCCATGTATTGTCAATATCCTTAAAGAAGTTCAGAAAAATGGAGAATAAAGAGAATGATTTTAAGAGAGTACCTACTGCATTATTAAAATTTGGGTATGTTAACATTACATTGTAATTTTTTAATTTTACAAATAATTTTTTTAGGTTTTCGTGATTCTTATTTATATTAAAAGTATATTTTAGTTCGCAGTGTTCACAATGAATAAATTATTTAGAATATTTTTTTAACTTAACATGTAGGTATGTTTAAAAATAAACAAAAGTACATGCTTAGAAATAATAAAAGTACAATTTATCATTTGTTTTATTTATAAAAGGTTTTGACGTCAACTTTGTGGAAGTTCATTTTTTTCCTTAGACCCAATAGACCACATACACACTTCCGTTGAAACATTAACATACACTAGTAGGACACCCAATTTGATAGCTTTCAATAAATTTTATAGTGAACAAAGTGAAAAATTATCCTATCCAAAGTAAGAAAAATTATCCTACCCAAAGAACAAAGTGAAAAATTATGCTATAAAGAGACATTGGCTAAATAAACTATCATCATATACCAATTATTATGTGATGGGAATATAAAATTCCTTAAATTGTGATATTATACGACCTCCGTGACCCAGTTTGTCAAACACCTACTATCCGATCCGAAGGAGGCGGGTTCGCTTCTTGATGGAACCCATTTTTTAATGGATATTTCTGGTTTTCACTTCAGACCTCTTTAACGTCTAGTTATTTGTAAGAATTCGCGATAGTAATTCCGCCAGGTTGTACTGTATACAACGAAAGTATAATACAATACAATTATACGACTATATATGATATAATTCCTGTCTTAACGATAGTTACAAGTACCATGTGCTACACTTTGAGAGCAAACACACTTAAACAAGATTAATTACTAGCAAATTAATGAGACATCAATATAATATAAAAGAAAGCGGAATAAAAATATCATAAATAAATTCATGTTGTAGATAAGAAGAAGAAAGGAGCTTTAAAATGGTTTGGACATGTAGAACGAATAATGAATGACAAAATAATTACTAAGCGAGTATAAAAATCAGAGGTACAAGGTGTGTTTAGATGAGGTAGACGGAGGGGAACGTGGCTGGATCTAGTGGACCACATCCCGCAAGAGACACGGTGTGATGATATTTATGTATGTAAGTATTAACTAATTTGTAAGTTTTCACATGGTCAAAAAATAATATACCTGTAGCTAAAGGTATGGATTATATTGGTGGTTTTTACTAATTTAATAAACATATCACATTAAAAGAATATTCAAACATATTACTTGATTTATTTTTTCTTATTTGAACCGCGTCCTTTTTCCACGCATTTTACTAACTTCCGTCTTCAATATATTTTTTATTTTTCTCCTAGTATTTATATATACTCAACTTTCGCCATTTTGTGAGTTTCTTGTTCGTTTTATCAACACTCTTTAGGAATAATACTTATTTTCCTTATACTCGTACTTTATCCTTTTTCCTTTCAATTGAATACTATTCTTGCTCACATATCTCTATTATTTCTATTTAAGTAATATTTAACTTGTTCATAAAAATAACCATTATGAAGTTGTTTTTATACGTTGATTCAATGGGCAAAGATAAACTTACAATAAAAATTTCAAAGACAGTGACAAGAAGTACGGTTAAAAAAGTATAGTTAACAGAGTGAAATTTTGATAAAATATATCAAAGTGTACGGAGCATATCGCGATAGCAAAATCGTTCGTTCTATGTTCTCTACCTATCGCGATAGAAAATTTGCATGACGGCATGTATGAAACATGTTTCTAGTACTCATAATTTACATCTTATATTGGTATTTTAACGATATTCTCTGTAATATTTACAAAAAAATGCTAAATGTTTATAATAAATTAATAATATGTGATATAACTAACTAAAATATAATGCGTTCATTAAATATATTATTAGTTCGTGTGATTTGAATTCTACGAGTAAAATACTTAAGATTTATTCATTTAAATTTTCAACTCACAATCTTGAATAAAGTTTTCATATGCTTGGAAAGTGTGATTATCAATGGAACTCTTTTTTATCTAAAATATATACTGAATAATATTTTTTATTTGTTAGATATATGTATTTATTCACCCCAATGTATTTCATATATCTGTTATTGGAAGGTTTATCTAAAAACTTCAAGTTGAATTGAACAGTGATTGTCTTGAATTTGTAAATACTCTTATGCTTTATGTTAAATTTATATCAGCATCAATTCAATTACGTTCATGAAAACTTATCAAATATCGAATTTTATTCAACTAATATATTTAGACCAACTTTATAATAAAATATTCCATCACCGTTCGTTGAACGATACTTTTAACGCTGTCATGAGTGCTGTAATCCGAGTAAGCGGTCTACTGCGATTTGATTGCTTTAACAGATTCATATTATTTTTACTGGTGTGTTCTTGTGATCACCATATTATTTTTAAATTAAGCGGTAGCGTTAATAATAATAAACCGTATGCTCTTACTCATACGAGTAGTATATATTAAAAATTATTCCTTTTCAATTAAATACGAATCTCTTCAACCTACCTAATTTAATGTAAAACATATGATATTTTAATAATCAATATATAAATTTCTTCCTATGTTGACTTGAAATAAAATTTAAGTTAAAAAGAATTGTATACCTCTAAAATATTATGAACTATGTGGTCTAGTTAGTAATACGTTTGTTTTACAAACCGAAGATTGCCGTTGATTCGATTCCTGTTGGTATCCATTTTTTTTAAAGTGGGTTTCAGTCTGTTTTTATCTTAAGGTCTCTTGAACATATTTCTGGTGGGTTGGTAAAAATTAATGCATGGTTAAAAAGTCACCAAGTTATACTCTATACAATGCGAGTGTTATACAATATTATTTGTAATCAGTTTTAGAAATATATTTTCTTTCAGGATTCATAAAAGTCATAGGCAGTATTAAATTTCGGTATTGTTTATAAATAACGAAATAAAAACATGTTTTATGAAGAAATAAACGAATACCGCAAGTATATAGATATTTCATAATATTTACAAAAAAATCTAATAATTATTATTAGATTGAGATGTGTTCACCGTTCGTAGGTGTACATAGTATCTAGTTCAACTATTTCTTTCATTATCATTTGTATAAAGTTATAATATATATTCCCTAAAAAATACACAAAAAGAGGAATTTTAAAAGGTTAGAATCACTTGCCTTAAAATATAGGGTAAAAAATTATACTTAGCTATCCCTCATTTTTTATGACTGCACAAAAATAACTAGAGTTAACTCAATTTATATTCTTGTAACATAATTATTGTTATATGTTAGACAAAAAGTTTCACTTATCCCAATGTGGATCAAATTAGATTTATTTAGATTGTCAAAAAAATAGTTGAAACCAGTCAAATATTTTAACTGTCTTATTTATTGGTCATTGGGTTCCTTTTATTTTTTGATGCTAGAGAAAACTCATTCTATGATTTAATATTGTGGAAGAATTTTATATACTTGAATAATGATCAAGATAGGGAAATGAAATATTAAGTTTTTAAATATTTTGTTAATACTTACATCGAATTTGCGAATCAAAGATTTCTTCTGAATAAACTTTATTGTAAAAAATTGAGGTCGGTTTATAGAAAAATTTTAATTTCCTACTAATCATCGAATAATTTGAAGTAAATTTGAATATCAGTAGGATATAAATTTCAAAGAATAACCAATTAAGTAAATAATTATTCAACCAGTTTATAATTATAATTCCTTTAATGAATCCGATTACTTAAATTGTTAAAAACAATAATATTTTTCTTTTGCCAAACTTAAAATAAACATCTGAAAGTGCGAGAAATGTTATCTTCCCTGTATGTGTTTCCAGTTTGCCACTGGAATAATAATCAACTTCAAATCAAATTTGTTTTATTTTTGCGGCAAGTTTTAAACTATTTTAGTTCTTTGCTATTTTTGTTAACTCGTCTTTAGATAAATAAAGCATACCAAAAAGTTTAGGTAACACATTTCATGCCTACAACTATCTAATGCAAATAGAATGCATTTTAATTTTTCTCAAGATTCGTCTAATGTTTCATAAATCTTGATTTTCTTTCAAAGTGATAAATAAGGGTTGTTTAAATTAAAAACAGAAAATTTTAATAAAAGTGTGTCATTTTATTTTATTCATTTTATAATTATTGTAATTCGTATTTTATTTCATTATATGTATAGCAATATGATATATAATAACACATATACAACGCACCAATCAAAAATAATGCCGTTAAAAAGAAATATGTTAAAAACAAAAAGGATAATTCAGTCCTAGAACTATTATCCACAGACAGTGGACCTATGTATGTACACCTCTCGTTGAGAAAAATAAAACAAAAAGAAACTTTTACCTATTTACAAATTGAAAACTATTACACAAAACATTCATCCGTGAAATTCCCTTACAGATGGTAACATTATATATTGAAAATGAAAACAACTTAATCAATTATATAATTTGTATACATTTTTTTTTCATTTATGACGCCATTTTTGGCAAAATGAAGGAAAATATTAAAAACTTCAAATAATAAATTAATATATTGAACAAAATTTTCGTTAGAAATTGTATTCTTGCGTACATTAGAATGACTTGAATAAATTGAGTACTAATTTAAAAGAAATGACTTAGTTTGCGTGCAGACCGACAATCTAAGTACTCCATTTTACTCGAACCATTTTTTGTTGAAGCATTAATGGAAATATCTTTACAATATAACATAATTTTGATTGAAATGAAAACTGTCAATATCTGAGAATACAGAAGGGAACTCTTATGTTAACTAAGTGACATTCAGTCTACAAGTCACAGCAAATAAAACATTGACATGTTGATCGCGGTTTTCGCTACAATCATTTTCATTATCACATTTTTCGTTTACCTAACTACATTTAAGTACTCAAATTATATTTTTCACAAAATAACTTTATTTATTATTACCCTTCGCAAGTACAATTCTGTTAATGAGCTATTATTTTTGAGAAAATAATTTTGGGTGACATTTTTAAAATACATAGATATTATTACAAAATACTAAACAAAATTTATTGATTACATAAATCTCTCTTAGTTTACCATTTTTAAAAATATTTTTCTCAATCAACAAAGTTAATAATTTAATCAATTCGTTTCCTAAAAATATTTTTTTACTCCAAAAAATGTACTTTGTACCAAAACAAAAAAGATTTTTTTTCAATGTTGCTATAAAAACGTTGTACACTTGGATTATAAAAAGGTGCCATTTCTCTATTTTTTTATTTTTGTTAGGAAAACGTACCTTTTAAGAAATATAGAAAATATATGGATTCTTTTCCCGTTTGAAATTCAAAATGTTTATTTTTAATATGAATGATTATAAAATGGAATATATTTCTTATTATTTGCTGCTAACTTATTTATTAAACGACTAGATAAAACAAAAAAGGTTTCATGGCATTAAAAATTGGGGAAAATATCATTTGATTGACGGTGAAACATAATCCTTAATTGATATTGGAAAACAATAAATATTTGTGCTAGAAAAATCGTATACTAACGAATAACGCAAAACATACATAGAAAGCGATTAAAGAACGATTGTTATAAATTGGACATTGATTTATCAACATTTCAAACATTCAATGATAATAATTAAAATCAACTCGAGAGATCATTTAAAAGGTTTCATTACCACTTGCAAGTAAATCATTAAACATTAATAAAATCGTTTTGATACTTTTCAAGGACTTTTTCATATTTATCGAGCTTAAATTTGTTTTTACATGTTGAATTAAACAATAAAACTATCCCAAAAAATATCCATGGTAAGGAAAAATAAAATACTATTTATCATGTAAGTAGAGATCTTTCGAAATGTAATATTTATAATACTATCGAATCAAACAAAAACTTCCAAAACTCTTATGTAAATATAATGAATATTTGTTCTGAAATAAATACACGAATTTAAAAGTGCTCCAATATTTTACGGGAAGGCGAAGAAATACTTAATGGAAAGTAAAACAATATATTTTTAGGAAGGAACTATATATGTAAAGGTATTTTTTCCTTCTCGTGAAAAAAGTATTTCATATAGATAAATATTTAATCAAAATACATTCAATAAATGGATCACAGCTATTTCACTTCCATAAACTACATAAATCTAAAAAGTAGTGTATTTGAAAAGCTCCGTCATATTTACAACAAATCATAGCGTTCAATATGATTACTTCAAAATAAAACATTCATACTTGGTTCTTTTCCCCTACACGTCCCTTGTAAAATAAACCAATTTTTTACTGATTGAAAGTCAATCAAAAGCTGAGGGTGTAGGAAATTTTTTAATCAGAACAAACTTTAATACTCATTTCGATGACGGTTAAAATAAGCTCGAAACATATGAATCCAACATTATTGTATTTATGTATAATTTACAAAATAATTAAATAATTTTTTAATAAATGTCGAATAAATGAAGTCTAATTAAATCCTCAGAAAATATCCAGTAGTACAGGAATATCCAGTAGTACTGGAATAAACGAACTCATCTTTTCAATTCTAAAGGTGAAGTTTGAAACGTTGAAAAAAATGACTTTTTAAAAATGGTATTACAAAAACAATGAGAGAATTGATTAAATAATATATAATTTTAAAAATTCGTTGGTCAAACCTTCAAATAACACTGCAAGATTAAGCCTTGATCGGTTGAAATAAAAATAATAGAAATGGGCTCTAATATTTCACATTCATAATTTAATAATTTTTGATTGATGCTAAAAAAATGTCATTTGCATTGAACAACAAAATGTTTTTTTTTTAAATTCACAACATAAAAAAAAATCACAACTCATATATTATTCGCATTATCTATGAGATAGAGTTTTTCTTTTGATAGTACAATTATGCAAAAAATAGTTGTTATTTTAAATATATATTTTTGCATGTTATTTTATATGTGTTATCAAATTCTGCATTGAAAGAGGTACCTCCTACATCTTTCGTATTTTTAAATTATGAAAGAAAACCTTGTATTTTGTCGATTCTCAAGGTATCAAATAGTTTCGTTATTAAGTATTTTGCAATTAATATATATATTAAATAATTTGAATCATAATACGTATACTTAATATATTTTATAAAATTAAGCAGATATCAAATAAATATTGCCGAGTCTTATCACCCAAATGAATCGAGTAGTGAAGAAAAAGTTTACTCGTACAAAGCTAAGAATAATTTTAAATGAATACCTTGAATATTGTCCCCTGTGGCTTGTTAGGTACAATGGTCATCTGACAGCGAGCAACTGACCAGCGGCTATGTAACTTTCAGTTCAATTCTTCACCAGCGACATTATGTATTTAGCACGATCACTACATCACTTAACTTTTGATGTTTAAACTTGACAAGTTTATTATGATGTGCACAATTATTGAGAATCACCATAAGTTTTATAAATTCACTTTTGACAATAATCAATGGAAGAGTTTAGTTTTCGATAAATAATAGATTTCGAAAGATTACATTTTATACCTAAACAAAACCACAGTTTAATGGAATTTGAGTGAACAACTCGACATCCTAACTGATATTGTAAATTTGAAGCCTTGCTGAGATGTACTATACAAGAATGGTGCATTAATGACAAATTAGTTTATGGATTGAGAATTGGTTAGATTCCCATGAACTATAGAGATTGCCTCCTCTTACTCCAACGGAAACGGTGTTAAGTTCAATTTACGTACATTCATATAAAAGACTAGGTTTGGCCAGCGCTTCCGCGTCAGAGGTATTATTAGTTATTACTGGATGCTGCAAAACAACTCGAATACTATCGAGATGGCTATTCTAATCAAACTCGTCTTGAAATTCTGAGAAACTGACATTTTCTGATTTACGGTGCAAATGTATGGGTAATTTAAACCAATAAAAAGTAATATGAACAGAAGTTGGTACATAGATATGCAATATTTACATAACACATTTTTGTCTGTTTTCGTGTGTGGTCTTTATACTTCTTACGTTTTAAAATCATAAACACAATTTATATCGAAATCTGGCATAAAAGACAATATGTGAAAATGTTATAACTACTTTGCAACGGAAAATAATAAACGAATTTCGTTTATTTTATCGATATTCGCATTTAGCCGAGTTTGAATAAATATTACACAATATTTAGCATCGTGAATTGAATGCCGCCTTTTAGGATACCATTTACAAATAAAATAAAAAATCTTAAAATATTTTGGTTCGGTAGTTTTCTGGCCTTAATCTTAACACTTTTAAGTTCTTATTCGTAATGGGCATTTTCATTAAATCTTATCTTAAATATTAAACAAGTCAACAATGTACTACTTTCACAAACGAAATCTGACAATTGTACATTTAATAATATACTTTTACCTTATATTTACATTTTCATTATTTACACCTTAACTATGACTATTCGTCTTTGTAAAATGTTTTAGTATATCAGTTTATTGTATTATCACGAAGTAGGATCCATCACGATCGCGCGTCTTCAGTCTGGGCCCCACTGTGAAGGCTGCTCGGCGCCCGGCGCGCCCCTGGGGCTGCAATATGAGCCCTGCGGGGGCGACGCTCTTGCCCGCTCCGCCACGCCGTACCCGCGTCTCCCCGTACCACCATTCCCAGGCCATCCTCGGTGCCTCGTATACAGGTGTGTCTCGCGGAGAGTTAGAGAGCTGGCGCGCTCATCTGGCGGGCCAGGGTTGGGCGGCGGGGGCGGAGCGCTACGGGGTGTTATCGTCCGGGCAAAGGAAATGCCTGTCGAGGGGCGCCCAGCAGGCTAACTGTTAGTGCGCGGCCAACTGATGTCCCGCCATGGCCTGAGGGGACAGCATGGGCGGGCTGTGGGAGTGCGAATGCGGCCCCAGCGGGCTGCCGTGCATATCGTGGTGCCCGTAGTGCATCTGCGGGTTCATGCCGTCCATCATGTCCCCGCCTAGCGTGTTCGGCGGTGTCATCCGCTTCTCCTTCTGCCGCCTGTTGCAAAACCACACCCGCACCACTTCCTTTTCTAACTGTAAGCTGTCGGCTAGGCTCGTTATTTCTTGCGCTGAAGGTTTGGGTTGTTTGTGAAAATGCTGCTCCAAGGCACCCTTTACCGATACTTCTATGCTGGTTCTCTTTTTTCTCTTCCGACCTTGTGCCGCTATTTTGTCGATACTCGTGGGGGAACCTGTCGTCGAATCGGCCTCCTCGAGCCACTTCTGCAGGAGCGGCTTCAACTTGCACATATTTTTGAAACTTAGTTGAAGCGCTTCGAATCGACAAATAGTAGTCTGCGAAAAGACGTTTCCATAAAGTGTTCCTAATGCGAGCCCCACATCGGCCTGCGTAAAGCCCAACTTGATGCGGCGCTGCTTGAACTGCTTGGCGAAAGCCTCCAGGTCGTCGGAGGTGGGCGTGTCCTCCTCGCCACTGAGATCTCGCTCGGGCGGCAGGTGATGATGCAGCGCAGGCGAGGGCTGCAGGTCCCGTAGCGAAGGGTGTAGTGGGCCCCCGTGCTGAGGGTGCGCGGGATGCGCCGGGTGCAGCATTCCATTGACGGCATGATATTGTAACGGAGAGCCGCCGCCGTAGTGGGAAACGACGGGTGCATGCCAGGCGTGCGGGCTGGGCACGGGCTGCTGGTGGTGACGCTCCGGGGGCGGCTTCACGTCCGCGTGCTGGTGGTGGTGATGGTGCACGGCCCAGGGGTCGGCCGGGGGCAGCGCCGCCCAGTGGCCCAGCGCAGGCCCGTGGCCCGGCACATGTCCGGGCGAGCCCTGGCCGTGGCCCGCATGGTGCAAGTGGTGATGGTGCTGGTACTTCATCTCGGTGGCATCGGCTGCGGAGCGCGGGCTGGCGGCCGCCGAGTGGTACCCGCCCGGCAGCATGCCCAGCCCGTCCAGCTCGCCGGGCACGGGTGCGGGCGCCGCGCTCATGTACGTGGTGGCCGCCATCGCCCCGTACCGCAGCTCCGCCGAGGAAGGCGTCTTGTACGTTTCGAAGGCTCTCGCAAGCCTTCCGTCTCTCTGTGAAAAATCTATGATATCGCTTTCGGAAATTAATTGTCACAGATGGTTTTGCCGACCGTCGCTCATGTCGTAGCATAAGGCGGAACGGCTCGAACAGAACAATCACGTTTGCCAGCGGGCGAAAGTCCTTGCCGCCGCTGTACCATCACACGCGCTCAAAACACTCGACACTGCTCGGGAGGATCACTCGCGAGGGAGGACGCCGTGCGCCGTGGTACACTTGTCAGACTGATGTGCTCGCACTGGGGGACTGCTCGTGTGGCATGCGTAGCGCGCGCGCTCTCGACTCGGACTGAAGGCGGCGGCCGGTGGCAGGCGCTCCGCGGCTCTGGTACCGCCTTCCGTACGAAAGGAGGGGAGTACCGCGATACTATTGGTTCCGACTGCGCGTGACGTCACGTTCCGGTCCGCCATTGGTTTGAATGCTGTGCGAAAGGGGGAGCGATACACAAAGGTGGGGGTTCAGGGTTCTCCACCGATCGAGCTCTGTCGCTTCGGATTTAAATGAATTCAATTCGATGAAAATCTCTCCCATCCAGTGAAAATAGTGCAGGACACTGGATTCATAAATTTTTAATCGATTCTTCGTCCAAATCTTTGTAAAGTCAGAAAAGTACAATAAATTTGTAAAATAGAAAAACAGCCAATTGTTTAAAAAGTTTACCAGACATGAATTACACAGATGTGAAATAGCGGAACATATTTCATCCCTAACATTTGTCTTACACCTTACAGTTAACATGTTGGAGATTTCCAATAAATGTAAAACATAGGTAAGTGCAAGGTGTGTTGTGCCAGTTTGTCATTTTTAGTCGAGTTCATGTTTGAAGATTTTCCGGAGCGGATTTTCCGCGCACTAATTTGAATATTCGCCGTTTCAGGGCAAGAGCAGGGTCCAGGCGCGCCCCCGCCGCCGAGGGTGCTCCGCCGCGGCCGGGCGTCAGCCCCACTCCCACCTGGCACCTCACCGCTAATTGTGATGCATGCTCACTTCCAGATAGAAATCTAACATCCGAATTAAGTGGCGTTTGACGCGCGAGCAAACAAAAACTAGTTAAAATTAATTATTATATTGTATATACACAATACGTTATACTTCGGAGGCTCTTCAGCAAGATAACAATCGCAGATCTTATAAACGTTCGTGGTACTTAACGGTAAATTAATGAATGTATTAACTTATTTTGGTAGATTATGATAAATAAGTATGTAGACTAACTGTTTTAATACAAATTAAGACATGTACTCACTCATAAGTGCTTAAACTTTATAAGTACATAGTATATATTCATAAATAAATGACCTTTAAAAATTAGCAAAGGCTTTTGACTTTTATGAATATAGTTCATGGAACCAGCAGAAACTGACCCCAAACAAGGAAGTCGGCATACTTTCAAAACAACCACTCATTTTAAATGACATATCACTCCGAGCTCTTGAACACAGAAAACCCAAAACTATTGAGAAGACCACTGGACAGGTCCTGACAATTGTAAGAGTATAATATATATATATATATATATATATATATATATATATATATATATATATATATATATATATATATATATATATATATATATATATATATATATATATATATATATATATATATATATATATATATATATATATATATATATATATATATATATATATATATATATATATATATATATATATATATATATATATATATATATATATATATATATATATATCAGTACCTTCGAAGACTCAACTGCTGGAGGGCGAATAGTCTGACAGGACGTTATGCAAGAGGCTTATACTCTACAAGAGCTATATGACCATCATAACATGTCTATAAATCACCTGTTTTCAACATATACACATATATGTTATGTTGTATTGGCTTATAACAATCTAAAAGCGTTTGATAAAATATCGTAATTGACTCCTTCGAAAAAAATCCATATATACTGGCAGGTTCATTAACATGTAACAATCTCTTTTAACCAACCATTTTTTTGTTCATTGAATTTATTGAAATACTCACATATTTTTAACTTACGATATACGACTTTCTGGCCGAGTTGATATGATGGCTGTTTTAAAGCCCAGGAATTAAGGATTCGATTCCTGCTGCTACCCGAAAGTAAAAATAAAAATTTATCTAATCAGGTGTTTGTTACTTAAAGTACCTATCTTTAAAATGTTCCTGGTTGATTGAAAAAGATTGCACAAAACAATAAAATTTTAATTATATTAGCTGTACTAAGCTTAGTGACTGTTCAATGACAGCTGATTTACACCTAAGGTATTTATGTAATACATAAAACATTCACTCCTGATTTGTCTTCTTCCCCCTTATCTTGAACCTGTCGAGGTTTCAACGTTGAGACAACTATCTTCCATTTGCCTTGTTCTCTGTCATTATCGACACTTCTGCCTAGGGCAGTCCCAGTCCCTCTTCAGTCAGCCTCATCTACTGGCTTTATTCGACGTTTTTATATTAAATAATTACATTTAATGTTGGCAAAGACTGAGCAGCAACCACTAGTGCGATTAGATTACTTACGTATACATATATGGTGAAAATAATTATCTCAAAAATAATCAAAAGATAAGTCCCATAAGTAAATGCTCAAAAAAGGATTAATATCGTGTTCAATAGGTATTAATTGTAAACCAGACAGAAAGGATTAATATCGTGTTAAATAGGTACCTATTTATTGTAAACCAGACAGAAAACATTTTGTAAATATGGCTGCCAACCTGAATCGGAAATGCAACCTTTGGGCTGGAAGTCAAGCGTTTTACCAACTAGTTTATAATGATAATCAGTCTGACATCGAGTCGATAAACTATTTAGTTTTTTTAACTAAACCAACCATAGTGTAGATTAACTAAGTATTTTTTACTTATAAATTAACTTTAAGTATACATATAGGTACCATACACGATTACTACAGATAAATTTCCAATGCATTATATTTAAACAAAAAATCGTTATAAGCGTTACACGCACAGTAAAAATTAAAATATATTTTTCTATTTTGGGGTATTCAAATAACAAAGCCTAATTTCCATACATTAATAAATTCAAACGTCGATCATTGTAATTATAGTATTACACATATAATAATCAAATACGATTCCAAAAAATATATTTTAAAAGGAAAATTCGAATCGATCAAATTCTGGAAGAGAGAAGATTGCAATGTATTAAAAATGAGGGGTTGTATAACAAGGTGTGTAAACCTACTAAAAGCGAAGGTGAATAGGAGGAAATAAATGGGGATATATTCTCTCTGACTACCCCATGGTTCAATAGCGATCGTGAGGTTAATAAATATTCGATGAAAGCTTTTGAAAGCATACTAATAAAATTATGAAAATTGAGTCGAGTTAATTAATAGTTTTTAATATTGGTTTGCAGTAGGTACTTAAAACTTCATCCCAGTTTGATTTTTCACAACAACCTTTTAAACACCTTTGTAATTTACTTTTTTATATTATTTTGTGTATATAAATATACATGGTCAATTTCTTCCAGCCAACTACCTTGAATAGACAAAGTTATTTTGATTCATAACATTTATTTTTTTTAATACTTATTAATTTAAATTAAAGTAAAAGAATACTTATTTCTAAACAATAATGTTTCTGGTTGGTTGATAGAAATTATAATAATACGTCAGCCAAATGATAATACATACGAATAAAAATACAATTTAATAAGCATCCAATCTTATATATTATATTATAAAGAAATATATATATATATATATATATATATATATATATATATATATATATATATATATATATATATATATATATATATATATATATATATATATATATATATATATATATATATATATATATATATATATATATATATATATATATATATATATATATATATATATATATATATATATATTGATTAATAAGGAGTTATATTTATTCATCACAACATTTTTAACATGAATCAGACATATGTAGGTACTTTTTTAGGTGTTTTATATTATCACTGTTATATGTACGAGTATATAAATTATCTAACTACCTATCTATGCTGGTGGCACTTGAATAAATCGATTCCCTCAGTTAAATTTAAACTTAAATAAATCAAGAATATCAACGTTGCAAAAAATTAATACAATTTGCAGGAATGTATGGACCGCAATCAGAGACCATAATTGATTCTTCCCAAAACGTCCCCTTGCATTTCCCCCATTATTGAAATATAAATACTATTTTATTTTCTCAAACTTTAATTCTATGCAAGTGATATAACATGCGTCATAATTATAGAGTTGAGTACGTCAGTCAATTCATAGGTTTTATAAAGCAAAAATATATATTTAAAAATAACATAATTATAAATTTGTTATGTATATGATAAAATAATTGATGTGTTCTTATTTTTTTTTGTTTCACTACTACTAATTTATTGGGTAATAAAATCGTTTGTTACAGTCAAGGGATGTTCTTTGAATTTGAAATAATGAAGGGATGGCTGAAGATGGAAGGGTCGACTCTATTTGGTTATTCTCAAACATATGGATATCCGACTCCAATATGATTTTGACGTTATCAATAAGAATTTACGTGGAACATGAAAGTAGTTTGCGGAAAAAAAAACTTTTTTTTTAATTATTGTAAGCAATAAAAGAAATCTTAAAACAAATTTAAATTTATAAATTCAATCGTAAGAAAGATATGATTTCTTCCATAAGTCTAGAAAAAATATTTTATTATTAACCAGAAAAAGTAATTTTTATTATATCGCATAATTCATTATTTTTCTATAAACTTAGATAATAAGAAATAGATTAAAGCAATTTGAATTTGTTGTAATTACTACTATTTATTTAAATGATATGTCAAAGGTGAAATTTATTTTAAGAAGTGAACATAATATTGAAAAAAAAATTTATTACTTCAATTCCCACAATTTTAAGTAGATTAAAAAACTAAATTTTAATGGCAAATTTTCCTCACATATTAACTTCCCACTTAAATATGTTGATTTCAATTAAATACTTTCTTTCCCTATTCCCTCCTACTCTTAAAACGCCAGGACCGGCTTAATTTTTTTTTATTTCAAATATATTTTTCTTTAGGAAGTTATATCAAAAATATTTTTTTCATTTGAATAATTTGAAAAACAGTTTTCAAAATACTCCTACAAAAATTTAAATGAGCTGTCTCAAGTAATAAAGGAATTGACGGAATTGCCAATAAAATTATTTTTTGGCAATTCCGTCAATTAAAATATTTGTAATTTGTTTTATCAAACACTGTTTATTCCACTTTTGGTAACGGTATAACCCTACCATTTTCAAGGCTTCAACAAAGTCTTGTTTGTGCTCCCCTGATGATGAGGAGAAAACCTTGAAACTGGTAGGGTTATACCGTTACAAAAAGTGGAAGAAACAGTGTTTGATAAAACGAATTACAATGTCTTTAAACCTCCACAATGTTAATGCCTTAACTATAAATAATATAAAAAATTTGCTATAAAAAATTGTTATCACTTACAAGTGGAAAAAATGTTTTAATTTGAAATATTATCATTGGACAGATGTTATTTATCGGAAGTTATTTATTTACATACTGTAGCTTGAATATTGAAAAATATTTTTTTATTCATAACCTGATATATTTGTGGCCATATGGCAATCTTTTCCAGCCAATAAGAAATATATTTAATAGGCCTTAAGTGGAAACCAAATTGAAACACCTTTTTTATGAAAAAAATCAGATACCAACGGGAATGGAATCCGCAACTACAAGTAGAAACACTGGCGTCTTACCAACTAGAGCACGAAGGTCGTCTTGTTTTATAGGCACCTACGTATATTTTCTGCCTTTCTTATCAACTGATATTGAAATTGTTTAACAGAAATTTAAATCGGCTCCCTATACTTGTATATTTGGAAAGTTATTAATTCGTACAAAGAATCATTATGTTTTACTTACTCAATAACTCACTTTAAATTACAATATAATTAGTCACTAAATAATAATCTGAATGCACATTGAAAGTCTAAACATTTTCTTATCACTCGTTATTTATCCGAAGAATTCAGTTTGGATTTCCGATGATACCCAAAAATAATAATAATAAAGGTTACAGACTGGTCAGTTCGTCTTGCAACAATACTCACGTGCCCTAGATTTGTACAAAATTTGAAAATTCACGTTCGGTAATATTGCTAACACATGTGATGACGAACTGTAAGTTCCGCACCTACTCTTAAAAAACAGTGGGTTTTAAAAACCACCAAGACTCAATTAATGGGACCGATAACAATGTTGTATCTTTAATATGCTTGTAACGCCAATTCAAATATGTTGAGGGTTGCCATACGAGTGAATTAACATACTATATTTACTATCCAACTGGGGCTTGGTGAAAGCACTGACTGATAATTCAATCAGCTACATGGCACTACGAACATACTTAGGAAACGTTAAAAGTATGGAGGTTCAAAACAATTAAATGAATTTGTCAAATCGAATGTATTCATAGTCACTTGATATTTAAAACAAAAAAGAACATCACTAGACGCCAAGTTATAGGTATGTCGTTGGGCACAACCATATGTAAATAAGGTCTTGATTTCGGAATAAAATAATAGACTATACAAGTATAGAGACTAAATTCATTTTAAATATTTTCAACGCAATATATTTGTTAGTGTATTGCAGATATTTATATTTACCTGGTATCTGCATACCTAACATTTTTTTAGATGTTAAAATTAATCCAACGTGATATTTTCTTTATTTAAAAAAAAAAGTAGGTAGTAAATTCTACTTCGATTATCCAAAATAACTTGTTCAGAATTGACATATGTGTTTTTATTAAGGTTTTTATTTTGAGTTTAATAGATTTGACATGTTATACCAAAAGAAACATCCCTTTATCCGCTGCGAAATAGATTTACAGAGCTAATATTTCCCATTCATTTCCATATTTAAGATCGTGACTAGATGACAACTTTGTATTCGACCTCATTACTCGAGCTTTCGGGGTTAAAATGACTATAGTTTCGTCATCGAGTATGTTACCAATACTACTCCACACTTGACAAGGGAACAATACTCACAAAATTCTAGGATGTGGTAGTATCATTACCAAACCATAGGCAATCGAACTTCAAACCCCTTGGGTGAAAGTCAAGTGCCTTACCAACTAGACCACGGAAGTCGTATTTTAGTAAAAAACTGTTGAAGAATTTATAGAACTTTTAACCAAGACATCAGAAATGGATGAAAAGATAGCACACATAAATATTTTAAGTAAGATTAAGAAAGAAGCGTTAAGATGGTTTGAACATGTGAAAAGAATAAATACAAATCAAAAGTGCTTGACCCATTGGATCAGATTTTAAAATAGGTTAAGTGGGAAGTATGAATAAAATATTGTGCGTGGCAAGATGTATGAATGTTGAGGAGAAATAGAAAAATAAAAATATCTACTACAAGTGATGGATAGCTTGTTCTGATTTTAACAAATATACCTCGTATATAAATATGATTTTTAAAATATCTTAGAGACATTACGAAAAAATGCTCAAAATTGATCATACCTAATAGAACTTAATAGATTACTTTTTAGCACTATTATGGACCAAATATAGGTGAGGATAAAAATATTTATATACGAGTTTTTATTTTATCTCTATGTGGATATTATTGTACCCTTTAGATGAAACAGAACAAACTTTTACTAATACGTTATACCTTTTTTTGTATCAGTTGTTTCTAACTTTGTTTGTAACTCTTATTGAAGAGTTTGGATATTACGTTTTTTTTTCAAATATCCATTGTACAAACCAAATATTAATCAATGTTTCAAACCATTACAAGACTTTTAGTTTAGATTCACCCCAAATCAAACTGTAACATTTGGTAACGGTTATCATAGTACTAACATCCCCTAGCTTATTCGCACCCCTCTGGCCCGAGTTCTGCTATTTAATCGTTAGCTGAGGAAGTAATGAGATAAATTTCCGTTAGAGAGCAGCACTTTCCAGCAAAAATGTTCAGAAAAAAACAAGAAAGGAAAACTAAAAGTAGCGAATACTCAAACCAAAAAAATATCAATTTCTGATCTCTTTTATGTCATTATCCAAATACCACAAATAAAACGAATATTTTATATGGATGTATATGTATAAAGATACCAACCCACAGAGTACCTCTTTTGATATATTTTAAACAAAAAGGTACAATGAGTTTGCATAGATTTTTTTATAGAGCCATATTTTTGCATATCTATCTCGCTTAATATTTTCCCACAGAAGATTGAAGAGTGATAATTCGATATTCCAAATAAACTTATAATTTATTTTATGAGTTAGATCCCGATAAATTATACGTTCAAATTATGTAACGAGAGAACTCAACCCTGCAAAACAGATTTAAAAAATGCATACTTAAATGAACGAATTGCCAAATTAAACCTTTTTTTTATCAGTATGCGTATTATTCTTTTATTTTTTACATGTATCCACAAAAATTAAACATGTGAAAAATAATGGCAGCCGCTTAACTTCAACTATTTAGCCAATCAAATGTTATGTCGTCAGTCAATGAAACTCTTGGATACACAATCTCGTTGTTTTCAGAATTCAAAAAAAATGTCAACAAAGGAAAAAATAAATCAGACGTAAATAGTAAAGCATTCAGACTGACTAGTGATTATAGAGGAACAGAGCATAGACCATAAAGAACTAAATCAATGATATTTTTTTCTAGATTTTTATGACTTGTCAGTAGTTAAACTCGTGACTTGTTTAATGATTAAATTAGGAAAATAATATACTGTACGAGTATATTGCAGCATCGCAATATTGCGAAATTCATATTGAATTAAATGTGAAATTGCCTGCATTTTACAGTGTTTGATATGTTTATTATTTTGCCAATAAAATTTATACCAAAATGTGTGAAATGGTTTTATCATAAAAGCATTCCAATAATCTCTCGTTTTTATTAAGTGCTTTTTAATATCTTCCTTCTTTTAAATAATTTATTAATTTTGCATACACATGAACACGCCATTTTCCTCTCAAGATAGACAGAATGAATAGAGTGCCAGACTTTCATATCTCGACACACATCCTTCACCTCTTCTACATCTTTATTATTTATTTATTTTATTATTACACATGACAATAAATATACACAATTTGCGAAAAAACAATAGGTAATTTGATTTGGACATACAATTTTAATGGATCTGGGTTTGTTGCCTTTCATTTGTCGTATCCCCAGTAAACTAGGCTTTTGCCTGTATCTCACTGAGGATATTTAGCATGAAAAAATAAATGGATACTTCTTTCCGATTTTTGATTACACAAAAACAAAACCCCGTTGCACGCTCTCATCAATCTGACAAACAGTGACACTCAACTACAACTGGAAACATCTTGCGAAATTCAACTCCTCGCACATCATCACTCCAGAAAGACCAAAAATATTCATCCCACAATATACCGCACACAATCATAAGAATAAAAATTGAAACAAAAAATACACAGAAACACAAATACAAAAACAACCAAAATTAAAACAACAAGAAGAAATCCACACTCACGAGCTCACACAAATCCTTTCCACTCGTCATTCATCCTGAAAGCCCAAGTACTCAAAATCCTGTCGCAATAACAACCACGCTCCATCCATTCATCCATTTTTCTTCTTATACAACTCCTACGATTTCTCTGACGTTTTACATTTCCTTCTTTCAAAATATTATCAACTTGATCCAACCATTTTCTTTGGTCTTCCTCTACCATGTCTTATACTTATGCTCAAATTTACTCTCTTTATTTGTCTGTTAGTATTTTCTATTTAAACTATTTCAGTGGTCTTCTTCATCTTACTCAATACATAAGCCTTAATTCACATTCATCCTATATCACTTCATTCTGTATTAGGTCATACATAGTCACCATATGTATTATTCCCAGTGTATTATCCACGTTTCACTCCCATACATCAAAGTAGGCACCAAAATACTGTTATGGACCATCATTTTAGAAATAAAATAATTATTTTTTTAAGAACAATTAAAAAAATACATATAGATAAATATCAGGTTATATTCGTAATAAAGAAACGATAAAAAAATCGTAAACAACTTACTTGGAGTATTTATAATATCTAATAAGCATATGGTATCTCAATCCTGTATGTACAAAATATCAAGTCTGTTAAACTTGTATTTCATATACTTTAATTTACTTGCTATCGAAACTTTGTCTTTGATTTACCAAGACTGTATTTGCCGAAATATAACGGTTTGCACACAATAAACTGTTTGCACACAATACGCACAGTACCTACCATCCATAAACCAACTGATAATCATACTTGATCGTGAGGGATTGGCTATAATCGTTCATCATGGTAAAAAGCCATCGTTAAAAAATCATGACATACGTGACCATGACCATCTAAAAGACCTTTAATTCTGGTTGAATCCTTTTTGCATATATAAAGTTATTAAAAATAAAAATGGTTTCAATCACTGCAAAGAAGGAGAGAATTGTTTTTCATTTCGGTTCGAAAAAACTTAGTTTTTATATCAGATGATAGATAATCCGAAACAATAGTTTAGTGTCAACTTTTATGTATCAGAGTGAAACGTGAACGTGGAAAAAGACTGATAGGAGTCGAATAAATGCTCTAGAAATGCGTGCACTGAGAATTATTCATGGGGTGATAATGTATGACAGAATACGGAATGAAGTGATAAGAGATGAATGTGAACTTAAGGCTGGTGTGTTGAATAAGATAAGGTGGAGCATTCTGAGGTGATTTAGGACATATGTGTCGAATGAATGAAGAAAGATGAACTAAACAAATTTATAATGCAAATGTGAGTAGAAGGCGTGAGAGAGAAAGACCAAGGAAAGTATGTAGAAAGTGGATATGTGGAAAGAAGGAAATAAAGTCAGAGAAATCGTCGGAGTTGTAAGAGAAGGTGTATTGATATAGAAAAGGTAAAGGATGTTTATCGAGATAGGAAAGTCAACCTTTACAACAAAACTGATTACTTATATATAAAGTTTACAGTTACAATAATACAAAAGATATGGTAGAACATAAACCTAAAATGTTATGTCACTGGTAATTTTTATTCTTATCGGATTTATTAATTTATCAGTCTTTAAGACTTAGAAATACTTAGCTTAGATAAAATTACAAAAAAAAACAGAAATCAAGCTCACAACTCGCAAAACCTCTTTGACATCCGACACATATAACGATTTTTTCAATGGCCATAAATCGTGGATGCGAAATGAATACGAATTAGTTTCCATGTAATCTACCAGTTGACCGTTGCATTAGACTACTCAATAACTGGAATGGAAACTAAGAGACAGAGAGATGTCAGATTCTAAATAATTAATGTGTCAGAAATGGGTTTAGCTAACTAACTTAAGATCACATATTATAACTTATGTCAAAAATCATTTCCTAACTACTCAAATTCAACTAAACCAAATTTTCGAAATTGATTCAGTCAAAGAAATTCACACATAGCGGCAACGAGTTGTTAAAAATTTCAAAAATAAGTAAATAGGTATGCCGGAAATGCTTAACTAGCGCAAAATATTCGTATATGACGTGAAATTAACCCTTCCTTCCGTGATGTGTAACTAGTACACATTGCTTCTAAAAACTTTAATATCTTTATAAATATAATAAATACTGGATTCAGATTTTAGGTATTCCTCCGTAATACATTTACGCATTGAATGAAAAAATATATATTAATAATAATTAGCACTTATCGGCCACATCAGAGATATTTTGGGAAAATCGGGAATAAATTCACCAATACAATCAAACGTGTGCCAGTGTGTGACGTAGGTATATTCATTCTAAAAAACCGCTATGGGTGAGGAAGCGACGCTATTCACGTCTCACTCAACTTCGGTATATGGGAACGCAAGAAATAGAATCTCAGTTCGCTCGCTTCAGTGGCTTGCGGGCTTTCGTTTGAGGTGGTCGCTTTGCCCGTTTTGTGAACGTCAGCCGATGGTTTTTTTTCATGTTTTTAGCAATTAAATTTCAATTATTATCACTTTTGACTTCAAATTTAATTAATTTAAGCGATTGGCTATGAATATTCTTATTTTTCCGATTTTAAATCGCTCATTTTTAAATGTGTGTTGATGTGTATTGAATACACAGCTCCGGAACGCGGGGATTTTTTAGCACAGAAAGGGAAAGGTTAAAGAGAAACTTTGGCAGAGAGAGAGAACGATGAGAAATGGAAAAGTATGTGTGACAAGATGTATTGATATCAACAAGGAAACATTATTTGTGAGATTTTAATAATTCCTTCATGCGTATCCCAAATTTATGTGACTTTTATTTGGATATTGTTCTTATCTTATTTTTTAATCGTCGACTAATATTTTGGACCATTTTTGGTATAATTCATTTTTTAACTTTTTAATTTTTATTCAGTGAACAATATTTATTTTGTTACTCTGTATTTCTATAATATTATATATTATTTTATTTGTTCCATCATCATAATTCTTATTGGGGTAGGCTAAGAAAACAGATATCCACTTAATTATATTCTGGCACACATATTTCGCTTCTCTCATATGTTTCTAGATGCTCTCAAACTCCTACAGTATAGATATTTTTTATAAATTTTTCGTTATTCATTCTTTCAACGTGACCAAACTATATAAATGCTGTTTACTTCATCTTAAACTCTGTATTTTTCTTTAAATCCGCATAATGGTCAATGTTCTCATTCCTTATTCTTTCGTACGTTGTTTTCCCACATATTCTACTCAACGCTCTCACTTATATCTTATTTATCTTACTTTCATCACTTTTTTTCTGATATCCATTTTCGCTTGCATATCCTTACATTGAGGCCAAGATTTTAAAATAAGCAGCCAGCTTTGCTTCTCTTGAAACGCTCCAATCGTTACACAAATTGTATAACCCACCTTCAACTATTCTTCTTTCAATATCGCACTTGCCAATTATCGATATGATTTTAAATACAAAAACAAACAATGGCATAAACAAAAAAAAATATATTAAAATACAGTTAATTTATCTTAATACAGTAAACAAAACTTTCAGTATTCCTTCTTAATTCTCGAGGGTGCAGACTGATGTCTCGTCTCTTAGGTGCATTAGCACAAATGTTTCGTTATTCATTATAAAAATATGTGAAATAAATAATCACTTTCATGGAACCCACTACTGGCCAATAAAAGCATATATGTATAAAATATATAAAAGTGCAAAATAGATTAACATACATATCTCCGCACGCCAATAGATAAAGATTTGTATTGCTTTAAAAAAAATGTCATTTATTTTATTTTACTATACATTTGATACAGGTTTAACCCAATTACACCAAATAAAATGCAAAAATATAAAGGAATAAATGTCTAAATATAATACAGGAACAATGAGACTCGTGTTATTCTGAGAAATGGCTCAGTTATGCCTACAAAATTTATAAAAGAGATCAATCCTCAATTTATACATCGAGATATGGAAGATATCGATATCCGAAAATCTATACAACAAGGTCATCCCGTGTGGGAGTGGTGGCGCTTTTAATAGCTCAGTTCGTGAATACGGCTCCGAAAACAATCTTAAAGGCGTAAGTAATTGTCAGTTATATCAAGCAAAAGTTTGTCAATCAATAAGTGGTTTGCTATTTTTCCTGTTCGCAATTTGTGTCTATATTGTACATGTATGTGTGTAGATCTCTTCTGACACTTAAGGAGTAATATGTAAACATTGCCATTAAAACATGTAGGGTAGAGCCATGGGTAAAATTCATACTCTTCAATAAAGCTGTCATTGTCCAAATCTCTTTTGAACTCGCTCAACTATCAGGGAATTCTGAATTTCTCTCGGGTTTCGCATCATTGAGCCGCATTCCAAATCTACTGCGAACTACCAAATTTTAAAGAGATCTCATAACTGCGCCACCACCAAATACTTATGGGTGAATTATTTTATTTATTTAATCAAATCTTTTACTGTCTATAATACTCCAGATGTAAAAAAAAATAATAATGTTATCTATAGTACAAACATTTGCCAAATGTTATACCTATATACAAATTTATATATTAAGAACTAATCTAATTTACGTATTATAACTATAAACTAACTTAATTTTAATTTCCTACGTGTCAATTTTATTTTAAATAATCTTAATGTTTAATTTCGTAGAAATAGTTAACGCCTACTCGTACATGCTAACTTATAACTAGATAACAATTCTTACAACTAATTATTTAACACGTACATGTCAACTCGTTCAAACTACTTGCATTTCATCACATTCACGAAAACACATATATTATCTACAGAGTATATAGTTAATTTGTTGATTGATCGATCACCCTTTGCAAATATTTCACTCCGCTCTAAGATTCTTGTAACACGGCTTAATACAACAAAGAAGATTTAAAGGAAATCTTAAAATCAATTATGCAAAGCGTTACAATACCTTTAGACTAAATGGATTCAATATTATTCATTATCAACACCATCTCCTTATGTCCCTATTAGGATGGGCAGATAGAACGGATCTTCTCTTCATTCTATCCTAGCACACATCTTTCACTGCTACCACGCCCATACACTTTTAACAAAATTTATCATGATGATATATATTTAATAATTTTGTAAGATGAAGTTATTTAATTAACATAACGCTTTTGTAATATAAAGTACAACATTGTGGGTTTATTGCTATGTGCCAATCTCTTCTTAACAGTTTGAAGTACGATAAAGAGAACTTAAGTGAAAGCAAGACTTGAATTATTTTTTTAAATTTAGTACAAACTGGTATTGAACCCCTAGTTGAAAGAAAGAAGTCTTATTACCTAAGCCACAGGGGTCGAACGAGGAATTTGTTAAATTTAAAAATCGACTCTCAATAATGAGAGCTTTCATTATAACTCTTTCCACCTGCTTCGTAAGATACGAATTGTCAAAATTAAAAGCTATTTTGAAAAAAAAGATTTCATTAATGTGTTCACGCTGGAATGTAAAATATTCCCGAGGTCCCTATACCAAAATCCTATCGATATTCTGTTTCGGCTACCACCAATATTACCCCGAGGGCTTCCAGACCCCAAATTAGGCATTTCAGTATCTATCAAAACATTCTTTGCCTTTTTTGTCTTACTTTTTTATGCATACTCCATTGATTAGTTTTCGAAGCCTATAATTTATGGGCATTTTCGGATAATCCTCCTCCATTTAATATTGTAGTTGCTATCCTGCTGCCGGTAACTGCGAGAAATGGGATTTTATTTGATCATTTCGCCTGTGGATCTTAAGACTTAACTCCATTGTTGGAAGTAGCCAAACCAACCAGTTTTTTATTTGACCACTGTACCAATCTTTCATGTGTAATAATTTTAGATTTTTAGACTGCTTACTATTTACACTATTATGTCATGTGTGTACGATTCAAAATATAATGTGATTGATAATAGAAGTATTGATAATAGAAGATCATGAATGACGAGAGGGATGCTTGTGGAGGAGGAAAAAATGTGTGTTTGGATAAAAAAATATTGAGTTCTGTTCTAATTGCAGCACCTTACAAATGACACAGTTTAGTAATACGTATATGTGTATGCAAAGCCTTTCAGGAAAAACTGTGAGACCTGAGGCAACCGATGTTTTTGAGGCCACCCCCTTATGAAATGCAGATTTTTTTTCTGGGTTACAATCCTAGGATTGGTCTGCACCAAGCACTCGATCCCTCTACTCATCTCTGTCATCCGCCAGTATCTTCATCTCCTGGTAGCTGCCACAGCGCACATCCCGGATCACCCGGTCCATGTAGCTATATCTAGGGCGGCTTCTATGGTTATTGCCCTCAATCATTCCTTCGACGATGGTTAGGAGCAGGCCTGGGTGCCTGATGTTATGGCCTATCCTACTGGATCGTTGTTGGGCAACTCTATTTAGGAGTTCTCTTGTTTCTCCAACCCCGCTCAATACCTCGTCGTTTCGGATGGGATCTGACCAATGGACCCTGGCCATGCGCCTGTACCACGTCTCAAAGGCAGCCAGACGCCCGGACTCGCTCTGGATAATGGTCCACGTTTCGCAGCCATACAGCAGCACACTCCAGACAAGAGTTTTCACTAAATTCTTCCTAACATTGATATCAATGTTAGGAGATTCAAATATCTTGGATTTCTTGTTGAAAGCAACTCTTGCCTGTTGGACCCTACTTATTATTTCTGCCTTTGATCGGCCATCTTGGGATACTCTGCTGCCCAAGTAAACAAACTCTTTCACTTGCTTAACACTGACGCCATCCAGAAAAACACTCGCGGTCACCTCCTCTCTTCCAGCAACCATACATTTTGTTTTGTATTTGTTTATTTTCATATTGTAATTGGATGACAAAACATTTTTCATCTTTCTTAAGGCCTCGTTCAATTCCTGTTCCGTCTCCGCAAGCAGTGCAATATCGTCGGCATACCTTATCATGTCAATCTTTCTCCACTGGATCATCACGCCGGGCCAATCTCTCATCTCCTCCCTCACCTCGTCAATAGTCTGTTGTATATAACAAATTAACAATGTCAGTGACATCGAGCATCCCTGTCTCACTCCCTGACTAACACTAGCCTCAGCACTGCTGTCTCCATATAATATCACAGCGGTTTCATTTCTATATAAGCTTCATATTGCTCGTCTATCTTTGAAGCTCAGCCCTATCCTATGAAGTACTTTAAAAAGCTGTATCCAGTCCACCCTGTCAAAAGCCTTTTCTAGGTATATAAAAGCTATGTATGTGTCTTTGCCTTTCCTTATTCTCTTTTCCAGTATAAATCTCAGACTCAGAATTGCATCTCTTGTGCCTGTTCCTATTCTAAAGCCAAATTGATCTTCCAACAACACATTTTCATTTTTTGTTTCCGCTCTTTTCATAATTATATTTGTCAGTATCTTCGATGCATGCGATATCAAATCAATTCGAGTCATAATGCGCAACATGAAGTTGGAGAGGAGAGAGAATGAAAAAGGAAGATAATAGATATATTATTTTGTTATTATCGTTCAAATCAACCAAAGCATTGCACTTCAATCCTGAGGACTAAGATACTACATGAAAACAAAATAAAATAAAATAAAACATGAATACAAAATGTAACTCAACAATCAATTAAATAATCAGTTTAAAAGAAATTTCCGGAGTTTTATGAAATTTGTGTAAAAAACCATCGATATAGCTAAACCCTTTAATGTAATTCTTACAGGCTCGTGGTATTAGAGAAATGTGGACATAAGATGTTCTCCATATAGGGAAATGATATCATGTTGAAAGTCGCGTTGTTCTTATAAGAATATGATAGATTATATGTTCCAATAGATATGAACAGTGTAAATCCAGGATTTTTTTTAATTAAAAAATCGTGGTCAGTTATTACAAGACTATGTGATCATGTTTGGACTTATCCATACGATGTGCTAATTTATTATTGTATTGAGTCACACTTTCGTTGTGTGTGTTACAGTACAACTGCCGAGTTAATTGTCTTTTGGTGATTTTTTCCAGCCATCCAGAAATAGGTTTATCCAAGCCTTAAACGAAAATCATACCTGTTTTGTAATAATTTAGGTACCAACAGGAATCGAACTCACAATTTGGAAGACAGACGATTTACTAACTAGGCTATGGAAGTCGAAATTCCATTTTTGATTAAATTATTTTTAACTAAATTGTGAAGAAATCTACCTGATAAACATTAAATGAGTAACAGGTCTGTTTCTCTCTACTAATGCTTGAAACCATTCTAAAATGCTTGAATATCGCATAAATTCTATTCACAATATGGTCAAAAATGTTTTAGTTAATTAATATTTTGATTATTAAAATGTCTTCTTTATCAATCTGCAAATTTTACAAAAAACCAATATCATTCTGAAAATGTGGAGAATATGGAAATATACGAGTATACAAAAAAAAATCATTCCAAAGTTTGTATTATACTCTCGTTGTATACAACATAACCTGGAGTATTTATTGTCATGTGACGATCTTTTCCAACCAACATGCAATGTGTTAAATAGATAAGTAAAATCAGACTAAAAACCTTTTTTAAACTAAATTGAGTTCCACTTATAATCGAACTCGTAACCCGCGGAGTTGAGATAAGATAGACGTCCTAACAACTATGCCACGGAGGTCGGCAATTTTATATGTTCTTTGATAATTGAGGAAACATCCAGCCGCGTTGTATGGGATTCTATGGAGAAAAAAAAACTACGAGTATTATGGAATGTAATCACGAAAAACCTCTAGGTATAACTGGTTTGATATTGCACATACGAGTACATGTTTGATCTATAGTTTTCTGATTTTTCAAATAAACCAAACAAAATGTATTTAGTGGGTTGAGTCCTTTTTACATTCACATCATTTTTTTTTTCGTTTATTTTTTTAAGTATTTATTATTTTCTTCCCTTGCCACGATTACAATGAACTAAATTTGGTTCGAATATTGGCTAATACATTTGTCAATTTATACCTGCAGAGACATCTTTGGAAATATTTTGAAATTTAAAATCAATTTTACATGTGTATACTTTTATTTTTCTACGGATCGCTGAGAAAACTTGCTTAGCGAATATTCAGATTAGATTGAGTAGTCGGGTTGAAGGGAAAATCCCGTTTCTCCTTTTCAACCCAGGATGGGTCTTTACTGCCTGCAAGAGTTTCTGTCACTCATATCTTTCAGCAATATCCCTCCTTCAATTGGCTATACTCAGTGTGCGTCAATTTTCTGTCATACTATCCAACTCTATTGATCTCCCTACTCTCCTATGCCCAATCGAATCACTTAAGAACAGTCGTCTTTGTAGGAACAATGGCCTGCATGCGAAATAAATGGCCAAGCTAGCGCAGTCGATCAATTTTTATAACTTTACTATACCATACAATATACACTGTACGTTGATTAAATCTATCTAAATTCCACAAATCTAGGAGAAAATTTAAGGGTGATTTGTATTACTATATTCTGTTTATAGAAACACTCTCTTCTCAAAGGCATCTATCGTGTTTTTAACATATAACAGGAATATATACGAGTACTATATTTGTAATGAAGATATTATACTAATTAATAAATTATATTGTTGAGATTAATTAAAAGTAAAGTAAAAACTACAATTAGTTAATTTGAAGAGTTTAAGGATAGGAAATGACAGCTATGGTCAATAAATTTCTGTTGAGGCTTCCATAGAAAATCTGGCACCCCTTGGTTGATGTTGAAATGTCGCCCTTATGTCAAAGTTCGGCGAAATTCTTTTCAAATAAATTAAATTCATTACAATCAATTATAACATTTTTTAAATTTACTTTGTCGTTTTTTTTTAATTTGGGTGTTGTGTAGTTTTCTTCTTTGTCTCTACATTAAGAATAAAAATTCTACAGTCTACGACTCAAAACTTTGTTAATAAAACTATATCGTTGATTTTAAGACATAGCATCTTGGCAATTAACCATCACATTGTACATGGCACAATATAATATTTTTAAATGAATAATATAAAATAAAATCAGTATTTATGTTTTGTACGAGTATATCACATTTAACCACTAAGAGGGCAACATTTTCAGTTTTGGCAAACATGTGACATTACCGTAAGCGACAGCCCTGCATAAAACCCTCAACTTACCGATATAAAGTATATATTTAAAAACTAGATGAATTAGAGAATTAAATTTTTTTAAACCACGTTCTATTATCACAGAAAAATAAATTTTTAATTTGAATGACAACTAGGTGAATTTTCGTTTATTACATTTTTTAAATATTTGTATTGAATCAACAAAGACGACCTCCATGGCCTAGTTAATAAAACGCCTGTCTCCCAACCCTGGAGATTTCGGGTTCAAATCCCGCTGGAACCCAGATTTAAAAAAAAGATTCCAGTCTGATTTTCACTTATGGCCCCTTTAACATATTTCTGGTTAGTTGGAAGAGATTGCCACATGGCAATAAGCATACGAGGTTGCACTGTATACAACGAACAATAGAGAATTAAATTTTTTTAAACCACGTTCTATTATCACAGAAAAATAAAATTTTAATTTGAATGACAACTAGGTGAATTTTCGTTTATTACATTTTTTAATATTTGTATTGAATCAACAAAGACGACCTCCGTGGCTTAGTTGATAAAACGCCTGTCTCCCAACCCTGGAGATTTCGGGTTCAAATCCCGCTGGAACCCAGATTTAAAAAAAAGATTCCAGTCTGATTTTCACTTATGGCCCCTTTAACATATTTCTGGTTAGTTGGAAGAGATTGCCACATGGCAATAAGCATACGAGGTTGCACTGTATACAACGAACAATAGAGAATTAAATTTTTTTAAACCACGTTCTATTATCACAGAAAAATAAAATTTTAATTTGAATGACAACTAGGTGAATTTTCGTTTATTACATTTTTTAATATTTGTATTGAATCAACAAAGACGACCTCCGTGGCTTAGTTGATAAAACGCCTGTCTCCCAGCCCTGGACATTTCGGGTTCAAATCCCGCTGGAACCCAGATTTAAAAAAAAGATTCCAGTCTGATTTTCACTTATGGCCTCTTTAACATATTTCTGGTTAGTTGGAAGAGATTGCCACATGGCAATAAGCATGCCAGGTTGCACTGTATACAACGAAAGTGTAATACAATACAATATTAATTTTCACATTTTTTTATATTCGTATTGAATCAACAAAGTCGAATACATAACGATGTGTTGATATAAAAACGATATTGTTAAATAGTCGAATTTGGTATCAACTTAAAATATTTGAATTCAATTATTATCAGTGAATAAATTTTTAGAAAACCATAGTACATATTTAAATTTATGAAGTTTGATTTAAAGATTCTCTGACACATTTAACAAATAGAATCATTAACCAAATCACTTCCAATATAACACTTATATTTTTAATCGAGTAGCACTATTGTTCAAGATTTATTGAACAGATTCTAAATAAAATACCACTGTACACGCCATTCCATTGTAAATCACTAAATTAGCTGTTTGCTTATTTTTATTTTTCCTATGAACGTCAATTATTGAAATGTATAATATATATATAAAGTGGTTTGATAACACCTAATAAATAAGATCTGTACGTGAAGGTAAAAAGATTTTTAATGCCAAAATATGAGAGATAAACAACATGAAAGCGGGGCGGGGTATATGAAATAGAAAGAGGTTGTAAAAGTGAATATTTTCGAATGTAACAAAGATACATAGGTACAAGAATACAAAAAACATAAACGTTCCCTATCTAATAATAATTTCTCAGAATTTGCAAACCCTATTATAGACAAATCACAATTTCAAAGAAAGTAAATGTAAAATTATACATACGTCACAAAAATTATATAAAACAATGAATCAATAAATATACACAAATACATAAGCGAAAACCAAAAACTCATAAATAACCAAAGAATGCAAAAGGTTTTGCCTTTCTTCTACATTTTATCTTTGGTCAATGGACCACACACACTTCCGATGTAACATGGAACTTGTCTGACCTGAGCATTGCTTTCGTAGCAAACCAGGATGATTCCACTAGAAAATAGCCTCGGGATATAAGGTAGAAACACATGTCGCGTGGATTAATGTAATTAGTAGAATAACAAAATAATTCATCGTTAAGTATTCTAGTACCATATATAGTTTCACAAAGCTAATATAAAACCGATAGCTTTAACAAAATTAATGTAATGAAATGTTTTAAGTCAAAATTCCTTAACGTACTTTTTAAAGTATAGTTATAGTTTTTCAGAATACAATAATTTTATTCATGACTCTTTTTCCATTAAGTGAGTAAGCCGTTGCCCACCAGCAAACTGACCGGCCACACAGCTGTACTCGATTCGATGGCTAACCGAAGTGAGACGATCAGAGCACACCGGCATGTTTTCTTTTTCTCTCTTTTGAAGGCATAGATATGACCGAAGTCATTGGTATCCTTATTTTACCTTGGAATATTAGGCAGCAAAATTGCCTGTATCATTCGATGGGAGACCTTCCGCAAGGAAGTCCAAGGAAACCAGCGCGTTACCGCGCGGCCATGCACCTCACAAATACCACGCTGGCTACGACCAACGCATGGTCAAGCGATGTTACAATTAACATTTGATACCTCTACTCTCAATCATTTATCAACTAGAGCCGATAGAAGACGCGTTGTTTCGTTATATTTCCAAATATCAAAAATTTAATATTGCACGGTTATCAAGATTTTTTCAAAAGAAACGAAAAACCTGGTACAAATGAAATGAAATCCGAATCTAAATATCGTTAAATTTCTGCCAGGCTTTTAACTTCTTATGTACAATAAAAATCTTGATAACCGCGCGATATTCCATTTTTAACATTTCAGAATATAACGAAACAACACGCTTGTATCGGCTTGAGTCGACAAACTACTGAGAGGAGATGTATCAAATCTAAACTGTCACATTGCCTGATCATGCGTGGGCGTAGTCGGCGTGTTGTCTGACACACTCGAACTTGTTCAGGTCAGATATTTTTGGATGTGAGTAATAATACTTTGAAGCTGGCGCATGTTTTGTTTAAAATATTTTCTTTTCAAATTTGAAAAGCTCACAAGGGTTAATTTTGATATACATATTTGTAAAATCTGCATACGACTGTCAAGTTTTCCGTTTCCGTTTTTCATTTGAATTCTTGCATAGCTCATTATGACTTTACCGCTGCATGATATCGTATTCGATCTAACTTAGTGCTGACATAAATATGATTCGATGAAGTACTTTAATTATATGAAGAGATTTACGACTGCATGCATTAATTTGTAGTCAGGACCTATTCACAATAAAGCTTTTTAACGCTCCGTTGTGTGTATACGAACACGAAAGGCGTAGCAATCTTCAGAAAAAAAGTGAAATTTGAAACGTTTCGTCTTTGGTTTATGTTTATTAGTATTTAAAATATGGGTTTCTTCAATATTTTTGACTAATAAAAATATTAGTTATAACCAATTGTCTCAATTTGTGACTAAACATTGGCAACAATCTCCATGACTTATGTGGTAAGACGACTGTATTCCAACTTCCCTACCCGGGAGTTGGGGGTTTGATTCACGTTGAAACCCCAGTTTTTTTAGAGTTCTAGTCTGGTTTTCACTTAAGTTTGTTTTAACACCTTTCAGGTTGATTTAAAAAGATCATCATCATCATCATCATCATCAATGGCACTACAGCCCATTGTGGGCCCCGGCCTCCTCCAGCAGTCGTTGCCATTCCCCCCTATCCTGGGATGCACTTGCCATTCCCCCCTATCCTGGGATGCACCTCCTGGGATTTAAAAAGATCACCACATGGCAATTAACACTCCGAGTTGTACTATATACAACGGTAGTATAGTACAATAAAATACGAACAACATCATCATCATGATTAGTCAAATTTGTGGTCATTGAACATTATTTGACATATTGTATTGTATTACACTTTCGTTGTATACAGTACAACCTGGCGAGCTTATTTCCATGTGGCAATTTCTTCCAACTAACCAGAAAGATGTTAAAGAGGCCTTAAGTGAAAGGCAGGCTGGAATCCTTCTTTAAAAAATCTGGGTAATGGCAGGATTTGATCCCGCAACCTCAGAGATGGAAGACAGGCGTCTTACCAACTAGGCCACGGAGGTTACATAATAACGTACTCGGGTTTATATTGCCTTAACACTAAATCTCTCAGTTTGTATTAGTTTTTAAATATACAAATAATATATTATTTATAGTTACGCCATTAACATTGTGGAGGTTTAAAGACATTGTAATTTGTTTTATCAAACACTGTTTACATAAAGTGGAATAAACAGTGTTTGATAAGACAAATTATAATATGCAAATAATGTATGGAATCTCACTAAAAGTATTAAAATTAAAGGTGAAAAAACTATTAAATATAAATGCAATTTAGAAAAAAACTTCGTAATACAATATAAAAAAATCCAATTTTTATTACTTGATTGGCATATTTATCTGTTTCCACGGCGGATCGTCGCCTACATCAGTGGTCTCCAAAGTGGGGTACGCGTACCTCAGGGGGTACGCGAGTCGGTACTTGGGGGTACGCCAAGTGACAGAAAAAAATAGAAAATTGTATAAAGAAGAACAAATACTAACTTGTACGTGTATTTTTAAATTTCACTATAGTAAACATCAAATAAACGAAGAATTTACAGCAGCGACACTATCGGGCAATCGTAGAAGAGGCAGACAGCAAATCTTTGTGTTTAAGACTGTCAATCCATGACTTTTTTTACGTATGTATTTATGTAAAAAAATATAGTGAGAACCCTTATATACATTCAGGGGTACGCACTATAAATTTCTTCTGTCTTAGGGGTACGCGATCAAAAAAGTTTGGAGATCACTGGTCTACACTACTAATACCGTTTACATTCCAAGCTGAAGCATGCGGAGGCCACAAATTAACTTTACATCAACTGCTCATTGCCATATCTACTGTGAGGATTAAATGTCAGAGGTCGTGGTCCAGCGGTTGACATACGTATACGCTAAGCAACGGGGTGACCCAGGTTCAATACCTGGCAGATTCACTTTCGGACTGATTTTACCCTTAAACCGTTTTACATTTGAATTTATGTGCTTTCGGTAGTTAATATACAGAGTAACATATTTTTATAGCGCTTTTAAGCAACGCAAAAAAAGCGTTGTGTAAATTACTCTGTCTAATGGAAGGCTGCAGCAAATTAAACCTGCCGATCATATTTTTGTAACTTTGTTATTCTTACTATCGAAACTTTGATCTGTCAAGACTGTGTTTGCTGAAGTGCAACAGCTTGTAGACAATAAACCAATGCACACACGATCCCTAAGGATAGCCGACTATTACACGCGATCACGAGGATTATCACGAGGATTGTAGTATCGATAGTATAAAAGGTGACTTTTGCAAATTATGTAGGTGCATTCTTCATGAAAAACTTTCAGTCTAGGTTTGAGCTTTTGAAATTTATTTACTTTCATAAGATCTCAAAAATGGATAATATGGATCTTGTTAAAACTATTAAATAGTTTTAGTTTATAAATCTAAATTGAGCTCGATCATACAGTTTCAGAGAGAAATGCTGTACCGATATCGTCTGGGTCTCAGAGTATGGTACGCCTAGCTGAGGGGAATCAAGCAACCAGACGTTGTTATCTCGATCGATGTCTTGGAATAAATTTACTTTTGAATATAGACAGTAAGGCTAAAAGATGTTGCATGATGGAATCCTTGGAAGGACTTCGGTCTCTAAATGACGCTAGAGAAATTAATAAATTATGAATGAATAATATTTACATTAAGCTACCGGCCCCGCATATTCCAGACTCTGCTATGGTCCCAGTTTTGATATGCTCGCGTATCCAGGAACGAAAGGGTGAGCACCGCCTGCAGTGACATCTAGTTGATTCATTTAATAACAGTGCCAGCTTGTTGCTCACAAGACTACCACACGATGGAATTAATTATGCGAGGCCACATAACAAATTGCTGTACAAATAAACGTATGGCAGCAATACAAAGTATTATTTATTAAATTGCAGCACGCGCTCAAAACGTGTAATTAGCCGCTACGTCGGGGGATTACCCGTTCGCCATCTTTTTCATCTTTCACCGAGGAACATATGGCGTGTCCAGGTAATTTTATTACAATTTTAAGGAATCGTTTTTTTATTAATTATTCATCATAAATGTTTTCAATACACAAATTGTTGAATTCCTTTTCAGAACTTAACCATTTTTTAGATAAATGGGTTATATCTTCACCAACATATAAACCCTTTGCGATTCCCTGAATACTATATATCATCATTGACAACCCAACCGGGTCGTATGTTATTCGTATAGTAAGTACTCTTTAACATATTGGTGATGCCGAAATGTGGAATAGTGTGGTCGAGAAACAGTATTGCTCCAACCTTCGGATTTTTAACCACTGAAATAGGAACGTAACTTGTAGTTCGACGTTATATGCGTCGTTAATACTACCGCAAGCTGAAAAATGTAGTATTCGGCTAACCAGACAGAGATTGAATTTGATACCCACAGGTATACGAGTAAGTCAAACATATTACTAACTAGGTTATAAAGGCCTTAAAAAATAAACAATAAATTGTCTCTCGATAAGGCCTGTGTAGTGTAGATTGCTCAGCGTTTTTTTTTTGGCGAGGTGAGATTAAAACGTTTTTGCAATAATACACTTTGTATTTCGTAAGCAGTAACTCCTTTAGTACCTGTGTGTGAAATATTATATACAAGTATAGCCCAATTATTTCATTAAACGAATGGTCTGGTTCAATAGAATGGTTTGCAAACACCGAGATATTATTATTTTTAAAACATCTTAAATGCTCCCTTAATCCACATTTTAAAACTTCTAGAAGTATTCCCTATATAGAAGTTTCCTTGTAAATGTACTAGTCGACATATTATCGACATCGTAGATGCTACCTATTTTGCATTTTTAAACTTCTAGAAGTTTTTCATCTGTAAATAACCTTATAAATGCCCTAACCAATATTTTATCATTTTATCTTTATAATTGTATAACATTTTAAGGTTATTTCGCATGGAAAAGTTTTTCAGAGAAATTATTTTTCTCAAAACGTGAAGTGTTATTTTATTTTCATTTTATTATATTTACTTATTTTACACATGACAAGAAATACACACAATTTTCGAAAAACCAACAGGTGTTAACAAAATGCTATATTCAATATTGGTTATTGTTAAGGCTAAATGTTAGGTCTAAGAAATAAAAAAAGATAAATTCAATTTCTACAGTGAATTTAATATGTTTGTAAAACGAATTCATAAATTCATTAATAAAATTAAGGAGTTTCGCAAGTCCCCAGTCCCAATATAAACCAGATCCTTCATATAGCTCTTATAAAACAGAGTATGTTTCAATGAAGGCGAATCACTTCCAAAAATATTATCTTCTAAGTTATTAAGACACATATTGACTATTAAATCATTTGTCATCGCTCCTATTGGCAATCTTGTTGATAATAGATAGTATAATATTATTTTACTGAAAGTAATTCGGCTTAAGGCAAACATTAGAAGATTTTCTTATTTCTTCAATTAAGTATTTTGTCAAGTTTCATGTTTACAGAATATATAATATTTAAGTAGTGTTTTGTTGCCTATTAAATGTTCAGTAAGAAATAAGTGTATAGGATCAAAAGAAATAAAAACAGCAGTTTTAGGAATGTGAGTGCTTGTAAGAAAATATTAAAGGTAATTTTTAAATAACTAATTCAGAAGGACTTTTAATTGTGTATTTCGGCTTAAATTATAATATTTGTACATTTTAGTAATGGACAGTGCTAATCCGTATCTTGGGGAATCACTGTTTGACATCACAGACCTGATAAGGGGATTAGTTTTTGGTTTTATTTTTAACAAACAATATAGTTTTATTATTATATTTTCGAATTAGTTGAAATATTTTTTTTTGTTAGTAAATGGATTAACACTTTTACAGAGTTCCATGAATAGTAAGAAGGGTGAGCGTGTCATTATTAATAACTAAAATCTCCTTTATATTAGGAATAAATATTTATGTATTGAATCTTATAAAAGACGTTTGTTTAACTTTGTGGTGTCATGTTTATGTAACATAGTTTTTTTAAATAAAATATATAAAACATGTTGTTTATAGTGAAGGCATAAACGTTGTGGAGGTTTAAAGACATTGTAATTTATTTTTATCAAACACTGTTTATTCCACTTTTTTGTGACGGTATAACTCTACCGGTTTCAAAGCTTTCACCTCATCTTCAGAGTCTTGTTTGCGCACCCCTGAAGATGAGGTGAAAGCCTTGAAACCGGTAGGGTTATACCGTCACAAAAAAGTGGAATAAACAGTGTTTGATAAAAATAAATTACAATATATAAAACATTTATTTTTCTAACACGAGTTTATTTAAATTCACTACCGGTTTCTTCGTCAGGGGAAGATAAAATCAGTTCATCAGTTGATAAATATTTATATTGATGTGTATTTATAAATTTATTTTAATTGTGATATATTTGTGACACATGCGTTAAGATTCAATTTATACGGTTTTAACTAGCTATATAATTATTATAATACAATAGTTAAATCTAATACATTTATACCTATCTCTATTGAGCATTCAATAACCTCAACTGCACACGAATCGACCTATCCGTTGATTTCCTCTCTAACCAGCCGTATCTAGGTACAATTTTTATTATTACTCTGATAGTTGTCCGATCTGCTTGGATCGTCAGTGGTCACCTAAAGAAATATCACCCACAATCGAACTTCCACTATATACTTTCCATTTCTGTCTGCTACTGATAAGCTTTCAGGCATTTGGTGTAGTTTTCAGATCTGTTTTCATCATGAAGATAACTGCTAAGTATGGATAATTGACTATAAACAACCTTAACAAACATATTTCTCTTCAAAGTAATATTGCATTTTGTCATACCTAAGAAAGTATGTAAATGTAAATACGAATAGCAATAATACATAATCAACCCCTCTGTTGCTAACCTTATAAATTTCGCTATTAAAATATGTATTTTAAATTTTCCATTACAATCAATTTATGAAAAACGTGTGAGGAAAGAAAGATGTGTTGATTTTTGGTAAAAATCTTTCTGATATATTTCCCAATTTTGAAAAAGTTTATAATACTTTGGAAGTAATTTATAAAAAATATGTGTTCTTAAATACTCGTATTTAAAAAAATATTGATATAATAAGCTAAAATAGAGGCATTGAATGTTATTTTTTGTAAGTTATACATTTAATGTTTTTTTCCTACTTCGTACTGTATAATAATATATTATATAACCCTTTCATTCTGAACCGAAACTGATGGGTTTGTTTTGCCTGTTGTAATTTTTTCCAACCAACAAGAAATACTCTTATTGAACCGTTGTAAAAAAAACAATACTTTTTGGAACTCTTCAGAGTTCCATCTGGAATCCAGCCCGAATCCCCGAATTTAAAGACAGGCGGTCTACCAACTAGGTACAGACATCATCTATTCAACCTGAAAAAAAATCATAAGCTATTTTAGTAGGTTAACTTCACGTAACCCATTAAATCATTATTACATTTGTAAAACTATCGTATGAAGTAAAATTATGATGTCGAAGTAAAATTATTGTGTCAAAGTAAAATTGGACGCAATTATACAAAATAAACATAAACCACATTTTACATTGACATTCGCTGGATATGACCAAGTTTGATTCCCGCCGACTCACAAATAAATCCATTTTGCTCGTGGCTAATTTGTAGTGGAGTCCACGGAATAGAGCAACTGGAACGCCCCATCTTCCAATGACCAATAACTCATACAGCACAAGCGAGCTATCTCGATTAAATATGATACCTCTCTACAAATCATCCACCAAAGTTCGGTGGCATTACAACTACCTGAGCCCGAGGCGCACAAAAATCCCTGAAGAAAAGAAAAATACTACAATATATACCAGTATATATCTGACTCTTCGGATATTTACGGGAAGAAAATATGGAAAGTAATAACTTATCCGGAGTGTCAAGATGAAAATTACTCACGCGATGCGCCTGTTTTAAATTGGTCAACGGAACCCAAATTGCCTAATAGGGTTTGGGCAAAGAGGTTGAGTTTCTGCTGGCGATAGCGGCTTGGCGGAAGTGTTGATCTGTTTACGTATATTACAATATTTATATTTAACCTGAGATCATATAACTTCATACCAGAAGGCGCTGAACTGGTTGAACGTGAGAAACCGACGCCAAATTCAAATAGGATCTCTGTTGTATAATATCATTAACTGTTCCGCTGCCCCCTCTTATCTTGCCGAAAAGTTTTAAGCGTCTTTCCAATCATGGACTTGCGATGCGTTCAAACAGAGATTGTTTATTAACCTTCCCAGTTCACCGCTCTTCTTTTTTTACGTCGTCCTCTAATGTCCATGCAGTGAGACTCTGGAAGTATGTAGTTACAAACCAATGTTAGACTCACTCCGTCCTTGGCGTGCTTTAACAAGTGACTGAAAAAAACTCTAATTTCTAGTCAGTAATATAACGTGTTTCATTCCTGATATTAATTTCCTCTTCACCATCCTTTCATTTTCATTTGATTGAAGATATCTCACTTTTACTATAATATACTCGTATATATAGCACATCGATCAATAAGTCCCGGGACTATCTACTAAAACAACATTTGTTTGCCAAAATTCTTCTTTATTCATCAACATAGTCTTCTTCAAGAGCGATACATTCATTCCAACGCTTTTCTAACTTTTCTATGCCATTTTGGTTTCAAAATAGGCGTTAGTTTCGGCAATCACTTCTTCATTCAAGATAAATCTCTTTCTCTGGAGCATCTTTTTGTGGTCTGCGAACAGCCAATAGTCGCTGGTGGACAAATCTGGAGAATACGGTGGGTGCGGAAGCAATTCGAAGTTCAACTCATGCAATTTGGCCATCGTTACCATCATCGACTTGTGACACGGTGCATTGTCCTGATGAAAGAGAACTTTTTTCTTCTTCATATGGGGCCGTTTTTTTGCAATTTCTGCCTTCAAACGCTCCAATAACGCTATATAATATTCGCTATTGATGGTTTTTCCCTTTTCAAGGTGATCGATGAATATTATACCATGCGCATCCCAAAATACGGAGGTCATAACCTTCCCGGCAGACTGTTGAGTTTTTGGTTGCTTTGGACGACTTTCACCGGCTGCTCTCCACTCAGCTGACTGCCGATTTGATTCCGGAGTATAGTGGTGGATCCAAAGTTCATCAATTGTCACATATCGATGCAAAAACTCCTGTTTAATTTGAGTAAACAGTACCAAACAGCCCTCTGAATCATCGATGCGTTGTTGTTTCTGTTACATTGTGAGCAAACGCGGCATCCATTTCGAAAAAAAGCTTTTTTATGACCAAATGTTCATGAAAAAATAGTATAAACACTACCAAATGATATCTTCAGGATTTCAGCTATCTCACGCAACTTTATTTTGCGATTTTCCATCACGATTTTGACGGTTTTTTTTATGTTTTCTGGTGTAACAGCCTCATTTGGACGACCAGAGCGTTCAGCATCATTTGTGTCTGTACGCCCACGTTTGAAATCAGCATACCACCGACAAATGGTTTTTTCGACGGAGCAGAGCCCGGATAACACTTTTCAAGCCATCGCTGAGTTTGAACGGTAATTTTTCCCATTAAAAAGCAATGTTTTATCAACACACGAAATTCGTTTTTTTTTCATTATTTTGAAAATAGCAAAAGTAGCGTCACTAAAACCACTAACTCAATGACACAATGTCGGAATGTCATGAAAGTTTTACACGTAACTTTTAAAGGCTGGTACTAATAGTCTCCTGATTTCTAGCATGGATAACAAACCAGATAATGAAAAAGTGCATGAATTGATTATGATGGAAATTTAGACGTCGCGTCATCAATGTGCAGTGAAGTGTAAGATCTTGATGATTATTACATACAAGCCTGGAGACCAACTACAGTATGGAGGTTCAAATTGTATAAGGAATATGAAGGATCCTCCAAAAAGATTGTCAAAGAGCATGTATAAACATGTGTTGATATGTATTCCATCAATTAACATAAAATATAAAACCTGCAGAGCTTACTATGTATGTACTATATGTACTAAGCACATGAAGAAAAGTGACACCCAGTACGTGTGTAAGGCACACTCCGTATAGCTCTCCACAAAGTTGAATGTTGCCAGAATTATAACACTGAACTAAATTGTTCAAGTATTTTAAATAATTAAGTCTTATTACAATATTTTTACTATAGTATTTTAGTAAGCCCACTGGAAAAGGTTGTCATGATTTTGATCGGGTCTTAAAAGAGCGCCAATAATGACGTTGATCGACAGAGTTAAAAAACACTCATTTCAAACGTGATCGGAGAAACGCTGCACATTTTCGGTGAGATATTATGGGGTGGTGGGGGCAGTTTAGGATGTTATATTAAAAATACTACATGAATTTGCCGAAGATTTCTTATATTTAATCAATTTAACTTTTTCTAATACAAAATGATGTATTCAAATTTTCTATGGTTGACAATGTATCTCAAACATACGTTTCTCTCACTTTAGTATTCGGAAAGTTCGGGGAACTTCTCGGGCAATTTTGCTGGTACCATTTGTTACATTGACTTACATCTCAATTTTCCGGTTTTAGTCTCGTTTTTACACTTTAGACTGAAATATGTTAAATCATTTAGTGGTGCTGAAAAGCTGCATTTTATACATTCGAATAGAGCGCAGTTTATACATTACAATTATCAGTATTATAATTAGTTAGTGTCAGTGATAATTTAATGGTTTGTTAGGCTTGTTGATGATCCTACCAAGACTGTTATTCTTGGAGGGATGCTGCAGACAATAAACCGAAAATCCCCATGGGTACACACTCTAAAACATAAATACTCTGCAGATCGAGTCAATCAAACAGCTACAGATCAAGTCAAATACAGCTGTTGCTGATTATCAGGACACAATAGAGAAAGAACACGCAGACAACCTGAAAATACTGGAGCTCCTGGCACTGTATGCAACATAATATATCTATCATGAAATGACTTAAATAGTCATATCCGGCGGCATCATTGACAAGTTCCCTAACCCTCAACCTGTGGCTTCCATTATACTCGACGTGATTTTTCTTACACGCGTATAGCTGTATCTTCTACCATATAATAAAAAAAATCCTTCAGCCGTGGATCAAAACATGACAACAATTTTCTTATTCTTTGCGAGATTTTTTTAATAAATTTTGCATACGCAAGTCAATTCCAATTACTTACAAAGCTCAAGAGAACTTATGTACTGCAACAAGAAAGGAAAATTACATTCAAAGCTGAAAGAGATAGTATGTACAGCAGAAAGAAAATAAAAAATAGTAAACAAGAAATATTAGTCTGGTCGAAACAACTAACTCCCATTACTAAGTAAGCTCAATACGCTTTCTTTAAAAACATTTTCAGAAATGTTGAAGATATCAATATCCGAGGCCTTATTCAAAAGGGACTGCCCATGATACAGAGGAACAGCACTTGGCAGGTTAGTTTTACTTATTGCCAGTCTAAATAGGTCGATATTTTTGTACCTCGAATAGTTGTCAAGAACGCAAAACTTTATCTTATATAGAAGAAGAAACCCTCACATCCCTCATCACGCTAAGAAGATAGTATCCCAGCATACCGCAGATTAATGTAAACATCATATCAAAATTAAATACTGAATAGCAAGATATCGCCTTGATGCAATGCATTTTTAAGTTCGGTATACTCGTACATGTTTCGATGTTGTACTCATCTTGTGGCCCCTCGCTCCTAAGTCCGTCACGCCTATAGGTAATATCGATAATCACGATTTTTGTTCACGTTCACAATTTATGCAATCAAAACCGGGAGCATCGTCACATCGATTGGATAACCGGAATATTATAGGCATTATTGTTATTATCCGAGCTGAGCATCTCCGGGACCCGGGCCGGCTGCCGAGACGTGGGAGGGTTGCTCCGGCCAAAACGTAAAATATAATTAGTGGGAGGGGCGCAATCATAACGCCGCTGACTAACATGGCTTCTGAATTCCACGATATTAGCCTCAGCTCGATGTCGAGAAATAAAAAGACAATTATTGTTCCACTGCTAAATGCTTACAGAGTGCTTTTTGCCTTTATCGACTTAAAATTTAGAAAACAACATGATTAAACTCAATTTTTAGTCCGAAATTATTTTTTTGAGTTTCAAAATTATTAATGATTTTCACCAAATTATCGGCAAAAGCTTGGGAACTCGGGAGCTGCTGATTATTTTGTGAAATATAAGGCCAGTCCATAAAGACGTGCGTATTTTTGAGAAATTTCGAAATAATGCAAATAAAACTATTTTTACTAGTTTTTTTAAATAATATACTTTTCTTCATTAAAAACTTTTGTCATCCTACTATACAGTATCCACTTTTCATCACCTGTCCCAATACGGTCAAAAACCGGCTCGCGTTCAAAGCGGGTTAAGAGAGAAGTATAGAAGTTTATTCGCTGCTGGCAATTGGCTTCCGATAACTCATGTGGTACCTACTTTCCAAACTTAGATACATCTCCTATATCTTTCGAGTGACGAAATACTGTTCCACGAGGTTAATTAAACCTTTCTGCAATCTGATCAACCGTTACTTCTGACTCTGAATCCACAAAACTCTTTAGAGCGTCGTTGTCAAATTAACAGGACGCCCGGACTGGGACTCATCATTAACACTGCTTTTCCATATTTAAATATTTGAAACAATTTATGTGCAGTCGTTACACTGATACCATTCTCACTATGAACACTTGCATTTTCAGCATTAAAAACTAAATTGTATAGAACGTACCGTTTGTACTGATTGTTGATATTCATTTTCTAAGGAGTCTTATTTATTTTCGATGTTTACAAAAATCGATGATAAACTGACCACTTCAATGTACATCTTAAAAACAGGATACTTCTTGTTTGAAAGAGTATTGTTCTATAAAATGAGTCATGGTAAATCACACATATGACATCAAACAGGATACTTCTTGTTTGAAAGAGTATTGTTCTATAAAAGGAGTCATGGTAAATCACACATATGACATCAATACGCACGAATTTATGGACTTAACGTTACTTTCTTGGGTGTTTACTTCGACAGTCGCCTGTTTAGATGTACAAGTAAGCTCCGAATTATTTGCCCGTAGACAAGTTAAGTAGATGAGGATATGCATTCAAATGAATGAGGATATGACTTTGGTAAATACGTTCATTGTATTTCGGCTTGATTAATGCAATGAAGTGTATATTGTTCTACCAATACAGGCTGAAGTGTTTTCAACGCACCGACATGTTTGATTTTTGATGCAGACATTTTCAACTAAATTCGACTGGTTGAATAATAATAATCATAAAAGGACAATTTATTCAGCACGGTTTAGAGAGCAAACTCTCCTGTAGGGCCTAGTCAATTTTTTTAAGTAAGTTAATCTTTAAAAAAATGTAATAGAGATCCATAAAAGAGATGGATATACCATAAAGAAGTAAAAAAAGAAATAATAGTTCGGCAGGTGAGGTACGATTTTTTTTATATTTAATATAATAGTTGACCCACATTATACCGATACAGTATCAAAACAACCAATGGAATTATTTGAAAATATTCTATAATTATTCAGTCATATTTACAGTTGCAGTTTGGCTAGGTGACAATTATACGAGATAAATTCATCTAAAAAGTATCACAGAATAAAAATCGAGTGTTATGAATCTATCCATAAAAACTTACCAAAAAAGTGATTATGAAACGAAATCTAGCACTATTTTATCTCATCGCCCCTTCATTTATTGGTAAAATATCAATGAAAGTACGAAATAAAATAAACAAAAAAATGTCGACAGCTAAAAAAAAATGTCGATAAAATAACTATTGATACGTTTTGTAAAACCTTTCAAGATATTACAATCAGTTGATTAAGTGTACACTCACTGATTGCGGGGGTGACGATGAAGTTGTAAGTGTTGGTGCAGGCATTGAGAGACCTGCTTCCAGCTCTTGGACATGTTATTGTAAATTAAACCTAGCTTCTGTCTTACACAGGCCTATGATTTAGGAATATTAAACTACTGCCTACGCTCACATCACTCGACTCGCTGCCCAGTGGCGACCAGTGACCAGCGTGATGTATATACTCGTACGAGTATAGACAGCCGGATGCAACTTGCAGAATAAACTATTGCATAAAACGTAACATACTCTGCGTACTGTCGTCATACATTCGTAAGTTTCAAAACAAGCTATTTTTTAATGAATTATGTAACACTTAATAAAATAGTGATTTTTTCGTTCTTATTTTAAACATACATAAAATTAGACTAGATTTGAAAGATATGAGTGAAAGCTAGATGTATATACTTACTAACTGAAAAATTATGGGATAGAAATTGATTACTTCCTCTTCAGTATTTTGCTGTTGTTGTACTTGTCGAGAATTTCCCATTTATGGAGCATGTGCAGCGCGGTACTCATTGGCTTCCTCCGCTGTTTGTCCCTAAAACTGTTGCCTCCGAAAGTTGCGTATACATAACATACGAGTATGTATATATTCAGCGCACTTTGCGCTTCTTCCTTTTGGATTCATTAATATTTATTTAAGTATACCGTATGAACATAAATTATTTATTTCATCACCACAATATGAACATAAATATTTAATCGTAAATATTCGATCGAAACGAAGACAGTAATCATTAAAACTTAAATATTCAATCGTAATTTTGACATCAATAATCAAAACATACATATGAAACCGTAACTATGACTTTGAAAATCAAAACGTGCATAATAAACCATAAATATAACATTGAAAACCAAAACGTAAATATTCAACCGTAACTATGGTATAACATTAACAATCAAAACATCATAATTAAAGCGTAACTATGTCAAAAATAATCAAATCGTAAATATTCAACCGTAACTATGGCATTAATAATCAAAACGTATATGTTAAACCGTAACTACGACATCAATAATCAAAACGCTAATCTTCAACAGTAACTGTAACATTAATAATCAAATCGTTAATATTAAACTATGACATTAATTATCAAAACGTAAACATTAAAACTGTAAATGTAATACTATTAATCAAAACATTAATATTCAACCGTAACTATGGTATTAATAATTAAAACTTGAATATTCAACTGTAACTATAACATTATTGATCCAATAGTAAATATTTAATCGGAACTATGACAAAAATAATCAAATCATTAATACCAAACCATAATTATTGTAATAATAATCAAAACACTAATGACAATAATTATTAAAACGTTAATGTTCAACTGTGACTATTACGTTAATAATCAAACGTAAATATTAAACCGTCACTATGACATTGATGATCAAAACATAATTATTCAACGGTAACTATGACATTAATTATCAAAACGTAAATATTAAACCGTAACTATAATACTAACAATCAAAACCTAAATATGAAACCGTAACTATGACATTAATAATCAACACGTGAATATTAAGCCATAACTATGACATTAATAATGAAAACGGAAATATTTAACCGTAACTATGATATTAATAATTAAAATGTCAATATTCATCAGTAAATATGACATTAATAATCAAAACGTTAATATTAAACGGTTACTATGACATTAATAATCAAAATGGAAATATTCAACCATAACCATGGCATTAATAATTAAAACGTAAATATTAAACCGTAACTACGATATTAATTATCAAAACGTAATTATTTAACCGTAACTATGACATCAATTACCAAAACGTAAATATTTAACCGTGACTTATTAATAAAACCGCCTGTGATAACATTTCTGAGAGATTAATGCGTTTTACTATTATTTTATATTAAATGGAATACAGCTTGACCCAATTAAATCACAGTTATCTAATTTTTTTAAATCAATTGAATTTTTCTGTAAAATCGTTGAAAACAATTATTACATATTTATTATTTTCAATGATTTTACCAGTCTTGTTTAAACAAAATGTTTTGATCGAGATGAATCCCAATATCTATTAAGCACTACATAATGATCTATACCTTGATTGTTATTTGAAGTCAAGTTTAATAATTTATCAAAGGTCGTATAACGGGGAATAATATAATTAGTGGAATATTATTCTATTACATAAATAATTTACTAGATTTAGAACTAAAAAGTTTTTTTGTATCTAGTTTTAACGCTACATTTTGCTACTGTCAAAAAATATATAAAATTTATCTTCATATTCTTGTACCCCTGTTAGTTTTTTTACAAACCTGTTGGTGTTTGCTATCATGAGACAATCCTAATAACTCTCAATAGACAGCACTCAGCAAGTGTTTCTAGAAGCCAGCATTACTTTTAAGGAAACATGATTGTAAGCGGTCGAGTAGGGATAATTTGTGATCTCCGCATACTCCATGGCCCTGAGAGAATAAACAGTAAAATAATATTATTTATTTGTTATCGATAATTACCAGAATTATTGTTTTAAATTGTTTAACAGGATCTACGTAATGTGGATACCAAATATAAAACACTTATTTCAAAAACAATATTGAACTTCTTGAAAATGTTCAAAGACGAGAGGCAAAAATTCCAAGAATATCTACCTATCTGTGTAATCTAATTTATGAATATAGACTGCGTTTATTAAAATTATCTGCCTTACAAAAAAAAGACGAAATTGTGAGGATTCGATTAAGTGTCGCGAGACTTTAATAAGTTATTATGACCGCTCCGAACTTCCCCAATAATTTTATTTTGACCAAAAACTTCATTTGTGAAGACATCAGATGAAACTCTTCAAAACCCAATTGAATTTGAATCCAAAGAAACATTGTTTTGCTAACCGAGTCGTCAAATCTAGCAATAAACTGTCCAATTAGTGAGTCCTGTGACATTGAACCAGTTTAAAACCATATATTGTAGATAACACACACACAATCTAGAAATCCTATTTTATTAGGGATGTTTCGTTTCGTTTGTTTCTTCTTTTAATATTCATTTTTTGATTCCCTTTTTTTATGAACATATAACATTTAAACTTGGTATAGATATCAACAGAATTCATACTGTATGTTAATAATCCCTATCACACCATTTCTCCATTATTGTAAGCAGAGAGAACATGCTGTCTCATTATAAAGGCTTTTCACTTTTCCCTCTTCAGGATTTGCTAACATGACCATGTTTTCTAAGTAAACAATAATATGTCAATACGAATATTTGCATGTAAATTATAATAAGTGCAAGAAAAATTAATTTATTCAGTGGTAAAAAGTACTTAATAAGTTCTTAATTATTTTATGAAATAATTCAAAAGATATTATATTATTATTCAGATTGTCTATAAAAATTAAGATCCAGCATTTAAAATAAAATTAATGGTATAAAATATTTACATGGAATTCTTAAATATTTTTAAAATATCCACATAAAGAAACAGCTTTTTTGGCGTCATAATTTTCTTCGTAATGATTCACAGAAAAATACTTTCCATATTTACAATATAATATTGTACGCACTAGTTTTGATTGTTTAACAAAGAGTCTTAATATATTGAAAAAAATTAAATGAATATAAATTTGACGAGCCACCCTTGTATGTAATTTTTCATCGAAAGCCCGCGCAGGCCGCCGCTACAAGGCACTTGTTTTCCTTTAACTTTTAATTATAATTGTCCATCAGACGTTTGGCCCCTACAAATCATTTCTAAATTCTTTTACATTCTCTTTGTGTAATAACTATAAACGTTTTGTGGCCAAACATAACTGTATTTTTTTATAGATACAATGATAACCTCTATGGCATAATTGGTAAGACGCAAATTTTCCAGCCATGAGGTTGCTGGTTCGGTTTCCCTTTGAAACCCAGATATTGAAAAAAATATTTCATTCTAGTTTTCACATAAGACCTCTTAAATATTTTTGTAGTTGTTTGGAAGAGATTTTGACATAGTAAAAAACTTGCTAGATTATATCGTTATAAACGAAAGTGTTATACAATGGTATTTTACTATGAAAGTTATTAAAAAATGAGATAATTTTTTTTAAATTTAATTTCCTTAATATCTCTCATTGAGTCACTGGGTAAAGAGAATACGGCCTCCTTATTTTCCAAGTAGTCTTTTTCGGTAGTCAGTAAGATGCAGATATTCGCAAATAAGATTCAAATAAGAACCGTCCTAAAGGTTTTACCGAGCCTCGGGACCGTTGTGTTAATCCTCCAACGCCCTTAAAACAAACAATTATAATAGCCGAGATATTTTAAGGTAACCATGTGGTCCTAATGTATCATAAAGTGTGAACTGATTGAATGAGACGTTTTAAAGAGTGTGGCTGTTCATGTTGTTTTTTTTAATTGTAGTTAGAATTCTAGATTATTACAAAATTATTAACGGTAGCACTTATTTGAGATAAAGAGAGTGTGATGAGATTGTATTTCATCTACTAAGATTTGTCCGCATTTTTAAAATGAATAATTAAAAAAATAATGAATAGACGATATGCTATTTCGTAATAAATAAAAATCAGAAAGTCAATAATAAAAAACGGGTCAACCATTCTGCCAGATCATTAAGATCAGCCATACAGTAAGTGATGTTTGGATAGATCTAGATTAATACGACCTATTAATAACGTAGGATAATACGTCTAATGAGGCTTGTTTAGAAAATCTCGATACAGTTTTAAGCCACTGCCTCGAGTTAGCGAATCACTTGTTACAATAATTAACTTTTTTTTAAATAACTGACAAAAAACCTGTTCAGTTGTACTACATCCACAACAATGACCGTTGATGGTTATTGTTTCAAAAATGTAGATCTCCACTTTGACGTACGTAAGTAAATCTTGAACTTTGTAGACGAAAGATAAAAGTAAAATTAATGCTATGGAAATATGTGCATTAGGAGAATATGTGACTTTTCAATATATGAAAGAAGGCAAAACGAAAACATTAGAAATGTATTCATGGATAAAGTGGATATTGTAAGTAAGCGTTAAGATGTGCAGAAGATTAATGAAGAATGAACAATTTAAAAGTGCAAAGAAGATATCGGGAAATACGTTACTAAATTAAGTGAACTAGATTTAGAAAAATATGAAGTGAGAAGTATAAATAATGAAATATTATGCATGACAAAATGTATGAATGAAGAGAAGACGAGTTGTGTACTTGGATAGAAATGCTTGGATATATGTTATCTCTACATATCCCGCAAGGGACACGACGTGATGATATGTGTGTAAGTATTAAAATAATATGTTTTCATATGGTCTAAAAAATATATTGTGTTTTTTCTTATCATTATAATTAAGATATCACATTAACCAAATAGTTAAGCTTATTGGTAGATTAAATTATTGTTCTACCAGCCATATCCTTTGCCCACGCATTTCTACCAGCCATATCCTTTGCCCACGCATTTCTACCAGCCATATCCTTTGCCCACGCATTTGTACCAGCCATATCCTTTGCCCACGCATTTCTACCAGCCATATCCTTTGCCCACGCATTTATACCCACCATATTCTTTGCCCACGCTTTTCTACCAGCCATATCCTTTGCTCACGTATTTCTACCAGCCATATCCTTTGCCCACGTATTTCTACCAGCCATATCCTTTGCCCACGCATTTCACTTACTTCCATCCTTAATACTTCTCCCAGTATTTATACTCAACTTACTTCACATCTGAGTTTCATGTTTGTTTTCTAAACATTCTTTTGATGTTATTATTCCACTCATTATATTCGCGTTTTATCTGTTCTTGTTATCAAATACTCTTTTTGTTCTATTTTATTATTAAAATAATCCTTAACTTTATCAAAGGAGCACTCTCAGGTAGTATGTATACGTTGATTCAATGGGCATCGAAAGACTGATAATAAAAAGTCAGACAATGACAAAAATTTTATGAGAAAAGTGTAAAATGTATGAATATGAAGGAGGTGAAAGTTGTGTGCGTGGATAGATAATTTGGGAGATATTTTATCTCTGCCTACCCCGTTAGGGAAACGTTGTAACGATATTAATGCATATACCAGGTATAAATTGGTCCAGCATATTCACTATAAATAGATCCAGCATATTCGCAGTAAATAGGTCCAGCATATTGTTAACGATAAAAGATGTAGAAATTAACTATGTATTATATATATTTCTTTGTAAATCAATCCTCTTTTTTGCTATCCACAAGAGATACACCCCCAAATAACTCAGTGACAAACCTATAATATAATACAAAGTCCTAATTCACGATACGGGAACCTAATTAAGGCTGCTCAGTTTGGGATACTTTTTTTTTTTTTTTTCATATTTTGGGACTTCAGTAAATACTGTTATAAATTCTTCGGAATTTCAAAAGCCATGGAATTTAAAACATATTAGTTGTTCAAGTATAATATTAATATTCAGATATATAAGTATATTTTATTGTTTTAAATAATAATCCTTAAAATAATGGCGGATTTGTCTATGGATTTAGGGAAAATATGTACGTTTTATACTACATACGAATATATCGTTTTCTTTCATACAAATCCAGTATTTAATTTAGATATTTTTTCGGTTAATGTGGGTAATATTTATATGAATAAAATGTAGTTAACGAAAGGTACCCATTTTCCAATTTCATCTAAGATAACGGAAAAATCTCACCATTCTTTAAAAAATAGGATCAGAAAATTAAGTAAGTACCTTGAATCTTTATCTGATTTGATTACCTAAAAAAAGTAAAATTGTAATATCTTTATTCAATATTTACGTCTCATGTGGAATGTAGGATACAAATAAATGATTGAAATTGTATTATTTTTTGTCATTTCATAACATTTCTCCGTTTGGTGTTATTGATTGTTTATCACAAAAAAAACAGTCTCTGGAGTGCATTACAGATTGTACACAAAATCTAGTCCTGTGAAGTTTTCATAGAAAATACTTAGACGTGAAGCAATTTAAAATGTGTATATAAATTGAGAGAAAACAATAAAATTGAGTAATTAGAACCAGATTAAGTGTAGCAAAATATTTATTTTAATCCTGTTTGAAATGTACAATAAATATCTAAATAATTCCTTATTTAACGTAGAGCAACTTCTGTTGATAAATAAATTGTTCAGATAATTTGTATTCACCCTGCGTACATTGAACAGCTCGTTCGGTCTAGTTGAACGAATGGGGCAACGGAAACATATAATTTCAAATGAAAAAAAGAATCTACAAGTCCATTTATATTTTTGCTACAATTATTTGTTCAAATAAACGAAAAAATATGGGGAATTCTTATATTTATGGCCCTTTGGGTGATATTATTTACTACTATCCATTCTGTAGGGAGTCGAATGTCGACACTTTTTAGTAATCTTTTGTTGATCGAAGTTTCTTTTTAAGAAAGGCTAAATAATCAAGTGCAATATTTTTATTGAAGAAATAACTGCCATTAGAAGGGAACTACGTTTAAATTACACAGATCGTGTAAATGCTCGTGAATTACTTGAATCTCATACAATAGAATTCAGCAATAATGATTCTCTTGATTTAGAACAGGCCTGGACAACTCAAATTGCCCCAAAAGCCGCATTGACGACTTAAAATTTTGCAAGGGCCGCACATAAATAAGAATAATTGCATTTTTTTTAGATATCTGGCTTTACAATGAAATTCGTACTTATCATTTTTTAAGTGTTTAATTTAGATGCAGATGTACACAGAAAGTGTTCAATCAATGTAAATCAGAAAAAAAAACCGATACTACAACTAGATATGAAGAGAAAACATGTATTGAATCAACAACAAAATGTATTTGGATGTTAATATAATGACTTAGAATTCTAAGTTATTAATTCGAAAATAAATTTGTCTGGTAATAAATAAAAATCTAATTCGTCATATATGACCGCGGGCCGTGGATTGGCCAGTCCTGTTTTAGAATAACAATGCGTTTTTTAAATGAGAACAATTATAAAGCGGAAGAAAATAAACCGTCGAAAATGTTTACTCTTAATGTATTTGACAAAATAAATATGTATCGCTCTTGAAACTCGAAAGAAACTAACTATGGTATGGATACTGATCCCAATATGGAATAAACCATACAAGTTCACCGAAACCTAAAACAAAGTTAACTGTTACACAATAATGTGTGAGGGAAAGAAGTAAAACTGTTCAGTCTTCAACATTTTGCCAAAAAAATATACTTAATAATTTAAAAAAAATTGTATCTGACTTTGTAAATTATGTTTTAAAAAAACTTCGGACTGATTATATAATGTTTTAACTCTTTGCATTCATATAAAATGGAATGACAAAGTACGACAGAATACGGAAGGATAGTGATAAGAGATAAATGTAAATTTAAGACTGATGTGTTGAGTAAGGATAAGAAAAGCATTCTGAGATTGTTTGGGCATCAGAAAAACTATAAAAAAAAACAAATATGTAGTCCAAATATAAGATAAAAGTGTGTGAGAGGAAGACCAAAAAAGTATGGTTGGATCAAGAGAAAGATATTTTGAAAAAAGGAAACGTTGAAAGTCAGAGAAATCTTAGAGGATGTATGGGTGTGGAGGCAAAATATGTGTGTCGAGTAAGGAAAATCTGGCGCTCTATGATCTCTGCCAACCCCGACAGGGAAATTATACACGCGTATGTATATATTTTAGAACCAATCATCCCTTTTTTAATAGAACCGCATTACTCGAGGGATTGCTGTATCTATAATATAAAGTAGATAAATAATGTCACCATCGATTTTTAAAACGGTTGAGTAATAAATGCATTTTTCTGAAGGATTAACTAAAGGCACGTGTTAATCAGTGACAGACAGTATGGACAGGATCACTTTTTAAAACGTGATCCTGTTTGTTTCTTATTCAAATCTGACTTTCAAATTTAAAATGTGAGCTCAACCTGGTAAAGTGAACTGTATTTAGCGAAACGTTTTCCAAAATGTGATCTAGAAAGACGCATTTGCATTTATATATTACAAGATTTTTTTTTAATTCTTGATTGCATTTATTTCTCGTATTATATATAATAATATTTTATCATACATAATAGTGATTTAACAAGAGTTTAAAAAAAATATTTTCAAAGATTTTAATTGCCCAAATATATCATTATGAGTCATAACCAGTGCTTTTTTTTTTTAAGTGCCAGAGCTCACTTCTTGTCAAGCTTTTTGTATACCGTAAAAAAGGTGGTGGAGCGCCGCTCCACTGCGCTCCACCGCAAACAGAGCACTGGTCATAATAATGACAACGTCTTCGAAGTCGGGGATTGCGGGTTTAATTCCCATTGGAACCCAGATTTTTTTAAAAGGTTTCAAGTCTGTTTACCACAGACTGAGGAAACTCGCCATATATGTACGAGTATATATTTTTTTTCTATCCATTTTGCACGTTTTTCTCCTGTTACGCAAAGAGGGTATTGCACTTTACTATATACAACGAAAGCATGACAGTACTAGGATATCTCTGCAAATTTTGTATTTGACATTAAGTAGACTGTTATATGTTATATTTCAACCATTTCCAGTACTTCTGTATTTTGGCTGATGCTTTAATGAATCCAAATATTGTGTATAACGTATATATTGAATTGTAAATATTAGATTATTTGTTAAGTGTTCCTATATAGGAATCACTAAAACGTTAGAAATCATTGATTTCAATACCAACTGGTGTACGAGTACATTCAAAGAGCATTGAAACTCTTTAAATTAATTATTGATTTTTAAATACTTTTTTTTCTTGCTGTAAGCTTTTGATCTTTGTTTTCTGCATTATTCCTGGAATTTAGACAGACAGCTATTCCTTCATATATTAAGAGGTTTGTCTGTTAGTCGGCTTCTCATTTTGTAACTACGAGAAACTATAAATGGAAACAGGGTCTCATCCATTCCTTGACTGTGATCCACCAAGTCTCCGTAGACTTACCAATTTTACAATGTCTTCGGTTCTACATAGTTTCTTATTACGTATTCTGTCTCTAAATGTTTTACCAGTTATACATCTCAAGACCTCCATTTCTGATGTTCTAAAGCCACCTTCGTTCGTATATTTTAAGCTCTAGTTTCAATAGTATATGTCTTAACATGTCAAACATTCATTAGGGTGAATGATTGATTCTTCTAACATTTATAATATTAACACTCTATTATTAGATTCATATTTCACTCTCATTCAGTGTATGATGTTACTAAGAGGTGTATGGTCGCTTGGTAACGCACTTGACTTTCGTGCAGAAGGGCGCCGATTGGAACCCCGCGATGTGCTACTTCCCTCGAATGACACTGACATTTTCCAGCCAAGTGTTCGGAGGTATAAGGATATCTATGACTTCAGTCAGGTCTCTTATTTAAAAAAAAACATACCTGTGAGCTCCGATCATCTCGTGTGCCATCGGATCCAGTTCAGCGGTGGGGCCAGTGAGTTTGCTGGTAGCAACGACTCACTCACTTAAAAAGGAGAAGAAAAAAATAAACTTAATTGAGCTTTCAAGCTTAATTGATGGAATGGCGAGCGAATCCTCGGCTACGAGGGCCCAGCAATGACGACGACGCTGTTGCTAAGTAAATAAACAAACCTGGTTGTTCATAATATACATAAATTTTTCTACCAATAAGATATATACTCTATTCTAATTTTCGTTTTATTAACATTTTATATTATTGCCGTATCTTTGCCGTTTCCAATGAATGTTGCGTTTCTTCCTTATTTGTGGAACTTTTCCACTTATAGATCGATTGTTAAATTTTTGAAACTTAGTATCAGCTGAAACTTTAAATTGTGTAAAATTGTCATTTTAAAACAAATTGTCTTATTATATTGACTCCATAACATATATAGTAATTGCACAATGACTTGAATTTTATGGCACAAATCATTCTAGTTTGGGTAGATTGCCTATTAAAAACAAAAATTTCCGCTCATTCTAGAAACGGATTAAACTCGTCATTATGTTGGAAATTACCTTATAATGTAAGTGTTTTATTATTTCAGTATGACAAATGTTTAATTTTAAGTATTACAGTTTTATTATTTTGGATCAAAATGACAAAATGAATGCAAAAAGAGCTGCAGATGCTAAAAAGATCGCGTCAATCACAACAAACAAGTAAGACTTGAGAGAAGCAATAACATGAAGCAGCAAAAAGACAATCACAGCGTCATATTGAAGAAAACTTACTTCCGCCATCATTGACGGGTTATTAGTAGTAAATAATAAAAAGGGTCCGTACTTATTCCAATGATTCTATGTTAAACCCGACGCCTCGATTGTCACCGAGAACAATGTTATCTCCCGGTCACGCTCTTCAATATGTCCGAATCATCAAATCAGCTGAGCACCATACGAAGTAAGAAATATAAGAATACTAAATCAGTTACTTGTATAGCGCTGTTTTATTTCTTAACTTCTTTCTTGATTTATTTTTTAATCTTTATCCTTGATTAAAATAAATAACTCAGTTACTTTTTCATAAAATTACATAGGAAAACCTCTCGTTTACTGAGAGTCCTGTAGTTTGGTAGTCGAATAACTTATGATCCAGTAACCGGTCTTTGCGACCCGCGATAAAATACTTACCCAGTATTTTTGTACAACTTTTCGACGATCATCGGCCGAGCAAGGATACTTATCGCCTGAAGCAAATCATATTTTATGTAAAGGTACCTACCAAGTTAGCCCGACACCAGCTGAACTATGAATAAGGACCTGTTTTAGATATCCAGATAACTATTTTTTTTATGAAAGCTTAAAGATCTCTCTCGAATCACATAACTCCTTAATTTTCAGAATAGGTTGATCAGGTATATCATATAAGACTTCATTAAGTAATGCAGTGCTTTTCAAACTTTTTTAGTTAAATAATTTAAACTGCAGTATATTAAACAAATAAAGGAAACTCTAAATAAGAAAGCTAGTGAAATACTTACATATGTCTACTTTCACTAATTGCTATGTTTGTGCAAATCTCAGACTAGATCGAAATACTCTTAGTATAGGCTCTTTGATTAATGCCCTTAGTTTTCGTAAATTTAGTTTTTTTCTTAAAACAATATTTATATTATTACAATGTACGGTCTTTTAACAGCCATTTAAAAAAAGTTATAATACGAGTAGTAATACTCAAATTTGAATTTTAGGTACGCAAGAATATAAAATCACTTTGGCACAAAAATAATAAATATCAAAAAGCATTACTTACATGCATACTACCTACCATACATAAATGAGACAGGCCAAGGCTCAGGAGATCCAAGACCATAACATTAAAAAAAATTGTTTACAAAAAAATAAAAATAAAAACAAAAATACAATCTTATAACACATCCACTTCAATACACATAAAACATCGAAACCTCTAGAGTGAACTTAAAAATCCTTATCCCTAAAAGAAATAAGTATAATTTGAGTAATATTTTTGTGTTCCTTACAATCTTAATATTTCATCTGAGATGTAATTTCACATTTGTTTCAATCATTAAATAACCAATTTAAAATCACATTCAAATCACAAGTACCATTTTATTGCATATCTATATAAATAGTCGAATAAAAAAATACCACTTCAAATCCATTTATCATTTCAGTTTGCGTAGGAGTAAATAATCACCTTCACAGCTAAAAAAATAATCGTTTTTGTAACACAAGGGGTTTAGAAGGTTTCGCAATGTTTAGGTACTATGTTGGATCGCGAAATCTGCAGATATAAAATATGAACATATGTAAAAAAGACTCAACCCACAAGACATATTTTTGGTTTATGATAAAATATGCAAAAAAAAACATAGGTCAATTATATAACATATGTATGTGCAGAAATATCAAGTCAATAAAATGGGATTTTCATGGTTGAAGTATGTCATTCAAAAAAAAAATGTTTTGTACTATGGCATGGCAACCTATTGCTGCACAATTACAATAGATTACAAGATTTGTAGATTTAAAGTATGAACATGTTTATAGACAAAACTCAACAAAAAGAACAAAACACATTTTTGTTTTATTAGTTAATAAATGTTGTCAGTAAAATAAGTTTTTCATGGTTAAATAATCTCTTATAAAAAAATGTATCATACGACGGCGTGGCGTCGTTTAGGTACGCAGTTAAATCAAGAGATATTTAGATAGATATAATATATGAACGTATTATGAGGTGCATGACCGCACGGTAACGCATTAAACTTCCGTGCGAACCCCGCGCTGTGCTTCTCCCCGCGAATGACACAGGTATTTTTTTCCGCCTAGAATTCGGGGTATAAGGATACCTATGTCTTGGTCATATATATTCTTAAAAAAAAAAAAAAAAACATGCCTATGTGCTCCGATCGTCTCATTTCAGGTGTGCCATCGGGTCCAGTACACCGGTGTGGTCGGTGAGTTTGGCTCCACGGTACAGCTTCTCTTTCCAACAGAATCGATGTTGGAATGGTGTGGGCTTCCTCGACTACGAGTCCCAGTAACGAACCAACTATGTACATATATGCACGGACGTAAATTTACAAAACGACTAAACTCGCAGTAAATGTTTTTGATATATTTGAAATATCTAAAAACCAGGGCTGTGGAGTCGGAGTCGGAGTTGGAGTCGGAATCGCGGAGTCGCGGTGTTTGGGCCGGAGTCGGAGTCGGAGTAGGAGTCGTAAAAAACGAGCGACTCCGACTAATTTTTCGTTAAAATTTAAAATACATTTTTTTTAAATTATTATAATGAATGTGTATTGTACACGAATATTAAACTTGCAGGCGCAAGTCGCGCCGATATGGTGAATCACCGAGATCCATTTAATGCATAAAGTCTACGAAAATGTGTTTGTCTCCTTCTTTCTCACGTCGAAAGAAAATTCTGTTGGCTGGGATCTATGTTAACCCCATGGTTCGATCCATATTGACGGAAGAACAAATAAATAGAGCGAAAAACGCTCTGTTTGAATTAACCGTTCGTATGAAAGGCCTTCGACTAGAAAAAGAGACGACAGCAGGCAGCGTACACGAAGTATCATCATCTTCATCCGACACCGCTGAATCTGAAGACGATTTTGAAAAATATCTCAATGAACAAGATAAACTAAAACGTCCTCGTTTGAATCACAGTCCCAATATGGATGAAGGAGACTCTATTTCAAAATTTAAAATTGAATTTTATGATGCATTGAAAATAATGGAAAAAATTGACCGAACTTATAAGTTAAATGTTGAAATGGCAATACAGCGGTATCTAGAAATCGTAAAAGATTCAGCATTGATCGTTACAGCATTACCCCCAACCCAAGTATCCGTAGAGCGGTTATTTTCCGCTCTTAAAATTCTCAATTCTGATTTGAGAGCCTCTACGAATACAGATTTAATAGAAGCAATGTTGTTTTTAAGAATAAATTCTAATAAATAATTATTAAAGTTTGATCTTGTTTTATTTTTATCCCTATAACATGAAAAAAATGGCTATATGCAAAGGAAGGAAACAACCTGATAAAATTGAGCTTTTTTGAGTCGGAGTTGTAGAGTCGGAGTTGTGGAGTCGGAGTCGTGGAGTCGGAGTTGTGGAGTCGGAGTCGTATTGTTGGTAAATATAGGAATCGGAGTCGGAGTCGTGTTTTTTTTTTTAGCGACTCCACAGCCCTGCTAAAAACCATAGATCATATATGTATATGTAAAAATGTCAAATCAGTTAAATATGTTTTTCATGGTTATATTGTGTCTTATGAAAAAATATTTGGATACTCAGGTGGAACGGAAAATATGTAGATATAAAACATGAACTTAAATACACAAAAGGGACCTAGCCCATGTCGTATGTTAAAAATATCAAGCTAGTAAATGAGAATTCCATAGATGTACAGCACCCGGCGGTAAGTAATACACATCGGGCTTAAGAAAGAGACTGTCGGCCATAATCGGCTAACTTCGGCTTTGTAGAGCGTCATCTCTGTCATTCATACACGTGTTCCGTCGCGATTTGTCAGTCGTTGTCAAGCGTTCTAGGGAACAGAGACGACGCTCTACAAAGCAGAAGTTAGCCGATTATGGCTGACAGTCTCTCTCTTAAACCCGATGTCTATTACTTGCCGCCGGGTACTGTACGAGTATTTCGTCCAAAAAAATGGCTTCATACAAGTACATATGTACATACTAAACAACTGAAAGTGTCGTCAATTGTCTCAGAATGTGTAAAATTGTGTTCAGAATGTGATATTTTATGCATAATAACGTTCATAACAACGTATATATGAGTCGTTTAGTATCAAAAACAGCTGTCTGTCGATTTTGCGTGAATCGAATTAAAACCGAGGAAATGTTCCTATTGTAAAACTACACATTTTTCCATGTTTAAATGGTAACAAAAACAACAATATAAGGGTTATTGTTATTTTTGTTGCCATGTAAACATTTAAAAATGTGTTATTTTACAATACGAACATTTCCTCGGTTTTAACTCGATTCACGCAAAATCGACAGATTGCTGTTATTGATACTAAACGACTCATATGAACGTAAATATACAAAAATAGAAGAATGATAACTGAGGAGAACCATCCAACTCACATTCTTCCAGTTTTGAAACATTTGGGGGAATATAAGAGAGATGCACTTTTGGAGTGACTTAAATCATTAAACGGTTCCATAAAAATAAATCCATTGACTAGTGTGTACAAGTTTGGCTTAGAGTAAACTTTTTTGAGATTTAATTGAACCAAAAACATGCAAATTGTAGCTTATAGGAAAGTATTCAACCTATTATGAATTTAAAAAAAAAAGTAGGTAATTGGAAAGGATTTAATCTAAATTGTTTATTACATACACGTATATATATACTTGTATTCCAAATCATACTCTTATAACTTCTGCTAGTATTTTTTAAGACAAAATGAATTATTATTTAGATTGATTTGGTTTGTATATTTGTTTATTGTTTTAGATACAGAAATAATTTAAATGAAATTCGAATCATAAAATACACATATTACGACAAAATATTATTGTATACCTGAATACAATGAATCAATGTCACAAGATTTTAGTAATAATCATTAAAAAAATTGTTGGTTCTTTTTTACTTATATTCATCCAAATAATATGGAGGTATGCATGCAAAAAAGGTCCAAACTAAATTTCACATGTTTCCAAATATTTGAGAAAACGTAATTAGTATTTATTTATTTAAAAATAAACGATAGAATGTACCTTATAACAAAACATAAAAGAGCCAGTAGTGAGTGTTCAACACATTAAGTTTTACAGAAAACAGAAAACAAAATTACTCAATTACAACAAAAATATTTAGATTGAAACAGGTATCAAATCTTAAAATCATATGTTACCAACACGATACTGAGTCATCCACAGACGCACTGCGCAAAAAATACAAACTCAATAGACAAATCATTGAAAAACAAATCAAAGACAAATTGAAAACAAAATATAAAATACGGAATCAGACAGGTACAACTTCACAAATCCTCAAAAAGAACGGGGAAAAAATAGTAAAAAAACCAAATAATCAATTAAAAAGCAGTTCGAAAAAGGTCTTCAAAAGTCCTCGAAAGACACGCGGAATCCCACTTCAAGGCTCGGATATTCGGAAGTGTCTTTTCAGGCACTCTTTATATGTCAACAAACTAACTCCAAATACGTGGGTCGTACAGAAAGTAAAGAACGTTTTGGCATAACTAAATAAAAACGAAAGATATCAACACAAAACTTTATTTACAAAATCACAGTACCTTACTCTATTTTTCAATGTAGTCGCCATAGCTGTCAAGATACTTATTGTAACGTAGAACCAATTTTTCAATTCCGATGTTATACTCTTCTACCGCCAAAGATTTGAGCCAGGATGTCACTTCTTGTTTGAGGTCTTTATCGTTTGCGAACTGTTTTCCACCCAAAAATTCCTTTAGTTTCCGGAAGAAGTGAAAATCACTTGGTGCCAAGTCAGGGCTGTAAGGAGGATGTCCTAAAAATTTCCACTTAAGACGTTGAAGTTCTCGCTGTGTTCGAGCTGATGCACGAGGCCGCGCATTGTCATGAATCAAATCCACCTTTCCCGACAACATTCCACGTCTCTTGTTTTGGATGGCGCATCTAAGTCGTTGAAGAGTTTCACAATAGGCCTCTGAGTTTATTGTATGTACTCTTGGCATAAACTCTACGTGGATCAAACCCTTTCGGTCCCAAAAAACTGTTGCCATCACTTTTCTGGTGTTGAGATTCGGTTTTTCTTTTCCGAGCACACATTTTTTTGTAGCCAAGGTGCTCTGTCACTATTTCATGTAGGAGCGATTGTGAAATTTGTGGGAAAGATTCATGTACTGTGCTTAAAGTTGCCTATAAATTTCGATAGGCCGAACATTTTGTGCATTCAGAAAATGAATGACACTACGCACTTCACATTTGGCGGGATTTTCGATGGGTGCAGCCATTTTGAAACAGCAACAAAACTCGGCTCGCACTGAAGCGAGGGAAGGAGCTAACTGATGCGCATACGATCGCAGTAGTGGAGGATAGGCGCGAGACGTGGTGCACAATCGTTCTTTAATTTCTGGACGCACCTAGTACATCCGAGACCGCAACGTACTCATTTCCGATTCTGTGCAGTCTAGGTATGGGAGAATTTGCAAAATAATTTGTTATATAATTTTAACATAGAAATGTGTATCGCAGCCTGGTAATTCTTGTCGGAACTCGAATATTAATAAATTTCAAGATTTTCGAACAATCGATCATTACACTCACGACTTTGAAAAGCACAATCAAGTCCGCTATTATTAGGTGTGTATACAACTATTTTTTAATATCTCATTAAGACACATCTTGAGAGAAAACAAGACCAGAATATTTGAAAAAATCTTGCTCCAACAGGAATCGAGCCCACAAATCCCGGCTCGGTAGGCAGGCGTCTTATCTTAACCAGGCCACGGAAACCGTCTAAAACGTGATATATGGATTGCCTGTTTTTTGCATACTTATTATTTATTATTATACACCTTAATAAATAATAAGTATGCAAAAAAAGACGCAACCTGTCAATCACGTTTTAAATTCCTCCGAAGACAAGTTGGTGAGACGTTTGACCACCAACCGGGGGAGTTGTGGTTTATTATACAACCTGATAACCTCCGTGGCTTAGTTGATAATAATCTTGACGGGGGTTTCGGGTTCATTCCCGATTGTACCCGAAAAAAAAAGATCCCAGTCTGACAAAAAGTTTATCTGGTAACAATAATTGCTAGACGTGGGAGAGTATTGCTGTTTCGAGCTTGCAATGACGAGCTTGAGAATCGAAGGACCAATAACAATTTTGACTCCTGACCAGGTTCTTCAATGTGTTTAAATTACCAGTTGGGATATGTAATATATACATCCTCTTGTGTAATATAAATATAGCAATGGTAAGACGTAATGTAATATTGTATATAGATAATATAAGCAACCAATAGCAGATATATTTTATGAGCATGCCACTGTTCATTTTGTTGTGTGCGGTGTTTAATGTCGATCGAGCACCTTTAATAAAACCGATAAATTCCACGGGGCCACTGTCAAAATAATATAAAAAAATGATATTTCCCGACAACGATACGCATGGTACTCGTATTGAAGAGGTTTTTAGCTACCGGCGTTTTATGGGTCACGCCTCTCCCTTGTCCGAGTCGGCGGTATCCTTACTCCATTTACAACAAACATATTTTTTTTAATTTTAAGGAACTAGAAATTCTCTCAAATTTTCTTTAAACTTAAATATCGTCGGGTTTCTTACACAAATAATTGATAACTAACATTTTACTGTATATTTTAAATTCAAAATTGAAACTCCTTACAATATACAAGGGTCTTCTGTGATGTAGCGTGTTTCCTGGTCCCCCATTATCCTTCTTTCCAATACCTCTTCCTATCTCCTAGCTGCAGATGAAATTGTTATATTTAAATCGTCACATGTTTTATGTCTTCCTTTTATCTTAATGTTTATTTATGTTTTATAATTTTATTTCCAAATTTGTATGATATGTGGCTCTAATGTAAATTTTTCACCGAATATTAAAAACTATTTTATGGGTGGTTAGAAGTGCCTTTACTTTGGCTTTAAGCCCTCCAAATTATACGGCGAAACGATTAATAATAATAATAATTAAATAAAATGTACGAGTATATAGGGCCATTTAGAGAGATAAAGAAAGTCTCCCGAAGGGTGCTAAAACTAAGTAAAATAAATATCAGTGTATCTGGGCAGTTATGTATTTTCCTTTGATTTGAATATAATATAGTATCTTTATGGTAGTTAACTTATCAATTCTATTTTGTTACCAGACGTGCACATTGACCACTTAATGGTACTAAAAAAATCTCATTTCGCTAAATTATAAATTTACCAATTTTTGCCAGAAACTCGACGACATAATAGATTTTTACTATGTTGCCAATTTTTACCAGTTATATTTGACATAAGATGGCATTAATATGTTGAAAATGCATGGTATTAAATCGCAACTGTGTATTGAACTTAATTTAAGTATAATAATATAGATATGTTAATAAATCAAAAAAGATTCAACCCATGTATGGTTGTTTTAAGATTTTTAAGGAAACATAACATCACTTAATCTGAGTTTGTATGGAATAAAAAATGAAAACGTAATTTGCATTAAGTACATAATATACTGGCCGAATGTTTTTGTAAGTAAACTATAGAGATACGCTTTTTCAATTGTTTAAATTAACCAACAAATAAGTTGTATTGTATAAAACTTTTGTTGTATACAGTATAAATCAGAGGATTTATTACTATGTGGCTACCTCTTCCAACCAAACAGAAAAATGTTACAGATGCCTTAAGTGAAAACCAAACTGGTACCCTTTTTAAAAAAATCTGGATTCCAACGGGCAGACGTTTGTCAATTTCTATTATGTGTGAGTTGGTGAATATGACAAGAGATTGAAAATACATTTTTTCAAATATTTTTCAACACTTATAAAATTTAAAAACTATCTAAACTATCAAACTTGTATAATTTGAAGTAATCTTAAAAACTACCGATGACTACAGAAATGTGATAACTTTTATATATATTTATTGATTTCACATTTTGTGTATTTTATTTTCCTTTTCCTTATTCCAGGGACATCACAATGACGCTTCTTTTACACTGAAAATACTGTAAGTTACATGAGCCAAAAAGCAGTTAAGAAAACATATTGTGTGATACGAAATTACACTGTATATGATACAACCTGGTGAGTTTTTTTATTCTATACGGCAATCTCTTTCAACCAACCAGAAAAATGTTAAAAATACCTTAAGGGAAAACCTAACTGAAACCCATTTTTTGTCAATGGGTTTCAAGCGAAATTGAATCAGTAACCCCCTATATGAGAGGCAGATTTCATACTATCTAGGCTACAAAGATCATCAAACCAAAGACAATCAAAACAATATTTTAGCGAATAATTGATATTCTTTATATAAATAACACGAATTCCATTTTTGCAACTGTTAAAGGTACATAAGATTTTTTTTAAAGAATATGATGATGGTATATGAAGTCAAACAAAAATGGTACAATAGTTGAACTAATATTTTAATAAATCTGACTGATATGTAACATACAATATATTGAAATGAACGAGTCAAGTATCTGTAGCAAGTCATTCGAGTTGTTCAGTAGACTCCGGAGCTCGCCCGTCTGGCTGTGTAGTAATTTAATTCGGAAGGCGGTGGACTGTAATCTACCGAACCCCTCCGCCCCCCGCCTCCGCCCCCTGAGATCCGCCCATGGCCCCATCGCGCCCTCCCCGCGGGCCACTCCGCCGTGCGGCCAACCAAACCCGCCTGGAACTAATTCAAAAAACACTCCACCACATACCGAAATTACATCCAGTTATCGGCCCAGCCTCCTCGCTTCTCTACAAAGCGGTCCAGTTTTATCCTCCTTCCACTCCTCGCCTAGTCTTCCCGATCACCGGCCCGACAAATCGTACGGCATTCCAGCGATCTTATCGGATTCTTATCCAACAGTTGCTTTTAATAATCGATCTAATTACATATCTCTTTAATCTCTCTGCACGCTCCGTTAAATCGACACCCATCTCAGTGTGATAAAAAAATATTAGATGTAATAATATCAGATGCTGGACTGACCGCTGCTGGTGTCTACCATCCAGCGTCTCTCGTCCTGGCGGGTTTCTTGTGATAAATTACGCTGACGGCCGCAAAAAATACCAAATTGCGAACATTTTGTATTTGAACATGAAACCAGACTGAAGATATACCACTAAATCATGTGCTAACCGTTATTCTATCTTCATTAGTTATGCACTCGTATTTTTAATATTTTTTATTTATTTGATTTTTTTTACTATTACCTAAGGAAAAAGACGACCTCCGTAGCCTAACCGGTAAGATATTTACCTCCAAGCCGGGAGTTGCGAGCTTAATGCCCGTTGGTACCCATATTGTTTCAACTAGCCTTTAATCTGGTTTTCCCTTTGACACCTTTCTGGTTGGTTGAAAAAAGTATCACCTAGCAATACACTCATCAGTTTGCACAATATAAACATACAACGAAAGTGTAATGCATGTATATTTCATAAAAAACTTTACAACTATTATTAATATATGCAATTAAAGTTAGTGCCGTCACATGAATGTCAATTCACATGAATGTTGTTTGATTGTTTACACTTTCAATGTATGTCAAATATTATTTTCGTTTTATTAATTGAATGTCATTTGTACTGTATTTTAGTATACTTTCGTTATACGAGTATACAATTCAGCCTGGTGGGCTTGTTGTCAGTTAAAAATGTCTTAAGTGAAAACCAGATTACAACCCTTTTTTTTAAAAAAGGAACAAATGGAAATTGAGCCCGCAACCCCCGGTTTGAAATATAGACGCGTCTTTCAGGCTTAACCGCGGAGGATGGCAATTTAACCATAAATTTTATTTGAAAATATGGATCTACTAAAATACTATATTCCTTCCTTGGAGTCGTTGTTAAGATACCTGTTTTCCAAATTGCGAGCTCGATTCTCTTTGGTATACTTTTTTTCAAATAGGATTCCAGTTTAGTTTTTACTTAAGGCCTCTTTGACATCTTTCTGGCTGGATAGAAAAGATTGACATTTGACAATAAACCAGCCGATTGTACTGCATACAGTGGAAGTACATATTTGTTTAAAAAAAACATATCAACTTTAATGATAATCAGACTGCAACCCTTAATTAAACGAAAGAAAGTGGTCTCACCCACTAAGCTATGGAGGACGTTAAATTTTATTTGAAGATATGGATTTGCTTCAAGATTTTATGGCAACTTAAGATAAACAAATAACAAGACATCAAACCTATATTTTTTTACAAAATCTTACTGAATTGATAACAGATTATCTGCATATCATGTTTTGTATCATATAAAATTGTAAAAAAATTAATGAAAATGATATTTTGCATTAAAATATGAATATTATAACACATGTGATACAGTTTCCAAACAAAAAAACTATTTGATGATATACAATCTTAGAACTAATATTTGAAGAAAATTCCCTCTTGCTTATCGATTCAACGTGTAAATATTATTCTCTAAGCCACGAAAAAAAGTATGTTTTTAACATGAAAAAAACTAATTTTTGACAAAAGATAATTGTAATTGTACAATATGTTTTATGAAAACGTAAAATATTGACAAGAAAAAAATATTAACAAGTCATCTCTTATCGATCTATTTAGTTATATTAAGTCACATTCCCACATAGTAGTAAAGTAACGCTGGAAAAATAGAGCACGCTGTCCAAGAATAGCTGTAAACTAGTGATGTTGTATTAGAACAATAATTGAATAACGTGATATTTAAGATTTAAAAGTAGCTGAAGCAGTGCTATTTTTTTAAGGTATTGTAATTTTACAATACTGTATAACGGAATTGTTATATCATCACTCAATATCAGAATAATCTGCATACAGAGCGAACAGAGCGCCCAATTTTTTTATAACGACGCACTTGCTTCGTCTCCTCCATATCCACACACTTTCCAATATAGTTCCTTCGGTTTATCTTACTCCTTACTTTTCCTTCTTTCAAAATTTCATTAACTAAGTCTAATTTTCGTATTGAATAATATCAAAATTTAAATACAATAAAAACTGTTTTGCAGAAGACAATTTTTGCATATTTTGTAGTTGCATTCATGGGAACCTTTCTTTCTGGATTTGTACTTAAGAAATTTATTTCACTTCTTAAGATTAAAAAAATGATAAATTTACATAAATGTAGTCTAAAATCACATCGAAACTTAAAAATGAAGTGGAATAAAATACACCGTAATCCGATTCAAGCACAAACTCAATCATAATGAGATCGAAATATATTGAACATAATAAGATCGAAATATTTCGACAAAACCATCCATCAAGTGTTAAACCAAAATCCAGTAGATCTCCAGTGTGCTGGCATTTCTATACAGCATTATAATAAGACCGCTACTGTTTTTAGATCGCCAGTAAAAGATTGCCGTAACAGATCTGGTTTGTGAGTTTAAAATAAATCAAAATTCAAATTCTACCTCGCACGTCTAACGAAATGTACATATTCAATCGGCATCCCAACTCAACAAATCATACGTCAGTTGCGATATTATCTGTTATCTCCAATGGACCCGGAGACTACGTATTGCCTATTGTTTCGTTGAATGTGCCATGTGTATTTTGTGATCTATAATAATTTATTCAATGTTATTCTACAATCATTTATCCACTTAATTTAAATATATAAATATCTACCTTTGACGTAAAAAAATGTCACCAGAACATGAGAATAAATCTAGCTCTAGTATATTACTTAGGCTCTATTTTACAACCCCTTTTCTCAACAAAATCTTATGGTAATTTAAATGCCAGGAAAATGTTCTGCAGTGATCTTTCTTATTTAATTACATAATTACTCATATTGTTTAATTACATAATGAGACAAGCATATTAAACATACACATATTACGTCAATATGCACTACAGAGTGGATTCAATTCAAGTTCAATATAGGAACATTTTACAAATTGTTTTTTTTATAATCATAATATATTATTATACTAAAAAATACCTATATTTTTATATAATATTATCATTTCCCTCTAACTTGTTCAATTATTAAAAATAATTTAAACAATTTTGAGGAATTTTAAAATGCTCCGCGATCCAAAGTATTGTTGTGAATCTTATGACTTCAATTTTTTTACCAACTGAATTTTATACGGAAAAAGGTGTCAATTGCTTCTCAAAATTCGTCACAGTGGCGTTTAAGACATTCCAAGCTAAGCTGAACGTTTTCTGGTTGAAGTTGCTTCATCATGAGCAACACTCTCTTTGAATATTATTCGGTTCGAGGCAAGTCTCCAGTTTGAGACTCGAGGCAAATCAATTACCGATCTCAGCTGTCAAAGAAGTGCTATTAATTTCCTAATTGTGGATCTTGCTGGACAATCTCCACCAGTAAAATGATGTCGACATGGGTGTTGTGTTCGAATAACTGATTATTGGCGAAATAAAGTTCGGTCAGTTTTGTTATTTTCTCTGTCATTACATTCTACATAATGAAACTTAAGAATACCTTTTAAATTAACTGGAAAAAGTTAAAAAAGATAATCAAACAAAAAAATATATGAATATTTCAACTGGAGCGCGACTAATGGGGCATTCTGTATTGTATCATTTGATTTTTTAACTCGTCAATACTTCATTTTTATTTCGCTCCTAACGAATCTTCATTTCAAATTTAATATTTATGATATGAATATAAAGACGATCTCCGTGGTCTAGTTGGTAACACGTCTGTCTTCCAGCCCGGGGATTGTGGGCTTGTTTCCCCTTGGATATCAGATTTTTTAATAAAGATTCAAGTTTGGATTTCACTTAAGGCTTCTTTGTATATTTTTGGTAGATTGTAAGAGATTGCTACATAGCAATAAGCCCCCCAGGTTGTAGTATATAAAATTAAAATGTCACACAATGTCATGATTCTTGAATCAAAATATGACATTCCCACAAAAAAATATTGCACTGTAAGATTTTCTTTAACTTGGCATATAACATCCATGGCCTAGTTGATAGAATGCTTTACTTCTTACTAGTAGGTATCAGGCTCGATTCCCATTGGAACTAAAAAATACAAAGGGTCCTGAGTCGTATTTTACTTAAGGCATTTAAACATCTTTCTGATTGGTTTGGAAAAATTATCAAATGGTAATAAGCCTATCAAGGTATGCTGTACGCAACAGAAGTGAAATAAAATGGAAAAAAAATCAGCCTTATTTTCATAAGAAATTCGACGCGATGTCTACATTGCATAAAATATTGAAGTCAATTAAGTCTTTATAAAAAAAACTGATTGTTCCGAATCGATCCAATCGAGTGGTATATTATGACAAGACATTTGCCGTTGCTAAGTCCTATGGCGTGGAATGGTCTGCCTCTTAAGTATTATAGATATAGGTGGCATATGCATCTTTAGGAAGTGCTAGTGGACATCCCTTTTTGGGAGATCTTATCAAAATTTATGATTATATATGAACACAACATTCCACCTAAAGCCGAATGAATGTGTAAATATGACATATCGTAAGATCTACAAAGGTATCTACGTTTTTTTAACAATAGACAGATATGTTTTATAAAACATGCAGATGCGGAGAGAACCCTAAATAATGGCTGCAACCACTTCTTTCCCATTCTTGCACTTAACTTATTATTGTTGTTGTTTTTAGATGTTTACAACCTCTCAATTCTCGAGTTGAAACGCCCTTGAGGAAAGTCTACTCTCTAAACGGCGTTATATAAATCGTCATTACATTATTATTACTCAATGTTCTGGATCGAGTTACATAACAAATCTTGCACAATTTTTAATCATTACGAGTACACAGCTCTATTGTATTATGAAACCTGCAATAATTATATTTAATATATGAATCTCTTACGTACCCTTTTTTATGTGCATGGAACAACTTTTCAAAAATGACTCCATACAACATTTTAAATCACTACATTGATAAAGTCCTTAAAATTGTTAGCAGTATTTATCAAGCTATTTTATTATATATTACGATACATGTATTTTAGGCTTATTATAAATGAAAATATTTTTTATGTCAATCGTTTTACGTAAAGTTTTAAATGGAAATGAAAAAAAAAAATTCTAGCTATGGAACATCATTAAATAGATTGAAAATGTAACGTGTTACATATTTATGATAAATTAATTAGGTCTGTATTATAAAATATGACAAATAATCGACTTTTTACATGTATCAGACGAAAATTTAAAATGAAGTTATAGATTTTTTTATATTCTTGAAATACCATTCGAGTGTTCACCCTTGTCGTGAAAACTCACCATCGATCAACTCCCTTATAACATAATCTCTTTCTTCTCTGTTTCGTAAAAAAAATGTTATTAAATATGGCATATAATAATTAAAACGTACAATATATTGCATGTTAAAATATGCGAAACTTATGTACGTCATGTTGAATTGAAAATACTTACATGATTAATATTTAAAAAGTACAAATGTAATTAATACTTATTTTAGATATTTTTTAATATTTCTTATTTTTTAATAAATGTTTGAATATTGTATCATTTTTAACATTAGTTTTTAGATAGAAAATGATAATATCTGATAAATTGATCAACAACAATATTCTATCGTTGATTTTTTAATAAATTTAGTTCAATTTTTTCCTTGTATTAACTACTGTTTTATTAATTAAGTTTACTATCGGTTTCAAAGACTATCTATCTTCTTCATCAGGGAGATAAGTAATTTTTCTTCGCTACCAAATGAAGACACAAGACTTGGAAACCGGTAGTGAACTTAGTCAATAAGCAGTGGACAATAAAATAGAGTTTAATTTTTATTTATTAAAAAATGTAGATATCACCGAAGTCATAGGTATCCTTATACTCCCGAACATTAGGCAGAAAAAATGCCTGTGTCATTCGAGCGTAGAGCGGGACTCGAACTGACGACCTTCCGCACGGACGTGAAGTTCAGTGCGGTACCGCGCGGCCATGCACCTCATATCAATTGACATATATTTTTTAAGATTCAATAATTTTTCTTGATTATATCAATTTACAGAACAATGTTAAGTTATAATCTTCAAACTAAAAACTGTAATTTTGCACTTATCAGATCTTGAGCAAACGCTTAACAAATTATTGTAAATATTTTGCTCAGATAATTTGTTTCATCATAAAATAGTTTCTTCTGCACCACTAAATTGTACGCGGGCCATGTTCTAGTAAGTTTTTTCAACTCGGTTAAATATATTTTATGGTATGTATGTTTTTTTTAAATTTTAACTTATACGGTTTCGTTTGAGTTATTATATTGAATGGTTATCTGCAAAAGTTAGAAAACATTTAAATACGATCTATTTTTCAAATTTAACTGAAATCTCGAGGAAGTGTGTAACATATTTTATTCCCTGGAGAATATGTGTTAAATGAATTATTGATTAGGTGCCGATAAGTAGATTCTGAATAATGTTTACTGAATACAAATTTATCTCTGTTAACATACATTAACTTTATCACCAAACATTCAGTACCAATTGAATATCTTTACATATATTTATTTTTTCTAGAAAAATACAGCGATACCATGTGGATACCATTATAAGGTTCATGAATTATTCGATCTTAAATTTTTTTGCCCAAAATTTGTTCAATTTTACAAATATCTATAAGAATATGACTTCCGCTTTGTTTATACAAAAGTGATTTTAAACTTCATTGATGATATTTAAATACGTATTCTAAAAGCATGCAAAATACGTATTCTAAAAGCATGTAAAACGAACAATCTTTGAATTCACATTTTTTATTTCTGAATTTTGAATAAATATTTTCTTAATATATGTACTTAATCATTGTACCCTTTTAAAGCTAAAGTGGACTAAGTAAATCCACTAATTTTAATTATCTATCAAAAATGAGTTTGCACAAGAAGAGCTATTATACAAACGATCATTAAAATTAAAACTGCAGTAGCATCGAGATTCTGGTGTCGCGTGCACGCCTGCGTTGATCTCGACACGTAGCTCGAATGCCTGAGTACAGACTCCGAAGTCCTCTTTGGTGAGCTGGCGGAGGACAGAAAGAAGTACGGTGGTCAACGCAATATACGAGTATATAACGACGTACTACATGAGACGCTTAATACATTGGTTCTCAGCACAACTGGAAGCAAACAGCAGTAAATATAGCCAAATGGCGTAGAGCTGTCTGTTGCCATATTTTCGAAGAAAGAAGACGCAGAAAACCTGCAAGTACTAGAGCTCCTTGCCTATATGCAACAGGATATGCCTACCACAAATTGACTTGAAGAGTTATTTTCGGTAGGACCAACGTCAACTACCCTAATCACCCACTTAGTGTTGTGCTTTATACAATATTATACTTGTCAGAAGGCATTCAGTTCGATTCCGAACTTTAAAAATTATTCTTTGAACATGACTTCGTAAATTTAACATGTAAAGGCGCACTGGTAAAGATAAGGTTTTTCCTAAGTATTTTATTACGTAGGTAACTTAACTTAAAGCTCAACTAAAATAATTACTTAAAACACCCTATTGGAAATCCATCTTGTACCTATCTAAGGATTTATATTCTTCTACTATAAGCTTAAAAGTGAAAAAAATAATTAATATGAATGCTCATTACCCTTGACGAGTATAATATAAGGTACAATACAATGGGAGTTTCTGCCCTCCATAGCTCACAAAAAGAGGATATTTCTTGGAAGTATTCAGGCATGCAAGCTACGTGTGCAGACCAATGCAAGCGAGCACGCGACGGAAGAATCTCGATGCTACGCGAAAAAATAATATGCCGTATGCATAACGCCATATTTATTGTAAATACTTCTAATTATTCCAACCCCTCGCCACTCGCCACTCGTCACTCCTGCCAATGAATCCATATTGCTTTGCTTTCTATTGTGTCCCCCTCGATTGATTAGAACAACGATTTTCAAAACTTTGACACGGCGACTTTCTTATGTTGATTAGTTTTTTTGAGACTTCTAACATGCACGAAATCTTTATTATAATTTATAAACAACATGTATTATTACAAAAACAATAAAACAATATATTGTTGCGTGTAGTTTTTAAATAGATAAAAAATTGCACTTCAGTATGACTAATAACTCAACATTCATTGTTAAAAAAAAGTCAAAGACACACCTGTTAAGGTATCTCAATAATATTAATAAAAGGACAATTTATAAAACGTCGTTTAGAGAGCAGACTCTCCTCAGGGGCACTCTAACTTGAGATTTGAGCACACTATTATTGACAGATAATAAATATTACGAAGTAAAGATAGAAAGGTGGTGGCTGCGGTCATTAGATTAAGTACTTCCCCGCATATCCATATGTTTACTTAAATCTATTTGGTAAGAAGACCGCGGAAAACTTACCAAGGGAAAACAAACTACAAAGAAACGAATACAAGATAGGAATACATTCATATTTAGGTATGTTATAATGTATGTGTATAGTGTTCATATATATATTCATACATTTTTATAACGCCTCCAAAAAGGGGCTATCTTTAAGAGCTTCTTAAAGCTGCGGATGCAGCCCGTATGTCTAACACTTAGGGACTGACCATTTCAAGCTACATGATCAGCAATGGCAAACGCCCTGTCGTAATACCCCACCCTATTCTACAAATTCGAAACAATAAATTTATTTGACAAATCAAATCGAAATTACAATAATCTAAAAGTTCTACTCCTCTCTGAAGCCATATCTCTCAGACACAAATTCGAAAAGTACAATGCAGACATCTATCTCATTAAGGGACTTGAATACAAAAATACATAGTTTGAAATTAATATGTTCGTGATATTTGAGCAAATGTAGACTTTTTAGAAACGGACAATATTATGACCACCATAATATATTAACCTAGCAGCTGCAATGAAAATAGACTGGACTCAGAAATTTGAGAATCAGACAGACCAGAATAAATAGAATTACAAATATATTTAGATCCGATCAAGATCTCGCATATAATATGTCAATGGAATACCTAAACCATGATGCTTAAAATATAAATGAATTACTTACTCGTTACTACTCGTACTACAACTCCTTTAGTTTTACATGGGTGTAGTTGGGAAAAAATTTACAATTGTAACAGTAAAACTTAGCCTAGTTTATTTGACCTATACTAAAGAGAATGTAGCATGGTCCCTGTGACGTTTCATAAATTTGTCCCAATACAACCTTGTAACGACGTTCAGTAATTTTAATTATTTTATCAACTTTAATATAAGCCTCGAATCTAATAAATAGCAAGTTATTTAGGTTAAGTTATTTACATAAAACTAACAATAATGGCAAATTAATACATCTTGTCACAAATTAGCAAAAATATGTCAGTTTGTTAAAATCCAATGATATTTGGCGACGTTCGTCAAAAGTCACTACGTTAGTCTGCATTGGCTAAGGATAGGGTATACGATAATTGGATTTTCGATTTTTTTTATACATAAAATTAAATGTTCGTAATTAGTATTAATTCATAGTGGATCTTGGCCTATTTAAAGGTAGATACAAATCATACAATACATTAGAAAGTCAGTATAATTAAAATTAGGAATTAAAATGTCAGTTTAGAGAAAAACCATTTTTCGATTTATAAAAAAACGAGTTTACCCCATCCCTTTGAGACATGACATTTCAAACGTCACAGGGACCATGCTTAAGTTTGACATGTTGACATTTTCATCCACATGTCGATCATTTCTGTAACCGTAAATCAAATATCTCTCTGTGTCCGTAAGTAAATTTAACTTTTAAAGAGCCTTCACTATCTCACTTTGGAAAACTTCCTTTCTATTCTCTTGAATGTGGTGTGTTTTTGGTGATTATGTTCGGCACATTATGGGATGGGTTTTTTGGTCTGTCTGGAGTGATGAAGTGTGAGGGATTTGATTCTCGTGATATATACATATGTAATTGAGTGTAACTGTTGATCGAAATGATGAAAGTATGCAACGGGTTATTGTATAATAAAAAATCGGAAAGAAATATCGATTTATTTTTCCATGTTATAGTCTTCAGTCAGATATAGTCAAAAGCCTAGTTTACTGGAGACTCGACAAATGAAAGGCAACATACCCAGATCCATAAAAATTGTGTGTTCACGTTAAATTTCCTGTTTATATATTCACATGTGCTGTATTTAAAAAAATCTTGTCTTATGTAAATAAAATTGTGCTTCCATGTCTTTCTTCTGAACATTACAGAAGTCAGAAAATTCAGACCACTCAAGCGATTTGGGTAAATACATTCAGCACGTTTAGAATAAAGTGAACAACGAAAATGTTGCCCTGATGACATCTATCCACGAAATACGAAACTATCATACTTTCCGGATCACATATTATTTTGAGAAGTGCTGGAATAAAACAAATGCTATAAATGACACCTAAATTGTGAGCACGTCAATAGACGAATAAAGGATATACTCTATCGATGATGCTTTAAGTTGGATTCAATCACTTGTCAATGAAAACAATCGCGCAGATCTTAATGAGATCGCGTGCCCATTGAATGGGCAACAATTAATGGGGTGTGAGCTAACCCTCAGATGACTTTGAACACTACGAAGCTCACGTACTTTGTTTACCAACACTCCAACTCCAAATTGGGAATACGACTTGACAGATTCAGTCAGCCAAGCGAGAGCTTGTCTCATTAATGTGACAGTGAATATTTCATTATTCCGAAAAAGTGATATTCATAACAACTTATTTACGCAAAATGTGTTCTAAAAACAGTGTTGTTAAAAAATAAGCTATAGGTACATATCATATAGCTACTTTTTGCTTGGCTTTTTTATAAGCCTACTACTTTAAATTTTAAAAATAGTTGTAACTGTTACTTTTCAATTGTTTTGTTACGTTCTGAATTATTGGTTGATTCGTGCATTATGATGGTCAATATACAGTATTTAGTTTTTTTTCTCGAACGACTGTATCTCAAATTAAATTCAATTACAAATTTTAAAAAAACCATGGCATGAAAAACATGAATACAAAAAAAATATCTACATACATTCGTACACTCGTCCATTCGTAGATTTATAAACACCAAGCAACATACTTAAAATACACGAAAACATTCAAAAGAAAATAGAGAAAAAAACACTTTTATCTAACGCTCATTATTTTGCCTATAATACCCAACACAATTTATGAAAACTCAGCAAAATGATTAGAAAATAACAATAAAAAAATATTCATTAAAACAGAAAACGCTTCACTGACACCCGTTTCAAAACCAAAGGCCTTTTAAATCTCTTTCAGATTTTTACTTTTTTCAAAAATGCTGTTAAGCTTTTCATTTTCTTTTTTCAGAGTTCATTACAAAGTTTGGGCACCAAGTATCTAAAGCTGAACTATGAATTAATTCTAGGCGATAACATTGATTCCTAGCTGATCTTACAATAGAATCCTTTGGCGCCCTCCATGGTCTTAATTGGTAAGACGCTTTGCCTTCCACCCGAGGGTTGCGGGTTTGCTTCCCAATGACACCCGAAAAAAAGAGGGCCTCATTGAAAAAAAGTTCTTTTGATAAAAAAAATCGCACGCGAAAGACATGTGCAAGGATTGTTACTTCTTCACGTGGGGGAAACTTTTACCATCACGTAGGATGTTGAATCGCGAGTTCTGAATCTACTCCAGTGATTCTTCGGTTCCATTAATCAAGCTCGTAGGTTTGATTAATGGGACCGAAGACAATATTTATCCTGGCCACGCCCTTAAATGTATTTGAATATTGTGCACAGCTTCAGAAATGCCAATTGAAATATGTTTGATGTAGGTAGATGTAAATAATAAAATTCGTTTGAAAATTATCAGCATCTGATTATAGTAACCAATTTCTCATTTGCAGTTTAATTGAAATAAACAAATCACAATGTCTTTAAACCTCCACAGTGTTAATGGCTTAACTATAAATAAAATGAAATAAACAAACTTTACGCTATTGTTACAAAATTAATATTACTGTAAACAACAAACTCTCTTTTCTTTTGATTCCCGACCAAACGACTCGTGTTACGGTCTCGGTTGACGCTGTTTAACATTCAAAGGGAACCCCCCACGGTTAATATTTAAATTATTTATTTTATTGACAAAAACACGGGTGTTGATTTAATTTAAGGAGTGAGATAAGACGCGAGTTTTGACAAATTTCAACATCAGCTGCAGGACTAAAGGCCTTGTTGGAGATCCCGTATCGGCTCCCGGACTCTGCTTCTTGGCTAATCTGGCATCTTACTCGCCAGTGGCTTGGAACCATTTCTACCAGATTAAATATTAAAAACCTTAAATGTTTGTTGTTGATTCTAACAAACTGTTATCTGAACCGGAACCTAAAACGGTATCAATAAGATGAATGCATATTGAACAAGACATAGGTAAATGCCTAATTTGTTGAATCTTGAACCAATAGAGTTTGTTTTGAAAAGCTTGTATGGAATTATTTTGAAATGTTTGTTTGGAATAAAATATTTCATGAAGTGAACCTATCTTAAAAAAGTTATTTAACTTGATAAATAAATGTATCGCACTTGTAATGCAAAACTGTTACAACTCGAAACGACAGTTTTCAAATAACGGAGTTGTAAAATGAACTCGTACAAAAACGTTTAATAATACAACTTAATATTGAAAAATAAATATTTTTCATAGTAATAGTGGAACTATAACATAATATTACCACTAAGGTCAAAAGATTAGACTTTGTAAAGACAGGTCAGGCCAGGCAACCCATCAGATGGTCTGGCGAGGTTACAATTAAAATTTGTTACCTCTACCCTCAGTACTATGCATGTCAACTAGAGTATATAAAACGTCTTATTTCGTTATATTTTGAAATGTCAACACTTTAATATCGCACAGTTGTCAAGTTTCTTTCAAAAGATCGAAACAGACCGGCAAAAATTAAAGCTCGGCAACATTCAAACTCTTTTAATTTGGGCCGGGATTTTACATTACTTTTGAAATAATCTTCATAACCACCCGATATTATTTTTTTAACATTTCAGAATATAACGAAGAACGTGTCTTTTATCGGTTCTATGTTAGTTGACATGCAACTGAGAGTAGAGGTATCAAATTGTAACTGTTACACAGCCTGACTATGTGATGGATGTGGCTGGCATGGTGTTTGTCCATACATGGTCTAACTGTTACACAGCCTGACTATGTGATGGATGTGGCTGGCATGGTGTTTGTCCATACATGGTATAACTGTTACACAGCCTGACTATGTGATGGATGTGGCTGGCATGGTGTTTGTCCATACATGGTCTAACTGTTACACAGCCTGACTATGTGATGGATGTGGCTGGCATGGTGTTTGTCCCTACATGGTCTAACTCATTCAGGACAGAAACTTTTGGAACTAAGTGATATATTATATAAAGCAAAAATTTGTGTTTTTTTTCTCAAAATGATGACAGTTTTGCATAAAAATGCATATACACAAGTATATTTACATATATACAATACATATATACTCGTATATATACATTTACGACATATATATAAACAATATGAATCAGCTATGGCTACATAACTGTTTTGTATATTTTTTAAATATACAGACTATATAACTTTTTTTTAAATATACTGACTATATAACTTTTAAATATACTGACTATATAACTTTTAAATATACTGACTATATAACTTTTAAATATACTGACTATATAACTGTTTTATATATACTTTTAAATATAACTGTTTTATATACTATATATTTTAAATGTGACATCTCTGAACCTAATGTGACGTCTCTAGCCTAGTTCATTTTTTTTGTTAATTATTGTATAACATTTAAAAATATTGTGACTTATGCGGATCTTATTTCAGTCTCGATGATTATTGGAAAATAAATTATTAGTGACAGTCTTACACTTCACGTGCGATGCAAATTGCAAAGTGAAAGTATTTTCTCTCTACCTACCCCAATAGGGGTCTGATATGAGGGTGATGATGATAATCAAATTTCAGGCAGATATTGAAAGTGGATACTGAATTCAAATGAACGATCTAATTCTAAAAATGTCAATTCAACGAATTATTAATATCATAAAATTATTTCTTCTTCCGTATGGTACCCTTCACATTGATGTTTTGAACATACTAATGAGCGTGGCCGGGAGAAATTGTCGTCTTCGGTCCCAGAATCGAATCTACGGATTTAGAACCCCTGGAGTACGTACGAAACTCGCGGTTCGTCATCACACGTGTTGGCAATACTATCCAGCAAGTGAAAAGGCAATAACGAGTATTGTTACCGGACTAGAATCCTTTTTTGTTTTTTTTTTTCAAGTATCATCGAGAATCGAACCCGAAATCTCCTTGTGAAAGTCAAGCGTTTTATTACAAAAACATTAAAAAGGTTCGTATACGAGATATAAATACAGGATCAGCCTTTGTCCCCATGCCATATCTTGACTAGCCATGGTGTACCTGGGGAGAAAATTAATGTCTCCAAGCTTGATTTCTGTAAACACGTGTTATCAGAACCGCACATCAGCAGTCCCTCGCACGAAATGCATTATTTCTTTGGAGCTTTCCACGTGGTGCATTCAGCAATGCATTTATAATGTCTCTTAAGCTGCGATTGATTATATGCACCGTTTTCATAGACAGCAACATTTGATTATGGGTACATCTTCCATGAATTCCTATTGTTCATGGGACATTTTTGTGTGATTTCATTGATATTCAGGATCAAAACCACATTGTTTAAGAAAAGGTCATGATTAAGATCGTTCATTCTTAGAAATAACGATTTGACTTCCTGAATTTCATATTAAGAACTTATGCAGATGATATCTTGAAGTTATTTATTTTGAACTGCAAATAATCGAGATATGTTAAGAGTAACATTTCAACGTGGTTTGATATGGAGTAGGAGAAACCTCTTAGTCCTGCTTTGTGCGATACTATTGTATTTCGTTTGATTGGATTTGTTGTTAATTTGGATTAAATTTACACAAATTTAGCAGCCAAATTAGGACATATCTCATTATAATTATAATAATAGTAGAGAATATTTTAGAACAAATTATATAGAGCCATTTAGAGAACAGATTCTGCTCAAGGGCGCTCTTAACTCAGAATTGACAGATTGAAAATATAACAAAAAAACAAAATAGGTTAAGTGTAAGGATAGGAAGGTGGTGGCTGTAGCCTTAGGAACTTTTCCGTATCTGAATATGTTTCGAAAAATATATGTGGTAAGAAAACCGTAGAAAACTTACCAACGGAAGACGAACTACAAAGAAATCTTTGTAGATCTTCCAATATGTGATAGTAACACATTCAACTTTAGGTGTAGTGTACATACGAGTATATAATCATAACTTTTGATAAAACGTACCAAAAGGGTTGTCTTCAAGAGCTTTCTAAAGCTGCAAACGCCACTCATATCTTTAACACTTTGAGGCAAAGATCGATAAAATGGAAATATTACTCGAGAAAACGAACGTTAGCCAAAAATAAAAATCATTAATTTATTTAATATTTTGAAATATTAATATAACTGACAATAAAAAAATAAAGACGTTAACGTTAGTAACAAAATAATTTGTTATTGGCTAAAACCAATCAAGAGATAGACTATTAATATACTGGAATATTTTCCACAGCTTCCAGAATACCCAAATAGTCAAAATTCTGGAAATAACTAAAATTCGTCTTCCGTATGGCACCCTTCAAAATTCCATTCGAATTGATAGTTCAGACATCAATACTCGTATACATCCATCTTTGTCGCTTAGTTAGTAAGACGCTTATATTTTTTTAACACTTTTATTGCAACTACAATCTGGTGGGCTTATTGCCAGATGGCAATCTCTTCCAACCACCCAGACAAAAGTAAATGAAACAAGTTACATGGTTGCATAAATCATTCAAATGACTATCCATTCCCACAAAATCCATAAACACATATGTGAGCAATATGTTCACGAACCCCACAAAGACAATCACCCAAACATTATTTTTCATATAAAGTGAGATATCATCAATCAAAAGAAAAGGAAGGGATGGTGGAAAGGAAAGGAAAAAAATAATCGGGAATGAAACACGTTATTTTACAGACTAGAAATTAAGAGTTTTTTTCAGTCGCTTCTTAAAGCATGCCAAGGACGAAGCGAGTCTTATGTTGGTTTGTAACTGATTTCAGAGTCTCACTACATGGTCAGTAAAGGACGGCGTAAAAAAAGAGGAGCGATGAACTGGAAACGCCAATAAACAGCGTCTTTCTAATCCATGATTGGAAAGACGCTGAAAATTCTCGGCGAGATAAGAGGGAGCGGTGGGACAGTTAAGGACATTATGCAATAGAGACAGTATGTGAATTTGGCGTTTATTTCTAACATTCAACCAGTTCAATGCCTTCTGGTATGAAGTTATATGATCGTACTTTCGTAGGCTGAAAATAAATCTTAGACAAGCATTTTAAAGAAGCTGTAATTTGTCCAGCTGTTCCTCTGTAACATCCAAATAACAGACGTCCGCATAGTCCAGAATCGGAAAGAGCAGAGATTGTACGAGTAAAATTTTGGTTTTAGTAGGCAGGAATCTTTGCAACGCTTTAAGGGAATGAAGGTTGAGGAATATCCTTCGGCTTACCTCATTTACTTGATCTCGCCATAAGAGAGTTTTATCTACTGAACGCTTATCTTCTGAACCAGGTAGGAGTTCGATTCCCATTCGTTGATACCCTTTTTTTAAATAGGATACCAATCTATTTTTCATTCAGACGTTTTTAACATACGAGTATATTTTTATTATTTATATTGTGCATGGCAATAGGCCAATCAAGTTGTATTGCATTCAACGACAGAGTAATACAATACATACATACCATCACGCCGTCTCCCTATTGGGCTAGGCAGAAAGGAAAGAGTACCATACTTTCCTGTTGGGACACACATCGTACGCCTTCTCACACAGCTCCTACGATTCTACTGTTTTTTTTTACATTTGCGTATTTCAAAATATCGTACACTTTTAATTTATCTAAACTAAGTCTTAAAGACGGATAAATTAATAAATTCGATAAGAATTAAATTACCAGTGACATAACATTTTAGGTTTATTCTCTACCATATATTCTGTTAAAACCGTAAACTTGAAATCATGTTTGTTTTTAAGGGTTACTTCTAACATTAAAAATATGTTTTCTAAACATTTGAAAATACACACCCATTTTTTTGTTAGGATAAGATGAGAGGACAGAGCGCCAGTCTTTCCTATCTCGACAAACATCTTCTACCTTCTCACACATCTCCAACAATTTCTCTGATTTTATGCGTTATTTCTTTCCACATATCATTTACTTGATCCAACCATACTTTCCTCGGTTTTTCTCTACCACGCCTTCCACTCACATTTGGACTATATTTGTTTTGTTAGTATTTCTTCATTCATTCGTTTCACGTACCCAAACCATCTCAGAATGGTCTTCTTTATCTTGCTCAACACAACAGTATTAAGTTCACTCTCATCCCTAATCACTTCATTCCGTATTATACCGTTGATTGTCACCTCGTGTATTCTTCTGAGTGCACGCATTTGTACAAAATGTATTCATATCCTTTGAGTATTTTTCCACGTCCTAGTTTTACTCCCATACATGAAACGTGGTGCTAAAATACAAATTTAAAATTTTTTTTTTGTTAGCCTTTCTTCTTTCATTCGTTCCGTATGCCCAAACCATTTCAGAGTGGTCTTCTTCATCTTGCTAAAAACTTGTCTTAAGTTCACACTCATCCCAAATCACTTTATTCCGTTTTCTGTCTAATCCATCCATTCGTCCTGTCGTGTAGCTCATGACTGAGCATCGTGACTCCCATGATTACCTCCGACGACTCTACTCCATCCATCCCTGCGACTCAATGGGCAGTTGTTAAGGGTAGTCCAGTTATGTCTCTCACTTGGTCAGTCCAACGCATTAGGATTCTTCCTCCTGTTCATCGTCCTTCCACGCCTCAAGTAACCACAAACATATCCAAACTGTATTCTTCGTCACGAGCAATGTACCCAAAGAATTAGAGAAGACATTTTGCCGACAATATGTTGGTGATTCTCAGTTTTTAGATAATGGAAGCGTTCAGTCTACTATAATACAATAAATGTTATAATGGAAGCGTTCAGTCTACTATAATACAATAAATGTTATAATGGAAGCGTTCAGTCTACTATAATACAATAAATGTTATAATGAAAGCGTTCAGTTTACTATAATACAATAAATGTTATGATGGAAGCGTTCAGTCTACTATAATACAATAAACGTTATAATGGAAGCGTTCAGTCTACTATAATACAATAAATATTATAATGGAAGCGTTCAGTCTACTATAATACAATAAATGTTATAAGCATAAAAACGTATAGAGTCACAGAAAACACAAAGATTCAAAATGCTTGTTTTTCGGAATGCAGGTCAATTAATCAAGGAGCGGGCCCAGAGGCGAGGGCCGGGGGCACACCGCGCATTTATCACTGCCGCATTATTAACGGGGGCCGGCACAGCGGGGGCCGGGCCCTTCTCGCTCTTCATTTATCCTGTCCATTGTGTCCCGACTCGGGATCACTGAAGTGCCTTGCCAATGTTGACATAGGTCCAATTACAAAAAAACGAAATGAATATTTTTTATTTAAGATGAAAATTTTCAGATATTTTTATAGATCAGTAATTAGTTAAAGGCATAGCATATTGTTATGTATAATACGAGTACATTTATAAAACGATTGATTTTCATATGTGAAAGAATTACTGAGGTAAATTAGTGGTATACAAATGTCGAATGGGAAGGTATGCGGATTACTGTATGCAGATAACATGGTAGTGTTGGCGGAGAGTGAAGATGTATTGTAGAGTTTGATAAGTAAATTCTATGAAAGGTGTGAAGAGAAAGATTTGAGAATGAATGTTGAAAGAAAAATGTCAAAGGAAAAGGCGAAATAGATATATGGGTGAATAATGAAAAATTGGAATAAGTTGATGAATTCTGCTATTTGAGTAGTGTTTTCTCAGATGGTGGAAGAGTTAAGAGGGATAGCGATAGGAAACAAAGTCAATTGGGCACTAAAACATATACCTATAATCGAATCGGACAGTTTCAAAGGCTGCTAAGACGATAATTCACAATAGTATTTTGGTGCCAACTTTGATGTATGGGAGTGAAACGGAGATGTGGAAATTACTGATAGGAGTCAAATAAATACTGTAGAAATACGTGCATTGAGAAGAGTACACGGGGGTGACAATGATTGACAGAATACGGAATGAAGTGATGAGGGGTGAAGGATGAATGTGAACTTTAGGCTCATGTATTGAGTAAGATAAAATATAGCACGCTGAGATGGTTTGGGCATGTGGAACGAATGAAGGCTTGTAAGAGGAAGACCAAGTAAAGTGTGGTTGGATCAAGTGAATGATATTTTGAAAGAAGTAAACATAAAAAGCCTGAGAAATCGTAGTTGTATGAAAGGGTGTATGGATGTGGAGGAGGCTGAGGATGTGTGTCGAGATAGGAAATTCTGGCGCTCTGCCTACCCTCACAGGGAAATGGCGTGAATGTATATTTTGATTCTTAGTTAGTAAAATATTTAGTGTATACTTTTTAGTGTATATTTTGATTCTTAGATAGTAAAATATCATGTAATAATATTTATTTATTTTTACTATCTATTCAATAATTTCAAATTTTCACAGTTTTTAAAGAAATGCAAATTGTACTAAATAACAATGCAAAAAAATCTTCGATTTCGTAGATAAGAATTACTTTACTAGGAATTACTGACCTGTGACGAAGTGCCTCATTCCTTAATTACACGTTTCACATATTTGCCCTAAATACTAAAACACTCATTAATTTACATCCTTACACACACAAACATCTAACACTCGAGTTAATATGTTCTTCCTTGTACACAGTACAGCCTGACGAGCTTATTGCCATATATCATACATACGAGTACATAAACTCGATACAGCGAACCTTTATTTTTGTATTTTTTATAAGACAAGTGGATTAAATTTACTGGATTACGTAATGTAGTTGGATAATTTTAACTGGATTACGTCATGTAGTTGGATAATTTTTATTTCTTACTTTGTTATCAATTACTGGTCCAATCTAGTTTGTGTAATTTTTGAGATACGATGGCGAATGACATATACATCATTATAAAATCCAAGCTAGCACTGAGGAAGGCATTTATGTCATTAGAGACTGTAAGTAAATGAAACTAAAATGAAATATATGCCTGTAAGTTGCATGCATAGTTTAAGACCTAACATATGTATCAGTTTCTATTAGTACGTATAATTTTGAAGGTGTGGACTGCTTTGTGTAAAGTAAACTCTACTAACAGTATCAGTGAAACAAAAATACCAGTAAAAAACGGATATTGTTGGCAAATACATATATGTTATGCTATTTTGGAATTATCTCCTTACTTAGGTCTCGCCTACTCTCCAGTAAGATAAAAGCCAGCTTATATTGCTAAGACCTGTGCTGGCTTACATATAGGAGACCTTGATACGTACAAAGCCGGACGAAAGCGGTCTCGATACCTTTGAAAGAAAGATTCTTCCCAAAATGTATGGTTCAATTTACATGTATAGTATAATAATATCGCGTGGCGACGGAGGTATAACGAAAAGCTCTATACCCTGTATGGAGCAACTAGCGTAGCTAAAGTTATAAAAAAATTTAGACTGCGCTGGCTTGGGCACTTATACCGCATGCAGGACACTAACTCTTCAATGGTAGTTTTATTCAATAATCCCATGGGGAGTACGGGTAGGAGAGTAGGGAAACCAAAGTTATAAAAAAAGCTAAAGTTATAAAAAAATTTAGACTGCGCTGGCTTGGGCACTTATACCGCATGCAGGACACTAACTCTTCAATGGTAGTTTTATTCAATAATCCCATGGGGAGTACGGGTAGGAGAGTAGGGAAACCAAAGCTGAGATGACTGGGCTGTGTGACAGAGAACTGCCGCACACAGGGTTTAATGAATTGGAGAAGGAATGCTGCTAAGAGAGATAGACGGCAGAGAAATCTACAGGCAGCCAAGACCCATCCTGGGTTGTAGGGCTGATGAGTAATTTTCTGATAGGTTAGTAACTCTTTATGGGGTAAGAAAGAGTTATTGATTCAAAATGTATTTCTAGTGCAGAAATCAATTAGCACTTTGTAATTTTTATTCAATATTCGTGAAATCTCGTCTGGGTGTTTATTTCCATTTCTGACATTTAAGTATCCAAGTATTACTACATTATACGTTTGTTGCTTATTGTCTATCAATATTTGGAATTTATTATAGATTCCGCTGTCTCTTCTCTGGGTTTATTCGTATCCGATGCATAAATAATGTCCATAGTAGTAAGAGTCCTTAATTTTAATAGTCTGTCTCTATGTTCATTCATCGGTATGGTAACCCCTCAACATATCCGAATCTAAATCAGACATATTGAGGAGCGTGGCTGTGAGACAACGTTGTTTTCAACCCCGTTAATCAAGCTTTCAGGTTTAGAACCACTAGAGCTAGCACGGGATTCGCGGTTGAGATGAAGTCACGTGTTGGCAAACAACCCCGCACGTGAAGGGGCAACAACACTCGCACACGCCAAGCGCGTGAGTATTGTTACCAGAAGAACTATTTTACCATAATGGCGCTTTACTTTCATTTTTTATGCTTTGACTAGAATGGCTCTTATTTATTTTTATTATCGGGTACCATCGGGAATCGAATACGAAAACGAAACCGGGGGCAAGTGAAGGGTCTTACCAATTAAACCAAGAAGGTCGTTAAAAGGTAGGTAAAAAAGTATGTCTCATCCTTTTTTTTTTTTGATTAGCTGGAAAAAGGACACTTGGCATGTGGCGGACAAGGTATATAATGCTGGATTGAATTATTTAACTCTTTGAAGTGACTCTTTGCAGAGTCACATTACATTCGTTGCCCCCAAACGTTGACCTATGTGTATTGTGTTAGTGCTCCTTCTATGTGTGTGCGTTTTTTAGTGTAAGGAAGGAAGGATGGCATCTGCGCCCGTCTTTCTTGGATTCACCCTGAATTTGCTTCGAGACTGAGAAAAGCGCAGAAAACTCAGTCGGGGTGTCCGACTCCTTGACCTTCTTATATGGGACCTGTCCCTTTGGCATTATTCTCCTTGTTGAACGTGTTTAATGTGCGTGTTGACCTTACTACCTCACCTATATACTCACATATACGGCTTACTCTGTCCTTTGAAGTCAGATCCTCTCTTATTATGTTCAGATATATATGTTGAACCCCCAGTTCGCACTCCAAGGTCCGTCGCCTTATCGCCTGCGTTGGGCACTCCAGCAACACATGTCGGACAACTCTCAGACTCCGCTAGGTGAAATCTTTTTAAGTATTTCATGAAGCATCCATATCCCGAGAGCGCCTGCGTCACCTCGAACGTAGGGACTGCCCTCCGCGTATTCGTAAATTCCTACGCTTCGTAAATGGTCCTAAAGAACCATGCATTAAATATGTATTATCAATTTGCTGTTCATACATTTTCATTAATTAATATTCCAGCTCGAGTGTTCCATTTTTTTTAAATACTATGCGTATCCAGAAAGTAAGTGTACTGAGGCTCTCACGACCGGATGGATTTTATTTTCGACATGTTGGCTACACTTCCGTGTAGCCTGACTCTTCCCCTCCGCAACGAGACCGGTTCGAGGTCAGTACGTTGAGAAGTGTCGACGCGACAACACGTTTCGTGAAAAATGTCAATCCAATCTACCGCCAAGTGCGAAATACGCGGCGTCATCCGTTATCTCGTTTGGAAGGGTAAACCTCCGGTTGAGGTTTATAAAGAGGTGAAAACTGCATATGGTGATAAAGCTATGAATCGTACCAGTGTGTACAAGTGGTGTCGCGAGTTTAAAAACGGTCACGTCACACCTCTTCACCCTCCGCCAAAAAGTTCAAAACCACAATTTCAGCCAAGAAAATCATGACATCCGTGTTTTGGGACTGTCAAGGCATAATTTTAATTGAATATATGCCTCAAGGGGAGACCATCAACTCTGCAAGATACTGTGAGACCCTAAAAAAATTGCGATTCAGAACAAGAGGAGAGGCATGCTGACAAAGGGAGTCTGCCTGCTGCACGACAATGCAAGACCACACACGGCCAACGCCACGAAGGAACTGCTCGCCTCGTTTAAATGGGATGTCCTGAACCATCCCACGCATTCCCCTGACCTAGCACCTTCAGATTACTATCTCTTTACCTCCCTGAAGCTGCACATGGGTGGAAAAAGGTTTTCAACCGACGAGGAGGTAAAGGAGGAGGTGGAGAAGTGGACGGAGGGGTTGGCGGGAAACTACTTTGAGGAAGGCATCAAAAAGTTGATACCCCGCTTCACCACCTGCATTGAGAGGAATGGCGACTATGTCGAAAAATAGCTTACATATGTACTACGGTAACCACGTAATTTTTTTGTTTAAATAAAAAAAATTGTAACCTACAAAAATTCAGTACATTTACTTTCTGGATATGCCTCGTACATACACATATATACCATCACTCTATTTCCCTGTTGGGATAGGTAGAGAGGACAGCTTGCCATACTTTCATATCTCACTACACATCCTTCGCATATTTTACTTCCATACACCTTCTCATACAGCTCCTACGATTTCCCTGACTTTTTATATTTCCTTCATTCAAAATATCATTCACTTGATCCTTGGTCTTCCTCTACCACACCTTCTACTAACATTTACACTTTATATTTGTTTTCTTAGTCTCCATTAGTTCTACACACCCAAACCATAAAATAGTGCTCTTCTTTATGTTACTCAACATCTTACGTTTACATTCAACCTTAATCACTTCACTCCGTATTCTGTCATACATTCTCCCCCCATGTATTTTTCTTACTGCACGCATTTCGGCAGCATTTATTCGACTTTTTTCAGTATTTTTCGACGTCCACGTTTCGCTCTCATACATCCAAATTTAAATGTGTTATTGTCCCATTGACTTTGTTTCCTATTGCTACACGCTGTTCGATATCTCTCGCTTGAGAAAATACTGCTCAAATTGCAGAATTCCTCAACTTGCTCCAATGTTTACCATCAAACGTTTCTATCACCACGACTTCGAATTTCACAGCATTCATTCTCAGATGTTTCTCTTCGCTCTTTCATATTATACAATTTTCTTACCAGACTTAGTAATTAATTTATTCTTTATGCTATAAAAAATAGTCGTTGAAGTCTCAAGATGAGAATGAACTTTTTTTTGTTTAAATAGTCCACAAATGTCGATTTTATGTACGAGTATGTCAAACTCAAGAAAATAACTTAATCTCTTTTCTTCTTCTTGATAAATTGTAAATACTCCATCCACCTCAAATAATTAAAAAAAAGAACTTTCAGCCTACATCTGTAAAAAGTCAGTGCTAGAAATAATATCTATTGGAAAATCACTGGAACAACATGTGGAAAACAACCGCATTATTAAAAAAATATATTTTGGTAGCAACACTGTATGTACGTGCGTATATATCCTGAAATTATACATATATGTATGTTAAGGCAATGAAAAAAATACTTTGAGAGAGAAGACATCAAACGATCTGGGCTCATCTCATAAAATCCTCCCAATCGAGATATATCCAACCTATAAGCAAGCAAACTCAGCCGCGAAAAGGTCAGATTTTTTTAACCTTGTAAAAGTAAATTAAAATACAAAAAAAAGTAAATAAGCCGGAAAACAAACATAAATTCATTAAATATGTACGTAAAGCCCTGGAGGGGTCCCTGTCACATCAAAACGTGTTTCTCACGGTTACACGTGACTAGTATAAAAATAAGGTTATTTAATTTTTTTTCTTTTCATACAAAACAAATATAAAGTCAAAAATTAGAAATCTGTTTTTTATATATATTTTCTACAGTTATAACTTTGTAGAATCAATATGAATAATAATCATTTATGCCATCTTTAACATGTGACGTGATTAACTCCCGATGAATATGTCAGCCGTATCCGTTCGACTTGTTCATACATCCAGATAAGATTTTAAACATGCAATGCGTTTTTACGTGTTTCGTTCATTCTTATTTTTTTTACTGAAATGAGTGCATTAGTCGGCCATCACCAATAAAATTTATTTCACAAGATCGATCACGTGACTTCGAATTGGTGTGTTTTTTTTTATAAATAGTCTTTTTTTATTTAAATTTAACATACAAAATAATATCAATACAGACGTTAACAACTAAAGAGCATTTTACGCATTGGGGTACTTCACTACTATTAGGTCAGCAATTAATCATTATCAGTCTACAAATTATTACCTCGACAAGGTGATTATATAACATATTTAAACAAAAACTGTTTTATTTTGTATTCTTACAAAATATGAAGTCATAGGTGCAAGTATTTTTATCAAAATTGTACTTTATATAAATGTATGTGCCTTAAGAAGAAGATTTTAAAATATGAATTTATATTTTTCTCTTCTTTATCAACAAAACATTTATTTTATTATAAAAAGAATATTAAAACTATACAACACAAATAATTTTCTTAAAATATATTTAGACCTTCTTAAAAAAGTCAACTCAAAACTGCATAAAAATCTTTTAGTCTATGATTTTGATATGGCAACGTTCTCAAATTGTGTACATAGCGCTATTTCCGGCGGTTATTCTTTCTTTTTCTGTGCGCTCCAAAGATGGTGAGTGACAGCTAACTATTTTTGTTAAATCTATTATAATCGAACCTATTTATTACTAAAATGTCCATTTAAAAACGTATATTTGAATTTTAACGTCTATATTGTGCCGGATGATGTGTATTTCTATAATTTATACAATAAGTGTTAAGTTTTGACAGCATGCAACAACTGTGGTGATATTGTGTCTCTGTGCAGTCTTGGTAATTGTCATCAAACGGCGGAGATTTTGTTTCTATTCAAAGTCAAATATTCTCTTAAAACCTTAAATAAAAAGCTCTTTCAATTCCGTCTGATAGCTGTGTTAATTTTTGATGAATTTGTAATTTATAGGTTAGGATATCATACGTGAAAGGAAACTGTCAAAATCAAAACCGATAATTTTATTTCCGTGTGACGAAATCCGTGTTGTAGTTTTACCAATGTCTAATTATAACGTCTAATTTGTTAATGAATCCAAGTACCTTGCTAAAATGAAACATTAGGTTGTTTTGGTGTCATTAGTTTCATCACGTACTTTAACCTCACTTTTGTTTCTATGCTAAATCATGTTGAATTTTTCTAATGCACTCAACTTATAACATTACAAATTGTGCTTATTTGTATTGTTTTCATTACACATCTATTGATAAATGGTGTAAATTGTGTATATTTCACCAATTTATAAACTTTGTCTATTAACTCGGCGCTAAACAATTTTGTTTTGGTTAAGATTTTCTGAGTATTTTAAGTACAGCATACACAGTCAAGAGGTTCTTATATAAACAAAATAATATAATCGCTTGACGGAATATTTCCTGTTCTAATTTTTCTAATAATATCTAACATTGCCCAGGTTCTAACTTGAATACACAGAAATGTTAGCTGTAAATTAAATATGAAAATATTCTGATTTATTAGATACTACAATGTGTATTTTATTTTGTGTTTTTTTTTAGGCCCGTGGTCCTAAGAAGCATTTGAAGCGTTTAAATGCCCCCAAGGCATGGATGCTGGACAAGCTGGGGGGAGTGTTTGCCCCCCGGCCCTCTACTGGCCCTCACAAGCTGCGTGAATCACTCCCACTGGTGATTTTCCTAAGGAACAGGTTGAAGTACGCGCTCACCAACAGTGAGGTGACCAAAATAGTGATGCAACGCCTGATCAAGGTTGATGGCAAAGTCAGGACTGATCCCAACTACCCAGCTGGATTCATGGGTATGTTATGTATTACTCAGAATATTTTTATTATGAAATCAATTAATATTGTAGGGCTTATGGGAGTGATCTTTATTCACATTATTGTTTCTAGTGACAATAAAATTCATCTTGTGCAGCTTGAAAAATAAATGTCTGAATAGCTTTTTAAAGAAGTCTAAAAGTGAATATAATTCGTATTAGGTTCTTGTACCAGGTCTGTAAATATGAAACCGGAATTTGCTCATAGATGGATCTAGTTGTCAATGTAGTGACTGTCGAACCGCGTCATCGGCACCTTTTTCTTGTGTTTACATTTGTCAGACTTAACTCACAACAATACAAGTTTAATACAACTACATATGTTTTCATAGCGTTGAACATGTCTGTTTTTGTGCCTACGATTTGCGAACAGCATTGATTTTCTGTTACCATTTGAAGAAAACTGCTGCAGAATCGCATGGAATGCTTGTCGAAGCTTACAATGAGCATGTTCTTGGTAAATTACAGTGCTGCAGGGAGTGGTTTAAAAAATTCAAAAGTGGAGATTTTGACGTAAGAAGCCAAGAACGTGGAAGACCACCGAGAAAGTTTAAAGATGCCGAATTGCAAGCATTGTTGGATGATGATGCTCAAACGCAACAACTCGCGGATCGATTAGATGTGACACGAGAAGTGTTATTTTAGCACTGTAGGATTTGAACCAAGCATTGCGTGAAAAACTACCAGAATATCAAAAGAGGCAACACAAAGTGATTTTGCTTCATGATAATGCACCATCGTACACAGCACAACCGGTTAACGAAACGATTGAGGCATTTAGTTGGCAAATACTTTCGAATGCGGCTTACTCACCAGACTTGGCTCCATCCGATTACTACTTATTTGCATCGATGGGACACGCACTTGCTGAGCAGCGCTTCACTTACGAAAATAGCTCGATGATTGGTTTGCCTCAAAAGATCAACAGTTATTTTGGCATGGCATCCACAAATTGCCAGAAAGATGGGAAAAATGTGTAGCTAGCGATGGGCAATACTTTGAATGAAATATTATTTACCATTTTCATACAATAAATGTGTATTTTCTATAAAAAAAATCCGGTTTCTTATTTACAGACCTGATATGTTGTTCAAACATAGTTTTTTATACAAAATTTATTTTAACCCCTTATAAATATGCGGATAATAAGAAATTTATTCAAATGGAATAATGGAACCACACTGGATGGATTAAATTGTTATGACAAGAATATCAATATCTGGTAATAAAATAACCCTTGATAGTTCACATTTTCTCAATCGAATTTGTTGAATTTTAACAAGGAATCATTTGTCCCTGCTAAGCATTTTGCCAACACACAAAAATGCAGAACATCACTAGGAATGTTTTCGATTCATTAATCTGTTAAAAAGTAATAGATTTTATTGTTTTGATTGCATTATTTAAATAATATTATTTCTAACAAACTACTCGTATTTCGAAACATTACAAATTAATGCGATACTTTGAATGGTCATGTTTGTGTCAAAATAAATAATAAACCTTTGCAACAAACATGATTGCATATAAATACATTTAAAAAATAGGTAATTATTTACATAATTTTCCAGTGCTTCCAACATCTAAAAGAACAAATACAACAATAAACAATTGAACCACTAATTTTTACTAGCATTTGTCATCCATGTCATCAAATATTTGATTAAACAATGGCACTTGAATAATTATTTAACATGCTAATAATTATTGGATTCAATTGGGATGCTGATCAACATACATGCAACTGGAATGAGTTGAACATTAATTTAATCAATAAAAAATAGTCTCAACTGTTACGAACCCATAAAGGAAACTTTGTTGATTGTTCTATCAACCTATAAATCGAACCAACCTGCCTTTGGAAATGCCGGTAGGTAGACCAATCACACTGTTTAACCGTGTGTGTACTCATATAGACGTATTTTATGTTGCTCAGCTCTTTCAGACAAAATCTCTTCAATTTAGTGTATTACTATAAATAATTTAAAAAATTATATTATCTTACATGCTACATTTTGTCAGTGTTTTACCAGGTCTGTAAATATAAAAACCGGAATTTGCTCATAGATGGCTCTAGTTGTCAATGTAGTGACTGTCTAGCCGCGTCATTGGCGCCTTTTTCTTGTGTTTACATTTTTCAAAGACAACTCACATCTATCCAAGTTTAATACAACTACATATGTTTTCATAGCGTTGAACATGTCTGTTTTTTTGCTTGAAAACTACGATTCGCCGACAGCATTGGTTTTCTGTTACCATTTGAAGAAAACTGCTGCAGAATCACATCGAATGCTTGTCGAAGCTTACGGTGAGCATGCTCTTGGTAAATCACAGTGCTTTGAGTGGTTTGAAAAATTCAAAAGTGGCGATTTTGACGTAAGAAACTAAGAACATGGAAGACCACCGAGAAAGTTTGAAGACACCGAATTGCAAGCATTGTTGGATGAGCATGACGCTCAAACGCAACAACAACTCGCGGATCAATTAAATGTGACATGAGAAGCCGTCTCCATACGTTTGAAAGCCATGGGAAAGATCCAGAAGGTGGGAAAATGGGTTCCACATGAACTGAATGAAAACCGAAAAAGACAGCAGGAAAACCGAAAAACCACTTGCGAAATGCTGCTCGCCAGGTACAAAAGAAAATCATTTCTCCACCGAATTGTGATTGGCGATGATAAATGGATATATTTCGATAATCCTAAGCGCAAAAGACCATGGGTCCAAGCAAACCAGCGACATCGACTGCAAGACCAAATCGTTATGGACAGAAGACAATGTTCTGTGTTTGGTGGGACCAGAAGGGTGTTATCTATTATGAACTGCTAAAACCTGGCGAAACCGTTAGTACTGAACGCTACCGACAACAAATGATGGATTTGAACCAAGCACTGTGTGAAAAATGACCAGAATATCAAAAGAGGCAACACAAAGTGATTTCGCTTCATGATAATGCACCATCGCACACAGCAAAACCGGTCAAGGAAACGATTGAGGCGTTTAGTTGGCAAATACTATCGCATGCGGCTTACTCACCAGACTTGGCTCCATCCGATTACTACTTATTTGCATCGATGGGACACGCACTTGCTGAGCAGTGCTTCACTGATTACAAAAATGTACGAAAATGGCTCGATGATTGGTTTTGTCTCAAAAGAGCAAGAGGTTTTTTGGCGTGGCATCCACAAATTGCCAGAGAGATGGAAAAAATGTGTAGCTAGCGATGGGTAATACTGAATAAAATATTTTTTACCATTTTCATACAATAAATGTGTATTTTCTATTAAAAAAATCCCGTTTCGTATTTACAGACCTGATAGTGTGTAACATACATTTTTACAATAGTTTTTATAAGTCTTAAAATGTTGAACTGTTTTATACATTTTTTACTTATGTTTGGTCCTTATATGAATTAGGGAAACCTGTAATGTGCGAAGGACCTGAAAAATTTATAAATGGAGTTTAATAAATAAATTGATAAATCGTGTGTATTTGAGTTTCTTCGGGTCTTTTCTGCCATACGTTTGTTTTTTAATGGTAACAGTTTTAATTCCATAAGGTTTATATAACATATTTGAACATTTTTGATCAATTTAATTGCTCTCAAATTAGCAAGGTATGTACTATATATGCATACCTTCATATAAAAATCCTGCTGAAATTTAAATATATAAATGTTGTAATATATTTCAGATGTCGTCAGCATTGAAAAGACTGGTGAGCTCTTCCGTCTTATCTATGATGTAAAGGGACGCTTCACAGTTCACCGTATTACTCCAGAAGAAGCTAAGGTATTTTTTTATTTGATTTATCTAGAAAAATATCTACTTGTTACTTGCTTATTCAAGGTGCTGAATGAATGAAGCGACAAGTATTCATTTTCACTCTTCATGTATATTGTTTTAAGCTTACTTTACAATCGATGCTGGTGAACACTGGCAAGATAAAAAAATATGATGAAAGATCTTGCATAGTTAACCCCTAATGTCAAATTTACTTTTCCTTGCACCTTTTTCAGTTACCATGATAATTTTTTTTTCTTTCAAATAATCATGATGAATTTAAAGAAGTTTTTAATTTTAAAGCACAAATGTAATTTTTAGTTTTGATGTATTTGTGTGCCATATTTTTTTTTGTTTTGTATACACAAATGTTTTCCCGTTTTTAATGTGTGTTCAAGCTATGATATTTTTCACTTTTGTTGTGGATTTCCGTTATGTGTTTTAAGGTTTGATTGCTATTTTCATTTGTTTCGTTTTTGGTATAATTTCTTTTTGTAATGGAAATTTGATGTTTTGTGAAGGCTATGATCATTAAAAATGAAATAATAAATAAATACATAATCTTGGGAGAAACCATAGGAGCTGTATGAGAAGGTGTATGGATGTGGAAGAAGAGGTGAAATATGTGTCGAGATAGGAAAGTCGAGCGCTCTGCCCTCTGCTTACCCCAACTGAACTGATGAGGGTTAATAATGACTGATTATTCCCTAATAACTTCACTGAGTAAAAATTACTATTGAAGCATGAAAATAAACAGTAAAATCAAAATTAATCCATTATCTGTTTTAACGGCCTGCCGCCTTCATTACGTTTTTTTTTTTTCAATTTCTGCATTAGTTTTTGTGTCGTCAATATAAGAACTTCGTCCAGTCTGAGGTTCATCTTGATCAGAAAAACTCCCCTCCTTAAAATTTGAAAACCATTTTCGACAAGTTCTCTAAGCTATCATGTTCTTTCCATAAACTTCAGAAATGTTTCTTGTAGACGTGACTACATTTGTTACGTTTCTTAAATTCATTAATCAATGTGATGTCGCAAATGCACTTTTATGTTCTTCATTTTTTAAATTCCAATTAAAAAAACAATCGTTATCACAAAAAATTTCACACATTCTTTGTTTTTCACATCAATTTGACAACTGAGAACAAAAGAACCACAGGTAAACATGGCAAACGACGAATTTGCCCAAGCTCTCCGCAAGCGAGATGAATTTCTCAGATAACCTAATAGATATTTTTTTATACTAAAGACAATTTCGCAAGTTGATAATTAAGGTTTAACTCGATAATTTTTTATATTGACAAATTATTTTCTTTTAAAGATATTTCAGGGAATTTGATTTTATTGTATTTCTGAATTAATTAATGACCTTTTTATGGTATGTCATACTTGAGATTGCAATATTGAACTGAGTGTTGACTGATTTTGTATCTTGTCTCCATCCTCACAATTATGTAATCATATTCCTTCAAAGTTACCCTTAATTAAGCCATTTCACAAGTTATATTTTTATAAATTTTTCAGTCAATTATACTGAATTTAAATTTCAATAATAAATTTAAAAACATAAGACTTACAAAAATAAAACCCATAGTCTAGTAATAGTTTGTAATTGAAATAATGGTTTTGTAGATTATCAAAAAAAAACTTATTTTTCAGTACAAGCTGTGCAAAGTGAAGAAGGTCCAGATGGGTCCCAAGAATGTACCTTTCCTGACAACCCACGATGGTCGCACCATCCGCTACCCTGACCCCCTCATCAAAGTGAATGACACCATCCGTCTGGACATCGCCACTTCCAAGATCATTGACTTCATCAAGTTTGACTCAGGTATATTGAGCAATAATATATGAAAGACTAATGTAGAGCCATTTTGTGAAAACTGTCAAAAGCACTCGAAAAATTTAATATACAGCTACTAGAAACACCAATATGACAATTCAGGTGACATGTCTAAAAATAAAACCATGCTGAAAATGAAAATCAGTAGTCATGGGCGCTAACCAAACATGCCAAAGCACTGAAATAATGTATTCTTTGGAAAATATCTTGATATGACTTAACTTTCCTTCTATTTTTTGCAGTGGAAATCGATTGTTAATGAGTAATAAGCCAATGTTTCCTCCTTCAAAATGATTATAATAAATATAGTATGATGCAGTCTTCTTTTACTTGTGACTGTCAAATCTTGTTTGGTTTCATTTAAATTTACTGCTTCTTTGGCTGATACAAATATAATGTGCCCAAATGTATGCACACTTTTACACTGCCATTTACTTGAACTTGCTGCAGGAATTGGTCATACCACGCATTCGTGAGGAGTTTACGGATAAGGGCTTTTATTTTTAGCAAGATGAGGTGCACCTCTGTACCACCATTATGATGTGGGCCTATCTTGATGAAAATTTGCCTCTATAGCTTCAATCTTGTCTTTTCCGCCTGTTGTAATTTTTGGGGCCACCTGGATCAATCCGTAAAGCACATTCTGTTACTGCGATGATAATAGTCAATAATTTCCTAAGGGCACTCCACTCAGCCTTACATCGGTGCACCTTCGAATCGATAAGTTTCTCTGATTTAGTGGTGTCAAAGTTTTACTGCATTCAAAACTTTCTCTGACTGGCAACTTCAGGCCTTAAGTCAATTTATAAAAATATTTACTGTGCTGCGAGTCATTTTCCTTCTCCTGTAATTTCAGACCTTAAATCCATCATCAGCACTGTACAAACTCAGATGTGTAACCACCGGAGGAGTTCCTTCTTTACTATGTGACATTGTGCTCGTAAAAAAATAATAAGTTTTCGACCCTCTAGTATAGATCATCCTAAGTGGTGGGGATTTATTTTGTCCCCCATAACAGTGTGGGTGGTGGTGGTATCGAACTGAACTGAAGACACATAATAAAATCTTAACTGATATTTAAATATAAAAATTAAATATGATTTATTTGAATGAAACAGACTACATTGCTCTAAATCAGATTTATTTTTAAATCATATTTTCTTTCAGGAAACCTTTGCATGATCACTGGAGGTCGTAATTTAGGGCGTGTTGGCACAATCGTGTCCCGTGAGCGTCACCCAGGATCCTTCGATATTGTCCACGTCAAGGATTCACAAGATCACACATTCGCCACCAGGTTAGTGACTGATTAAATTTATTGCCCATTCGATGTGACTAATCCTTGATTGTAAAATCAGTGTTAGTATTTTATACAATAACAAATCTAACTAAAAGATGATGCTATACACAAAATTATTTTTTTAAGTGTCTTGGCAGACTAACTAGTTGATATTTTTTTACTCACACGCAAGTTTTCAAATGAAATTCATGTAACCTTTCTCTTTTTTTTTGTAATAAAGACTACGTTTTTTTGTAATAAATACTATGTTAATTACATTTTAACAATAAGAAGTGAAATATCAATTGTTCAACAGCAACTTGATTATGAATTGTCCATAGCTATTATAGTTTTGATCAGCCATGAGTTGGATATGAATTCGTTAAAACCAAAAAAATGTTTTTTGGTTGTATATTCGTTTTGGAAAAAAATTATAAAATTCGCCGATAGGCCAGCTGCTTGCATTTTACTTTCTTTTTCAACCGAACTTAAAATCTCTTTAAAAGGTTAAATATTGCAACTATTACAATTAAACAACCTTTGCTATGATTTCCTTTCTTTTGTCTTGTTTATTATGTTTTAAATACATTTTAAAGATTCAAATTTGTTATTAGGTTGAACAACGTGTTCATCATTGGCAAGAGGAAGAAGGCGTACGTGTCCCTTCCCAGAGGCAAGGGTGTGAAGCTGTCAGTAGCAGAGGAGAGAGACAAGAGGCTGGCAGCCAAGAGCGCAGCCTAGTTACTTTATAACATATTTTAATAAATCTTAAAACACTGAAAACCATCTCTTTTATTTACACAGATTCTCCGTTGACATTCAGTTCTATTTATCACAGTTTTTTTAAGGTTTAAAGAAATGGGTACCAAGGTAGACTGAAGGTACTATGATAATGAAAATTTCTTGATAAATCTACCCATGCAACCTGAGAAACTTGGAACCTTCTGTTAAGTTTCTTTAATGCGCACAGTTTCAGATACACTACTTTCTTTTATACATTATTTTTGGACTCGACAATACGTGTGTAACAATACACTACACAATATATTGTCAACATGGTAAATACAAATGTACCCACAAACCAACACGCCTCTTTACATTTATATTTACTAATTACAAACATAACAGAAATAAGCATTAATTACATTTAACTTTTAACACAAAACAATACTTAAATTATTTCAAAAATTCTTTCATCAACCCAAATGTTAAACAAAAATTTAAATGCAATTTAGCCTACTTAATTTTCTGACATAAACAAAATTTATATTAATTTCAACATTTCCCTGAATTTAGCAAATTTAATTCTTCCCAACGACTTAGTAAAAATATCAGCAATGTTTGAATCTGAATCTATCTTAAGAAATTCAACAAATCCAATTTTAACATCTAAGCATATAGAAGTACAATATCATTATCATGAACATAATGATATTGTACTTCTATATGCTTAGATTTTTTTGTTAAGTTTCATAAATTTTAATAGGTTGAACAATTTCAACAAAAACATTAACAATATTTCTCAAGAAATTTATCTCTGTTACAGCTTCAGATAATGCAATATATTCTGCAAAGGTAGATGACTTAGTAACACAATTTTGTTTTTTTTGGATTTCCAATAGATGGGATTTCCAAATAATTCAAACTTTATGACTTTGGTTGTATGTTATTGGGTGTACAAATTAGTTCGGTCCGTTTTTTGTGTTCAAAAATGCCTTTATTTCTAAACAAAATTAATGAACAGATCAATTAAAGTATTGTCCATCGCTGGCTACTACTTTTTCCCATCTCAGGTAATTTTCAAAATGACTCGTCTTTTGAGGCTTCCAAATATTTTTTTACGACTTGCGACATGAGGCCGAGCGTTGTCATGAAGAAGAATAGCTTTATCATGTCGGTCATTTTTTTCTCGCAATGCACGGCTCAAACGAATTAATTGTAGCCGATACCGATCGCCCGTAATGGAATCGCCAGGTTTCAGCACCTCATAGTAAACAACACCCGTTTGGTCCCACCAGATACAGAGCATGATCTTCGAACCATGTATGTTCTGTTTTGGTGTTGATGTTCAGGTCGATGGCAATGATTGACCGGGCTTAGCGTAGTATTTTTTCTTGGGGTTGTCGTAGAATATCCACTTCTCATCTCCAGTTACAATCTGATGCAAAAAACCTTTTCTTTGTTGCCTTTGAATCAGCTGCTTGCAAGTGAAAATTTGGCTTTCAACGTCTCTCAGTTTCAGTTCATAAGGCACCCAATTTCCTTGTGTTTGAATCATTCCCATGGCTCTCAATCGTACGGAAACGGCTTGTTGAGTCACTCCCAATGATTCTGCAAGCTCCTCTTGCGTTTGACTCTGACCTTCTTCGAGTAATGCCTCTAATTCTTTGTCCTCTAATTTTTTTGGCTGTCCAGAGCGAGGCTTGTCTTCGACGCTAAAATCTCCATCCTTGAAACGTCGAAACCATTCCCTACATGATTTATCAGTTGGAGCAGCATCACCATAAACTTCGACAAGCATTCGATGGGCTTCAGCTGCACTTTTCTTCCAATTAAAGCAGAAAATTAAAACCTCCCGCAAATGCTGCTTGATTAACACAAAATTCGACATTTTCAACACTACAAAACAAGGTTTTTGCATGAAACTCAAAGCGATATAAACTGAATATTATTGGCAGATGTCTAACCTCTCTGAAACTGCCAAAATCGACTGTCACTATGAACCATTCATAACAGCCAGAGCCATCTTTTGGAAACGGACCGAACTAATTTGTATTCCAAATAATTTAAGATCTTTGGTTAAATACAAGTACTTCAGAACTCGCAATGCATATTTGAAATATGTCTCATCATAACAATTTTGAAATCTACTTAATAATTAATACTGAAAGATATGTCTGGTCTAGTACCATGATTAATATATAAAAGTGCTCCTATTAAATTTCTATATTTAACATTCTCATTTGCAGATTGTTTCCTATTAGAAAATATTTCATAAGGTGTCTTCCTCACTACAGTATTTGCCAATGTCCTGTTTTTCAGATAAGCTGCTGCTTTAATCACTTCAGGCCAATAACGTCTGTCAACTTTTGCTTCTGCTAGAAGACATCTAGCCATATCCATTATTATTTTATCATATATCTCCGCAGTACCATTCAATTCATGTACATGTGGTGGACACGACTTTATCTTTATGCCTTTTTCTCTTGTAAATTTATATATCTTGTTATTCGTATATTCTCCACCATTATCACATCTTAGTTCTTTTATCGTCTTCCCAGTTGGATTTTGAATTTCATTTACATATTCCATTAAACAATCAGAGACTTGATCCTTCGACTTAATACAATAAACTTTTGCCAATTTGTTATAATCATCGATAAAACTCGTGAAGTATTTTTCATGAGGTCCACTCACATCTGTGTGAACAATTTCCAGTATATCTTCCGCTCTTCTATTATTTTTAAAGGGTAAATTATGCATCTTGTTGTCAATACATATAGCACACTTCATATATTCTGATTCTATTTCTTTACTTATCCCTTCTAGTAACTGATTTTTACACATAATATCCAGATATTTAAAATTTACATGTCCAAGTGTACGATGCAGTTTTTCTTTTAATGTCAATGTATTTGAAAAATAACTGGTTACTTTATATAATATTTCTTCGCTATTGCTAATAATGTACCATCCAATTCATAAATTTTTGAGAACAATGGGGCTTTCACACTATTTTATGATGTCAGTGATCTTCGAATAACTTAAATTTGCTTTAATTTCTTTAACATAAAATACATTTTTCAGTTACTATGGATTCAGTGTTATGAACAGGAAAAGAGACTATAATATCACCAACCTTTGTCACCTCCAACATTCTTCCATCACCAACTTTCACCTTAATAGGGTTCTTCAATGTTACTTGGTTTTCAAAATATTCATCACTATTTATTTTGTGATCGGTACACCTGCTGTCCAGCAACCAATTATTTTGATTTTTATTTGTCATTTCTTTTGAGCTTAATATGTTACTTTAAATTATTGTTGCATAAAAATTTTCATTTGGGATGACTATTGTGTAGTCTGTGGTTAGAGTTTGCTCCACATCCGCGATGATTACCAAAATCATGACTACGCTCCTGATAATTTGAAAGGTTTCAACCACTGCCACGATAGTTCGCTTTACCACGACCATACCAACAGTACATTTTAATGTAGCCAGATTTACCACAATTAAAACAGATATTCCTTTGTAGGCCCAATTTGTTTGTTTCAATTTTAAATACATTTGTTTTTTCTATTAGTGCACTGTCTTCACAATCATTTTGTTTTTTAAATATTAAAATGTTCTGTCCTCTGGTAAAACATCAATTAAATCACCAATATGACTGTAGTTTGATGGTAATGCTCTTAAGCTTAGTTTTTCTTGTTCAGTCACGGTTGCACCGGCCTGTTTAAGCTCGTTCACAGACTCCTAAAATAAACATAAATCTGAGTAATTCTTCAATTTAATATTTTCTAGGTTATTTCTACACACAATTTGCAATGACGTGGAAGTTCTCAAATACATGGTATAAAATTTGGCTATTATATCAAAAGCAGACACATTCATGGATGTATTCCAATTGCTTGTTGGTGATCATGTCATAAATATAATTCGTTGCTTGAACATCTTTTTCTTCGTATTCTTGATTATCTTTGGCATGAGTCGTTCGTTGTATTACTTCCTTACATTTTTTGTACTGCAAGAATTTTATCATTCTCACTTGCTTATGTATGAGATTATAGTAAAAAAACATTGTACAGTACCCGGCAGTAAGTAATACACATTGTAGAGCGTTGCCTCTCGCAATGCGCAAACAGTCTGGTATCGTAGTCACAATGCGGTTAGCGGATCGTGTGACAGAGGCGACGCTCTACAAACAATGTGTATTACCGCCGGCTACTATACAATGTTTTTTACTATAATCATACATAATTGCGATACAAACAGAGATGTATTAGATAATTATTATATCTGTGTACAATAATAATATTATGAATTTTAAGTTCAATAATTCAATCATAATATGAGCCTACAGGCTATTTGACATTTGACCTGTCCAGAGATAAATGTCTACTATCTCTTCTTTTCCATTGTGGATTAGAATACAAAAAAACACTTTACAAGTCAAAGCTCCGCTCTTCTGTATTATTGAACACCAGAAACAGAATGTGATTTTAGCACTATGAAACCCTAAAAAATGCTATAAAAAATACATCATTTGATTGCAAAACTGGTCAGAATGACAACCTAGTCTATGGTGATAAAATACTCTCCTATACCATAATTACCAAAAATATTTCAGCAATACATTTTTCGTATGCTTGATTTGTGGATTTTGGTTGAAAAAGAGTAAATGGGCAATTAAATACAATTTGATACAAACATTTAAACTGAAAAATGTGAAGATACTATAATTACAGTTTTAATGGCAAATAGAGTAGAAATATGTGAGCCAAGAGTGTGGTGTAAAATAATCGGATTGATGCTTTAAGTTTAAATGATCTAAACTTGTCGATTGTACAGGTAACAAAAGTCCGGTGAAACAAATTTACAAACCGAACTTGACTTGGGACATAAAGACCATGTGTTAGGACTAGTTAAATAAAATTTGGAATGAAGAAAAAAAGTCAAAGAAACTGAGGAGCTATGTGAGAAAATATAGAGAAGATAAATATTCATATTTGCAAATTTATTATGTGTAGGTGTCCTGTCCCATCGGAGAAATGGCGTAATAATTATTTTTGCTCAACAAAGAAAACAGTAATAGCTGGCTATTTCTTAAACCATCAATAAATTGTTTCATTTTCTAAATGGTATCAAGGAAATTTTCATAATAGATTTCTTACCAGTTATGTAACCATGACAGGGGCCTTCACTGATTCAGCGTGGACTCTCAATTTGACGTCAGTATTTTTTTAAACATTTTTATGAAGTATTTTTCGCCTCAATATATGACGCAGATGGGTAATCTTTCGAGACATTTTATATTATTTATGAATATTCAACAATCTGTAGCCTTGGACCAATCTTTGACAACTGCAAAATTAAATCTCATGTTTGGTAATCATTACATGTTAATATGATTGAAAACTGTATCTTGTGCACAAATATTCATTTGAAATAAATTTGCAACATTTGACCTGTCTAAACACATTATTAATTCTTTTTAAAAAATTCTAATCCTGTATTCACTAAAGATTTTCAGTATTTTTGCATTCTCCCATTCTTTTTAAAGATTTTCCAGTCTGTAATCAATTTGTGAATTACATAATCATTTCTTGAGCACACTGCAGTCGAATTTTGGTAATGGCCACAACACAACTGCATTAATGAGAGCTTACACTCCTTACTCTATTTGATTTCGGCGGTACATTTGACTGTCAATTTTGAGTAGGGGGTGGGGTGTATGAAGCATCTTAATATCTCAAATTTAGTTTTGAATTGATTCAAGAGTTATTTACATAGAGCTAGGCATCAGGTAAATTTGTCCAATAAGTTGTCTAATGAATTAATTTTCACTGCAGGTGTTCCTCAGGGGGATACTTGAACCCTTTCACTTTTCCATTTTTCTAAATTCAATTACTTAAATGTTGAAATGCAAGTATCACTTATATGTGGATGACCTAGAAGTATGCATTGGTTTCTGGGCAAGAGATGTGTCAGTTATTGCGGACCTCATGAATCTTAGCTATCACACAGAGGTCTAGGGAAAATAGTTTGCTAGTTAATCCTTTAAAGTCGCAAACTATCATCTGTGTGATTCTGTATCCCCTTTATGTTAAGGATCTGGGAATCTTTGTTGAATTTTTGAGTTGACATAATTATATCTCCGAATTGAGTGGCAAAATCTTCACAAGTCTCCATTCTCTCACCAGATTGTGCTTTTACTTCCATATCCAAAGCAGAATCTTGCTAACCTTAACCCTCATTTTGCCTTTAATTGACTATGGGCGTGTTTGTTATTTTGATGCCAGTGAAGATTAGTTGAATAGACTAGAGACTCCGAAATATTTGAGCTCGGTTTATTTTTAATCGATATGTAATCATATATCCAAATATTGTGCCAAACTCCAATAGTTTAAAATAAGACAACAATGAAACCTCCACATTCTGTCAACCCGCAGTCTTGAAGTAGATATGATTTGATGAAATTGATAGCCTTCATCATAATAATTAGCTCATCATGGCAAATGTCCACTCAAGGTTTTTGCAAGCAAATTTTAACATTGTACCATGCCCTTTCAAAGAGTAATAAACCCTCTATCTGCTCAGAATTAAAGCAGTACCATCAATTGCACAGTTTTTATGTTTTCCGTGAAATAAAATTTTACTCCTTTAAATTCTTTTCCTCTGATATCTGTGGGGATTGTTCAAGCAAAAACTGTACATGTTTTCAAAGAAAATAGCTTGCATTTCAGTTGTGCAATTACCTGCTTTTGTTCAATATTTATCATTTCATGAATAAGTCTCCGACACTGTTGAATTACTGAAAGGGATACAATTCAAATTTTAATTAATAAAAGTTAAAATTATAAGACGGTTGACAAAATAAATTATTTGCCAATATTGCAATATTTTGTGACTTGTCAGATTTGAATACTTCAAACTTTTTGTGGCCAACTCTGTAGTTTCATAGTCCACCAATTTTACGTATTTTACTCTGGATTCCTCAAACGTGTGGTGAAGCCCCTGAGAGGGAAGTCACCGAATACCCATTAAAAATTGCTTATCTATAGGTTGCCTGAAAATCATTCCCAGTTTAAACAAATACCTATGAGCATAGGTATTTGTTTAAACTGGGAATGATTCACGGCCGTTATTCAAGAAAAAGAAAAAAGATGATTTGGAAATAGCGGTATAGAATTATTAAATTATTCTGCACTACCGGAGATTGCTAATGGCTATAAACGTTCTCTCAGGGACCATTTTTGTGTTTACGAACTGTAAATTTGGTGCAACGGCATTACTCTCGGGATTTTTTTTCCCTGAAACTTCCTTATTGATGTGTGTTGAAATTTTTTAAAGAATACTTCCATACATGGGATATGACCTTAACCTTCTGAGACCTGGCCTGTTGTATGATTGTATGTAAAGTAGTTTGTATGTTCTTTTCAATTGTAATTTTGTACGAGTCATGTTAATATCTACAAGTACCTGTTTATCATGTTATGTTTTCCTATTTTCATATTATGTTTTCCAGTTTATTTTAAATGTTTGTGTTCACGCACACTCAAAATTATAATTTATATGTTGTAAATATGTTAATAGTCTAAATAAGTTGTGCATTATACAAATAAATAAATATAACTCTTCTCTACCTACCGTTGCCTTCATGCACTTTTGTGTTAGTATATTGACAAAGTTTGTATAAGAACTTTTAAAGCCTGCCTAAAGCCCAATGGCCAATTAGGTAACAATGATGGCCATCCTCCCCCATGGGAAGACAGGTATTTTTTTATTGCATCAGGTTGTGTCTCATCTCCCCATGAGTATATTCAAGCTATTGGACAACTCAATTTCTCTCTAACCATAGGAGCTGTAATGGCAAAGTTTTAGCTTCAATCTTGTCCTTTTGCCCTATTCTAATTTAGCAGCTATCCGAAACATTCTACAGATTACATATTATGGTACTGCGATGAAAATTCAGTTAATTATTTGTAAAGCCCTTTACATCAGCCCTGATGTGAGGCCAAACGGCCTTTCGAAGGAACTTCCATTCAGCCTTGCACATCTTCGGACCGATTAGATTCTCCAATCTAATAGTAGCAACGGATAGTTTTGCTGTTTTCAACATTTTCTACGAAGTACTGAAAACTTGCTGGTTTGTTTGACCTCCAGGCCTCAAGACACTTTATAATATATTTATTATGCTGTGTCATTTTCCTTCTCCCGTGACGTCGCGCCAACTGGGATAATTTGATCACTATAAAATTACCGCAGTTCATATATATGGTATATTTTTAAACAACCTTTGAAGATTTATTCTGGGAAACTTTTAGGTTGTATTATCAATTGACTGCAGTCATACTTCGAGCTGCTGTTGACCTTAAGTCAACTGTGAATAAACTGTATCATGCCCATGGGATGATAGGGCTTGCATACATTTTTTTAGATGGTGTGTAAAGTCATTGTTACATTGCCTGTCTGAAACTTTTTTTACCATTAGTTGATTGATCATTCTAAAGTTCAAGCAAACATACTCATATCAAGTGGGATGACTTTACAAATACACTAACAAAAGTTAAAATATTTATTTTATCTTCTTTCATGAAGGAACTTATTATGGGAAAATTATTTATTATATCACTGTTTAATTATATCCAATAAATCTAGATTGTTTATTGTTATTATTGAAAGTTTATTTCAATGAAACAGAAAAATGTTGAATTGGTAAATGAAATTATAAAAAAATAGAAAATTTCAGAAAAAAATAGGTGGTAAACCAATCTGGTAGAGAAAAATGTGAAATTTGTTATTTATCTCCAAAACCTGAAAAGGTTCATTTTCTTGAAAGTTTTTTATTTCCAATATAGATTTAAGGATGATAGGAAAGGAGGGGAAATTATCTTATGTGGAAGTACATTATAGTATATCTCTGATCGTACATTCTATAGTACAAGATTAATATAATGTATACAGATCCATCTCTAAATAGGTAGAAAACCTATACAGCCACCTAGGAGCAGCATTTCTGCTCTGGATGTAGATCATAAAAACACAAGGAGACAAATGGGGGTTCGGGACCCTAAAATCTGAAAAAGGACTCACCCGCACAGAATCAGACTATATTAATTTTTCTAAACATCAACACTTCTCATGTTGAGTTATTTTGTTCATGTGTGTTTGTTTCAATCTTAATAATAACAAACTTCGATATGAGAGGTTTCTCAATTCTCTAATTTTCTCGAACCCTTAAGCATAAAATTTGACATACATATGCTAAAGGTTCAATCTCACATTTAACTGTTTTAAAATATTTAAGAAAATATAATGCCACGTTGTATTACTTGTGTAGTTTGGAATATTTTTTTTAGATGTTATTTAACTTGAGTGTTGCAAATAAACGTTTTATTGCATTGGTATTTTTTAACATTATAGAACTAAGGTATTCTCATTGAACACAAGAAATAAACCATAAATATATGTAATTGGTTCAATCCTTTTTTCGTATTTACCAGGTCTGTAAATATGAAACCGGAATTTTTTTATAGAAAATACTCATTTATTGTATTAAATTGGTAAAAAATATTTTATTCAAAATATTGCCCATCGCTAGCTACACATTTTTTCCATCTCTCTGGCAATTTGTGGATGCTACGGCAAAAAACTGTTGCTCTTTTGAGGCAAATCAATCATCTAGCCATTTTCGTAAGAAGTGAAGCGCTGCTCAGCAAGTGCGTGTCCCATCGATGCAAATAAGTAGTAATCGGATGGAGCCAAGTCAGGTGAGTAAGCCGCATGCAAAAGTATTTGCTAACTAAACGCCTCAATCGTTTCCTTGACCGGTTTTGCTGTGTGCGATGATGCATTATCATGAAGCAAAATCACTTTGTGTTACCTCTTTTGATATTCTGATCGTTTTTCACGCAATGCTTGGTTCAAATCCATCATTTCTTGTCGGTAGCGTTCAGTATTAACGGTTTCGCCAGGTTTTAGCAGCTCATAATAGATAACACCCTTCTGATCCCACCAAACACAAAGCATTGTTTTCCGTCCATAGCGATTTGGCCTTGCAGTCGATGTCGCTTGTTTGCTTGGAGTTACCCATGATCTTTTACGCTTAGAATTCTCGAAATATATCCATTTTTCATCGCCAGTCACAATTCGATGGAGAAATGAAATTGATGGAGAAATGATTTCTTTTGTACCTGGCGAGCAGCATTTTGAAAGTGGTTTTTCAGTTTTCCTGCTGTCTTTCATTCAGTTCATGTGGAACCCATTTTCCCACCTTCTGGATCTTTCCCATGGCTTTCAAACGTATGGAGACGGCGTCTCGTGTCACATTTAATTGATGATGTTGCATTTGAGCGTCATCCTCATCCATAAATGCTTGCAATTCGGCGTCTTCAAACTTTCTCAGTGGTCTTCCCCGTTTTTCGTTTCTCACGTCACAATCGCCACTTTTGATTTTTTAAACCTCTCAAAGCATTGTGATTTACCAAGAGCATGCTCACCGTAAGCTTCGACAAGCATTCGATGCGATTCTGCAGCAGTTTTCTTCAAATGGTAACAGAAAATCAGTGCTGTCAGCAAATCTTAGTTTTCAAGCACAAAAACTGACATGTTCAACGCTATGAAAACATATGTAGTTGTATTAAACTTGTATTGTTGTGAGTTAAAAGTCTTTGACAAATGTAAAAGGCGCCAATGACGTGGTTTGACAGTCATTACATTGACAACTAGAGCCATCTATAAGCAAATTCCGGTTTCATATTTACAGACCTGGTACATACAATCATTAAAGATTTTATCCATGGCAACAATAACGCTGGTTTTAATGATGCAACATTGAATTTTTATTTTTAAACCTACGATTATGTTATGAACTTCACCAAAGCATTCCTCTAAACCAGCAACTTTCATTTAAGTTTCTGGTGAATGAAAATCTATTTTACTTTTTTTATATTAACAGTAATTTTTTTAATACTTTCTAAAATAATTATTTAAATGATTTATATATACAGTATCAAAACAATTTTAACACATTTAATTAAGAAATAAAAAAGCTTTTTTTAAAAACAATTAATTTATATTTTACAAAATTATTCATTATTAACATCAATATTATCATCACTGGAACATGCATCTTCGCTTCCATGCTGCGACTTCAAATGCCTTTCTAGATCACGTCTTCTAACTAGAACTTTCCCACATAATGAGCACATATATGGAGTAAGGCCACTCGCATGCAGCCTCACATGTTTATTCAAATTACTTGGATCTCCGAAGGGCCGTTGGCAAAACTTACACTTCAGCGGTTTATATCCCGTGTGGGTCCGAATATGAATCTTGAGACCATATTTTCTTGAATAAACTTTACCGCAATAAACACAAAGGTGTCCCTGTTTCATTTTCCCCCAATTGCTGGCAAATAGCTCAACATCTGCTGCATAATTACTTGATAACTCTTCTAAAGATTTTGATAGACGCAACTCTAAAATGTTGTCAATCCATGGTTGATGAACTGCCTCTAGTCTTGTATTGTTAATTGCAGGTTGTACCATCGTAAGGTTTAATGGTTGCATAGTATTAATTAATGGAGATTTATGATCATTCTTAGATTTTTGTAAGACATCTAATTTTAGTTGGTTCTGTAGTAAATTTTTCTTGTATGGTAAAAATGCTGATAGTGGAGGTTCTGATATGCATCTTGTATTATGTTCAACTTTCGTAGGAACTGGAAGGACGTGGGCACTACTTGGTCTTACTAAGTTTTGAAAGGGTTGTTCAGTCACTTTTATTTCCTGTTTAAATCCAATTGCATTTGCTTGTCTCCAAATAGTTCTAGCCACTTTTTGCCATAATTGTGCCATAGATTTTCTCTCGCATGATAGTAATAAATGGATCTTGAGTGGATTTGGGTATTCGAAACATTCGTTGCACAAATGACAAGAATATTTTTTATGACCTGAAACAAATATAAATAATAAGTATACATACATTGCACTACAATATTAAGTTTTGGTTTCCCACAAAGTAATTTCCTATTTTGACGAAATAATTTTTTTTTCGTATTTTTAGGCCAAATAGTAGTGTTTGATATTTTAAGCATCTCGTGTCGTAGATCACTGTTTTTTATTATCTAAGCCTTGATTTTGTCGTTTAATCGGTTTTCCTAAGTGGACACCATCTTCAAGTGTCGTATCACAATTACGGTTTTTTAAACTGTATTTGACACAAACGATCGCTTACTGCATCGTTGCCATACACTGTACATATTTCTTTTGGTTTGTGTTGCAGTTTTTCCTTTACGGTAGTAAATTAAACAAGTTATTCCATCTTCAAAATAATGCCAAAAAAAACTGTCAAGTAATTTGAGTAAACAATTACCGAAAATATGCACTAAACTTTTACCTTTCACTTTAATATAAAAGATATTGAGAATGAAGTTAGCCATTAAAATTTTGTTTTTATGACATCTATCCGAGAAATAAGAAACTAATTTCGTGTTTAGTTTTTTAGTTTTTTTTAGTGTTTAGTTTTTTTATTTCCATTTTACTCATACTTTATCTGCAAAAAATTGTTGAGTTTCAAAACCCTTCACAACTGCTGATGGTTAATTATATTAAATTCATTGTTTTTGACAAACTGGGACATGACTGAGTATTATAGTGTACTCGATGGGAGAAGGTATGCTTAATGTGGGGAGGGAAAAAGGTATTGTTGGTAGCCTTAATATGTGTAGATAGTTTTTATCCATTCATATACTCCATGTTTCATATTCAACATAATTTAAAGGCGGAAATGGCTACTTCATGTGTTGGGCAACAAATATAAACAAAGTAATCATTGTAATTTGTTTTATCAAACACTATTTATTCCACTTTTTGAAACGGTATAACCCTACCAGTTCCAAGGCTTTCACCTCATCATCAGGGGAGCACAAACAAGACTGAATTCTGTTCGAACTGGTACCGACATACATGCTTCTAACGGTAAATATTCAGGTTGGGGACTGTGGGTGGAGGGAGGGAGGAGACGGCCTCAGCGAGCAGCGGCGAGATTCTTAAAATATATGTGTTTGCCAGATGTTCACCCCGATGCACTGACTTAGAAATTTCTAGGGCCTCTAATCTGTCCAATTAGAGGCCCTAGAAATTTCTAAGTATATATTCCAAGAATCTCGCTGAGGTTCTCTCCTCCCTCCCTCCACCCGCAGTCCCCAATCCGAATGTTTACCGTTAGAAGAGTGTATGTCGGTACCAGTTCAAACAGAATTCAGTCTTGTTTGTGCTCCCTTGATGATAAGGTGAAAGCCTTGAAACCGGTAGGGCTATACCGTTACAAAAAGTGGAATAAACAGTGTTTGATAAAACAAATTACAATATCTTTAAATGTTAATGCCTTAAGTATAAATAATGTAGAAAATAAAGTAATCATTTTTATCTGGACAAAGTTTCATGTGTAAGAAATTGAGTCATCGACAATTAGATGTCTAACAGAGTTAATAATAATTTTCAGATGCCATCAATACTCCCAATACAATTAACCATACAAGGTGCATTATTTAGCTTGTTGTAATTTATTGTCTTGTATATACTTATCAAGATGACACAGTAGATGTAAATGGTCACCTTTAGACAATTTTTTTTTAAGATAATTCAAAAGTATTCATATTAAAACATACAAAACAAAACTGATTAGAGGGTTATAGTGGAAAATTAACTCTATGTAAAAATGTTTGAATAAACATTATCAAAAATTTAATCAGTAAATTTTTAAAATTTACCTGTTATATTTTTTGGCGTTAAAAATGGCATATCAATCATTGCCAACAGTTCTTCTGAAAACCACAACAACAGCTCACTTCCTCTCTCGACATCCTTTTTCAATGTCAGCACAAAAGAGTTCTTCTTTCCAACTGCTGTACCATTACAAGTGGGGACATCCAGTTGGACATTGCAGCTGTGTATATCAGGTGAAAGGCTCAGAAGATTATGCCACACATTTAATAATGGATCGCTGTGAAGTGTCTGAATTTCCAAATACCCTTGACTGTTGATGACAATATGTACCTGAAAAATAATAGACGCTAGAAAATATCCTTTGCTGTTAATTATTTTTCAAAAAAGTTTGTTATCTTCCAATGTTCTGTTTGTGACTATTAATAAATGTTACGTTACCTAAAGCCAGGTTTCTTGGAGATTTTTTAAATATTGTGCAATTCTTATTTTGTTGGAAAATTCATAGTTCTTAAAAATCTAAGCAATCGGGTTGATAAATACTCTTGCTAATTAGTTCACTGCTATTTTCCAATGAAGAAAAACATATGCATTCAAATGTATTCAAGAAGGTATAAATGTGTTAATCAATTTGTTATATTTGAAACCAAAAAATATTTTTGAATATACCCATGCTTTAATTATTCAATGGTTTAAAAATATGAGGTTGTGAATAACATAAAAAAGTTACTTTGATCATTTTGCACATGGAGTAAATATCTAAATTCAGTATGATTCAAAGACATAAAATCATTTACATCGCTCTAAGGAAGATGGCTGCAACACCTTCGAATCTTCAGCTATAATTGAAGCCAACTCAACATGACAACAATTTCGAAAAACATTTCAATATTAACTTTCAGCCAAATGAAATAACTATAAATTATTTTGCTTTCCACAAATATTCGCTTTCATGTATAAATGGTTAAATGAAACATTAAAGTTACCTTTACAAAATATTATTTAAAAGAATATCATTTTATTAATAAAGCCACTTAGGTATATTATCATATCACCACAAAGGGAATCTCTTAAATCAAATTGGTTTTCCAAGTATGAAAAAAAGCACTGAAAATTTTCTTCGATCTTTATATTTCTATGACAATTATTTTAATTAACAGAAAATCGCCCTATAAAGTGGCTTAAATTGAAATAATATATATATTGAATTATGTACGACGATATTACAATATCATTAAAAAAACACCTTTTTGAACCTGTTTAAATTAGTTTTCAACCAAAATATTTTAAAGAATTTGAAATGTTTTAGTGATTTATTTTAATTTGTCTGATAAAATAATTATTAGTTATGTAAAATATATTCGTATAAAACCTAAAAAAAATGCTTTGAACTCGGCATCACCGACAAAAAACGTGTTTAATTCGAATTGCGAAATCATAATATTGAAGAATATTTTTCATTCAATGATAACGAAGGCTCTGAAAATTTGAAAAAAACCTATGTAACTTAATTTTAACATAATGAACAATATCTGCCCTTAGCGAAAAATCTGAAAAAGTTAGTTTTAAAATATAAAGCTCAGTTTAGACCAATTTTTTAATATTTTTTTTTTAATCACTAATTTCGTAAAAGTGGGAATTCGAGTACATGATCACATATACTTTTTTGGATATTGTGCTTGTATTGAACCTTTTCTATCACCTCACTCTAGAAGCAGTAAAATACTTGATTTTGACTTTTTAACTGACCATAAATAATAAATGAAAGATAAAGCTCTTATTTATTGATTAAAATGGCGCAAATATAAAAAAATACTTTTGATAAAATTATTTTTAAGATTTGAATATTTATATAATCACGCCAGTAAATGTTCCAAACATTTTAAATGATAAACACATCTTAATGTAATAATGTTACAGAATGACAAACACGTTAAATACCATAAATATTAAATCAATTTTTAAAACTTACATCTTTGACTGCGCTTCCAACTTTGGAGTTCACCAAATCGTTAATACTGAAGGCCTCTGAAGAAGCGCCCCGCGGCAAGTGTTGGGCGGCCAACACCTTTATCCTCGGTGCAGCACTACTCTTCGGACTGAGCGGGTGCTTTATTCCTTCCTTCTTCACACCGCACAGCGGGAAAGTGCTCTCCACCATACTGGATGACATGACTCGTAAGAATAACGAAATATTTGACTAATTCAGAGGACAGTGGATTCTTGATACTTGAGTTTCAACACCATTACCGAAAGTGCAATCAAATGAGCGGAATACAATTCGGAAGACTCATTTAAATAATCTCATTAAAGAAGTCGACCCTCGGATCGGAAGACCAGAAGATGATATTTCCTCTTATACAATATTTTACAAGTTAATACTTTTTGAAAAATACAGTATTACTTAGAGAGCCTCCTTCTAGTGACTGGTCATTAAACGACAATAAAATCAGATGAATTTCACGCGAAAACGAAATATATGTATAAAGTAACTCGTGTAATTAGTTTTGACTAGAAATATAATGACTAGGTTAATGTACTCGTATTTAAGTAATCTGGTGGCTGAAGAGTTCCACCTGCTCTGAACCTGTGGTGCTGCAGGTTGCACCGAGACTGCAGAAGAGGCTGCACGCGGCAGATATTTATAAGTTTATCAGGGCGGGGGTTGGCCACGCACCGAATTAGAGTGCGGACATATCGCTTTACAATGTGATTAGGGCATTGTTATTGAAATTATTCGCGAGGGATGCTGCATGCTCCACCCCTTAGGAGGTTATCACATTGTAAGGCTCAACAGTTAGTATAATAGTATATATGATATATATTTTAAATATATTACGAAGTATGGAGAAAATTCGACTAAAAATGTTTTTAACTCAACATTATTTAATCCACGTAAAAGGATGTTGCCATTGCGAGATACATCTAAGTTTTACTCAAACATGTTTTACTGTTACTCAATGCATCGCGAAAAACGCAATCTAATCCATCTCAGTTTTTTAACTGTCGTATTCGATGTACCATATAAAGAAATGTCTCAAATCACATTACTACGAGTATTTATGAAAAATAAAAGCTTTTTACTCTTCTTTAGATGTTAAAAATATAGATTTTAAAACTACATTGTCTCAACATATTTTAGAAAAAAAATTACTCACATGAAGTTTTCCTTTACCAAATAAACGTTGTTTTAATTTACAGGCAATACTAAAAGTTCTCCTGTAAAGTAGCTTAAGCTAAAATAATATAGTTTTCTCATTTCCCGCGCTTTTTATGCAATATGTAATACAAAGATGTCTCAGATCTTAGCGTCTCCGTTTCAATGACGTATATAAAATAGACGTGAAGAATTTTGAAATGGGTACTGACGAGTATCTTGCTCAAGATCGTCGAAAGTGGTTCATGAAAAGATTGTCCATGATACCAACTGGTTATGGGAGACAGAACGAATGATAAATCTCGAACGAGACCTCCGGATCATCTTGGAGGTGCAACATATGTGTTCGATAGCGTAGATCGAGAATGGATCTGCAAAATAACAGGAGTAAATTTAGTTCCACACAACTCTAAAACATAGAGGATCTCGATCGTTCTTCGTCGATGAATAACTGCCAAAACTGTCAGTCAGTCACATCTCCCTGGTTACAGCTCTGGGTATTTAATTTGTTAGTTATTATTTTATTTTACAATACTACATATTTTCAAACAGGTAACATACAATTGAATCGATAAAAGGACGCCGGCTTAAATAAAATGTGTTGACCATATGCTTTATAAAAATATAAATTAAACCCTTTCTGGAATAGATGAATATTTTTATTCAAAAAATGTTTCCCAAATAACTTGACTGACGCCCTTCTTTTTTCGTTTTTTGAGTGGCATTTAAATTTTTTCTTGTTCTACTACACTTTTAACGCATATGTTGTGTTATTCAAAAAATAATAATTGAAAAGTAAATGATGACTAATCTTTCATATATTTTATCCAGATATTAATTACTTATATCAAAAGAAAAAAAATCAAAGTATAGACTCACGAAAGCCCATTCTTATAGTAATAATTTATGAGTAAAATATTTTTTTCATTAACTCAAATTTATATCAAAATCAAAAGTTTAAATTGACGATATTAAGCTTCAAATGTGATGCACTGCGAAGTGCCCCACCGCGAATCATCTGCTAAATGTCCCACAATATTATAAAAGTGTTTGTCCAACAAGTGCTGCCTTCCCCTCACCCTGTCGCACACAGCTCTCTCGGTCACCGTGTCACGCGCACGTGCTGTATCTCATGCAGGGCTGACACACACCAGCACTGAATATTATGCATTATCGAACTATTTTATTTTCTAACAATTTCAACATTAATGCAATACTGGAACAAATCATAAATTCTACTTATGAGGAAAAATATATTCGTTCATTTTTTTTTATGTAGTGACTAAAAATTCACTATTCACAAATACACTCGTCCCTCGATTTATGCGGTTTTAAAAAATTGTTTTTTTAAAAGGGACTTTTTCTTAAATTTTAATAGATAATTGAAGAACATAGTCCTTATTAATATTATATATAGTTTAAACACTAGTCCACGGTGTCGAAGTCAAGGCGAATCAACAGAAAAATTATTATTGTTATTATTACTAAATTTATTTACTGCTATGAATATGAGCAAATTAATTCAGCCAGAAAATTGGAAAATATGGTAATAAATATTGATTCCAATGTTGAAAGAACTTTAAAAATCCAATGAAAGATAAAAAAATATTTATATGCAATGTGAAGAAATTCGTAAAGAAATTACTGAAAATAAAATACAAATGTTAGTTACAGATTTTCTAACAGTAACCGGAGAGCGTTTTTCTCCAAACGAATCAGACATTTTAGATACAACATTTCTACTGATGATAGCGGCTTTGAACCAACAATTATAAAGAAGAAGAAAAAACAGTTGATTCAGAAGACAGCAGCGAAAATTCTGAATAAAATAATCTCATTTCTTTTATTATATGTTTATGTATGTTAACATATTATATACATTTTTAATTCCTTCGCTACTTTTACTATGTTACGTTAATAGAAATTATGTTGTGTGTGCATTTAAATAAAAAAATATTTTCATATGTTAGTGAAATTATATTTTATTTCTTTGTATTATACAATCATAGATTTTTTACGCGTTTTTTTGGAAAGTATCCCCAAATTTCGTATGAGCTCCACATCTATATTTTTACGCGGTTTTTTATATCGTGTTCAATTTACCAAGATATTTACAAACGTGCTATTTAATATCTTAAAGAGAAAACTGTTGAAATATTGAGTTCATATGTCATACAAGTATTACCAGTGGAGTTATTTATTATATGGCAAACAAATTCAAAGTTATTAAAGACAAATTACATAATTTATTTTTATTGTTAACAACCCTGTTACGGGAATTTACGCCCCATATTGTCACATCCCTCTGGCTTTTTGATACCGCTAACAAAACCTTAATGTTCATTTGATTTGTCCTCTGGGTATCGGGCTCGGGGTTTAGGGTGCCCACCTATAAAGTAGGCATTACTCACTCTATCAGGGGACTGTTGGCACTTTTTAATTACTTACCTTATCGGTGATAGGAAGGACTCACAACTTAAAAAATAATATCCCCAGTAAGAAACAGTCTGAAGCCTAGTTTACTGGGGTTTGGCCGAATAACGGGCTACTTATCCAGATCCACGTAATTTATAAAGAAATATTCTAAAATTCGTTCAATTTGTATTGTATTATGTACACGTTGCATAAAATACCACATTATGGGTTTGTTCATATCTGGCAATCTCTTACAACCAACCTGAAATATGTTAAAAAGTGCTCAAGAGAAATCAAGACGGACGCCCTTTTAAAAAAGTTGCCTACCAATGAAAATCGAACCCCCAACCTCCGAGTAGAAAGACTAAAGAGTCTCGGTAACTAAACCAAGAAGTGGAAGGTCCAAGTATAAATAAAGACTACCTCTCAAGAGTCAGCGAGTTCGATTGCCATTGGTACCCATTTTTTACAAAAGGTTCCAGTCCATTAGCACTTAAGGCCTCTTGAACATCTTTCTAGTTGATATGAAATGATTGCCATAAAGCTACAAACTCGCCCGGTTGTATTGTATTGTATAACACTTTCATTGTTCACAGTACAACCTGTCGGATTTATTTCCATGTGGCAATCTCTTCCAACCAAATAAAAATATGTACAATTGGTCTTAAGTGAGAACCAGACTAGAATCAATTTAAAAAAATGGGTTCCAGCGGGATTTGAATCCGCAACATCTGAGTTAGGAGACATGCGTCTTACTAACTAGGCCACGAAGGTTGTACTGTTTACGACAAATTTTAAATACAATAAAAAATAATATTTCATAACCATACGGATGTTGCAGATTACTATTTCCCATTTCATCCCTTCTTAAAATGTATTTTGACAAAAATTTATAATGCGTTTAATTTTAACCAAGTTTTTACTCAAAATATTTATAAACCAACGTCGGTATCGAGACTTTATAGTTAGAATGCTTGCTTAACATTAAAGCGTCCTGGATTCAATTCCCGGAGTTAACCATTCCTTGTCGATGAAGATGGAACAATAACATCTCAGTCTATTCAGTATGCGTCAGTCCATTAAAATAGCCATCTAATGGAGTTGCTTCATTTTTCTCAATCTTGAAAGGATAGGTGCAATCTGAATATACGATCAGATGCAGAGTGGATCGCATATGTATACGTGGGGTTTAACCGAGTCGCCTTTTTGTGAATGCGGGAAGATCTAGGCCATTAACCACATCGTTAACAGCTGCCCACACCAAGGGTTTCCTGGATGCGTGCACAAACTAACACCAGACACCGTAATCTGTCTAAAGAAGGCACTTAGGCCTCGGCCACACAGGTAGGAGCCTCACTTGATGCTTAGAGCTACGCTGCGAATTAGGTGACATATCCTAGCGAACCAACGCACCGCATACTATCGCAATGGCCACACTGCACGCTTCGCGCCACACTACATGACAATTAGTCACCGAGTGAATCTCCTAGCAAACAGACGTGTTGGTTAATTTTATTGTGTCACCGTGATTTTAAAAGAGAGCCTTTGTCGAACCCATCGAGCCAATTATACAAAAATGTACCTGTAATAAAATCACTTTGGAATGAAGTTGCACAGGAAGTAAATAAATATAGTAAGTTGTAATAAAATTGGTTAGTTTTGAGAGTGGCGTCGTTTGTTGACTCAACCGCTCCCAAATGTCAAATGAATTTGTGCGAAGCACTTTGGTATGGCCGAACATGAAGTCACCTAGTATATGAGTCACGTAAAACCTAGCTTAGCACCTAACGAAGCACTTTAGTGTGGCCTCGGCCTTAGCCTTAGAGGACCGCGCACGGAAACAGAAGAACAGTTAACTTGGCAAAGAGAAGATCTTAATTAATGACCAGTGATCGACAATGAAGAAAAATACAGATCTTCTTTAAAGATTCCCCATGCCCATTCCTGATCAAAAGCGCTTTATATTGAATTTTCCGTCATCCGCTTCGTGAATTAAATATACAGGGGTTTCCGTGACATAACTAACCCACTTCCCGCGATTCGATATTTTACAGACAGCCTTCCCTTTATTCGATACAAACATGAAACCTACTTAACTATCATTTAATTGCTTTACAAGTTACTTAGGTTTTATTATATATTTTTATGATTAATTAAAACATTTTTTATATAACTTATTTTATTAATTATCTATCATATTTAAAAAAAAACCAGCACTACACAAAAAAAAATAATCAAATTCCGTCGACCTATTGATGTTTTTTTTTCTAGCAACCCAAAAATTGTTATTTTCAAAGTACGAGTATGTCATATACCATTATATATATTGTAATATTATGTTTTTTTTTCTTTTCGAATACTTCCTTACATACATATGTTAATTTCCTTATTGAACCGAAATAGCCTTAATGTGAATGTTCCATAAATAGATAATACTCGTATTATTTCCCTACTAGGGTTTCTCATGTTGGACACGTTTGCTTATCCCGGGATGAAATCAGCCTTCCAACCTGGATTTCCCGGGATGTAATAAATAATATCAATATTTCGTATAAAACATAACCTGGATAAGGAAGGGGTGGTTAATTATTTAATATATAACTCCAAGTCATATGATACATTTTGCTCCATGATTAGTATAAATTAAATAGTATTGGTGACAAGAATATTTGCAAAAAATGTATCCACACTAATAGCTGGTAAGTTGCTGATTTTTTTTGTTTTAGATTTAACAGTTGAGAAATAATGACTGAAACCAGACTAAGTTTTGAACAAAGAAAGTTTATTTTAAAGTGCTACTAGAAGTACGAAAACGTGGTAGAAGACTTTTTCTTTCGGAGATTTCTCAAGAATAAAGTGTAAGCTAAAAAAACTGAAACCATTGATGAATGAAACGAGTAGCCATTGAAAGAGAATGTGCCCAAATACCAAATGAAATTATTCTCGATGTTTGCAATTCCGTTGCTTCACGTTAACCAGAATGGTCATCCGTTTGAAAACAGGCGCTAAGTAAAAAAAATACATATATGTAGTTTATTATTAACGTTGAAAGAGAACTGTATGTTAATAAATACAGACTTTATAATCATTAAAATTGTGGATCTATTTTGTATATTCAAAAAATATTCTCGAATAATAAAAATATTATTCGACATCCTGTACATTTAAAAAATATTCTCTTTTCACTGCATCTGAAATTGAATGAACATACGAGTACAACGATGTACAACCCACAGTGATGCAGTTAAGGCAGCCAGCTACTGTATTTTTTAACAAATAATATCTTTTATATATCCCAGAATTTTCCGGGATAAAAAGCAGTTCCCGGAAAATCTAATATAGTAAGACAGGTCGGGATCCCACATTTTAAAACGAGGAAGCCATTCCACGTTACCTTATTATCTAAAATTAACGTTATGTGTTTTTGTGAGATATTTTTGTAGTACACTTTCTCCGTATACAGTATTACTTGGCGAAGCCATCTGGCAATTTTTTAGGGCTTGAGTGAAAACTAGGCTTAAAACGTTTTGAATAGAAAATGTGAATCCAACAAAAGTTGAACCCGTCACTCCCTCGGTTGGAAGACAAAGCGTCTTACAATCTAGACAGATTAAAACTATTACAAAAACACAAATCAGGTGAGTGTAAGGATAGGAAGATGGCGACTGTGGCTATTAGATTAGGGTGGTGTGTACATTACATGTACAGGGTATTGCAAAAAATGTATCCACAATGATTATAAAGTCTGTATTTATTAGCAAACATCATCCCTTTCAACGTTCACAATAAACCATATAAATGTATTTTTTTAATATTTAGTGGATACATTTTTTTGCGACAACCTGTATATACATATGTGTATTATACAACACCCACATTATTGGCGTTTTTTATTTTAATGGTGATGAATAAGTAAACACCCCTATTAGAAGAAGACCTTTAAAGATTACGAAATGTTTTTTTTTTTCAATTAAAATGTAACTTAACTTAAACTTAAGTTCCCAAGCGTTCTTAAGTTGGCCTCTGAATTTCGGGCTGACTAAAAAACAATTTATATTCCAACTCGTTGCGTGTGTTGCGTACATTCAGGAGTACTATTTGTTATTGCCAAATAAAATCTATTTTATAGTTCACGGAGGATTTCACATGAACAAAGCACGATCCGTTTAAGACAATGGAGTTTCAGTTATGATATAAAGAGTTTATAAATAGACTAGAATTTATATGATATACATATAATAAGAAAAGAGGTATTCTAAATATATTTTCATAGCTGTCTTTATACATAACATATATGTATATAATCTAGCTATATCTGTTAACGCAAGAAGAAAAGAGAAAACGCTAAGCTTTCGTTTCATGATATACTTTTTTGGTCTCCTTCACATCCATATGTCTTCTCATCCAGTATCTTCTGTTTCACGTACTCCTTTACTTTCTTTCTTTCAAAATCTCATTCCCTTGATTTCACCATACTTTCTCGGTCGTCCTCTACCATGACTCGCACTCATGCTTGAATTATTTATTTCAGTCAGTATTTTGTGACCTATCCGTTCAACATGTTCAAACCAGTTTTTCACCCTACTTAATACTATTATTCTGCAATACATCGACATGCCATATATTCTTCTCAGTGTACGCATTTGTGCCGCATTTACTCAGCTTATTCATATTCCACATCAATGTTTCACTCCAATACATATTGTTTAGGATTAATGCACTGTTGTGGACCATCATATTAGCAAGTCTTGATATTGCTTAGTTTGCCCATTAATTGAAAATAATTTCTGATGTGTCGCTATATTTGTTTATCTTAGAAAATAGTTAATGTTTCGAAGGTGTTGTAGCCGCAATTTTCAAAGCGATATTAAGATATATAGTCATATTTATGTGAACAATGTGGAATTAAATCATGTATCTTATTAATTAAATTTAAAAAAAAAAATTTGATTATTGTGTTTTTTTACTATTTCGCGATTTTTTTCCCGTACGTTTTGAGGACTTGTGCAGTTGTACCTGTCTGATTCCGTCTTTTGGACTTCATTTTCAATTTTTATTTTGTTTTTTATTTGTTTTTCAATGATTTGTCTATTTTGTATGTATTTTTGCGCAGTGTGGGCTGTGCGCCTGCGGATGACCCCGTATTGAGTCATATGATAACATGTGATTTTACGATTTGATACCTGTTTCATTCTAAATGTTTTTTTTTGTAATTCTGTAAAATTATTTTTTGTTTTGTATTAATCTGTCAAACTTCATGTGCTGGACACTCACTACTGGCTCTTTTATATTTTTTTGTTATTTTTCTTATAAGATATATTTCACCGTTTACTTATAAATAAATGTCTTGCTTGCGGATGGGTCACTGCATAGTGAATAGTCACCTTTACAGAATGGGCACTGTGCCGTCTGCCAATATGGTCTGGATGATTATACTATAATAATGTGTTTTTCGGATGTCCTTTACGTGTCAGATTTGATTTACTTTGCCACGTGATATGAACGTTGCGTTTATTATTTTTTTTTAAAGATCTTTTGCACTTATAAATCGATTGTTATTTTTTTTTAAATTTAAACCAGTAGCAGCTTTAAATTGTTCTAATATTTATTTTTTTATATTAACACTTATAATAGTATTTTTGGCTTGGACATGGTGGCACACATCATCACAGTGTGGGTGGATCGCCTATTAAAAATAAAGAAATAAACACAACAAAACATATGATTCAAATAAATTCACACCTTTTTCGTACATACTGTCCCAAAACTTTTGAATTTTTAATGTTCGTGGTATTGATGCATGTCACAGTTATTTCCCAACTCGATACCAAAGTAGGAAAGGAATATTTCATCAGCACTGGACATCGAAAAATTCCGGAATCAATACGAATAACAGTTTTTAAACACACTATCTTGAATTCGGTTCAAGTTGCATCCCCTACGTATAGTAATAAACTATACACCTTCTTTAAGACCTCCGTTAATTTTTCCATTTGAAAGACAATCTTAATTTTATATTTATAAAAGGCAGCTAATAACCGATAATCAGAGGCAGCGGTCTTTACATAATGTCTCGGTTTTTTTTTATCAAGCCCATTAGATTTATCCGTGACCTCGCCCTTATCACGACCTATCACGACTTACGTGGCTAGTTAGCAACACACTCGACGTCCTCCCGGGGATTTCGGGTCATATTTCCGATGGGTGGGCATTTGAAAAAGAACTTTTTATACGATCTCTGTGGCCTAGTTGCCTGTGAGTTGCGGGTTTAATTCCCGTTGGAACTCAATTTATTTTAAACAGGGTTCCAGTCTAGTTTTCACTTAAGACCTCTTTAATATTTAAAAAAGGATCCCTGTCTGGTAAAAGAGTTCATCTAGTCGTTGTCGTTGCTAGGCCTCGGCCTCGTAGCCGAGGAACCTCTCCTCACTCCAACGTAAATCTTGAGCTGCTCTTCCACGTCGATCTTCTGTGAGAACAGCCCGATTCTAGATGTGCACTCCCTCTCACAGATGTCACAGACATACGGATCCTGCTGAGTCACAGATGGTTATCCATCCTCCACGGTCCTGAGCCCCCTACTCCCAGTCTTCAGGCGCCCCGCACAAAGTCAGTGACTCTCTTAAACTGTCCTTATAGCTCTTTCTCTACCCACCATACCTTCGCTTGCCCACTACTTCCCCGTACAAGACGCGTTTTGGACTATGATCATCCATGTGTATCATATGTCCGGTACATTGCAATTTCGCCTTTACAATCGTATCTTCTATTGGTTTTCAGTTGGAGCGTTGCAGGACCGAGACATTTGAGACATGATCCCTCCAGTTAATCCGAAGAATTTGACAAAGGAAACGTTGGTGGAACATTTCAAGACTTACTACGAATGTGCCTTCTATAGCAGTGCTTCCCAATTACTTTCATGTACCGGCCCCCTAAATCTGAAGTAATTAATTCCCACCCCCCCCCAAACCTAAAAACTATACTCACATGAAACCATTTAATACTCACATGAATATTTGTACTTTGTACTGAATATTTTCGCGACCCCCACGAGAAATCCCGCGGCCCCCAATTTGGGAAGCACTGTTCTATAGGACACCAAGGTCTCAGATCCGTAGAGAAGTGTGGGGAGGACAAATGACCGTCTAGTAACAATGCTCACACGCGTCGAGTACGTGAGTGAATATTGTTGCCTCTTCAAGTGTGCTAGTTTTACCAACACGTGCAATGACAAAACATGACTTCCGTTCCTACTCCAGTTACACTAAACCCGAAAGCTCGATAATTAATACCGATGGCAATATTCTCTTCCTGTCACACTATTCAATAGGTCCGAATATATATACATATTGTAATTACACAAATGATATATATATATATATATATATATATATATATATATATATATATATATATATATATATATATATATATATATATATATATATATATATATATATATATATATATATATATATATATATATATATATATATATATATATATATATATATATTGGTTGAAGTTTGCTCTGCTGTCCTTCCGTAGCATCAATATAACACACGTTCGCATAGTCAGTAATTAGCAAAAGCAGAACCGGCACAAGTGAGATTTAAGCTTTAGTACTTGGACTACTTTTCACTAGATTTTTGGTACCGGTGATACTGCCTCTAATATTTGGACGATTGTGGCATAACAATGACGTAAAATGAAAATCCAATAAAGTCAGTTAAGAATTAATCCTAGGCAATCTTTTTTAAAACCTTTGCCACTGGTTAGTGGTCTAAATATTGCGGTTAATATATTACATAACAACATTACTGTCATGAATCTTTGATGAATAGTTCACTAGAAAAAATGTGAATCGAACTGCTTTTTGATTTCTCATAATTATTTTTTGTAAGTAAAAATGACGATCTCCGTAGCCTAGTAAGTATGAAAATGACGACCTCCGTATCTTGGTAAGACTTCAGTCTCTCAGACCGATTTTTAATTAAATAGCTTCAGTCCAGTTTTCACTTAAGGCCTGTCTAATAAATATTTCTAGTTGGTTGAAAGAGATTGCAATATAGCAATAAACATGCCAGTTTTTATAAATGAACAATTCTGTATAAAATGAAAGTGTAATAAAATACAACAAAATCAATTTTTGACCCTCCTTGGAATATTACAGAGCTTTTATCTCTAAATATTCCTTCCCTATCGACAAGATCCAATCCATGATACTCATAGATTGCCTAAGCTATTCTTGGATTTCGTAGAATAATCTATCTCCATTCTTATAGTTTTGAATATCTTCCAAAGTTCCTTAAACATGATATGACTCACTTTTGTAAATATTAATGGGACGATTTTCCTTAATATGCTTCGAGCACGTGCGGCGGTTTTTTCGGGGGCATTTCCTGATATAAGCTCAATGACCTGGAAAAATTGATGACCATAGGAAGTACGCCAGTAAAAGAGGTAGAACGACAGCAAGATGGAATAATCAGGCGAAGGAATCGACCGAGATTATACAAAGGGCAACTGACCGAAAGGAATGGAAATGTGTTATGACAACTTGGATCATCTACATCCCCATATATCACGACCCCCAGTAATGAGAAATGATAATGATGTTAATACAGTCAGCCTTTAGAGAACTTGCGTGTCTTTACCTCTCGTATAAGGTGCTGAATGGTAATATAGACTCTTCTATAAGACGTTCATGACTGCTACAGACGAACAAGTCATATGTATTCTTACATTTTTGTAGAGCACGCGATAATATTTGTTTATTTGTGTTATCCACGGTCACTGCCGACCTTAAAATAATATCTTACATTTTTTATGATTAACATAGTGCAGAAAGTTCAGGGTAGAAAAAATGCGGGAAGAAAATGCATCTACTGATCGAAAAATTTACGGGAGTGCTTTCATAGTTGTGTCGTATATTTGTTCAGAGCTATTGCCTCAAAGATTCAGGTAACCACGATGATCGTCAACCTCCGAAGGGAAGAGGAAGTTTCAAGAAAAATAAATTTAATTTAACCTGTCAAAAAAATAATTGTATGTAATAAAGCATTCTACTCGTATATAGCGAGTATTAGACTCAGCCTATTGAACATAATACTCGTACATTGAACACAATTTGTAAAATTTATATCTCTTAAATTTTACTTAATTATGTAAAACATTGAACACAATTTGTAAAATTTATATCTCTTAAATTTTACTTAATTATGTAAAAAAAATAAGTATGCGTCATGTGTGTGGTATACTTACGGGTTGAGAAATATGGTATGTTGCACCTCATCATCAAAGGGAAGATTGAGGGTCCAAAAGATGTTGGAAGAATATAGATGTCATGGCTTCACAACATCAGGGACTGAACTGAAATGCGAATTGTGTAGGAGCTAATTTGTCTGGCTCAAAATAAAAAGGCATTTTCCAGTGATCATCAACGTCAAAAGGACCTGACGTGGCACTGGACGAATAGGATAATTAAAGAGGTGTTGAAAAATGATATCTAAACGCTATCCATTAATGTATTTACGATTTGTAAGGGTAACCACCTGAAAACATTCAGGTTACACACTTTTCACGATGGTTAATGGTTGTTATTTGCTTTCATTTATTTTTAAATCAATAGGTATTTTCTAAATTACATACCTGTTGCGTACTCCTTTGTACTCATCATACATGTTTTCCTTTCATATTTTATGCTTAAACATTTATTTATCTATGATTAATGACAAATTATACGAACTAAGGCTAGACATAAGCTATCTTAAATGGGGTCATCCACTTTATACGGAAACTTTGAACGAAGTTGGAAGAATCCAATCGATTCGTTAAAAAATACTCCCCTTTATTTACAGACTTTATAATAGATTCCGTATTATGTGTAATAGTCACCACGACGTAGAATGTATTCCGTATTGTTTTATGAAATAGTCATTACGACGTAGAATAGATTCCGCATTGCTCTATGTAATAGTTACCATAACGTTGAATATATTCCGTGTTGTTTTACAAAATAGTTTCTACGCCATAGAATTGATTCCATATTGCTATACGTATTACTTACAACGCTATACAATATTTCGTATTTATTATCTGTAATATTTACTATGACTATCTAAAATATATTCCATATCGTTCTACGTAAAAGTTACTACGACGTATTGCAGAATAGATTCCGTATTGTTAACGTAATAGTTACTGTGACGTAAAATATATTCCGGGTCATTCTACATAATAGTTAATACGAACTAGAAGTATTTTTATACGTAATATAATGTAATAATATAAAAGACCCTCTACACATCGGCTCACATTAATCGCCAGTTAAGGAATTAGAAATCTCACTAGTATCATAAATAATAGCGATTTAACTTATCGCATACATTTGAACTTAACTGCTAATACATATATGTTAAGGGTACGAAAAATGAGTTAAAAACACTTCTCTCAATTTATAAAATTAACGTAATTGCCATCCAAGGCAAAATAGAAGGCCGAAGAGGTGTTGGCAGGAGGCAAATCTCCTGGCTCCGCAATATACGTTATTGGACTGGCATAAGGGGCATTGGAGATCTTTTTCGGGCTGCCGGGTACAAAGATGTCTACTCTCAAGTGATATTCAACGTTGGGGGGACCTGACATAACACTGGGAAGAAGAGAACATAATTGCATGGATCAACATTAAAATTCTTGTGTACGATTACATACCCATGTATGAGTACTCGCATCATGGTACGAGTACTCGTACAGCTCTCAGGGAAAGTCAAAAATATATTCTTGTATTGAATGACAATACCTACTTCAATTATTCGTTTTTTTATTATTATTATTATTGGTTGTCTAAATATTCAAGATAATGTAATAATTTTGGTTGAATTATGAAAACATAAAAACTATAGAAACGATATCTAAATTTTCCCGAAATTTTGTGAGGAATCAATTTATAACGCTAAAATGATGAAGTATTCGCGTGTTAAAACTTTTTTCATTGATCCATCAAAGGAAGTATTTTTATTAATCGTCATTGGCTTGGTAACTCGTATCGGGTTGTTTGCGTCAATATTATTTGCATTGTCTCCTAATCTTAAATACAAATGACAATATACTCGTAAAATACCACAAGAACTTATAAAAACAAATAAAAGAACATTCCAAATTTTAAGATAAAAATGCTCACCTATAAAATACATTAGATATAACATATAATACTTACACTCAGTGCAGTGACACTTGAACATTAGATTTATTATACTTACACTCAGTTCAGTGACACTTGAACAAAGTTCATAAGTAAATTAACTCAAAGATATGAAAAATCTAATGAACACAAAAAAAAAATGAAACAAGAAATGAAAAAAGGAAACAAAATAGAATAAATCAACAAACTGTCAGTACAGATTAACGTATAGGTGTCTTGAGAATCACCTCGTTGGTGGAACATGTTATTATCTCTCTCATATTCACTGTTTGATGTCTCATCAGGCCCATAAATCCATACATTCTACTGTTTGCGAACATGGCAGACGCACTGCAGTAGTGCAAGGAACCAAATATGATTCGGTACACGTTAATATATTGCACCCTGAGTCGTTCTATGGAGGCCCTTCATACTCATATAGGAGTTGGAAAAATCTTTTTTGCTCTGTCACTAAATCTATGAAACTCGATCGAGCATATTTGGCATGATATTTCGACTCTTGTTTTTACAAATCGTTTGTTAAATGAATGTATTGTTACATTTAGATATATTGGAAAAAAGATTTCCTCATTTTGTCAATAACACCAATTTTACATAAACATTTTTGAAAGTGAGTTGTGATTAATTAGACTTGGGGCTATTTAGGCACAAAATTCATTTATAATTAATATATGATACTATTTCGTGATTTTAGTCAAAAACAATGTATTTTTCATTATTTTTACCTGTTTATTTTGTCATTACAACGGTCATATTACATATTATGGTATAATAGTTCATGTAATGTTGATATTTATTTTTGATTAACTTCCGTTTTCTCCAATAATATATCAACTAGATCGATATTTGTCTGCCTCAAAATTTTAGAGATGATGGCGTGTGCAGCTTTAGAAAGCTTTTGAAAACATCCCTTTTTGGAAACTCTTATCTTAATTAATGATTATATACAAACACTACACACATACGCTACACTCCACCTAAAGCCAAACGTGTTACTATCACATATCGGAAGATCTACAATAGTTTCTTTGTAGTTCGTTTTCCGTTGGTAAGTTTTCTATGGTTTTCTTACCAAATATGTTTTTTTCTGAACATATTGAGATGTAAGAAAGTGTGTAATCTAATTACCACAGCTACCCTCTTCCTTCACTTACACATTTTTTATAACATTTTAATATGTCAATAAAAATGGGTTCGAATCCGAGCTGAAGCGCCCTTGAAGAAAGTCTGTGTAAACTGAGCTGTACAAATTGCCCTTTTATTGTTGTTATTATTATTATAAATGTTGCCAATTGAATAACAATATTTTCAAAATATACCTTAAAAATGTGGGTTCCGTTATATTCAATACACAACTCAGAACTAGTACTGAAGTTTCCTTTTCTTTTGAACCTGAATACTTTAGACAAGCATAGTTAGGTATTCATTGAACTAGTGAATTGAACACGTACGTTATAAAATCAGATAGTTTGGGAAAAAATGCTACAATGCATGGTGTAATAATGTAATCAACAACAAATAGTAATTAAATAGTGATCGGATCGCTATTAGCAAGCAGGACCGCAGGAGGTGTAACAGATGGGCATGCGGGATATGGTAGGAATATGGGATTCTACACCTTGCATTACAACTCATTCGTTGCGCGGCTCCATTGGTCACGGTTTTTGTGCATTAATCCCGCGTATCGCGGGGAGACGCGGTATTGTTGCCCGTACTGTACACCGCACCGTAGAGTATCATTATTAAAAATGCCCGCCGAAATATTACTCATAGTATGACCCCCTCTTTAGGGGAAACCCCAAAGAATTGAATCATTCTGTTTTAACCAGCTAAAAGTTTGGAATGATTTAATATATTTAAGTAAGAAATATTTAAGATGTGATTTTTTTTAGATAAATGTTAAATTAGTCAAGATGAAAAATGCCAAGTTACTGGTTGGATTCACAATAACGATGATTAGTACCTAGATGACTTATATAGGGTTATTTTATGATAAAATATCATTTTACTAATATTTTGTTTTTATTTTTAATTAACAAAAAAACACAATCGCTGACAAAACGACCACGAACCCAGAATCTTTAAAATTTAGAACAAGAATATCAAAATCCGACGTGGGACTTCCCATCCTGAAAAGTATCAAATCCCATAACTAATAAACCATGGACAATTTTAAAGAAATCAGTATCCTATAAAAACGTATGTACTTACACGATATGAAGAAGATCGTTTGAATTAGGTTTAACAGATGGAAAAATAAAGAAAGGAAGGCACTCCATTCGAAAATTAATTGAAACGGAGGGAATTTCCAAATAAAATCTAATTTCACATATGTATCATGTATTATTACGAAAAAAGAAATTAACATCAACGTTATAAATAGTCTAATAACATAGTGTTGATACTACTGTATTTAGTCATATATAATATTTTACAATAATTCTTTGTTTCTCTACAGATAACTATAAAAACCAGTGTATGTCCATAAAATTATATTGTGCAAGTTTTTCAGCCTTCACAGAAGCTTCAGAGGTTTCCTTCATTCCCAGGTCCTCGGGTGACATCTGAGTTGTGTATTGTGTGGTGGTGTGTGTGAAACAATGAAAACAAAAAAAGGAGAACATTTTAAGGTGTATAGAATAAATTATATTTCAATTAAAAAAGGAGAACATGTCCTTCTTTTGGATACCATATGGTAACCCTAGTTTGAACAGACAATTTAGCATTTCCAACACAAGACTATGATAAAAAAATGTTTGCTGAACGAACAATATACAACGAACAACGTACAATATGAAAGAACAACGTACAACCTGATGGGCTTATTTCCAAGTGGCAATCTCTTCCAACCGTCCAAAAAGATGATTTAAATGAAAACCAGACTGAAATCTTTTTTTTTTTAAGTCTGGGTCTCATAGGGAATCGAACCCGCAACCTCCGGGCTGGGAGACAAACATCTTACCAACTAGGTCATGGAGATTATCGAATTGTCTGAATTTAAAAAAATCAATGAATATAAGTGACCGTTTTATTTGTTTCCAAGTATTTTAGCTACGTGTTCAACTACTATTAAAACATTCATAATATTTTATTGCGAATAAAAACGTCATTTTCATTTAATATATTATATTTAAAAAATATGCATGAAGGAATAATTGGGATCTCACATGACATGCATTTTCAAAATGTTTTTTTTTACCTGGCGAGTTTATTGTCATGTGGCAATCTCTTCCAACCAACCAAAAAGATGTTTTATAGGCCCTAAGTGTAAACCAGACTGGAATCCTATTTTTTTTTAAATCTAGGTTCCAGCGGGGATCGAACCCGCAACCTCCGGATCGGCAGACAAGTGTCATACCACCAGGCCACGGAAGTCATCTTTTTTAGTATCTTTAAAAGATTTACTAAAAACCTAATTCGGTCACTTTTGGTCAATATCTTTGCACTATAATTAAACAGATAGCTATCTCAACTAAATCATGGCCTTGTTAAACAACTTATTGACTTAGTACAGTAGAAACTTGTTAACGATATAAACCATAGTTTGCTAAACACAACAATTACAATGGAAAAATTTCATAAGCCCCCGTCTATGCGTGAGGTAAGCGCAGCGACTATCATCAATCTAAGTTGGTTTAGGGCGCATAACTGATTTATAGGACGAGGAAACCATATTGAGTCTTCGTTGCATCTTCGTTCCCTAATCTGTCCACCGTCGCTCTTTTATAGAGCAGTGAAGTCAACTATTGTGGAAGAGGGCTAAATAAAATATCCTCATCAGACAAATCGCGAATTACAACCTTCACACAATCGGGTATTAATTTAGCATTTTCAGTATTAAAACAGTTTTTATGCATACTTGTATATACCATCAAGCCACACATAATTTGCCTCTTCCACATCCATACGATTTCCCTAACTTTCTACTTTTCTTTCTTACAAAATATCATTCACTTGATCCAGTCATACTTTCCGTGGTCTTCTTTTCTTACGCCTTACACTCACCTTCGTACTATGGTATATATTAGTATTTTTTCATTCATTCGTTCTACATGCCCACACCATCCCATAAGGCTCTTCTTCATCTTACTCAATACATAAGTTTTAAGTTTACATCCATCCCTAATCACTTCATTCCATATTATGTCATACATTGTTCCCTCAGTGCACGCATTTCTACAACATTTTTTCAGTTCCAATATGTATTTTTCCACATCAACGTTTCCCTCCCATACATCAAAGCTGGTACTCAAATACTGTTGTAGACTATCATCTTAGCTGAATTTAATACTTTCCAATTTAATTATATATGTTTTAGTGCCCCATTAGCTTTATTTCATATCGCTACATGCTGTTCTATATACCTTTGAATATAACCATTCTACTCGTATATACCCATCATCTAAGAAAATACTTCCAAAATAGCAAAATTCCTCAGCTTGCTTCAATCTTCAGTTTTCGGTTATTTAAAATATGTATATTTTTTTCTTTCCTTACTTTTAGAAAATATTTTTAAATAGACAAATTAATTCAATGTTCACTTCTTACAATATTAAGGGGAAAACACAAATAATGTTTTGTATTAAAATAATTTATATAATATTTTTTTTAAAATAGCAAACTCAATGTTGCCGGTTCTCCCCTAACTCATATTGGTATTAAATAAGAATAGAATATGTATTCGGGAGATGTAATCTACACTCACATTCAATTGATGACGATTTACTTAATGTCCAAGTTAGTTAAGGTCTGTGGCGCGCACGTGCGCCGGGCCGCGGGGGGACCTGACAGGTTCGCTGGCAAGTGGTGCATATGACTAATCGAGATGCACCGAAACTGATTTTATTTTATGAAAAAATAAAATTCTGTTTTAATTTCTATCAAGACAAGTGGATTCAATTCAATAAGTTTAAATAGTAATATTTTTTTTTCTTGTTTTATTTTTTTAAAGCCGAATATAGGTATCTTTATACCCCCGAATACTTGGCGGAAAAAATGCTTGTATCATTCGAGAGGAGTAGCACAGCGCAGGGTTCGAACCGACGACCTTCCATACGGAAGTCCAGTGCGTTACTGCGCGCCCATGCACCTTACTATTCATTTATACTCGTACTTTATATTTTTTACAATGAAATATGCATTCCCCTGCTTAACTAGGCAGGTACCCCTAAAATTAAAGAAACACATATGAAGCCTTTATAAGTATAAAAAATATAATATCATAATATAAAAAAAAACAGCATTTAAATTAGAAACATTCGTTTTACGAGTACAAAGGATCATTCACTGATTTGTAGAAATAAAATGGCGCTCATCAAATATCCAAAGTAAATGTCACTACCAAAACTCTTTTAACTAACCGAAGATCAGATTTCCTTATATAGGGTGGCGCAACAAGAACTGACATTTTTATTTTAAGTTCTGCAATCGTCTACCGCTGCGTGATTAATTTATAGGTTATGTAGATGACGTGTGTCCATTATAAATATTATACGTTTGGCAGCTGTAAAATGGTGACAAATTTAAAATTGCAGTTTTTGTTGCGCAACTTTTTTTAAACTCTTCTGACCTTAGTAACTGATAAACACGATCCTAAAATTCATGCAATTTTCCAAACAATATGAACATTTTCGTCGAATATGCGCTTATACTTTTCTCACTTACAGAGGCGGTGTTAAGTACAAAATAATATTCTATATTTTTTATGTGATCAAGAAATGAAATTAAAGCTGTCAAAAATATAACTTGTATGAAATATAACGTCGTGTCTAGCGGACATAACTGTTGCCGACAGTCAACACTGGTAGGGTAATTTTGTATCCAGTTTGTATTGTATTATATAACGCTTTAGTTATACATAGTACAAGATGGCGGGCGTATTGCCACGTGGTAATCTCTTCCAAGCAATCAGAAAGAAAACCAGATTTGAATCTTTTTTTTTAAATCTGGGTTCCAGCGGGATTTGCAACCGCAACCTCCGGGCTGGGAGACAGATGTCTTACCAACTAGACCAAGGAAATCGCAATTTCGGAGATCAAGGTCGTGAAGATTAATCTAATATATAAAATCAATGAATATTACATTTATTTCCGCTAGATATAAGATGATATATTCCATGCAACTAAAATAATTAACAGCTTCAATTTCGTTATTTAAAATAAAGATTGTTTAACACTTGCCACCCTGTGATGGATAGCGAGTGGCCAAGACCTATATTTTATTTGATTATTCGACGTTTTAATACATGATAAAATGATTTTTATAGCTAATTACAAAAAATAACCTAGCAGATTTTGCATAATTTTAATTTAAAATATACATTTTTCACTGGACGCTTAGCGTCCAGCACCGTGGCTGGAGGATTTTTTTAGCACAGTAAGGCAAGTGTTTAGGTCGGTATTGACCATGGATAAAATAAATACTAGCGCTTAACACCACAAATAAATATTATATTATTTGAAAAATCATATGGGACTTTTTGATTGTGTCAAGCAGCCTCTTTAGCTTTATGGCAAACTCTTTAGTTTCAATCTTGTCCCTTCACCCTGGTGTACTTTGTGCGGACATCTGGATCAATCCGCAGATCAAATTATGTGGTACTGCGATGATAATCGAGTCAATAATTTTCGAAGGGAACTCGATCAGTCTTACATCGGTTTACCTTCGGTCCGATTGGTTACTCCGATCTAGTGACGTCAAGAATAGTTTTACTGCATTCGAAACTTTCTGTGAAAATACTGGCAACTTGCTGGGATGTTTGAACTCCAGGCCTTAAGTCACTTTGTAAGTATGTTTACTGCGCTGCGAATAATTTTCCTTCTCCAGTGATGTCGGACCTTAAGTCTGTCGTAACTACTATTATTTTCACTCCCTTTGGAGAAACCCTTCTTCACCACTACGTGACGTGGCACTCATAAAAAATAAAGAAGATTTAGATCATGGGTTCCCAAATTGGGCCTATCGCCCCCCCCCCCCCCCCCCCCCCCCCCTGAGAGTACGGAGGGAACTGAGGGGGTTTTGCTGGCCCTGGGAGAAGTATGGGGGCTACTTGCGTATTTTAATTATTTTAATAAATACTTTTTATTTTAATAAATACCTTTATAATTTCTTTTCCAAATTGTTTTATTTCCAAAATACTTTTTTGAAATTAAAAAATTACTGTCGTAAATTATAGAATGAGTCTTGTGACAGCTCACAAATTTGCCCCAATACAACCTTGTAACGATATTCAGTAATTTTAATTATTTTATCAACTTTAATATAAGCCTCAACTCTAATAAATAGCAAGTTATTTAGGTTAATACATTGGTGGCAGTACATGAGGATCATCCTTCTCATTAGGATTATTTAATAAATACTTCAACAATTTAAGTGTCAGCGTATCTTATTTATAACACTATAGATATGTAAAAAAAAAGAATATTCACTACATTTTTCTGTTTATTTAATTTAAAAAAGGTAAATTTCCAGGGAGGCCTTGTGTATTTTTTTGTTGAGAAGGGGGTAGTGGGTCAAATAAGTTTGGGAACCTATGATTTAGATCTTCTAGTGTAGATCGCGCTGGATGGGGACTTATTTTGTCCTCCATAACAGAGTAGGTTGAGGTGGGATCGAACTTAACTGTATCAAGCAGTCACAAGATCATGCCATGTTTAACTATTGAATGACGATTTACTATGATTCCAATTTTTACATTATTCAATGTCCGCATCTAAGGTGCGTAAACAAAGTCGTTATAGTTATAAAATTATGTGATAAAGTTTGAATATTATATTTAATATTTCGGATAGACTATAAAATCGACAAAATGTTATTTGTGAATGATTTTTAATCCAAGAAAGTACAATCATATCACTTCATGTCAAAAAAACCTTTTTTTATGTAACCTGGCGAGTTTATTGCCGTGGAAATCTCTTCCAACCAATCAGAAATATGTTTTTAACCTGTACACCGCGTTAAAAATCAAATTCCACGAATCCTGTGCGCGGCACAATTTCGACGTTTTTTAATGTCTAAGTTTAAACGCGTATTTTATTTAGAACCACTGATATTTGATTACACCACCAAGTAAACATGACATTCAAGTAATTTTCTGATAATAAATAATAGTCATTACTCTTAAGGAGACTCATTAAATAAAGGAGATAAACTAAACATTACGTAAAATACACAAAGGAATGCTACAGATCAGATCACAGGCATTTGTGCTTCCTGCGAGGAACACGTTAATGGGGCCTAAGTGAAAACCAGACTGGAATCCCATTTTTTTAATCTATGGGTTCCAGCGGGGATCGAACCCCCAACCTCCTGATCGCCAGACAAGCATCTTACCACCAAACCACGGGGGTCCTTATTGGTTGTATGTGAAAAATAGATTAAAACAAATAACATACACGCATACCACGCTAAACGGAAGAAACACGTTTCTGTAAAGTTGTCCGTAAATCGAAATCCCGTTCAAAAAAGAAGATAAATCACTGAAATATTTGAGAAAAGTCTAGAGTGTAATCTGAAATATGTGTAAACCGGATAACATACCGGATAACATATATTGTTCACATATAATACAACTATAAAAAAGCATTTATAATGTAGAATAAGAAGATTCCATAGTAGAATTGGTCAATTGAGAAGCAGGAACTGGACGGAAATATATGCTTATAACAATAAATATGTTAAAATCTATTTCATTTTTCGAGGAACTTTCGAGACTATCCCCTCTTCATCTAAGTCAATTCAAAATCAAATTCATTTTTGTTGAAAAGCGTCAACTAATTTTGTCAGCGATATGACTCTCGAAAAATCCCCGTTTTATATTCCATGTCGCTTAAAGACGGATGAAGATTTATTTCGTGACAATCTTCGTTTGGATTTCAATTTTAAAATTTTCTATATTTCGATTTTTTTTGAAAACTAGTTTTTTTGTTATATTATATTTTCAATTTTATTATAGTGAAAGGCTCATGTAGCAAGGTACGGATATATTGTTATTTTTTTAACATCCCCCTAGCTTTTACGGCGCTCTCTATCCGATCTTATGACTTGGTGCCTCCCACCATGATTTATTTCAACAAATCTGAAAATTTCCTTTTGATAAATGTTTCAATCATATTGATTTTTAAATAATTTGTATATAATTTTCAATATCAGTTTATTTTTATCTATAGTCCATGTTATCTATAATCTATACATTTTTCTTTAACTGGCCTCTATTACCACAATTTATTCACCGTTTCACGACAATATTGTCCGTTAAAAAAGTTATGATAACCTTGGAATTTTCCTGAATTGAAAGCACCATAATAAAGCCAAAAGCTGAAACCTACGGGTTAGCAACTTGAATGACTAACGCTTAAATTATATAATTATACAATTTTTATTACGAAATAAATTAAGACTGATATATTAAGTAAGATTAAGAATAGTACTCTGAGATGGCTTAGCCATGTAGAACGAATGAATGAAGAAAGACTAATTAACAGTGCAAATGTTAGTGGAAGGCGTGGTAGAGAAAGACCGAGGAAAATGTATGGTTAGATCAAATTAATGATATATTGAAATAAGGAAATGTAAAAATCGTAGAATTGTATGAGGTGTATGGATGTGAAAAAGGTGAGGGGTGTGTATCGCTATAGAAAAGTATGAACCTCTGTTGTCTCAATCTACCCAGACAGTGGCATTATATACACTACAATATTCTATAAGGTTTTCCTGAAAGTACGAGTAATTTCACATTTTATGTCAAATTCAAACAATTTTTTTTAAATGTACTCGTATCTTTATTTTGTTACGTTTGCACTATTTTGTTCCACTTTCTTACGCCATCTATCTTTTGGGCCACTTTAAAATTTAATCTTCCCATAACTTGGCCTCTTTCTGGGCACATAATTGCCCCAGATTATTTTTTCAGGAAAGTAAGGTTCTTCCCCTTACCATAAGGGAATTTTGTACGGACCGTAATAAGTGGTAATCGGACATTGACACATAAAAATAAACCCGTTGGGTTGTACTATATACAACGAATACGTAATTACGCCATTTCCCTCTTGAGGTAGGTAGAGCGGACTACACGTCAAACTTTCCAATCATGACAAATTTCCTTCTCCACATTCATACATCTTCTCGTACAGCTCATTCAGTGTCATTTATTCCTTACCTGACATTCTTTCAAAATTTCATTCACTCGGTCCAAACATACTTTACTTGATTGTCGTCTACCACAACTCCCACTTACTCGTATGATTGCATTATAAATTTGTTTAATCACACTTTGTTCACTCATACGTTCATTCGTATACACATTTCCTCTGCATTTACTCGGCTCCTTTCATTAATCTTCCACACCCACGTTTCACTCCCGTTCATCAATATTGGCACTGAAACACTGTAGTGAACTATCATATTAGCTGATCATGCTTGGTTTGAATGTATGTTTTAGTGCCCCATTTTTGTTTCATATTTCAACTCGTCGTTCAATATCTCGTTCTACTTTCCATCACCTGAGAAGATACTCGTAGATCCCAATTAAATAAATTATTAAGTCTTTCTAAAACATTGTTTTTAACCCAAATATCACATTTCCTTTTATTTCCGTACTTTTCAAATATTACGACTTAGGATTTTGCAATACTCAATCTCAGGTATTTTCTTCACATTTTACAAATTCTATTATCATAAACTGCAATTCATACAATTAATAAAATGAAGCAAACGCATAAATCAGCGCTATTTTTTTATTATATATCTAGAAAGGCTTCAGTCTTCTAACAATCGAAATGTTACAATCAAATGAACTCAAGAAAATTACCTTCTGCGAACTAAAAGGTATGTCTGCCAACTGCAGGCAAATTGTAACGCGTAAATCAACATTGAGTTTTTGTTATCTATCAATAAGAGTGACATTCTTCTTCTATCAATTGAAAAATTGAAATCTGACCAAATAAAAAAAAAGTTCCTTATGCGAACTCAAAGTTCCGTATGTCAACTGAAGGCAAATGTTAACGCCTAAATCAGCGTTGAGTTTTTATCTATCAATAAGAGTTACAGTTTTCTATCAATTGAAAAATTACAATCTGACCAAATCAAGATAAGTGCGAACTAAAAGTTCTGTTTATCAACTGAAGGGAAATTTTTCACTAAATTACCAAGGTTGACTTTTCCTTGTCGACCTTCTATCATTCCGGCTATCGAAACACAATTAACACTCCAGTGATATACATATAAATACTAACATTTACATTTATTTACCGCATAATCTTTCCAGTAAAAATTTCCAAACCTTGAATAATTCACAAGTTTATTAATGCTTATTTAATATGCTGGCTTGAAATATTTAAAAGCTTGACTTATTTAGAATATACACATATTACTACTTCACGCAGAAATGGCTAATACGAATGCCAATCAACTCAACCTTGTTCAAATTTTACTACTAATATAATTTATTTTAGATTTTTATTATTAAAATAGGGCATGGTCATCGAGAATACTTGGAATGGTGGTAATGCTCGAATAAACATTGATTTCCGTTTAACAAACAGCCGGCATCGAATGAACAAAAATTAATTCCATTTTCTGTGAAAAAAGCTCGTCATTATGATATTCTTTTGACATATGACAAAGACCTTTTTTATGTATTCGCATCCAAATTGATTCTCTGAATATTTCTCACGCAATGATTTTATAAATAAAAAAAGTCTTTCAAATTGAGTTGTATCAAAAGGATTTTTCATTGTTACTATAATAAATAAGCAAGTTAAGTTGAACCATTTTTGGAAAAGTCTAGATTTTCTACCCATCCTCTATGGCACAGCATCTTAAAATAAGTGTTTTATAACAATGTGTTATGCTCAATAATAACAGATGGTTTATAAGATTTGAATACTCAATAGGAAACTTACAAACTCCAAGTGAAACAAAAAGTGACGGAGTAACCAATGATATAAATTTCTGTCAGGGACCAAAGAAGACACAAATGTATTAAATGCCGGTCACTTACATGCTCTTATCTGTGAATTGAAGTGGCAGCAGGTGGACCATATGATAAGACGAGATTAATAATGATGGTGAAACAGCACGACAATATGGAGTCCTTGGATGGAAGGATGAAGAGGCTAAGTCTACGGTGCAGATAGACGGATGATATTGTGGTGGTAGTATAAAGCGAGTAAGTCGAAGTGGAAGATCAGGGTTCACCTGTGTTGCCCTTTAATCTATGAGGCTGAGGTTTATGGTGGAAATTAATTTATTTCCATCAACTTTTATTTATATCCCACAAAGTGTGTTGACTTTTTTGTGATATCTTGATCTGATATATTATTATAAAAGATGAATGTGAGCTAAAATTGGTTAGCTAAATAGGGTAGAAAGAGCACGTTGAAGTAGTTTGCACTTGTTGAACGGATGAGTAACGAAAGACTAACTAAACAAATTTATAATGCAAGCATAAGTAAACAGTCATGGATTGTATGTTCGGAATTATTATTATTTGAGACAACCCACCCTTAGAGTGCTTTATCAACCTATATGTAGAACCAACTTGCGTTTAGAAATGCCGGTAGGTAGAGCAATCACACTTTTTAACGTGTTTGTCCTCATATAGACGTATTTTATGTGTCGTTCATCTCTTTCAGGAAAATCTCTTAAATTTAATGTAATACTTGAAGTAATGTCATGTTTTATATTATTGGACATGCTATGCTATATTTTGTCATAATGTTTTAGTGTAACATATACATTTTTACTATTGTCTTTATCAAATAACCAATTTTCTTTAATTTTGAATTAATTTATACGTGTTTTTTGTTGTACTTGTTATGTTAGGTTCTTGTACGAATTAGATAAACCTTTAATATGTAAAGTATCTGAATAAAATAAATGAAGTTTTAATAAATTAATAAATACGTTGGGGAAGGACAATCGAAAAAACTATGGTTGGACCAAGTTAGTAAAAATTTGAAAGAAGGAAAGATAGGGAGTAAAGGAAGTAAAACGAGCTGTAAGAAAAAATGAAGAGGAGATGTATAAATATGGATGAGGCGAAGGAAGTATGTCGTGATAGGAAATTTTCGCACCGTTTCTTTCCTACAGGTAAATTTCGTGATGGTATGTATGTATGTGTGTGTTGAATTGTGCACATATTGCGCATGAAATCCAGTAGATGCTTTAAAACATTTGAACACTTTGTTTGCCTTACCGATTTGTCGACCTCAAATGCAAATTTATTTCTACTAAATCTCAATAAGTGTCTCAACGTCTCCCTACAACAGCTGAATTGAAACAAAAAAACGGAATAAATTATTAGTAGATTTGAGTTTAAGAAACTCTGTAATTGAAACCATTTTCTGCGCATGTCGCACACTGTCTTAAAATTGAAAAAAGCTAATATTCCTTTGTTTGTTGACACTTGAAATATGTCTGAATATCGCGTACACGTACACGCGTGCACGATCCTATTTAGTGTTACCTAGACTGTATACCAACACAACTTAAGCAAACTCCTTGGCACGCGAGTTGTGCCCGACCGTTGCCAGAGATGTGCTATGTGCGGGGTGCAGCGAATGCACTTGACCCGAGCGGCCAAGCATCAAGAGCGGAAAAAATACGAAACACTATTGTAAAAAGTCTCACATTGTATTTAAATAAGTAAAGAAAGTGTTCAAATTAAAATCAAGAAATTTGAGTGTTGAAGCATCTGCTGGATTGCACGCGCTATTGGGCATATACATATCATGTAAGTTTTTTTCAATCCTGAATGATTTTTGAATATTTCAAAAGAGGTTAGGCAAGAATGTATCATGTTACTCTGGTTGTTGAATATTTAGAAAAAAATCGTGTGTGAAGAAACATAGGTCAGTGGGTGGCATTCAAATGTTGAACGGGAATGTGTATGAATTGCTATATGCTTATATCAAGATAGTATTAACGGAGAAGGAGGATGAATTACAGACTCTGATGAGTAAATTGTGTGAGAGATATTCAGAGGAAAATCTGAGAATAGAAAAATGTGAACAGAAAAATACATGTGATATATGGGTAAGTAATAACATAAAATATTAAGCAAGATAAAGAATTTTGCTATTTGGTATGAAAAAAAATCGTTCTTACTATTTTCAAAGAACGGGTGATAGAAAATGTGAATGGAAAAGAAAATGCGAATAACGAAAGATTGGAGCAAATTGAGGAATTCTGCTATTTGAATAGTATTTTCTCAGACGACGGAAGAATTATGAGGGTATCGAACGGTGTGTAGCAATAAGAAACAAAGACAATGGAGCACCAAAACATAGATACTCGAACTGAACAGTATTCAAATCTGCCAATATGATAGTTCACAACAATATTTTAGTGCTAGCTTTGATGTACGGGAGTGAAACGTAGGCGTGGAACAAGTCTGATAATAGTACAAGTGATGGATAGCTTGTTCGGAGTTTCGGTCCGATGGTAGGACACCTTACTCCTTCATCGGATAAGTTCTGACTGTTAAGATATTTATTGGAAATTTTTGGATCTTTTTGGGAATCGGGAAAGGATAGGTTTGTGGTAAATGTTTTGATTTTATGAATGATGAATGATAATAGTTGTAGGGATACGTGCACTCAGGAGAATTCATGGGGTGATAATATATGAGAAAATACGGAATGAAGTGATTATGGATGAGTGTGCATTTAAGGCTGATGTGTTGAGTACGATGAAGAAGAGCCCTCTGAGATGATTTGAGCACATGAAACGAATAAATAAAGAAAAACAAATATACAGTGCAAATATGAATGGAAGTGTGGTAGATGTAATCTGGCACTGTCTCCTATATGTCTACCCCAACAGGGAGATGACGTGTCGGTATATATGAAATTTAAATGAAGAATATTTAAAATTTACGTTTTAAAAACAATCTACCTAGGGAAATAAATCTTTTTATTCCACATGGACTAATCAAACTTTATAAGTTTAATATTCAAAATCTCTATTTGATAGCTGTTTCGATAGGAATCTGGGTCAAAATTTATTTAAAGTTTATAAGTTTTAATTATTTACTTGAAATATGACCAGAAGTATCTTTACAAATTATTTAATTCCATTATTTAAAAATGTTTACTGACTTAGTTTAATTATACCACCTCTTAACATTCAAAATATATTTGATCAATTTTAAATTTCTTATGGAATGTTACATTTAAAATAAAAGGATGGGGAAAAGTTTGAATTCCGGGCAAATAAAATCTTTGGCACGTACCTGCAGACGCACCCCCAAGTTACGTGGTGGAATAATTTAAGTACCATTATAAAATGCGGTCCCCAGGTTCAAATCCGATATGAGGGGAGCTGAACAATTGAATGGGCTTTTTTCATTTTAATTTTTATTTACCGCCCTCGTATTAAAATAATATTTCGAACAGTTTATAATAAACCTTGCGATTTAAATTAGGGACGGGCAAACAATTAGGATTCGCGGTGCGCGAACACCCCCCTGCATTGTTGCTTTAAGCATTGCACAAGGGGGTAAGAATAATCTATTCGATATCATCAAGATTAATTTAATAAAGTACCTGATTTAATATTCACGCTAAAATGATCAAAATGAAAAGGTTATATACCATATAAAAATATAGCAGTATGATAAAATTTGTTTAAATTTCTTTCTGATAGTATTATCATAGTTTTCTGTATTGTGGTGATTGAATATGTATCTTATTTAAATATGTATCTGTATGAACCTATTTTATGTGTATGGTGTGTCAGAGTGTCCTGGTTTCTTGTTTTATAACGAGCATGTTTAAAAAAGCGGATCTTCGGTATTTTTCAGTTCCCTGATATATATCAAGTTGTCCGGACGAAAATGACGAATTTTGCCTGGTCATTTTTAACCATCAGTTGTGTTCCAGTATTTAGTCCTACAAGACGGGTGTTGTGTTCTATTCATCGGTTGACATCTGGAGAACGTTATTTTAGTAAAAAAAAAATTAAACGTAGGTTAAGATAGAGAGTTATATAACATACCTGACAAACAATTTATACTAAATTGCATGTTGTACGAATACTGTCGAAAAAATAATGGAACACAATTGCAACTAAATACATTTGCGACACATTTGGAGAATGTTTAACTGTTCGGCAATGCAAAAAGTAGTTTAAACAATTAAAAAATGGTGATTTTAATCTAAAAAACAATACTCGAGGTGAAAAAGTAGTGAAAGTGGATGATGACGTATTGCGTACACAAATCGAATCAAATCCAACACTGACTATACGACAATTCGCTGACAAGCTTGGATACTCAAAATCTAGTGTGCAAGAACATTTGAAAAAAATGACAAGACATGACAAGCAGGGCGTATGGATACCACACGATCTAACGGATGAGACCAAAGCGGTACGCAAACGCATATGTGAAGATTTAATCGAAAAAGAGACAAACGCTCCATTTTTACACCATTTAGTGACCAGAGACGAAAAGTGGGTACTATATTCGAACCAACAACGTAAACGCCAATGACTTTCAAAGGGACAGGTAGCAAAATCGACCCCTCGACCGGGTCTAACTGTAAAAAAAGTGCTTTTGAGTATATAGTGCGATGCAAAAGGCATAATTTATCACGTAGTCCTTCCTTACAGTAAAACTATTACGAGCGAAGTATACTATGCCCAACTTGAAAATTTTAATGCAGCAATAAGGCTAAAGAGACCTGTTTTTTTTTCAATCGACATTCAATTTTATTGCAACGCCCGACCCCATACATCGAAGATGACTGAAAATAAAATAAAGGAGCTTGGATGGAAACTATTCTTCACCCACCATATGGTCCCGATTTGGCTCCTTCAGATTATCATTTATTTAGATATATGATATGCAGCACTATTTAGCTGAATACAAATCTCACTTTAGAAGAAGTGAAAAAAAGCATCGAGGTATATTTTTCATTCAAATCTACTAAATTTTAATCTGGCGGTATTAAAAATTTGTTAAATAGATAGAAGAAGGTTGTGTCTACCGAAGGATAATATATTGTATCGATGTAATAAGAAAATAAAAAAATTTTTTCGATCTACCTCTTTCATTTAAAAAACGAGATTTTCGTCCGGACAACCTTATATGTTATGTTATATTATTTGAAAGTGAAAGGTGTTTCAATGATGGAAAAATGTTCATTAAAATTACTATTCATCCAAATTTGGATATTCCCAGCCAGTGAGCAACATAGAATTGATTACGTTCATTGAGAATACACGTGCTAGAATTTAAAACTTTGATCTTTGTGAAACATTATTTTATGGAAGAATGTCTTACATGTATCCGATATACTCGTATATATGATGTTGAATGCTTGTCTAGAATAATTGAACCATAGGCTACACAGTACTTTCGTTAGCAATGTTTTATGGTATTTTCCCTTTTCTTTCAATTTATATTCCCATTTATTTTGTACATATTATACATACATCCTTTAATCCTGATTATAACAATTAGGTTATACTCGTACATGGAAACTATATGGAGTTTGTGAGTTTTCCTCTATTTTGCTAAATAATATTCATTAATATATAATTGACGAATCAAACCCAGAGTTTGGATTTTAGTTGCGTTGTTTTTATTTCACTTTCTTCCAGTTCCCTCGTGAAAATGTTTGCTCGTTTTGGGAATATTCCTAAGCCCATTGGGACGGGGCCCCAGTGGTGTGTTAGTGAGTTTTGTCCGAAGTGTTTTTGTACAGGTATAAAAGACACAACATTTAAATCAATTGGAAGTTTGTTTTATTTGCTCGATTTTGCTAACAAAACCTTCCGAATTGTTTATATATGATGACAAGTTAACTTAAGCCGCCAGCAACAAAGGGTGCCGTGATTTCAGGTGAGTTGAAGGAGTGTTTAAAACATCTTATTTCATTGTTGAAAATATTTTTATTGTGGCATTTTCGATATTAGAAAAAAAAACACAATTTGTATGAAGTGGAAAAAATAAAACTGTTTAAACCATCTAATACAAAATCTACTGTTTATGCATATAAAAAATTACTCATTTGATGTGTCAAATAAGCAAAAAAATGTGTTTTGTTAATTGGATCTTTTATGCTTACATAAGATTGTTTAAGACTATGAGTGACATATTCGAGAAACTGTAAATTTATTTGTGATTAATTTGTAAAATTTTCGTGATAGGTATTTAAATTTTGAAGAGTTTTAGCGAAATACATCTCAATAACTACACGTGCAAAGTGTTTTAAGAGTTATATTGTAGGCTATTGATATATTTTACCGTATCATATAAATGATAATAGAATAATGATGAGTGCAAGCACAAAGCTAACCTGTTATTTTAAAGTAAAGGTCCCCACCCCAATGCAGTGTGGCCCCAATACCCAGCTGCGTCAACACTGAAGATCTGCGCCCCCTCCCCTCCTCGTAACCTGTGGACTTTTCAATCAGCCTTTACAGATGGGTCCAATCCATAAACCGTAATATTAATAAAAAATATTGATAACATTTTAATTCACCCAAATTTCCATCATCACGCCATGTCATTATTTTGATAAACAGAGAGAACAGACATCTTTTCCATTCTCATCCTGGCCAACATCGTATGCTTATAACACATTTATACATATTATTATACTATTCATATTCTTATATTTTAAGACATTTTAGTTTACGGCTACATTCAATAGAAAGACACATTGTCTGTCAGCGTGAATGTAAATCTAAGACAGACTCCAGCTAACCTGAGATCATTTCCCAGAGGACCCAATACAGACTCGCCTGGAATAAAACCGTGGCAGTGTTTTAATCCCAACCCCAATGGATAAGGAGCTGAGAACATAAACATGAAGAAGACAATCTATATCACATTGCATTATATAATGCTTTTAATTCACAAATTTTATTTTTAAAGACGTTTAAAATATTTCATCTCTCAGTTACATGTGTTATATATTTTTTTTAATCATAAATTATATTTCATTAACTAGTTAGTATCCATAGCGACTATTAAACAAGCAAAAATGAGTTTCCATTAAATTGCACGAACACTGATATTACTGGGTACGAAATATTAAAAAATCATTTAACAATGAGATTCGAAATCAAATAAATCGCACCTTTTCAATTCTCGATAATTTATTATTCTCTTGTTCGTTATGCTCTTTATAGACCAGTCGTGATCATTGTACTTGATCTTGCGACCAAATTGATCACACTGCAGAAATAATGATACTCCACAGATCCTCGTGGTCAGTAATATTTCTAATACACTCTTGTAAGCTGTTGGTTGTATTCCTTACCAGGTCTGTCCATCGCATTGGTAATCTACATATTGTTTTTTTTCTATTTATTATTTAATCTAGATATGCGGGGGTGTGGGATGGAAGCCCCCTGATGCCCTTGCGGTCGGGCTCGCCCTACATTGGTGGGGTGTATCTCGGCCGGGGGAATGTTTGTGGGATGAGCCCGGACCTTTTAGTGTCTTCTCTCTTGAATGTATATTTTTTTTTGTCATCTATTTATTTTCTGTGTTTATTTTTTTTATATATTCTTGTTCTACGTGTTCAAGGGTGTGGGCTGAAAAACATCTGGTGTCCCCGTGGCTGGGTTCGCCCTATATTGATGGGGTGTATCTTGGCCGAGGGGATACTATTAGATGAGCCCAGACCTTTTGATAGCTTCTGTATTTAATGTATTATCTGCAATTTATGTGTTTTAGAAGTGTTATTTAAATATAATCTGTACATACTATGTTGCTATCAATAAACCTATTATTTATTTATTTATTTAAATGGGACCCTTCTATTTTCTCTTGGGTGTCCAGTCTCCCCATTGTATCTTCCCGTCTGATAACATGGCCGGAGAACCTGAGAATTCGCAGTTGTATTATTGAAAATTAATGTTCGATTTATCCTTGCAATACTTGACATGCATCGCCAGCACCGAACATTTTTAGATATCCAGAACGTGAAATATGTAAATAAATATGAATGTATCATCAGGGTGTAGTTCAATTTTGTCTTATCGATGATGTCAATGATTTCTGAACAACCTTTCTGGCAAAGCCAATATAAAATCAGATTCAGACTGGAAAAGGGATGTTAAAAGAACTCATTTATTTATTAAATTTTAATTATTACAGGTTTAACCCAATCACATCACATAAAATGTATATTACAAGGAAATTTTTTAATTAATTGGACAAATATTGAAGTTAAAGGGTTTGCCATTAAAGCTCCCATAGTCAGTGAGAAACTGGGTAGTCCAATAGTTTTGGTGCATCCATGGGGAGCCGAAGCGCGTTCTGATGCAAGGAAAAAATATAATATCTGTCTTCCCACGGAGGACAAACAACTATATTGCCGATCTGACAACTGGCATTTATCGATGTAAAGTAGTATGCTACTCTTAAAACCAAGGACGAGTAAACGGTAGTTATAACAATATTTTACAGCTATAATACTTATAGCGCAATTCTTTGTCCTCAGTGAGATACAGGCAAAACCCTAGTTTACTGGGAACACGACAAATGAAAGGCAACAAACCCAGATCCATTAAAATTGTGTGTCTAAATTGAATTACCTATTGTTTTTTTCGCAAATTATGTATATTTCTTGTATATTCGTGTGTAAAATAAATAAATAAAAATTCAACATTATTTATATTTTGCTCACTTATTTTACCATATATCTCACATTCAACGGTGGTTAATATAATATAATACTTTCAACACAGTTCAACCCGTAAAATAGTCAATTGACCTCCCCTGTTAGTTGAACCGCTCCCCACACAGCATTGATCCCATCTCATGTTGGCCCAGTGTTTGGATTAGAGTTATCAGATTTGCAGGGAATCAAACGATTGTTAATTTTATCATCTCCACTCATCGACACGTCCAGCGAAGCGGGCTGGATAAACCAATTAAGGATCAAGTGAAATGTAATAAGTGTTCCATTGCCCCGCCATGTGTTGCTGATGTCTGTCATCCCACACTCGATAGTCACAATTCGAATTCCTAATGTATCTCTTATTAGAGAAAACTTTCGAGTAAATGAATAACCCTATGCTAACCAATATAAGAACGCTCTTTACAAACATATCTCACTCCGTTTGCAGTGTTAAAAAACTTACAGTTTCTTATGAAATAAAAATATGATATTATTCTTATTTGATTATCGTGGTATTATTTCAAATTTGTTTTTGTGCTACTAGAATACATTTTGTTTTTCAATTATTGTTTTCAATTCTGATAACACCTAAATTTGAGTAAATACTATCGCATCCATTAAAGGATATACTATAAAAAATGTGTATGTTACGAGTATATGTAAGGCATGTAGAGTATGTTTATTGAATAAATATCAATGCCATTTGAATCAAAATAAGTATTGACATCAGAACTAAGTTTTTTAAAATTATGAAACTAACGAGAGGAAATTCCTTAACGGGATGTTTTAATATTATTTTTATTTGACAAACACGTTGCAGAAACACTGCTCACTACTTCCAGAAAAAAGGATTGAATTTGAAAGTTTTGAAAACAATTTATTATTTTCGTTTTATTACAGGTAAATCTAAGTAACATGCGAAAACGTCATGTTTTATTACAGGTATCTAAGGTACGGAAACGTCATGCTTTATTACAGATAAATCTAAGTAAGATGCGGAAACGTCATGCTTTATAACAGGTAAATCTAAGTAAGATACGAAAACGTCATGCTTTATTACAGGCAAATCTAAGTAAGATACGGAAACGTCATGCTTTACGTACAATTTTTTACAAAATATTTTTTTTATTTCAAAAAGTAACAAAATAAAGCTTTCTTGACATTCGAATTCGAAAAACTTTTGTCCTTATATATAAGAATGTGTTATAAGAACCTTTACTTAGAAGGATCTTCGCATTTTTATTGTATTGTATTATACTTTCATTGTATATAGTACAACTGGAGAGATTCATTGCCATCTGATAATCTCTTCCAACTTAGATGTAAAGAAGGCCTTAAGTAAAACTCAAACTAAACCTTTTTTTTTAAATAGGTACCACCGGGAATTGAACTCGCAACCTAATAGGAGCCAGGCGTTTTATTAACTAGGCCTCGAAGATCGTCTTTATGTAAATAAATAAATAAACATAACTTAAACATCTTAATAATACTAGAATGTAGGTCTCAAAATTTTTTTCTTGTACATAATATTATCACATGAAGTGCTGTTAAACTCGTTTTATATTCTTCATATGTTATGTATTATTTGACGCGATTTTCTATTTCATCGTGTCAGTAGAACTTACATATTTTGAATGTAGCATGAAGTAATCAAAATAAAACTCTTTTAAACTTCTTCAAAGATATTATTTGCTGCAAATTTCCTATTAAATCATACCAGTAGAACTTACATGTTTTGAATGTAGCGTGAAGTGATCAAAATAAAACTCTTTTAAACTTCTTCAATGGTATTATTTGCAACAAATTTTCTTTTAAATCTTGCCAGTAGAACTTATATATTTTTAATATAGCATGAAGTAATCAAAATAAATTTCTTTTAAAATCGTTTAATCTTCTTCAGGGATATTATTTGCCAAAAAAAATTCTTTGTCTTGCCAGTAGAATTTAAGTAACCCTAATAAAACCCTTTTTATGTAGAATTATACTTTGTTTGTGTTTTATGTGTCACGTCGTGTCTTCAAACTTGCAAAAGACAACGGCGATCGATAAGACAATTAAGGGTTATTTCTTCAGAATGAGCCTTGTTCCTTTGTTTACAGGCCTGAAGTAATAATTATAGAATGGTGCATAATTTTCTTCTACGCCTATCTCGCCCAGAAATTGTTGGAATACTAGCTAAAAACTGGGCTTGGATTGGACTCGCTGTTTTGGAAGTAGGCAAACTTTCTCAAGTTTTAAATTTTATTTCTTTAATTTAGTAGAAAAAAAAAGTTAATAAAACTTTTTAACTTTTTTGTTAAGACCTTTTTTTTTAAAAACACATGTTTTACATACCATATAACCGAAAAATATAGTAATGGATCGTATTTTTTTAATTTCCAGTAAATAATTCATATTTTTTATCGTTATTTGTATCGTAGAAAATTTGAATGAAAGAAATGTAAAATTTAAAGATCATTTTAATGACCGACCGTTCCATTGGATGAATAAATTTTACGTAATCAAATGTAAGATGGAAACGCGCATTTTAAATATTTAAGTAATTTTATAGCTTGGAAATGTTATTTTGCACATTTGCAAACAATGTTGTACGTGTGTGAGTTATTTTTCCCTTTTTCCCGAAAGAGGAGGCTCTCAATCTGGTGAAATATGTAGTTTGTCCGCTAACGATGCTCACGCGAGCTAGACTTGTGTGAGCGTTGTTGCATTCTCACATGGGGGTAGTATTGCCAACACGAATGATAACAAACTGAGGTTTACATGCCTACTCAAAGGCTTCCCAGTCCGAAGGATCCATGAATGAGTCTGAAGACAGTATTATCTCTCGGCCACGTTCTTCGATATGTCCGAGTCATTGATTCGGATGAGTTGAAAAGTTTCATACGAATAAATAAAAAGATAATGCTCCAATGTTTACGAAACACGCCTAAAAAAATTAAACAAAAAAGGAATTCTGTGACATGTTTACTTCAAAAAATATTATAAGAACTTAAGGCATGATACGAATACTCGTATCTTATATTTCCTACATGTATCATACATAACATATTACGAATACTCGTATCTTATATTTCCTACGTGTATCATACATAACACATGTTACATACTCTATTGTTTGTCTTAAGAGATTTCAAAAGACTTTTTACTTGATTTCTTAAAATATATCATCGGTTTTTTCATTAATAGTTCAAAAGTTGTAGTGATATCATTCGATAAAACATTTATTTCAAAGATTGTTGATGATATAGGGCAGACGTGGGCAAATGCGGCTCTTCGTTGGGTTAAGTGTGGCTCCCATAAAAATATGTCTTACAAACATATAGATACTTTCTTTCCCCATTATACTTGTATTTTCGCGATTTTCCTTTCTAAATGTTGTAAGTGACAACTAATTTTTTTGTGTTTTCTTTCTCATTCTTATATTTTCTTATACATATATGTGTATTTTTTTAAACTTTATATGGCAATCAAGATTTGGGTAGAATATGTAATAAATTAGAATTTGTGCATTTAATACTATGTGAGAACGTGACTATGATGACTCTTTATATACGAGTATATATGAAAATTCAGAATGTGGCTCTCGTTGACCTCATGTATGCCTAGCCCTGCTATAGGGTATTTGGGTAAATATTATATACCTATAATATCATAGTTTTTAATACACAAGTGTTAAATGGTATGAACTTTTATGTAATATCGAACTTTTTTTTAATATTATTTTTCTATTGGATAAATAATGATTAATATTGCATGAAAACAAAAAGTATTGAAAACGCGTCTTGATTGATGACATTATGACGCCATAATACCCTTCGAGTTACTCTCTCAGTGGCAAAGGTTCTAAGGATATTTTGTTTGTAATATTTTCAGTGAATTTATTAATATAAGTAAAATATGTTTTAAAATGTATTATTACTACTAAATTATTACGGATTATGATTCTAACTGTTATGATTATATTTTTAGTGGAAAAAGAAAAGTCATAATAAGGACACCATTTTTTGAGATAAGTTAATACCTGCTGTATGATAGGTAATACCTAGTAATCGAATATGATTGTCAGCCATCCTATAGATGGAAGACGCCTGTGCGTGAATTTGTTTCTTGTGTGGAAGTCATAGCATTTTAACAAGTACACAGTCTTAACAAATCCAACCCATAGTTCCGATGGCAAAGAGATCAAAGTTCCAAGACGATTGGTACGTTTAAAGTTTTGCAGCCTTTCGTTAGGCATTTAGCTAACCATAAATTCTCAAGATACGTGTGTACTTACTTGACGATTTATTATCTAAATATGATCACCTGATCTGATAGGTAGATCGTTTTCTCATTTCATTTAACATAATTTAGGATGATTGTTTCTAATGTCACAGATTGAAGAACTTAAAATCAAATGTGCATAAGTATGCCAAAACTCAACTCATAAGCTAATTTATATGAAATATTTTATAAAAACACCTATACAAAAACAGCTAGCCGATAAAATACTATACGTTGTTATTGCTATAATAAATTCATTTTTAAGTCATGTTTCCCGTATAAACCAGAACTAGTTGATTACAAAAATGTAATATCTCAAAACAAATATAAAGTAAAATAATATCTCAAAACAAATACAAATATAAAGTAAATATAGTGGTGGCAACACTTGTCTGCCGATCCGGAGGTTGCGGGTTCAATCCCCGCTGGAACCCAGATTTTTTAAAATAGGATTCCAGTCTGGTTAACACTCAGGGCTTATAAAAACATATTTTTGGTTGGTTGGAAGAGATTGCCACATGGCAATAAACTCACCAGGTAAAAAAAAAAAAAAAAAAAAAAAAAAAAAAAAAAAAAAAAAAAAAGTATATTTATTCCAAACGACAACGTTATAACCAAATTCGCAATTTCAGAGTAACTTAAGAATAATTATTTTCCCGCATTCTTATTTGACAGTAGGACGCTAATAAAACCATAATTTTAAAACTTTTATAACCTTCACCGAACTAGTAATGGTTAATAAAAAATATTTTTAAATCCACCCAAGTGCGAAAATCCATAAGACCAAATAACCTCTTGATATAACCTTGTCTCGAAAGTCCCTTGAACTTACTCATTTTTTCCAGCAATTTTGTTAAGAATGCGTAATAATTAGAAACTTGGAATTTTCGCTGAAAAAATATATCGCGTGACTAGATTCATTAGAAACTTTTCAATACACCTCGCATTGAACGAAATTTTCCGTGTGACATGTTTTGCGGAAAAGACCGTATCATAAGGAGAAATAAAGAATTTTAACCTCTTAATATATGATGCCTTTCGTTTGAAAAATAAATATGTTTAATAAAACGGTTACGAACTTAATGAAAGGCACTAAACACTCTCACCAGGGTAAATTGCCGAAATAAAAAAAAACTTTAACACAAACTGTGCGTAAATCTAGCGATAAGAAAGCCACTGGATCAGACGATATTCCTATGAAGGTAGTTAAACTGATAAATGAGAATAACCTAAATTTATTGGTTGAACTGTTTTAAGATGCCCACAATAGTAGATTTTGGTGCCAACTTTGATGTATGGGAGTGAAACGTGGACGTGGAAAAAGACTGAGAGGAGCCGAGTTAATGCTGTAGAGATGCGTACATTAAGAATAATATATGGAGTGACAATGTACAATATAATAGAATACGAAATTAATTGATATGGGATGTACGTGAACTTAAGGCTGATGTGTCAAGTAAGTTGAAGGAAGAGTACTTGAGATGGTTTGGGCATGGAGAAAGATTAACTAATGATTCACAATTTGACTTCAGAAATGCGTAGAATAATAATAAGCTGATTTAGATAATTCACAATTTGACTTCAGCTATACGTAGAATAATAAGCAGATTTAGATGATTCACAATTTAACTTTCGGAATACGTAGAATAATAAGCAGCTATAGATGATTCACGATTTGACTTTAGGAATACGTAGAATAATAATAACTTTCGGAATACGTAGAATAATAAGCAGATTTAGATGATTCACGATTTGACTTTAAGAATACGTAGTATAATAAACAGATTTAGATGATTCACAATTTAAATTTAGGAATACGTAGAATAATAAGCAGATTTAGATGATTTTGATGACTTGAGGAATACGTAACATAGAATAATACGCTGTTTACATGACAAATATGACTTGAACAATAACAATACTTTATTGAACATATTGTTAGGAAGCAAATTAATAGTATTGAAAATAACTGCTAGCTCTGTCGATAATACCAGGTCTTGTACAAGCACCCACCAGATGGATCGATCACACGGAGAACGGACGGTCACAGTAATTGACGCTTTCAGCATTGCTCATAATAATTTGGGCAGAAGGAGTTTGTTCCGAGAAGACCATGTTGTATTACACATTATTTGTATACAGTACAACCTCGCGGATTGATAGAAATGTGGCAATCTTTTCCAACCAACTAAAAAAAATTAAAGAGATTTGCATGTAAAAAATTCGTAACAGGAATCAAACCCGCAACCCACATGATGGGAGACAGGTATTTTACCAACTACGCTACGGATGCCTTCTTTACTTTACGGTCGTCATAGAGTGTTAACTTATCAAAATCATCACCCTAAGACAGGAGAGTGGAAGAAGCAGAGTTTCACCCTAAGACAGGAGAGTGGAAGAAGCAGAATTTAACCCTAAGACAGGAGAGTGGAAGAAGCAGAATTTCACCCTAAGACAGGAGAGTGGAAGAAGTAGAATTTCACCCTAAGGCAGAAGAGTGGAAGAAGCAGAATTTCACCCCAAGACAGGAGAGTGGAAGAAGCAGAATTTCAACATTTACTTATATTTCTTTAAAAAAATATAACTTTTATTTCTTTCTTGTCACTATGTTAAATATTTCTTGTCACTTATTTCTTTCTTGTCACTATGTTAAATATTATTCTAAATCGATAATAATCGATATATTCAATAAATTAAAATGATTTCATCCCTTTTAATTCAATTGGAGGATTTATAGTTTACTTTGTGGAAAACACTTGACGTACGAGTACATATGGCTCATTTCTCAGTCTTAAAAAACAAATTAAAACCGTGAAGCTTAATAATTTTATAACACACAGGTTAGCATTTAATTCGATTGCATGGGCTTTAAAATCGCTCATACAGTAATCCAGTAACAATGGGCCATCAGAAGTGACGCCCTTAAACACTATTTGATACTCCATTAATGCCGCGCGCCCCAACCCCAGATATTTACTCCAGCATTAATGTCACTCCAGATAATAATACACGTGCGCAGTGTCACGTGATCGGATCCAACGATCGTATCAGACCACATGTGACTACCTAGCAATACCCTAAATTGTAATCTTTTTCTTCCTCATGATTCCATTTTATATATTCGAATTGGTTATTCGGACACACTGGAGAGCGTGGCTAGGAAACAATATTGAATTCAGCCTCAGTAATCAAGGTTTAGAATCACTGGAGTAGATACGGAGCTCGCAGTTTCTCATCGTGTTAGCAATACAACGTGGCCCAGTTGGTAAGACGCCTGACTCCAAACCCAGAGGTTGCGGGTACAAAAGACAACAATATTCGCATATATACTCGACACGTGTAAATATTATTACCTAACAAACTTTTTTAACCAAACTGGGACCGGTTTTTTTTAAATTTATTTTTGATACTATCGGATATAGAACCCGAAACCCTTAGGTGGCGTCCTACCAATTAAGATACGGCGGTTCTAATGTCTGATAGGTGATATGAAATATTTATTTTATACAAGGTATATGTTTGTTATTTGAGTAAAAATATGGTTGTTTAAAGGTCGTTAGTGCATGTTTTATAAAAATGAATATATTGTTTGAAAAAGTATATACGAATTTTGGATCGTGTCTAACAGTCATAATACAGAAAGCTGTTTGGAAGAAAACTTTTATTTTTAAATTGTATTCAACACTTGCCGATAGCATTTTATAAATTTTAAGTTGGAAAGCCCGACCAAGAATTGCGAAAACACTAACTCAATTCTTGTAATTGTTATACGTAATACGAGTATATATGTATTATACATCATATATGTTACAATCTGGAATAAAAATATGTATATGTAGCATATTTCTTTGTCTACAACATTTTTTGGTGAAAATAAAATCGGATTCTTCAGTAATTTTAATTGGTTGGGCCCAATATTTATTTTTTATTTTTATATTAACTCTTCTTCGAACTCTTTAGAAAGCAGCATAGAGTATTTTGAAACAAGATGACATTTTCGTTAAAGCTTTGAAGAACCTTTTTTTACGTGATGGGTGGTTGATTTTTGTCTTTATGGAGGCGTCGTCTGTTTCTCTCAACTAGATGGTATTATTTTTAAAGCTGGAAGAGTTATTTAGAATAACGAGCAAGAATTTTTGAAGTTTTTCCACGTGTATTTCCACGCCGAAATGGCTCGTCGCCATTCTACAGCAAGAAGTAAACTTTCTCCGTATTGGGAGAAAAGTACAAACTTGGCAATGAATATTATATTTCCACGTCCCTTATTATTAAATAACACATATTAAACTAAACATATATTTAACCTAACGATAATTACCCATGGCTTAATACTGGTGTAGGTAGATACTATATATCAACTTTATCCAAAGTCTGTCTGTTTGAGACTTTTTAATTGTTATTAACAACAATTTATTGCAAGAAAATATAATCATTATTGCCAGGTTCATATTTTTCTCCTATTACGGAAATACAGTGTCAACGAAATAACTTATTCCTGCTTTAAAAATGACATAATTCAGTACGGAGACACAAGCGGCGCCTCGATAAAATCAAAAATCAACCACCCAACACGAAAAAGATGATTTTCAAAGTTCCAATGAAAAAGTCATCCAGCCTCATCGATAAGCACCTACTACTTTATTCAAGTGCGTTCATCGTAATTGCTAAGGCCAATTTTCATTTTTTGTAAATCTGTTTACTTTGACAGTGTAATGTATAAGAAAATTCGAAAAAATCTGTATACATGTTTTGCGTTTCATTTACGCTTCACGGTTATATAATGTTTTGTATCATTTAAACTTTTGAAACGGCATCCCTGAAGATATTTCATTAATTCATTGAGGAATTGTATAGTTCTACTTATTCTCTTCACTTACATCGTCAATTGCGCTTCACGGTTATATAATGTTTTGTGTCATTTAAACTTTTGAAACGGCATCCTTGAAGATATTAATTCATTGAGGAATTGTATAATTCTACTTATTCTCATCACTTACATCGTCAATTGCGCTTCACGGTTATATAATGTTTTGTGTCATTTAAACTTTTGAAACGGCATCCCTGAAGATATTATTTCATTGAGGAATTGTATAGTTCTACTTATTCTTATCACTTACATCGTCAATTGCGCTTCACGGTTATATAATGTTTTGTGTCATTTAAACTTTTGAAACGGCATCCTTGAAGATATTAATTCATTGAGGAATTGTATAGTTCTACTTATTCTCATCACTTACATCGTCAATTGGGCTTCACGGTTATATAATGTTTTGTGTCATTTAAACTTTTGAAACGGCATCCCTGAAGATATTAATTCATTGAGGAATTGTATAGTTCTACTTATTCTCATCACTTACATCGTCAATTGCGCTTCACGGTTATATAATGTTTTGTGTCATTTAAACTTTTGAAATGGCATCCCTGAAGATATTAATTCATTGAGGAATTGTATATTTCTACTTATTCTCATCACTTACATCGTCATTTGCGCTTCACGTTTATAGAATGTTTTGTGTCATTTAAACTTTTGAAACGGCATCCCTGAAGATATTAATTCATTGAGGAATTGTATAGTTCTACTTATTCTCATCACTTACATCGTCAATTGCGCTTCACGGTTATATAATGTTTTGTGTCATTTAAACTTTTGAAATGGCATCCCTGAAGATATTAATTCATTGAGGAATTGTATAGTTCTACTTATTCTCATCACTTACATCGTCAATTGAATCAAAACTCAAATAAGTAAATTGTTTGCCCCTTGCGTTTTGCTTCTGCATATAACGTTTTGTTTCATTTTCACTTCACGGATCGATGGAGTGGCGCCGCCTGGGATTACCACGATCCAAAAAAAGTGAAGGTGACACAAGTCCAAAAAAAGATTATTGAAAAATTTCGTTCGGATTGTCAGAAAATTCTACGAATTGACTTCAAAGACAGAAACATTACGGTTACTGGGCGAGTATTATGTGTCATTAATGTATAAATTAAAAGACACCATAAAAACAAATCGTCGAGAAAAGTTATCACTAGTTGGGAGATTATTTCACGACAATGCACCAGTGCACACTTCTGTTGCTGCACAGGTTACCATTCATCACAATGGTTTCCAAGAATCACGCACCTATTGTCCCGAAGAAATATTTTTTTTTTTCAAAACTGAAATCCGATTTCCGCGGAAACAAGTTTTGAAGTGGTGAATAAGAGAGCTCGTTACAACATTGTAAGAATAAAACTTCAGGATATTTTTACAGTGGTATTTTGAAAATAATTCATCGTTCTAAAAATGTATTAAACTACAGGGTGGCTAAATTAATAAAAAAAATCATTTTATCACCTTTTTCTCTTTAGTCTTTATTATATAATATATGTAATTTGGCATAACATATTGTAGTGTATTATACTTTCGTTGTATACAATACAACCTGGTGAGTGTTTTGCCATGTGGCAATCTCTTCCAACCGATGAGAAATATATTTAAAAGGCCTTTAGTGAAAACCCGACTGGAATCCTTTTTAAAAAATCTGGGTTCCAATGGGGATCAAAACCGCAACCCCCGGGTTGCCACTAAGTTAGTAACCTATATATCTAAGCTATATAAAATAAATAAATGAAGGGGGAATCCAGTCTAATGGTTGAATGATTAGATTATATTGAAACACATTCTAACAAAAAATTATATTTTATTTATCAATTTTATACTATGTACATTTTAAAATATAAATACAAACATAAAAAGTTAATAATGAAGTTTTCACAATTTAAATAAATTCATTAAAAAGAAAATAACATACATAATGTAACAAAATTTCAATAGCTAGTTTAACAAAAACATTCATTTAATTAAATTTTAACTAATGATAGATGAAACAAAAAACAGTATTTCATTGGTTCATAAACATAATTCATCCAAGTTAAAGGGTTCAAATATAACTTTTTAAAGTATTTATTGTAAGTGTATTTATTATTCTCTTCCACTGATGTCACTCGTATTTTGTGCAGCACATTTGAATAATGCAGGCAACATTTCCAGTCGATCAATAATGTTAGAATAAAGTATTTAGAAAAATTTATTTGCATGTCTGCCATTAATCCAAGCGCAATCAATTTTAAAATGTATTCCTCTACATTTAACATAATGTTTTTTATAACAAATATATCAGTTCGATATAAATTCTAATAGTTTTATGACATCCAAGGCGATGCAAAAAGGTACGAATCCATATTTTAATTGTTTTGAAATAATCCACAAAACATGACTCTGTAATTGATGATTTCACTGTTAGATGAACTTAATGCATGAAATGCGCATTTTACTCATGTGAGAATTAGATAGAGATGCGTACATTGAAAATAATACATGGAGTGACAGAACACGGAATGAAGTGACAAGGGATGAATGTGAACTTAAGGCTGATATGTTAAGTAAGATGAGATGTGTTAAGTAAGAAGAAAAGTACGTTGAGATGATGTGGACATATAGAACGAATTAATAAAGAAAGACCAACGAAAAAGATGTACAGTGTAGATGTGAGTGGAAAGCGTGTGAAACGAAGACGAAGTATGGTTTTATCAAGTGAATCATATTCTGAAAGAAGGAAACGTTGAAATCGTAGAGTTTTTATGAGATGATATGGATGTGGCAGAGGCTATGTGTATGGAACTTTTTCCTCTCTGCCTGCCTCGAAATGGAAGAGGTGTGATGGTATGTATGCACGTATGTATGAGATTGAGGTATTTTTATGTGATATTTCATATAATCTGAATTAAAATTATGGAGTGAATTCGTTTTTTTTATACCATAATTACTTACGTTTGTCTTACACACGAAGATATCAGGTTTGATTCATGAAGGTAACAAATATGTACAACTCTTATTGGTGTTTAGGTTTTTTACATGTTTCTGCCTGAAACAATTTTTCATATTGCAAAACGTCCTGCAGGTTGTACTTTTTGCAATGGATGTAAAATATAATAATTTGATTAATTTTCATTTTTTTTTAGTTTACCATAGTTCAATCGATTTTAAGTTTTTAAAATAAACTAAATTATTTTTGTATTTTTTATAATGGCAGCAAAATAGCTTTTTAAATAATTTAATAAAATCGTGAAGGTCTACGTAGATATCTACATACTACTAGAGATTTTATAAAAATATGTTTTGCCTGTATCACAATTGTTACAAGAATCGATTTTCTATTTATAACCGAACAAGGCACTCCGCAATTCACTTTTATATCCAATTTTTATTCAAGGAACAAAAAAAGTTAGAAAGGTAAATTATTTTCTCTCATGCGCACAAAAATAGATTTTGAGATTTCGTTTTATTTTCTTGATATTATAAAAAAAACGTTTTTTAAGTACTATATCTGAAAAATTTAATTTTAACTATTCAAAACTACATATCTTTTTTTTTTTGTTTATTTCATTTATTATATTATCACTTGGCATGTTCCTGTTAATTATTGTATATATTATAGATTAGTAAATTATTTTTTAAACTTTTTTTTCAATATTTAAATATTATGAAGCTCATTGACCTATAAACTCTATTTTATTTAGGTACTTTTCAATTTCAACGTATATTTACGATGTGTTTTACTATCAATTTAATGCACTCTTCTCTCCGAAAGGCAAAATATGGACGGATAAAAATTTCCTCATTCCTGTTCTTCATCAATATTTATAAACATTCAGTAGCAATTGGTGATATCATCCATGCGGTCAGGCATCGGATATGTTGTCCGAGTGATCATTTTCACCTGAAATAAATTAAAACAATCTAAATTAAACAAAATAGATGTATTGAAACAACCATCATATTGACAGCATTATATATTTATCTTACCTACATTTAATCTCAGACACTTTGTAAAAATTATTTCGAATTACTGACTTAAATTTTAGTATAAACTGGTATAAGAATTGAACTTAAATTATTAAAATGGTATATGAATATACTAGGTTCGTAAACAGATAAAATGGTATATGAATACACTAGGTTCGTAAACAGATAAAATAGTATATGAATCCACTAGGTTTGTAAACAGATAAAATGATATATGAATCCATTAGGTTCGTAAACAGATAAAATGGTATATGAATACACTAGGTTCGGAAACAGATAAAATGGTATATGAATACACTAGGTTCGTAAACAGATAAAATGGTATATGAATCCACTAGGTTCGTAAACAGATAAAATGGTATATGAATACACTAGGTTCGTAAACAGATAAAATGGTATATGAATATACTAAGTTCGTAAACAGATAAAATGGTATATGAATACACTAGGTTCGTAAACAGATAAAATGGTATATGAATCCACTAGGTTCGTAAACAGATAAAATGGTATATGAATACACTAGGTTCGTAAACAGATAAAATGGTATATGAATCCACTAGGTTCGTAAACAGATAAAATGGTATATGAATACACTAGGTTCGTAAACAGATAAAATGGTATATGAATCCACTAGGTTCGTAAACAGATAAAATGGTATATGAATACACTAGGTTCGTAAACAGATAAAATGGTATATGAATATACTAGGTTCGTAAACAGATAAAATGGTATATGAATCCACTAGGTAAAACAGATAAAATCATATATTTTTTATTACAGTAGAGTCCCAATTATCAGACCTTTGATTATTCGACATTTTGGATAATCCAACCATAGACAAAATATAAAAAAAGATATGTAGGGCCGATTTTATGTTTCATAGCTAGCACATTAAGGCATATTAATAATTTTTCACTTTTCACGTTGTTATTTTTTTTTTGTTAAGTATATATGTATATATATTTTTAATGTTCAAATTTGTATTAGGTTTTCTTATTTTCGATAAAATGCATACGTGTGAATTTATTTTTCTGTTTAAATTGCACATGTTTTATAGTAAGAACGCAACATGTTTTGACTTTGATAACGTATTTCCAGTAATTCCGGATTAATCATCATTCTCTAGACCAGTGTTCCCCAACCGGTGGACCGCGGCCCGGTGCCGGGCCGCAGAGGCTTTCCGCCGGGCCGCAAACAGTATGTCAAACTTCAAGAAATTCACCATGCAAAAATATTAAATATAGGATTTTTTCGCTTGTACGTTGACTTGTATTTTTAGTAATTGTTAAATAAATATAATTGGTATGATAATGCGACACGATGTTTGCTGGTTTTCTCAGAATGGACAGTCATAAATCTTCTCAGATACACTTACGGAGAACGGAAATATTTGCTCTTGGATAGTGAACTCGGATGCAAAACCCTACCTAAATATATTACAATTAAAATTGTTTAACTGTGATATGTATATTTGTTAATTATAGTTACATACTCGTATGTCCATCTGTCACAATATAAGATTAAAAAAATATTAAATAAAAAAAAAAACATTTTTATTTCAGTATTAGTGGTCCGGTAAAAAAATTCCTTTTTTTACCGGTCCACAGGTCTAAAAAGGTTGGGGAACACTGCTCTAGACTATGTACTAGACACGGCACGGCAAACAACCGATTGTGTCAGATGAAAAGAATGTCCAGCCCTTCACATGCTTCATACCGAGATTGTAAGCGGTAGTTAGAATTTGGCCAAGGAGAACAATTTACGTCGAAATATAAAAATAAATTTGAATATTCAACCTTCAGTAAACATTGGGTTGTCTGGAAAGTAATTTGGTATGTTTAGATCAAATTCAAACGCAAAATTTTACCAAATCCTCGTGATTGGTATGGTTTTCGATATTTCTACTATCTCAGTTATCTACCGTGTCATAGAACGCCGGTTATTCTCGACCAATGCCTTGATTTGATCGTCATCAGTGGTAATCGGCCTTTCAGAGCGGACACCATCTTCGAGTGTCGTATCACAATTACGAATATTTCAAACCAAATTTGGCATAAACGAGCGCTTGCTGTATCGTCCCCATACTCAATGCATATGTTTTTTTCGATTCGTGTCGTATTTTTATGCAAAAAAATATATTTTGAATCATCTTCAAAATGACCAAAAAACACAAAAAATTGAAGTAAACAATTATCGAAAAATTCCGTTTAACTATTACTTTTCATAATAATATACATTCAGCTTTTTTGAATTGAAGTTAGCACCAAAATTTTTGTGCTGACAATATACGAGTATAGCTTCGAGAAATACGAAACACGAAACCACTTTCCGGACAATATATTATTTAGTGATTTAAATAACTGTGGTCTTCGGTAAATTTCTAAATAATTACACTTCACTTTTGAGTCTCTACAAATGGAATAAATTCTAAAAAGTCACATTGATTCTCCCCAAATAAATGTTTACTATATGTACTTAATACTGTTTTTTTTTATATATAAAACATTAAACGTTTATGAAAAATCTCTCAAACTTTTCACCCATCTCAATTTAATCGATTTTGACTCATCAGAAGTTAACCAAATACCACCGATATAATGTCTAATTTATTCGAGAATTTTCAAGAATAAATAACAGTATAATCCACTTCTCTAATGTATAATTTTCATTGCTGTATTACAATTTATTATACTGTTAAATTTTGGATTAGCTGGCGACAAAAAGTTATCTTGGTTAAAATCAATGCTAAAATAATGGACCAACGCACGACAAGGTAAAAAATTACTAAAAAAAATCTTTATTCCATTGTCTGAAAATAGTAAGAAAGGTAATTATTTCATGAAATGTCCGAAGCCATGTCTATATTTAGTAAAAGCGAATAATTAAATGTTTCATGGTATCTACAAAAATACACCCTAATTACATTATTCTGTAGAAGGCAATATGCATCAATATTAAATTTAGAAAAATAAACTAAGCTGTTTTTTTTAGTTATGAACAGTTTATTAAAAATATTTTTTATTTAAAGCTATGTTAGGTATGAATTCTTTCCACCTTTTAAATGATCAATTTATGGATACACAATCATTACTTTTGCAAGAAAATGCAGAGTTGTTAATTTGACGTGGTGTATCTTGTATCTCAGGAAATATAACATATGATACCTAGATATCGATATACGAGTAATTATCAAAAATAAAATTCATTATAGAAAACGGGAAATTTTCATATATATTTTGATATCTTTAATCAATGGCGGATTTAAGCACATTTTATGCAGACATCATTTTTATTTTTGAATTATTGGAAAAATATGATATTTTTGTTTCATATGACATAAAGTATAATTTTTATGCCCATTGTTATATTTATAATATTTTTTCCTGTCTAGTATTATATCAAAATAACATATTTCTGCCTGAGAGATTTGTTCACATTTTAAGAAGGTTCAATCTTATATAAAAAAAGTCATTTCTTTCTCGTCTATTTCCTGCATATTAAGGTACTTACATATCTTTAGTCCAATGAATTTCAGATCCCAGAACAGGTCAACAGTAAAAGTAGTGTTTTTTTCTGTCGCCGGATATTGACAACAAATAGACAAAAACTTCGTAATACTCCTCTTTCTCAAGGCTGGACTCGTTTCTGCTCATGCTGATGGTGTCACCCCCTTCCTCATCAATGGAATGGAAATCAACAGGATACAAAGGACAGCAGATAGATGAACTCACCTAAGATCTCCTGATACTCCTGCTGCTCCTGGCTGGGCTCGCTACTACTGACGCTGCTGGCCTCGCCTTCGCCCATAGCGCGGAACACCTCTGCACGCGTCTCCAAGATCTCCTTCACGATGTCTGATGAAAATTTAATGACATGTAGAAATTAAGTAAAAGAACGTTATGCACGGAGACTTTTTGCTTTATTAACGTTCGAAGACGAAAGGACTAAATGTGTACAAAAAGAAAGAATTGTTTTTTTGCCACCATCCGGTATCAATCGTGATACCTCTGGGTGAAACACTTAGTTCAAACACCAGCTAATAAACTTAATGGGAGGAGTTCAGGATTTATTTTTGTTCTGGATGCTTTGTCACAAATTTTAGTATAATATGTCAGCCGTGACATATTATACTGAAATTTGTCCATCATAAAGTTCTATACTATGGGTATTTTGTATAATTTTCTGTCAATACATAAATTACCTTTTCAAATAAATCATTAAATTTTACTTTATAATAATTGTCGTTAAAATTCTTTATAATCAAATGTTAAACGAACAAAGTAATCAAGTAATGGAAAAATAAATAAGTATTGTGAATTTAAAAAATCTATCAGAAAACACTAAATAAAAAGAGAACTGCGCTTAATTTTCGTATCTTAATGAAATGTGGAAAAATTTATAACCAGAAAAAATCACATATTCAAACTGAAAGGAGTAGGTCAGATGAATTACTGCTCCTTTCTCCCTTACCCATTCTACTAACAAACATTGTCACATTATTTACAGGCTAAATTTATGAGTCAACATTTTACCGTTGAAAAGTAGAGCAAATTGCAACTCGGGGCCATTTTCCGCCTATGACCCTTAAAACGTTAGGGTCTTAGATAATAAATATCCATATCGAGCCCCTCGTGGAAAATGTAAATATGTAACTAAACAGTACAGGGTTGAACCCATTATTTTCACTAGTTTTACTTCCATCGTATTTCTTTTCCTCTTGCCCATTAAGTTAAAAAAATAACAATAACCAAATTTCATTCAAATACAAAACCTTGAACTTCTGCTAAATATAAATTAAATCTGAAACAACTTTCTTCCTCAAAGTGTGATATATAATTTGTAAAATCTCTCACAATCGCCCTTTTCCTTTATAAGTTAATACAACATCCCACTTAATTTGTTATATAGAGTGCTACGAGTACTTGAGAATAAATTTTCTTTAGTTACTACTAATTCTTAATTGTCAATTATATTTAACAAACCAGCTCCACTGCGTTTATACTTCCTTCGAACTAAAACACTTCAATTAAAAAACATATTAAGAAAACTCGAGATATTTTTCAAAAATACTCCCTAAATTAAATGAATCAAAATAAACTGGTGTAAACATAATGTAAAGCAGAATGAAAGTAAAAAAGTGTTAAGTAGGGTAAAATAGAGCACATTGAAGAGGTTTAGACATGCTAAACGAATGGGTAGTAAAAACTGAACAACGAAGAAACTAAACAAATTTCTAATGCTAACATGAGTGGGAGTCATGGTAGGGTACGACCGGAAAAATGTGGTTGGACCAAGTGAATAAAGCTTTAAAATGAGGAAGGTCCGTAAGAGAAACAGAAAGAACTGTATGAGATTATGTATGGAAATGAAGAAGCCAAAAGAAGTAAGTCGTTATAAGAAAGTTTGGCGCTTTATCCTCTCTGTCTACCCCAACGTATGTATGTATTGTATTTAATCAACTTTTTCGGTCATAGATCGCTATAATTTCAGAAGCATTACATTTTGAAATTCTCCGTTTGTTCATCGGAATTTTTTTTTACTGGTATTTGGTAAAAAATAGTTCTTACTATTTCCAAAGAACGATAAAAGTTCTTACTAAATTCGATGCGCGATTGTTTTCTTGGACAAAGTGTCTTTCAAGACTTCAATAACTTACGCCAAATATATTAGCCGTTTACACGCACAGGTATCATAAATTCTTTGTTGTTTTTTAGCTTCCGCTTTTTGTCCCTAATAATAGGAATATACATTATACATAAAATAATTTATTTTTCACAATTTCTACACTGAATTAAGGAGTTTAAAAATCTTCAAGAGTACCTTAAATAATGAATTGCCCTTCAACAAACAAAAGTTCATCAAATATTTTTATTTAGAAATACCATTGTTTGGAACTCTTCAAATGTTAGAAAAATACTCTCGTTTATCATTGTAAAGGGGGGGGGGGGGGTTATATTTTACAAATATATAATTGTGGTTCGAAAATAATTTATCTTCTTATAACTCCATATTAAAATACTAATCTAAACATAATTTTCTTATTCCACAAATTACACTTGCTTCTACCTCATGCCTCAAGGCTATCTTCAGGCGGACTGACATAGGTTTGGAACGACAGCAATGTTTAGATGTAACTAGTGTCATATTTCATCAGAAATACGTGAAGACAATGGATTCAAAGGAAATAATATTTACAGCAATTATTCTTTTCGCACTCTTTATGTTAGATATATTTATTACTATTTTAAGCAAATAACATGAAAACACACATATTATTGGAATCCCGGTTTTAATCTTACTTTCGAATATCATTCCAATGATGTATTTATTTGATGGTTTTATGAGCGCTGATTTTCATAAATTTAAGAAAAAATACTGTTTAGGTAATATTTTATTTCATAACAGTAATTATTGTTAGATTATTTATATATGACGAGGAAAATATTAATAACTGAATGGACAGAATTCATGTAACGATGATGCACGAAAAACGATTTTCTATCTAAATGCAATCAGTTACTTTTATTTCATATCATTTTACCGATCTATTGATGAGATTTTAATAGCGTTGTAAAACGCAAAAAAAACGAGAGAAAGTAATTTCCTATTTCAGGAATAAGCTATTAAATGCTACTTTTTACTATGTACGAAAAACCCACATGAATATGTGTTTTAATAAAGAAAATAAAATTCGAAATCTCACCTGTCAATACGTCACGGCTGGTGATCATAGTTTCCACTTCTTGGGCCACTTCGCTCAAGAGCCAAGGCATGAATCCTTCATCCACTCCTGAGGAATTCAAGAAAATATCTCATATAAAGATTTATACTTTTGACTTAATTAAATGACAATTTTATACAGCGCTATTTCAACTCATTAAGCTTTAAAAATTTGCCATCGATCTATGGTATAAGTGAAAAAGTTCCTCGAAGAAAGAAGAAACGCAACATTCATTGGACGAAATAAAGATATGGATTTTTTAAATTATTCAATAAGGATATAGATTTTTAAGAATCAAATCTGTCTTGCAAAGGACAAGCCAAAAATACATGGTCCATAATTTCATCATCCAGATAACAATGGCAGCCGAGAATCTTCACTATACCCATTCTGTAAAGGTAACTAACCATTTAGACAGTCGATCGGAGCGTGGTTGTTATTGCGACAGGATTTTGAGTACTTGGGCTTTCAGGATGAATGACGAGTGGAAAGGATTTATGTGAGCTCGTGAGTGTGGGTCTCTTATTGTTGTTTTAATTTTGGTTGTTTTTGTATTTGTGTTTCTGTGTGTTTTTCTTTTTTTTCTTCTTTTTTTTTGTTTTGAATTTGTTTTGATTTTTATTCTTATGATTGTGTGCAGTATATTGTGGGATGAATATTTTTGGTCTTTCTGGAGCGATAATGTGTGAGGAGTTGAGTTTCGCAAGATGTTTCCAGTTGTAGTTAAGTGTCACTGTTTGTCAGGTTGATGAGAGCGTGCAACGGGGTTTTTTGTGTTATCAAAAATCGGAAAGAAGTATCGATTTATTTTTTCATGCTAAATATCCTCAGTGAGATACAGGCAAAAGCCTAGTTTACTGGGGATACGACAAATGAAAGGCAACAAACCCAGATCCATTAAAATTATATGTCCAAATCAAATTACCTGTTGTTTTTTCTCAAATTGTGTATATTTCTTGTCATGTGTAATAATAAAAAATAAAAAAAAACTAGCACCACGCAGTGGCCCATATACAAACGACACATGACAGATACTTCCATCTTGTGCATTCTTATCATTCGTATATTAAATCATGGTTTCGAAGGGATAGATTGTTGGATTAATTTATATATAGAACCTTTATCACCATTTATATCCCAATCCAACGCACATCGTTGCCAAGTATCACTTTTAATATTATTCAAAAGATCAGTTACTCTACTGGCTGTGAAAAATCAGATAGAGGACAACCGGTAAAACATGCATCCTTTGCCAAGGAATCAACAAATTAATTACCAGTGATACCAATATGTGAAGGAATCCAAGCTAGAAAAATATCTATATTTTTTGACATCAATTAGAATCATTTTCATTCCTTATCTATATATTTAAATAATTGTTTTTTTGTTGAAGTCATTTATGTCCAAAAATCATAATTTAATGAATTATTAGGTGCTTCTGTTATACTTACTGCAGTCACAGTTAATGACGACAAACACATTTGTTAACTGCAATACGTTGAGGCAATTTGTTATGACTGACCATTAGAACGCGCCCAGCACCCAATACAAGGTCCGATGGGGGATAGAAATAAATCATACCACTATCCTCATGAGTGATCAGCGAGGAGCTTTGGTCACGCGATGTGATGGCCTTAACATGACGATTACATGACAGATATATACCGCGATCTAACAATAAAGTGCAGGTCACACACATATATCAATTAATATTTTTTTTAATCCTTTTTTATTTATTTATTTATTTATGGCGTACATTTGACATTCTTTCTCATAGCCGTAATGGTTGATGGAGTTTAATTAATTAATTGATCCAATAACCTTAACCCAAATTAAAATAAACATTTAAGTATTTTTTAAATAAATAAAAAAGTTTGAATGAGGTTTGTTCAGTAAGTTGATAATAAGAGCACTCTCTCTGTCATTTCAACTATTTCTGTTGATATTTTTTTACCGTTGTGCAACAAATAAACCTTCCTTACTTCTCGACTAACAATTCTTGGTAGAATTCCATCATTTTATATTAGCGACGAACATCTTTAGATTGTATGACAAGTGAGTTTATATTACTTGAATTGTTGGGTCGCGGCGTAAGAACAATCATACGTTTTTTTTTACATTTCAACATAGTGGGTGTGGGAGATATACCTAACTTTTGGATCTTTCAATGAAATAGTGTCAATTAGTTATGCTGAGAAGTTTCAAATTTCTTGAATGGTTGCACCTCCAACTTATTGGATTATATGTGAATTTAGCGGGTGTAAGTCAGCTGCCTCAGAATAACAAATGAAACAAATAAAACAGCTGATTTTGACCATTAGTTTTATGTATAATACGTAAAAATTTCAAATAAATATATAAAAAAATCTGAAAATGCTCGTTAAAAGACCCTTTAAAATGATCAAAAAAGGTAAGTGAAATCATATTAAGTAGTTTTTTGACATACTTTTAAATAAACCTTCTTTAAATATGAAACATTTTGTTGGTCAGAGATAGTATAAAACATGGGCTAAGCGATAAATTTTCAGTCATCACTGACAGTATTGTGTAGTGGTAACTGCGTAAAATTGTGGAGTTACGAAATACATCTAAAGAAATAGAATTAATTAGTCACGACATCTACTACTATACACCCACGACTTTTCAGGATTATCAGGATTCTCCCAATGAATGCCCTTCTTATCTAAAGAAAAACGTCAGTTGAAGTTTTACCTAATCGATTAATATTGATGTCATAAAATTGTGCAAATCATCATTTTATAAGTAAATTATGCGAAACAACTAGTAGATGGTGATATGAATGTAAGTTTTTTGGAACATAGGCAGATGAATCCAAGACTAACCTGGATCCTGATCCGGCTGCAGGAATCCCTGGTCCTGCAGCGAGCGCAGTACGGCGGGTAGTAGAGCAGGCAGATGCGCTCGCACCAGCGTGGCCGCCGCGGCCCGCTGCGCCGCGCTGCGTGCCGCCTCTGTACCCAGGGCCGCCTCCTCCAACCGCCGCTCCTGCATAACCACACCGCCGTTACACACCCTCGAGTCTATTACATCACTTCACCCCAGCGTACCGCTTTTCGCTCTCGAGACCATCATCACTCCGAGAGCGAAAAAGCAGACATCCGTGCAATGGAGAATCTTATAACACGGCTGACCACTTCACCATAAAAGTACATACTTGAGCTAATGTAATAACCGACCTGTTCGGCGGCCAGCCATGACATTATGAAAATGGTTTAATGTTTTTAGAGGCGTAATGCTAACGGTCTCGGAGTTTCATTACCAACATTTATGCAACGCTGCAATTCGCTTAGCACTCTACTCCGTGAAATAGACAGCATGAAGTCTGTAGCACAAAGTAACCATTTAAAACAATGTATCTCTATTTTCTACTGAAACAAGTGTTCTACAAATTATCTTAGGACAATCTGGTGTTAATTACTTTTAATTCATAAATATAATTAAAAGATTTCTATTATAATATATGTACGAGTATATGTATAAAACAAGTTTCTCCTTTTACATCTACAACCGGTTAGCCGTTCTTCATATTACTCGTCCAGAGCCCCCTTTGCGTGAAGTGGTCCTAAAGCTTCATAAGTTTCTAAGCAGACCAACCACTGCAAGCTTCACTGGCAATGGTGTTACCTTTTGCCTGTGCATGCGCACGAGGTGCCGCTGGTGGTGCGCGGCACTTGCCGCCACGGCCGCGCGGCGCTCCGCCGCCTCGGCCGCCCTCCGCTTCACGGCCGCCAGTTCCTCTTCCTCCAGCACCTCGGCCAGCGCCTGTTCTATTGTCTTGCCCACTAGCACCTCCAGAATGGGAGCGACCTCTTCGTCGAAGTCGAACAACTAACAGAAAATACGACAGCTTAACCTTCAAATCACACAGTTAGGTAAGAAGGACATTTTACATTTCGCAATGACTTTTGACACTTTTTGAGCAATATTACATTGTGAGTGAAGCGTCTTTGAAGCGACTCTTAATCACTCAACAGTACTTGTTTTTAGGTAACAGTTTTGTCCAACTTTGAACCAGTCATGGTAATGGTCGCAATATAATTTAACTGCCAAACCAATAAGTGTAACTCTGCAAAATTACAATAATGTCCTTCTTAATCTAATTCTGCGATTTATGGGTGAAATGATGACCAATGAATAAATAATACTTTGATCGACACATCAAAATCTGTACTGTGAAGTGTATTTTAAGTGAATTATTTTACAACTGTATTTTCAGTATTCAGTTAAACTAGTTCGGTTAGACAAAACCATTTGTCTCCTTATTATTCTTATCCCTTAGAAGAATTATAATTTTGTTTACTCGTTGAAAGAATACACTAGTATTTCAAAATAGTAGAAGTAATCACAAATTCCAATATTTTTCAAACAGATAAAACGATTATCGGCTATTTTTAGATGTATGTATCTCTAATAAGAATAAGTGAATTCAAGATTAGCGAATTAAAGTAAATTATTGATAAGTGTATTTTTCTCAGAATTTCTCCGTTTCAAAATATTAATATTGATTTTATTATCAAAATATTTTTAATCATAAAAATAAAGTGTATTTCATTGGTGGGATGATAAACGTCAAATTTAGAGTGTCTATCCTTTAAACTCATATTCTATTTAAAAAGTAATATTACAAATTTACTAAATTCACTATACGAATATTTCACGTTAATGAAACAAACTTACAACATTATCACCTTACCTTAAGAACATAAAAGATTTTTTTTCATTTAGAAAATATTCTTTTAAAAACAGATTTTGATGGTAATTAATGTTAAAATCGAGGTGCATGGCCGTGCGGTAACGCACTGGACTTCCGTGCGTAAGGTCGCCGGTTCGAACCCCACGCTGTGCTACTCCCCTCGAGTGGCACAAGTATTTTTTCCGTCTAATATTTGGGGATATCAGGATACTTTTGACTTTGATCATATATATTGTTTTAAAAATGTATTAAAAATACCCAACGAAAATAAATAATGTAGATGAGTGAAGTGTGGAAGAGGTTGAGTGAGGTTAAGTTCTAACAACGTGTGCTTTATTTTATTGACTACTAAATATAATATATCTAAGTGTCGTGTCCAGAGCATCAATATACAATAATTATATTGACTCGCTTTCCTGTAGCCCACATTTCCAATGATTGCCCGTCTGCCGCTCCCAATACGTAATTCATACTGTCAAATTGTGCGTTCATCTATCTAAGTAGGACAAAGTGATCGATAGCGTATTAAAATATTAAACCCTTTAAGGTTTTCTTACAAAGCAATAATAAGAAAATAGGTCGACTCAAGTAGTTCGATTCACTGAGGGAATAATACTTCAACTACTTATGCTAGATGTAGACGGGCTAGTTATATTATTGATAAATTAGTGCATATATATATTATAGATACACCGACAGTGATAATATAAGTTATACTCGTAGCTGCGTAGATACAAAAGTGCGACAACTTCAAATTATTATTATACTTTTATCACAGTATCAAAACCGGATGCAGTAACATTAGAAAAAGGAAGAGTCGTGTTGACCAAACTATTCTAGAATTAGTTTATATCTGCACGATTCATTTGGAAACTCCCTTAGATGGCCTACGTGTTCTAGTTAGCACGATGCCCGTCTTACAACCTGGGGGTAGCAGGCTCGATCTATGTTGGAATCCAGATTTGTTTCAAAAATATTCCAGTCTGTTTTTCGATTTAGGTATCTATAACATCTTTCTGATTGGTTGGAAAATATTACCAAAAGGCAATACGAGTACATCCGCCAGGTTGTATTTTATACAGCGAAAGTGTAATACAATAAAGCAATATATTGTCAGTAATCTGTTGTATTATTTTATTCCGTCACATCTTTTTGAGCCAATCAGAAATAAATTATTTCATTCAACGACGATTTCTAAATCAAAAGTCGTGTAAGAATTATAAATTAGATGTGATATAACATTACATTTAATAGCGCCTTGTATAAAAACGCGAATATTAAGGATGCTAACGAGCACTCAGTACAACTTACATCTTTTTAAGGCCAGTAGTGATAAGAATGGTTGTACCAGATAGATGTGTTTGAATAGATTGATGTACTTTATACGATAAGATATTTTCAAATCCAGACTCATCATCTCATTAAGTAGATCTTCACGTTTGAATCTCAATCAAATTATGTCACTTTTATATCAACGTAACTTATATTTTCTCCTAATTTCTAAAACAATATTATTACATGTATTCCCGATGGTTTTGTGAGTTTTTACCTGTGAATAAGTGTTGACAACATCAAGAAGATAAAACTATAGGTTTAGAGAGACTACGAATACTGTAGTGCAGAGTGAGGAATAAACTACGTGCAAGAACATTTTTTTTATTATTCCAAAACTTCAAACGAATATAGTCTATATTTATATAATAAATTCAAATATGTTGTTATATTATTTACAAAACATGAAATTTAACGATTTTATCTCATTAAATTGTAAAAATGTATTTTAAATATTATAATTAATCTCCATGGTATCAAAAAAATCACAATTCATCTATGAAAACTAACAAAGATGGACAAAACTTCACAAAAACACTGCAAAAGTAAAAAGTTCTCACCCAATATGTATTTGAAAATGCAAGTAGGTAGGTATTACAATAATTTGAATATAACTGTAACATTAAATCATAATTTACATTTATTATTTTTCTGTTGTCATTTAGTGACGAAATATCACTCTAATTATCATAATACATTTTTAAACTAAAAAATGTTCTTAACTAAGATACCTACAACAACAATAGATAGTAAATTCAAATGATAGCAAGTCCTTGACTTAATAACTACAAAAAACGATGGAACTTACATCTCCGGGCCAAATCTGCGTGGCCACATCATGCCCTATCTTGGCCGGGATGAATTTTGGGGTGGTCGGCCTCTCCACTAAGAGATCAGTCTGAACTCCGACATCGAACTCTTCTCCCTTATCAAAAAGCTGTTGAAGAGAAGTATTACCACATTAATATTCTAATATAGGCAAAAGCAATTCTGAAATATGTCATTTTTATCGCTGGCCTAGTTAAATCAAAACAAAAGTAGATGCTCGACAAAAATCACGCCCAAAAGCTTATATCTAGACTATTATAGACCATAATTAATTTTAAATTAATACGAGTAAATAGTACCTATGGAGTTTTCCGTATTGACATGCTGTACCGCTTTACACATAAACAACAGAAAAATATTTGATTCCTGTCTAGTCTTCCTTGTAAAGAAAATATCACAAGACCTTTTGTAATACATTTGAATTAACACGTTTGACAATCGCTTATGAAATGCTGTGAAATTACGCCGTCAAAAATTAGATCACAGATCTCGTTGCGATTGTTCATATCGTTATATAAAAAAATTGACATAAAATTTATGGCATAGATCAAATCGCCTTCATTTATGATACGTATTAAATAAAAAAATGTCTAAAACTAGTATATAAACGTCGTCTTTTAGTGTCACATGTCACAATTAGACCCTTTTCACGCAAAACCACCTGTTCGCTACGAAATGATAAACGAGGATTCTTCTCAAACCGCCGTAAAATCACTCTGTCCTCCTTTTTCGTCGTTTTCTGTGCAGTGCCACGATCTGGTTGGTCATCTACGTTTTTTACGTCGGAATAGCATTTCACCCACTTACTTACAAATGTCTTCGACTTTGTCATGTATTTAGCAGCGGCTCCGTACGACATTTTGGATGTATACGCAGAAACACGACTGCGGCACTCATGGTGAAATATGTTATTGTGTAACCAAGATCGAACGACAACTAAGTTTTTCTATACAAAAATCTTGGGGGAAGGGTCCGACTACCTGCTCGCGTTTGAATCTACCCTCTAACGGTTTCCAGGAAAAAATGTAGACGTACACGCTCTTGTCAAAAAAGAACGCAACGATAAATTATCGATTAATTAAAAAAAAGATCGATGACTTTGAAATGTGGTGTTGGCGCAGAATACTCCGGATAACATGGACAGCCATGACAACAAATGTGTCCATCTTAGCCGAGCTCAAAATAAAGGATCGCCTCTTGTAATTGTGTATGCGACGTGTCCTGCAGTATTTAGGCCACATCATGAGAATAGAACCGAATAGCCTGGAGAAACTTGTGGTCGTCGAAAGAACGAGATCTTGAAGAATACCCTCAATCAGATGGAGCGACCTACAGCGACCTCAGGACTCCAACGGGATCTTTAATATCGGATACTCTCCGATCGACCCAGGATAGATACAGATGGAAGGAGACCATTAAAAAGGTCATCGACGGTTGCCGCCATCCTCAGGCATGAGGGGCAGGACGACGGAGAGAGATATATACAATACAATCTGGCAGCATTATTGCCTTGTGACAATCTCGTCCTAACAACCAGATGTTGAAGTAAACTTAAGTGTAAACCAGATTGAAATCTTTTTTTATAAATCTAAGTTCCAATGGGAATCGAACCCAAAACACCCGGGCTGGGAGAAAAACGTTTTACCAATTATGTGCATCAGAGATCGTTATGTAGTATATATATATTTTTAAAATATTTAAAAATAACATAAATAGTCCATTTATGTTATTTTTAACTTAACATGTAGGATAAAATTATGTATATACTCGTATCCAAAAGAAAAATATCAAAAAATGTCTATAAATTATTTTATAAAACTCCCCAAATTATTTGATCATATATGGAAAAAAACTTCAGAATTTGTAATTTGTTTTATCAAACACTGCTTATTCCACTTTTTGTAACGGTATAACCCTACCGGTTTCAAGGCTTTCATCTCATCAACAGGGGAGCACAAGTTTGTGCTTCCCTGATGATGAAGTGAAAGCCTTGAAACCGGTAGGGTTATACCGTTATAAAATGTGGAATAAACAGTGTTTGATAAAACAAATTACAATGTCTTTAAACCTCCACAATATTAATACCTTGACTATAAACAATATATAACTTCAGAATTCTAAATTATTTTTTATTTGAAGTATTATGTAAATACGTATTATTCCAATCCTTGATTAACCTTATTTGATGAACTCCATAGCTTAGTCAGTAAGACGTCTGTCTTCCAATCCTGGGGGTGCGTGTTCGATTCCGTTTGTACCCTGATTTTTTAAATGGATTCCAGAATATTTTTCAATAAAGCTTGTTCAAACACCTTTCTATTTGGTTGGAAGAGATTACAACATATCAATAAATCCACAAGGTTGTACTTTAAACAACAAAAGTGTTATATAATTTATCATCATCACCATAACGTCATATTCATATTGATGTAGGCAGTAGCGTTGCGAGGCGCTGGTATCTGGGCAGTCATCAGGAGGGCCGATAACATGAGGGCGTCGTTGGCGCCCTCGTCACCATTTGGGTTCTGATTTCCAAGTTTTAATACTTTGACAAAATTAAAAAAACAAAAAATATTGAAATTCATATAAATGAATTCCACTTAGCACTAATATAGGAAAAACTATAGATATACATAATGTACATTATATATACATATATAAGTAATATTTCACGATCCATAAACCAAAAAGCGAAAAATTTGTAAGTCAGCTTTGTACACGTGTGAACCCTGTGAAATAAAACGATTCATTGTTCAGATTGGGTACGATCTTTTTTTAAATTTGGTTTTTAACTAAATTTGATTACACAGTCCTTTCAGTTCGAGCGGCTTCTTTTTATTTATTATAGAAATTTGCAAATCGATGAATCCTAAATATATGCATGAATTTTTTAATTGATTCTCGACAACTTCAAAAAAATGCCGTTGTTAAAGCTGTTCTATTTTATTTTTTATCAGTTTCGTTTATAGTGGTATTAAAGAAAGTTGTGTTCAGATCTTAGAAAAAGGGCGCCAAATCAAGAATTTGTCATGAGCGGCAAAAGCCAGCAGCGCTTCTGGGCGGAGGCAAAAAGGACAGATATCCACTTCATTATATCTTAGCACACATCGTTTGTTTCTTCTACAATCATAGACCTCGTCATGCATACTCTCTAATTATAAAACTTTTCACTCTTCCTTCTTTCAGAATTTGATTAATTTGGTCGAGTAAAATTAAAATTAATACTCGAACAACCATTCTTAGTCTTCTTCATGTAGATTTTGGATTTATTGTGTTACGAAAATCATTCCTAGGAGGTAGAGCGCAAGTTGTCTCTTCATTCCTAGGAGGTAGAGCTCAAGTTGTCTCTTCATTCCTAGGAGGTAGAGCACAAGTTGTCTCCTCACCTTTTAGGCGATCTTCCTGGTATGCGATGTCCCGCGGGTACCTCATGAGCCGCAATGTACAATATAAGATTTTTTTTTGGTCCATCCTATCTACGTGGTCACGCCAGTACAGCCTCCTATTCCAGTTCCATCTAACTATGTCCTCTGCGTTGCAGGTCTGTCGAATGTAAAAGTTTTAAACCATACCTCTGAGTGATTTGCCTGCGATGGTTTGTAATATTATCATCTCGGATCCTCGAAGAAAACTTTTTATTTTAGTTGCGTTGGCATTGGTTTCAACATTTTAAGTAATGATTGGCCTGACACGTCCATTATAAACTCGAACTTTACTAGCGACTCGCATGTGTTTATTCTAAAAATATAATAAATGAATGACAACATATTTATTTTCATGATATTGCTTTGCATTAATTGGCCACTGATTGTGTGACTCAATCCGCAGAGTACATTGTGTGGTACTGTGATAATAATCAAGGCAATAATTTCCGAAGGGAACTCCACTCAGCCTTACATCGATTCACCTTCGGACTGATTGACTTTTTCGATCTAGTGGCGTCAAAGGATGGGTTTGCTGCATTTGAAGCTTTCTGTAAAAGCAATAGCAACTAGCTGGGCTGTTTAAACTCTACGCCTTTAGCCACTTCATAAGAATATTTACTGTCTGAGAGTCATATTTCTTTTCGCCGGACCTTAAGTCCGTCGTCACTACTATTCTTTTCATACTCAGGTGTGTCGCCACCGGATAAGAAGTCCCTTTGAGCAGTTCCTTCTTCGTCACTAGGCTCATAAAAAAATAAAGATACTTTCGATCTTCTAGTGTAGATCGCGCTGGATGGAGACTTATTTTATCCCCCATAATAACGTGGGTAGAAGTGGGATTGGACTGAACTGATTATGTGACTATTGCACACAAAATTTTATTACAGATTTTGATATAAATTGAGAGTCGTTATTAGGTATCAAATATATTGTAGAAAGGTGTATTGTAAACTACAAGCAATATCGTTAAGCGTCGTTAATATTGTTCTATTACGCCATCATTTCTTAGGTAATATGTAAATTTTGAAGAAACTGAAGGGCAACCCGTGAAAATTGAATTTTATTCAGAAATTTTCGGCCGTGCGAAATGAGACATTACGTCACCTGTAAAAAAATCGCCACGAGCTTATTTTCAATGGATTCGGCGCAGTTATTAATTTATTCTTATACAACACATATTATTGGATTCGCCGCAATTGTTGTGTATCTTGGCCGGGGGGATGTTATTAGATGAGCCCAGACCTTTTGATAGCTTCTGTTTTTTAATGTATTCTCTTTTTAATGTGTTCTTGAAATGTGTCTTAATGTATTATGTACATACTATGTTGCTATCAATAAACCTGTATTTATTTATTAGAGCGCGATTTTCAGAAACATTAGTTTTATTAGATTTTATCTATGAAAATATGTAATTCATGTGTTGGCGCATGTTTGAATATAGCTTAAAATTCAACTTAAAGAATAATTATATTAAACAATAAAATTAAAAATTAATTTATTTTTCAAGTATATATTTCATTTATGTATATATTTTTAGTAATATGACATACCAGTCATCAAAATACACTTAAACGATGAGTTGTGTCAGTCCGTTCCCGAAGCACCTTTCAGTGCGATATCTTCCCGCATTGCGGATTTATGAATAGCGCGGACGAATGGCCGGTAATGATTATAAATTATTTCCTTTATCGCGATTTTATTTCTCCTTCCACATCACTCAAATTTCAGCTATTTCATTGGACGCAAATTGTGTAAGTACCAAAAATAACTCACGATTGTTCCGTAATATCAAAATGTACTCCATTAACTTGATGAAGCTAAAACGTTCATTAAAAATATTTTAAAATCCCGACCTTCAAATCCCAAAAATATTACTCTTTAATGATTTTTAGAAATACTTAAGAATTTATTTGACCAAATAATCTGTACCCTATTCCAATCGTATCGACAAAACCAGATATAACATATACTCGTTTATCCTATCAGTTCAGAAAGGTGTAACTACGATACCGTTGGTGCTTCCTTTCAGCAGGTATTCTTCCAAGCTGTCAACTGGGCGCAGTGGGTACACCATCAGTTGAATGTAACCATATATGCATAGTTGTAGATCTTCTGCGTCAATCCTCCATATGAAGAGATTGTCTTTTGATCTACCCACGTGGATGCGTAAACTATTCAAGACCTACATACGGCTCATGGTAGGTGGTGTGCCATCGGCAGGAATATTAACGACTGCATCATTATTCGCACGCGTTGTGGGTGTTCATAAAACTCCTGTGTGACCTCAGTCTTAGCAATGTTTGTATTGGGAAATACATAAGGCTTTGTGGATCACTACGTTGTTTGTGTTTCACACTCGTACTTGCAACATTACAGTGAATATCTGGAAGAGGTATCTCAGGAAATATGTAAACCTTTTCCATCGGGGTTCGTTCGAGACATAAAGTACATCTCTACTGAAAGGTGACATCAATACTGAATTATATAAATATCGACAAAATACTGTTAGGACTATATTTGTTAAATTGCATACTTCACGTCCTCGAAATTGTTAATTCGCGACATATCATAATTTATGAAACTTGTGGTGTCGAGACCATGTGCTTGCCTTGAAAACAGGAAGATTAAAATATTATGAAATACTTGAATATTTTAAAATACTAAAGACAATAAAATAAGGGTAGCTACCCTTGCAGTCAGGTACATTTTTATTCAATGACAACTTTGTCACGTACGACTTAGGGAGATTGGCACCCCTGTCGCTTTGTACTTCCTCGCCAAGGGGAAGCGGGCGCTAGCTGGCTCGTCCTATTCCGTGCAGATCGTGGTGAGATTCAGACGTAAGTCCGACACTGCTCTTCCTCATATATCACAGAACTCCAGAACGCCATCTTGATTACGGGTGAATATTATTCCTCCTATTTTTAATGTGAATTTCGTCCGCACATTTTAACCATCGCTCAACTTTAATTCTAAATTGTTATTGGAATCTCCCTTGCTAAATACAACACATTTTTATTTTCTTGCCAATTTTAAACTTTTTTCTTGACATTCGTCAAGTTTTTTTTATATATTTTTTTCTTTTTTCTTTTTTTTTACAATATAATAAACTGCTTCATTACAAATTGTTCTTGTTTAATTGTGTCGCCTGTCCCTGCGAGAGTTGAAAGAGACTTATTCAGAGTTAAGAGAACCCAACATACCCCAGAGACCTAAAGAGTACTTGTCTCGTTAAGAAGCCGACTGACCTGTCCGGGCCTGTCACCTTGGTAAGATTGATATTTGGAGAATTGATTTATGTAATCAATTGTGTACATATAATTGTTGTTTCTTAAATTTAGCAAAAAGGCGTGACAATACACAGGATAAGGGCGATAAACTTTTATCCAAAATAAGTAACCTACAGTCATATGGGTATTATATGTATAATGTATGTGTGGTATAACAATTACATCGTTTTTATCTAACACTATAAATGAAAATTATTGCTATACAGTTAACAAGAGCTTTCATATCTGAAAGGTTCGTCCAGAGGAGTAAAACATATAAAAAGTATTTTTATATTTATTATAAATAAATGTCAAGACATATGATAATGTAGGCAATAGTATTTTTTTAGAAGCTTTCCAAGTGGAAATTTGCCTACGAATTCCATCAAACTAAGCTCGATATCATAAAACCATACAATATATTATATTTGGGAGAAAAGTTCAATGCATTCAGGTGCAAGTATTCATTAATCAACTCAATGACAGTTTTACTTGCTTTTAAAATCTATCCTTAAATCGTGAGTTTTCCATGCGATGAAAAAAGTAATTTGAGTTTTTTTTATTTAACTAGAATATTTAATTTTCAAAAATATCTAATTTTAATATATTAATAGCTGAGAATTTTCAATGATAATTGACAGCAAGCTAAAAATATACAAAGCATGTACATATGTGGCCAATCATGACATGGAATAGAATCGTGAGTAAATACTACAAAAAAATGCTCAGAACTGAAAACCTAAGAAATTTTGAAAGTAATATACTTAATTATAGGGTTAGAAACTCCCGTATCTGAGAAATATACGAAGGAGATAATATTGTGAGACGGAATAGAAACCGCTAAAAACATTGGGGTGGCTAAATGGAAAGGATAGATAACACGAGGGTTCCCCTTCTTGGCAATGTTCGCAATATCCGCTGGTAATCATCCCCAGGGAGATATTCAGAAAGATCAAAGGATATCTGGGAGTCGACAACACCAAAGAAGCAGTCCTGATTACAACAGATCACAGATGTATGTTAACTTAAAAGAAAGGAGAAGAAGAATTCAAAGCTAATTAGTATGTTCAATACCCCCTTTGTATTCTGTAATAACACACATGTATAACATGGTTACATATACTGCATAGTGTAACAAAAAAACTGTGTCGTGTCGTTTAATGAATGTCAATATTGCAAGGCAGATATTTTGTCCTATTTTTAATAATAATACTCGTATCTAGTTTTTTTTTCAAATAGATAATCCACCAAAACTAGGATGATTTGTGTCACCAAATTAAAGGCATTATGCAATTACACGAGTCAATATAAAAAAACAAATTTAAAAAAATGACAATTCTGTACAATTCAAAGTTTTCACTGATTAAGCTTAAAAAAATTAACAATCGATCTTTAAATGGAAAAGCTCACCGAAGAAAGAAGAAACTCAACATACGAGTACATTGGACGCGGTAAAGATATAGATAGCTCTTAGGAAATCGGTCTGAATAATATAGTTAATTGATAACAAAAAACAAAGCGACACAAGAAGAATAAAACATTAATATAAAATTCATACGATTGAATAAGGAATAACTTATATCAGATGTATTATTTATAGTGAAAGCATTAAACACTGTAGAGGTTTAAAACATTTTTATTTGTTTAGTCCAACACCGTTTATTCCACTTTATACATATAACGGTTTAACCCTACCGGTTTCGAGGTTTTCACCTCATCATCAGTCTTGTTTGTGCTCCCCTGATGATGAGATGAAAACTACGAAACCAGTAGGGTTATACTGTTATATAAATAGGAAAAATCTAAACCCAACGAAAAATATAACTAGTCAAGAATAAGTATTTTCAACATACGAGTATTTCATTTTTGGAGGAGTTTGATTTTTAAACAGTAGGGAAATGAATTGCGTTCTATACTCTTTTAATATCACGAAACACTGTGATTTCACAAGGTGTCTTGAAAGCCAAATAGTTGGGATTTTCCAAACTGAGTATAAAGTGTTAACGCTGAAACCTTAAAAAAATATAGCGCCAGAATGTAGCAGTTTCAGCCTGCTAGTAATCTTGTAACTTTAATATACTATAGCTGTCATCTGAATCCAAGATCTTTTTTACAATAAACTTTTGTAATAACGGGCGTCAACTATCCGAGGGATGGATAATCTTTATCGATCGCGAATGTTTTCCTATCACCAGCATCACACTTGCAGATTTAAAATAATATACACGATCAGTGTAGTGAATGGACGGAAGCGAGGAAGAAAAAAGTGAGATTAATGATTACCTCTTCCAGGTAAGGCTCGGTCTGCACGGCCTTGTAGGGTAGGTCCTCGGGTGGCGCCGTGGAGCGGGGCGCCCTCCGCCGTGCCACGGCGCGCCTCCGGGCCTCCCCGGCCGTGTCCCCGCCGGCACCCATGTTGCCTATGCTCTGAAACAAAAATGAACTCCTTCAAATACCTAATAATATTATCATAATCTCTGAGGATCTACGGGGCCTAGTTACGGAGGTATATGATTATTTAAAAAAACTTTCAGTGTGGTTTTCTCTAAAAGCTTCTTTAATATATTTCTAGTTGGCTGTAAGAGATTGCCACTTGGCAATAAATTCGACAGGTATTTACACTTAAGTTGTTTATCAGATTGTACTGTATATAACTAAAGTGTAATTCAATACAATCATTACAAACACCCCGTATTCCTAATGGGGTAGACAGAGAAAAAAATCTCGTCTTTATTATATTGTGATATACATATTCCGCTTTTGTATATCTATAGGTACAGTTGCATATCCATACCTTCTATTCGCGAGTGTTTTCACTTTTCCATCTTTCAAAACTCGATTCGTATGGTTGTGCAGAGTTTTCCGAAATCGTATAAAAAATTTGACTTAAATGTAACTCTTGACTTGAATGTAACTCTTTACTTATTTATTTATTTAATAATTTTATGTAAACGCATGTGCTGAATTTATTATTTCAAAGTTTTTTTTCCAATAATCCAGCTTTTGTTTCATGATTATGTTAGTATCCATGATCATGTCTTTAACATAGTGTTTGAAAACAACATATAACAAAAACTAACGATAATTAAAATAAAAGATAAATATCAAGGAAAATGGAGATTAGGACGAGTATTAATAATGAGGATTTATTTGATAAGATGAATAATGCTCGTTAAATATTGATAAGGATGTAGCACATCTGATTGAGTCAGGTAGATTGTTTCAAAGTCGAGCCGAGTGAACCGCAAAATATTATGCATTGGTATATTATACAAGGGATTCTGCCGTCACCGAATCGGAGGATCAGTTCATGCTCAAAAATTACACCACTGCCTCCACATATCACAGCGACCCAATCCCGCTAATAATTGCTACCTTATATTTCTTGTGACACCATTGTCATCATTATGATACCAGATGTCATACTATTAGATTTTTTTACATTTTAGCCATTTGTTCTATGTACGAATATGTTTCAATAATGTTGAACAGAAAGCAAGATTTTAAATGACTGGATACAGAATTGAAACATTTCATGAAAATATTAATATTAAAAATATATACTCGTATATGATATAAGTTTCACATGATTCATATAAGGAACAAGTTATATTAGATGCTATCAGAGCCTTTGAAGAAAAATGGCCAGTTCTAAGTTTTACTTTCCTTTTCTATAGTATTTTTAGCCGTTATCTGTATAAATATCTCTTTCTTGCGGAAATGTGATCAATGAGTCTGCCCTTGTTTGCGAAAAGAGGCTAATTATGCAAAATTCAAGCAATTTGCTGGCTGAATTGCTTTTTTACAAACAACTTATTTATCTTTGTTGTGTATATCTTGGATTGTTCTGTTTACACCAGAACCGGCCAACCCACGGCCCGCGGCGCTCTTATGTGCGGCTCGCGGTCGTATATGACGAATTACGTTTTAACGATGTTTTCTGACAAAAAAATATATTATTATACTTGCTTATAACTCGAAGTCACCTCTGATGCAATGTCTGGTTGTGATATAAGCAATAATAATATTGCGTTCGTAAATTTAATATGGTTAAACCATCCGTATCATCTGTGGCAATAAAGCATAATATCGCACTCTACCCAACACTGTGGAATGAAACCAAATGGTTTTTGTATTTAGACATGACGCTTATAACTGTAAGCAAAAATATACCATAGGGCCATAGGCAATAAGACACATTTACTGATTGTATAAAAAACTGTTCACTATTTTTACTTGTAAAAAGGACGCGCTTTGGAACATTGAAAGAACTGGATCACCATACACTAAATTATAATTCTTTTTATGCGGTCCTGCTTCATTCCGATAGCCTAAAATGTATATTTCATTATAAGTAGTCAGTGGCAACATTATAATTAGGTTCAAGTCTTTCGTTGCGTGATTAAAAAATAGTGCATAAATACTTTTTTATAGAACTTTACTAAGCAACATTCATACCATCGGGGTTAGACAGGTTAAGACTCATCTTTCATTATTCTTCGATTCGTTTCGACGTGGTGTACTCAGTGTAGTGTAGTGATCTATAATAAAAGCAGTATTTAAACGCGACAAGTGCTTCAGGCCGAAAGTGTTTTAAAAGAATGTAAATTGTACAGGTAAGGTGACCAACCGTAATCCTTTTGGGAATTGTGTACTCCTTTTAGCCAGTTTAGCACAGGTGCACTAATTTTAGTGATATATTAATTAGTACATTTATTTTTTGGTCGTTAAGCATGAATTCGACGAAAAGAAAACTCGTTAATGAAAAAAGGAAATTCAGTGACCGGAAGACGATTATTTCTTCAGTAAAATTTAAAATATTATTTGATATATGTGACTTAATTAATAATTTTGATTGTTAAAACTATATTTATATGAAATTAAAATTTTAAGTATCTTTGTGAATAAATTAAGCAATTGTGTGTTTATTATCATACAAATACGTTGTTGTTGTTGGTTCAATACATGTTTTCTCTTCATATCTAGTTGTAGTATCGTTTTTTTTTTTTCAGATTTACACTGATTGAACACTTTCTGTGTACCTCTGCATCCAAATCAATCACTTACAAATAACAATAAGTACGATTTTCGTTGTAAAGCCAGATATCAAAAAAAAATATTTGGAACAAAATTTGCAATTATTCTTATTTGTATGCGGCCCTTAGAAAATTTTAGGTCGTCATGCGGCCCGTGGGGTCATTTGGATTGGCCAGGCCTGGTTTACACCAAATAAAATAAACACACTAAAATAGAAAACTCAGTGGATTATTAGAAAAAAACTATTACTTAAAATTAATTGATGGTCTCCCTGACCTAGTTAGTAAGACGCTTGACTTCAACTCGGGGATTTCGGGTTCGATTCCCGATGGAACCCAAAACAAAGGGCACAGTCAAGTACAAGGGTTTGTCTGGTAATAATATTCACTAGCGTAGAAGTGTGCGTGTAAGTGTTGTATCTTCATTTGCTGACACGTGCGATTACGAGCAACGAGATCCGTATTTATTCCAGTGATCATAAATCTGAATGCTCGATTAATGGAGCCGAAAACAATTTTATCTCCCGGTCATGCTCTTCAATATGTCTGAATCACGAAATTGGATACGTGGAAGTGTATCATACGAACGTATGTTAATTAATTAATTAAGAATCTGAAAACGTTTGCAGAAAAAAACTTTTTAAATAATTGGAATAATTTCTGTTATAAAAAAACTTTTTAATAATAAATTTTAGAACTTGATTTCTACAAGGAATAAGATATGGCTGTGAAAACAAAAAAGTTGATGCTGTGAATTGTGTTTTATGCATTCCTTCCAGTAAAACGTACATTTATTAGTTAAATGGAAAAAACTATTTCATGATATTTCCATCTAGTTTTGCCCGTGACTTAGTTCGTCTAGGTGTCACTTAGCTATCTCATAACATATTAGTTACAATAGTTACATTCTTACGATAATAATCACTCGCATTATGGCCTCTGACGAATCCTCTACATTCGTCTCTGCACTTCGCTATTCGAAATGCAGTTGATAAGGGTAGTCCTAGTGTATTTCTCGCTTGGTCAGTCAAACGCATTGAGACTTTTCATCTTGTGCATCCTCTTTCCATGCTTCCAGTAACCACGAGCCTCTCCAAACTGTCTTCTTGGTCACGAGCAACGTGCCCAAAGAATTGGTGGACTCGTCAATGTTGTCGACAATCTACTGATGATATCTTCGTAAATATAAGTATTGTGTCTAGTGTCAAGGAGGTGCTAGTTTCTTATTAAATACAATTTATGATTGTTTGAGTATCTTCAGTATGTAATGAAAGATTTATTTGCTAAGTGTAAGACTATGTAAAAAAGCAATCAGAAAACATGCTTATTTAAAATATATTTATAAGACTTAGGTAAAACAATAAGTTTTTTTGTAATACTAATTACATTCTACAGTTTATTTTTTTAAAGTAATTCATCCTTCTGAGAGTTCTTTGAGAACTTACAATGGTTCATTACATTGATTTTATGTATCTCTGTTTAATTAACAAACGTATTAAATTTTAATTATTATGGGTGCGATTTTTCTCCGCCTTCCTTCATATCTTTATTACCTTCCTTATTCCCCGATATAAAAACAAAACACTAATAACTTTTAACATCTCAGAGATTTTAAGAAAAACACCAGCGACAGTCGCATTAATATTGGTTCAGTAGTTCTAAGTTTTGCAACTACAAACAAACGCACAAACTCGACATCTTTGTAATATTATGATTGATGAGTGGAGTAATACAAAATTCAATTTACTGGCATCAGTTATTTAAAAAAGATCCTGCCGACTTGTGAATCAAAGCTTGTCAAATTTTTCAGTTATTGATCATTACTCAAAACTAACTTAAATTTTCTTTGAAAATTAAGATTTAACCAATGAACTAACGATGTAACATAAATCCCAGGAAACTCTTATTTTATAAATAAAATCTCGCATTTAATTTAGTTTTTTTTACCATTGGTGGATTTTAAATTTTCATTCGGGAAAAATGAAATATTTCACGATAATGTAAAAATAAATATAACCTAGGCATCATATTAAAATTATACAAACCAAAGTACTTCCTCTGATGGTTCTTTTATCTGAAGTAAAACCTCGAGGCTGAGGACATCCACTGAAAAAGAAAATTAATTTAAGAAAAACATTTTGAAATAGATTAAGGAGTATAATTTCTAAAAAATTAAAAATCTCTCAGAGGCGTATTCTTTATAGTAGTCAGTGTACTTTCTTAACATCCAGGCGTCACGAGTTCGATTATTTTACTTTAGACTATTTATACATTCAGTACTCTTTTATGTAACATAAGTTTATCTTTACTTCGACACTTAGTAGCGACCTATCGGAAATTATTTGCAGGCTCTCGGGATGACAGTTTGCTGGTTTGAAATTACGGTATTCGGGCGGACTCATCTCCATACAATTGTCTTCCGAGATATGCAATGATAAAAATTCAAAATTTCTTACTATTTTAACTTTTATAAAATCAAATGTGATTCAACTTTAATATGGTATACTTCTTTTAAACTGAATAACTGTTAATTTGAAAATAACTTAGGTAGAAATGAGTTCGAATAATTCCAAAGAGTAAAACATCGGTAAATAATTTATTTATAAGTATGATATCACGTACATAGATTTTTTGATTATATTTCAATAATAAACAGCTTTACAACAATGAACATTTAAACGACGCAATCAGCAGTTTATCTCTAATAAGTTGACAACTGATAAATTTATATAAGGTTTTATCTGTGGACCTAAACCTGACTTCCAATTTAATCACTAGATTACCTATAATCAGCTGTCTCTGCTATTATACTACACATTGGTTGACATCAAATCAGAAAAATTGAATATATTTATTCAGACATACTCGTAATGTGCACACCGATAAAAAAAATACTTGAAAAGAGAACTTCAGTAATAATTATATGGCAGCACAACATGACAATGCAAATACAAAATGAAGCTACTGGTCTACACATTTAAAAACTGTTTATATTTTTCTCAATTCACTGAGTTTACTGATAGACAGTTCTACTGAAATATTTATTTAGAAGACCTTTTCCGTTCGCATATCGTTCTCGGAAAGTTCCAAGCACGCAATCCACCCCCTTTGGCTAAAACCTTTGTGTTTAATGATTCAAAAAGTCACCTTCAAGGACGAGGCTTTACTTCTAATATTAAATGTGCTCAAGTTGTGAAATCCTAGGCTCTATCAAGTGAACAAATCAAGTGAACAATTATCAAGCTAAATCAAGTGAACAATTATCAAGCAATTTCAAAATGACTAGTTATGGGCATACAAAAAACTACTTCCTTTTGGTATATTCTTGATTATCGTTGTTTTCTCTTTTGTTATTTGTATATTTCTTAAAACTTCAGAAAGTAATCTAGATTTTTTAAATTATTTATTATCACAGATAGACAAAATTATCAATAAGCAGATACTAAAAACAGTGATGATATCACCACATAAAAATCCATAAATAAAAAATAAGATAAATTATCCGCGTTTACTATTGACATGGCTTAACATAAATTCGATTTCTATATAGTTACAACATAACTTCTCCATCATGTTAAAGCTTCGTTTTTATACCGCCAATTAGTAACAAGAGTCACTCCATAGGTGCATTCATTTTCGTAGAAATCATCAAAACATTACAATTTAAGAAACAACTCTGTGACCTAGTTTGTAAGGCGCTTGACTTACACACAGATTCGACCCAAAATAATAAGGTACCCAGTTTGGTAAAAGATTTCCTCTACTAACCTAACAATACTCGCATTTGCTAAGAATCCGTCAGAATGCTGTTGTTTTTCACATGCGATAGAGTTACTAACGCGTGCAATAATGAACTAAAGAATCTAGTTAATACTCCTGTAGTTCTTAACCCGAAAGCTCGATTACTGGGATTGAAGATAATATTTTCACCCGGTCACGCTTTTCAATATTGTAAATCACCATTTTGGCCATTTGAATATGTTGAAAGGTACTATACGAAAAAAGAATGCTTTCTTAAATATGTATTTCCGAACAATGAGGGTAGATTTCTCTAAAAGCGCAATCTAGATAACTATTTACTCAAATCGCCTCAAAAAGACACTTTAAAGCTAAGACCATAAAAAGTCTAAGCACATCACGTCCAGTAAAGTATACAGCCCTTTATTATTAACACAGTATTATATCATACATTGCGGCGCCAGACAATTTGAGACAATGGAATAATAATAAAAATAATAGGGTGTGTGCTGAAAAACATCTGATATCTCTGCGGCCGGGCTCGTCCTCTATTGGTGGAGGTGTATCTCGACTGGGCGGATGTTATGAGATGAGCACAGACATTTTTGATAGCTTCTCTGTTAAATGTATTTTCTTCGACATTATCTTGAAATGTATATGTAATTTCAGAATATATGTATATACTATATTGCTATCAATAAGCCTATATTTATTTATTCAACCTAATCTTCTCAGCAATTATCTCGAAAGAGCTGTATGTTTGGCTCTATTACAAGTTCTTCAATTAAGATGAGAGTTTATGTGGTTGTTGATCAATCTCAGAAAAGCGTAAATCGATTAATTTGACCTGGCTCTAAAATTTCACACATTTTTCAGAAACGCTTAAATATAATATTAACAAAGTTTGAAAATTTTGTCTGATACACGAATTCTTTTGAAATAAGCTCAAAGACAAACATATTCAATATATTAAAGTTTTCAGATTTAAATATTTTTTAACGAGTTCATATTTTTTCACCCGAAACAGTTATTCCGTATTTTTTACTATGTTCATCTTACTGATTTTCAACATTCATCAATAAATTAATGCATCGTAGAATTGTATCCTGTAACATAGACGCCTCCATATCATATAACATCACTGAAAAAACACTGCATCGAAATCAGTATTGTCGTTCGAACCACAAATCTTAGGCACACATCAGATAGGTTACTCGTAACTACAATAGAAACTTTCCCAAAACGTATATAACTAAGGGCTGTCCTAAAATTAAAGTTCATCCGTCACCGTCGTCGTCGATTTAGTCAGAACACAACAATAGCTCCGAATATAAGAAGTATCACCCTATTAAAATAGGATAATCATCATATCATTACCATCACGCAATGCCCCCATTGGGGTAGAGGCAAAAAGAAAACTTCGCTTCTGCAATATCTACACACCCTATCACGCGAACTCTCCTATTATAAAGACTTTTCACTCTTCCCTCTCTCAGAAAGTGATTCAATGAATCAGGGAAGAGTTAAACGCCTTTATATTAAGAGAGTGTGCATAAAGTGGTGTATGGACAAGACAGAAGCAAAAGTTTTATGCCACTATATAATTAAGTATTGAACTGTTCTCTTTGTCTATCCCAATAGAGGCATAGCGTGAGGAAATGTAAATATGATATTTGGGCGAACAATTAAAAATAAGAACATGTTGAAAATTTCTGCTATTTGGGAGATGTGTCCTCCAATGACGGAAAGGTGTAACGAGGTATTCAACGACAAGTTGCAATAAGAAACAAAGTCAATGGGGCACAAAAAAAACAAATTCCAACCAAACAATCTCAAAACCTGCTAAATTGATGGTTTACAACAGCGTATTAGTGCCAACATTGATAGTTATGGGAGTAAAACGTGAATATGGAAAATGAACGAAAGCAGCCGAATAAATTCAGTGGAAGAATATGTGGTGTGTAGAAAAAATAAGAATTGTAATTATTAAGGATGATTGTCAACTAAAAACTGGTGTGTTCAGTAGGGTGGGTGAAAAGGAGCACAATGAGATGGTCCAAAAATATTGAACGGAGGGAACTGACTATACAAATATATCGTACAATTCAAGCATGAGCGGGAGTCGTGGTAGAGAAATACCAATAAAATTTTGGTCGGATCAAGTAAGTGAACTTTATTGAGAAGGAATGATAAGTAGTAAGAGAAACATACGAAACTATATGAGAAGATGTGGAGGAGATGAAAGAAATATGTCGTGATGAGAAAGTTTGGCGCTTTGTCATATATGCCTGTACTAACAGAGTAATGCCGTAATAGTATGTACGAGTATATGTGTGCATGGTTGTTTACAAATAAGGTTTACTCATTTGATATTTCCAATGAATAAAAAAAACAGACGCGTGAGACTCTCGCGCGGTAGAAGTGAAACTTCTTGGCTCATGGGAAAAGTTGATTTCATGGATTGCTTTTTTTCCATTTGTTAAAGATCTTTATTTTTTTTAAGATTAGGAAATGGTTATGTGGAGTTTATTTCAAGAAAATCTCTCTTAATTAAACCAAAAAAATAAATTATTTTTAATAATAAATAATAATAATTTTAATAATAAATAATAATTTTAATAATAATAAAATACACTTAATAATATTAAAATAATGTTAATAATAAATCATTATTAATATTAAAATAATTAATAATAATTTATTAATAAATAAAATATTTATTGTAATAATAATTTAATAATATTAAAATAATAATATAATACACCGTTACACTTTTCGTGACGTTCAGGCCAATTTGGCATACCGCGCCTGTATAAATTTCACTCAAAAAAATAATCGTTAACCTTTTTTGGATATAAACGTTCAAATATAATTTTTCAACACGTTGCACAACGCGGCTGAAACATATTGCAATTTCCTTTAATCAAGAGTTTAACTTAAGTTTTGTTGGTTAAACCGATACCCCAAGTCAATAATAACTCGGAATAATTAATGATGTTTTACTCGATCATTTTCAGCGCTTCACAAATAAAAATAACTGGGCTATACTCTCATTAACCTAAATACTCGATCGGATTGTGAATTAATTATTTAGTAGTGCCGATCCGATATTTCTAACTTCGAATAATTGTAAATATATTGTACATAAATACTTAATATGTTTTATTGTTATATTGATTTGAATCATTTTTAAGTTATTATTTTGCAGTACACGTTCCCAAATCCTTGCAACTGGGCACAACTCGGTTGCACCAAAGGGAATCAGAGAAACTAACATTTTTTTTCAAAAAATGTGAAGTTAAATACACGATACGCATTATATATTAGGTCCTTACATATGAAATTGGCGTTTTGCCGTACTGGCAACTTTGATCTCAAATATCTTCTCTTTGGTTAGGAATTCCAAATTCAAATTTATACAGCTATTTACTCAAGTATTTTTGTTTCGAAAAGTTTACAAAACAGTTTACAAATCAGTTTACAAAATGGAAAACTTGAAATATCGCGTTATTTACGAGTACGAGTTCCACCGTGGCACCAGTGCTGCAGAAACGGCTCGAAGGATTAATGATGTGTATGGCGACGGTGCCGCAAAAGAAAACACAGTGCGTTTTTGGTTCCAACGTTTTCGTTCTGGAAATTTCGACCTGCAGAACAAGCCCCGTGGACGGCCGGAGACCAAAGTTGATAATGAAGAATTGAAGGCTATTGTGGAAGCGGATCCATCGCAAACCACGTCCGAGTTAGCTGCAGGCTGCGGTGTTAGTGATAAAACTGTTTTAATCCACTTGAAGCAAATTGGGAAGGTGAAAAAGCTTGAAAGGTGGGTACCTCACGAATTGAGTGAAGCAAATCAACAAACGCGCGTTGACTGCTGCGTTGCATTACTCAACCGGCACAATAATGAAGGGATTTTGAATCGAATCATTACCTGTGATGAAAAGTGGATCCTGTATGATAATCGGAAGCGCTCATCGCAATGGCTGAACCCTGCCGAACCAGCCAAACCATGCCCCAAGCGAAAATTGACTCCAAAAAAGTTACTTGTGAGCGTTTGGTGGACTAGTGCTGGTGTCGTTCACTACAGCTTTCTTAAATCTGGCCAGACGATTACGGCAGATGTCTATTGTCAGCAACTGCAAACCATGATGGAAAAGCTAGCTGCTAAACAACCGAGGCTGGTTAATCGCTCTAGGCCACTGCTGCTTCATGATAACGCTAGACCACACACTGCACAACAGACGGCTACCAAATTAGAAGAGCTTCAATTGGAATGTCTAAGACATCCACCGTACTCTCCGGACCTTGCCCCAACAGATTACTATTTTTTTCGAAATTTGGATAACTTCTTGCAAGGGAAAAAATTCAACTCCGATGGGGCAGTCCAAACCGACTTCAAAGATTTTATTGATTCCTGTCCGAATGGTTTTTTTAGTAAAGGGATCGATGAACTACCTATGAGATGGCAAAAGTGCATAGATAGCAATGGTACATACTTTGATTAAATAAATATATTATATTAAAAAAAAATCAACTTTATGTTCCTCCCAAACAAAACGCCAATTTCATATGTAAGGACCTAATATTATACTGTGAGAAACATTTTTTTTAACTGGCATAAATGTAAGGTACGTTTAAAAATGAGAATCACAATACATAACGAATTATTTTGCAAGTCCTACCTTACCGAGACTTCATAGGATCGGAAATGAGTATGCTGAGATCTCTGACGTTTTTTAAGTTAGTTTGTTGATTTATAAAAGGTTTCGGAAAAAGCACTTCCTGAGCCTTGTGATAGAAAGCGAATGAACCTCGGGGATTTTTTTAAAGAGGTATTTTTTTACTGTTGATTTTTTTTTTGTTCTCTATTATTAATATAGTTTCCAGTGCTGAAGGAGCTTTGTGAAGTTACAGTTGTATGATTTCATCCTTTATATTTTCTCAATTCTTTTGGGTGGGGGATCGATCTATACTTTTGGGTGGGGGATCGATCTATACTTTTTTAACTTACTTTGATAGTTATATATTCGCATCTTGAAACATTGAGTGTTGTGAGGACGATTTTGGGTGGGGGATCGATCTATACTTTTGGGTGGGGGATCGATCTATACTTTTTTAACTTACTTTGATAGTTATATATTCGCATCTTGAAACATTGAGTGTTGTGAGGACGATTTTGACTTTAGGTTTCGCTTGTACTAAGCGCATGTCGATTTGTTTTTGTACATACATAGTAAATACCATCACGCTGTTTCCCTATCAGAGTAGATACAGAGGATAGAGAGCCATTTTTCCCATCGCGACACACATCTTTCACCTCTTCTACATCAATGCACATTATCATACAACGAATACGATTTCTCTTATATTTGACATATTCTTCATTCTAAATATCATTCGCTAGATTCAACCATACTTACCTTAATTTTTCTCTACCACACCTTCTACTCAGTCTTATGTTCACATTTATACATAATTACTTCATAAGCAATTCTACAGCATTTATTCGGTTCGAGTATATTTATTCAAGTATCCCAATGGCATTGTTTCCTATTGCTAGCCGCCGTTCGATATATCTCGTAACTTTTCCCTCTTCTGAGAAAATACTATCTAAATAGCTGAATTTATTCACACAAGAATGTCATATAAATATTAAACAACGTAGGTGACATAACACATCTTTACTATACTCCTTTTGAAATATTAAAATACTCAATCGAGGCACCATTCATTCTAATGCATCTACTTTCGGTATGTAATGACGCAACAGCACGTATTAATTTACATTTAATACCATATTCATTTAATATTTTCCATAGTTTGCCTCTTATCACGCGGTCATATATTTTTTCCAAGTTCACAAACACAGAATAGACTTTTTATTTTTCACCATATATTTTTCCACAGCCATATTCAAAGAGAAAATCTGATCCATGCATCCTCATCCATTTAAAAAGGGACTTTGAGCATCCCACACTTTCTTTTCAGTCTTTGTTCTCACTATTTCTACCAGAATTTTCCGTACAGTTTACTTACCACACTCAGTCAACTAATGGTTCTGTAACTTCCATGCTCCATTTTGCACCCTTACCTTTGTACGAGTATAATGGAACTCATCCAATATTTCGGTGTGTAGTTAGATTTTGTACCTTTGTTGAAAAACTGTCGCAGCTACTCAATCATTTGTTCACCCCCACAAACAATTTTTTTACACTCACTTCATCACAACCTAACGCTTATCCTTTCTTAACCACTTGACAGTTTTGCCCGAGCCTCGTTCGGGCAAATCTTGTTTCGACTTGTTGGGAGTGTTTCTCCCGAGCGTCGTTTGGGCAGATCTTGTTTCAACTTGTTTTCACCGAACGGAATATATTTTCTTGTAGAATTTATTTAGAATTTTACAGTTCGTCATTGTGTTACATCGCGTGTTAAAAATCCGACTGTTAAGTGGTTAATGTCTTTTACAGCCATTCGTATTTCCTCTAGACTAATCTTATTCACATTTTCCATACGCTCGTCATTCTCAATTATACCAGACACACTGTTGTTTCTTCTAACTCTCGTCCAATTGTTGGAAATATGCATTCCGTCTCGAAAGAACCATTCCTTCTTCAGAATAAGCCCTTCCATTCTTATACTCAAAACACCCATATAATTTTTTCCTAGCATTTCACTTACTTTGGTCCAAAACATTTTCATAATTTCCTCTGCGTATCCTTTTTTTTCTCTGCCATTATTTTAATTTTAATCTTACATTATTTTCAAGTTTTCTTTCTTTTCATTGACTCATCACTATTTCCTGTTCTTACTCGTACTTTCCATGCTCTATTTGTCTCTTTTACACAGTCCTTTTGAACTATTAACTGTTGCTGTGCCACAGGCATCTCTTGTGCCCACAAATATACTTTTCATACTCATCCATTCTTTTTCAATATTGAATTCATCACTTATCATTCTCATTCTTCCTTCTGCACTCTTTCTGAATCCCTCGTTATTCACGTCATGTGCAATTTCTCAGATCTAATTCCCACGACATACATTTCTTAAAATATATAGCGAGAATATTTATTCTCATCAATACTTGATAATGATCTGAGCCAATATCTGCGCTTCTAAATGGTCTAGTATCGAGAACGCTCTTGTGCAGTAAAGAATCTACGCACATATATCAATAATCGTTGATTTCTGCTTTCCCATGTATGTTGTACATACAATTTATTTTGTGGTCACAAAACATATGTGACACATAAAGATCATTGTCCAAACATACTTCTAGCGTACTATATCCATTATCATTTCTCAGTCCATCACCAAACTTGCCTAACACTGATTCAAACTCATCTCTTTTAACCACTTACCAAGATCATTTTGTCATTTGTTTTTTTTTTTCTAAAACCTCTTATAAAATTCCAAAATTCTTACTAGCTTTCATCAGTTTCACTGTTGATCCGAGCATATATCCTATCACAAGAAATATACATATAAAACCTACTTTAAATTGTATCCTCATTACTCTAGGGTTTATTGATTCCTCCTATTCATTCATATATGATATATGAAGTAATCTATATATCCAACAATCAAATATTATTGCTCCCACGATTTGCATTAATCTTTTATTATCATTCACACCATACCACATACCTAACCTTCCTCGTATCTCTTCAGACTAACGTAATTTTCTCTTTGTCTCACTTAAGTACATTATTTATAAACGCATAGCTTTCATTATATCACACAGTCCATTCATATTTTGATCCGCACCTCCTCAAATATTCCATACACCCACTCTTAACTCCGCCCTTTTCTGACGGACATCACCAGAGGCATGTTGCGCAGAATGCGAATTTCGCTAGCACCTTTATGTGTATCTCTAGCGCTCCTACACATTATCCTATCCTTTCACCCATCCCCATTCTCTTATTATACAGAAATCCTTAATTGCATAACTAGCTCATTAGTCATAATGTCCACTTATCTACGTAATTACTTTAAATACCTGCTTAAATATCTTCTTGACCATACAAACAAAACAAAAACCCAAATCAACTAATTGTAATTTGTATTCTCTTTTTCACGTGAAAGTCAAGAGTGACCCCTGGTTTGGTGCAGTGCGGACTGCCCGCATTTCAATTGTCCTGTTTTGAATTAGTGGCTATGAATATAGTTGAAGTTTTGTATTTTTGTGAATGTGACGTGTATACTTGCATGCATATGTATTGTTTACTTTTTGATATGATTGTTTCTCTGAATTTATATTTTTATTTAGCTGTTAAGAATATTTTTTTTAAATTTTTGCCTTTTGTAATGTATGAAGCATTGACTACTTGTTTTTTTATTTATTATTGTTATTACTATAACGTATATTGTGCCATTTAATAATGCATAAATAAATAAATTGAAGCCTAGAAAATCGGCAACCTCATAAAATGAGAAATTGTGAAATATTCCATATACATACATTTTGTATTTATATAATATAACATATGTATTTACTTTTCCAAATTACAATCGTTATTAAGTTAAACAATCGGATCACCTTATCTCAAGAATTATTGCTTATCAATAAAAACTTAAAGGTATTCAGAGTAAGAGAAACATATAATATTATCATTAGATTAATACAGACATATTATCATTACATTAATACAAACAGTTTTATAGTTTGTATTCAGTTTAGGATGATTATCATTACATTAATACAGACAGTTTTATAGTTTATATTCAGTTTAGGATGATTATCATTACATTAATACAGACAGTTTTATAGCTTGTATTCAGTTTAGGATGATTAGGTGTATATCTAGAATGCGATAGGCAATCCCCCATTATGGAGTATGGTTGTCTATCATTTCATAGTTAGCAGACGCCTGTGCGTGCATTGATTTAAAGTTTGCATGACGTTGCACTTCAGCAACCACAGTAACATATCTATCCAAATATCCGATAGCAATAAAATTGAAGTTATTTATTTTTTTGTTTATTTAACACTTTTATTGCAAATACAAACTGACGGGCTTATTGCCAGGCGGAAATCTCTTCCAACCAACCAGACAAAAGTAAATGAAGCAAGTTACGTGGTCGCATAAATCATTCAAATGACTACCCCTCCCCACGAAATCCATAAATACATACGTGAGCATATGCCCACGAACCCCACTAAGACAGACAATCACCCGAACATTATTTTTCATATGAAGTGAGATATCATCAATCAAAAGGAAAGGAAAGGATGGGGGAGAGGAAAGGAAAAGAAAAATCATGAATGAAACACGTTATTTTACTGACTATAAATTAAGAGTTTTTTTCAGTCGCTTCTTAAAGCATGCCAAGGACGGAGCGAGTCTTATATTGGTTTGTAAGTTACAATACGTTCAGAAAGTTTAATCTGCTATTCCCTTTTGTTAGACCGAGTTTTTTTTCATAAAGCGCAATTTTTGCATTGCTTAATAGTACTATAAAAATGTATGCTAAGCAAAATATAAGCTACAAAAAAACACTCATTCAGATGTAAAACCTGCTAAGAGGAAAACCATATTTATGTTGGTTTCCTAATTTGGATCAATGTTTTTCTATTTCTACCATGCTTACTCATTATATTTGCATTCCAATGTTACCATTTATTTTTTCATAGTTTGGTTATTCATTTTATCTTCTAAGTTCCCGTTATTTTTCTTTGTTTCGTTCGTTCATAAGGAAAAAAATGTGTTCGTTTTTTTCCCGTGTTCGTTTACTTCACATAAGATAACAAGGGCCACATTTCTTCAAAATGTATGTTTCTTACATTCTTGTAAATATGCTAATAACAAAATATTTCACTTTCACTCACATTTGCACTATATATCTGTTTTGTTAGCATTTCTTCATTCATTCGTTCTACATGCCCAAACCATCTCATACTGCTCTTCTAGATCTTATTTTATACGTCAGTCTTAAGTTCACATTTGTCCCTAATCTCTTAATTCCGTATTCTGCCATACATTGGCACCCCATGTATTATTTTCAGTGTACGCGTTTTACAGTATTTATTCGGCTCCTATCAGTATTTCTTTATTAATTTGTTCCACATGTCCAAACGATCTCTGCGTCCTCTACTTCCTCTTACTTAACACATCAGCCTTAAGTTCACATTCATTCCTAATCACTGCATTCCGTATTCTGCCATATATGGCAACTGATCATATCTTTACCATCCCTGGAGTTAGAAAATATTTTGCCCAATGGCAATACGCCTATTAGGCTTCCATGACCTTCTCGTACAATGGGGTGCCGAATTCAGTAAAGCCAAAAGGGTGCAAAAAATTCAGGCAGTAGATCGGAGCGTGGTTGTTATTGTGACAGAAGTTTGATTGCTTAGACTTGCAGAAGGTATGACTCGTAGCAAAGATTTGGGTGAACTCTTGAGTTTGATTTGTGTAGAAAAAATTGTGGGATGGAATTTTTAGTCTGTCTAGATTGGTGTAGTATGCGAGGTTTGACTCGCGTGGTACATACGTGTAATTGAGCCTCACTATTTATTAAGTTAATGAGAGTTTGCAACAGGGTATGTTCAATGCTTTAGTCTTGAAAGACCTTGGATAACATATTTTTTAAAAAAGCATTCCCTACTCCGTTTTTAATTACACGCTATGAAGATTTCATCCAGATAAAGTAACGTTCCTAACTCAATAGAAAGAAAGAACAAATATCTACACCTTATGATGTTCTGACAAACAAACTTCATTTCATTAATCCATATATCTTCGAATGCAATTCCTCATTTTATTAATATTTTGATTAAAATTAAATGCAGTTCTGACAGAGGCAAATATAAATTACTCAATGCAACTAACATTTAAAAGGTAAAGAGGGCTCTTTTGATAAATATTAGCTATTATTTTAAATACATCTTCAACGTGCATCTTGCTAGTACTTTTTTTTATCTCGTACAAAACATTGGTTACGACTCGATCTATGATAATATTTTTTTGCTATTAAATAAACCATTTATCTTAATATTTGAATAAATTGCAATTCGTTGCAATTATGTTCATTTAATCTCACCTGGTATACCGGGCTGCAGACCGACCTGGATTGTGAAGTTTTATAGCATCCCTGTTTTCCTAACATAGCGAAAATAACATTAAATAAGATTAAAATCTTACCTGGAGCCAACAGCGGCAGTTCCCGCGGCTAAAGAAGCGAGTGCCGCCAGGGCTCGGGCTGCGCCCCCCAAGCTAGCCTTCGGCGGCTTTGGTTCGACGAGGGGTGGCAGTGATGGTGGAAGAGGGGGCGGCGCCACCACCTTGGGACGACTGGCATAAGAATACACCATAGGGGCGTCCAAGGCACTCACCGCGCTGTCCACATAACCCTCAAGGCCCAGCAGAGATGCCATCTCAGGCGGAGGAAGGAGAAATAAGCCCTTTTTCACCGTTGTTATGAATAAAGGTCTATTATTGACGCTTTCATTGGAATATGCCAGTCTTTTGTGACGACCTGCTTTGGATACTCCATGAAATTTTCCTCCGTTAAGTAGTTTTTCGTCATTTTCTGTCATTTTGAAGTTTCTTAGCTCTAAATTGACGATAGTCGGTTTGATAAGACTAACGTTTGGATATGAATTACTCATCTTTTTTGTGTTCGGAGGAACAGATCGAATTTGAACTTTATGTATAGAGTTAACTTTAGCTTTTTCCTTAGCTCGCCTCGACAGCCTCTCTGCGATTATTTCTTTCTCTTTTAAACGTCTCAGTTTTAAATCTAATTTTCTAGAGAACCGAGGATCCAAGATCGTGTGAGACGGGGCTAAAACGTCCATTGTCTTGTTTCGTTTTTTTCCGTGATTTTGGGTTTCATTCAGATTTTCGACAATTCTTACGTTCCTCCTTTCAAAATTGCTATTTCGTACGATAGGATCGGGTTCATTGGGCGGTTTCCTCTGAACTGGTTTCACAACGTTTACATTCTTGTATTTGGCTGCAGCAGCTTCGACAGAAGCTTCATGAGGCATCCGTCCGCCGCCGGCCGGTGCATCGGCCAGGGCTGGGAGATTGTCTTTATTTAAGATCGCGAAAGATTCGAACGGTTCTAAAAGATCATCCGATGGTGCTGTCGATATAGAAGGCATATCGTCCAGTGTTTCGGCATTAGCAACAGATTAATCAACTTGTACGCGGTTTAACCCGTTACCTGTTACAAATTAGAAATCGTCGTATGCAATTAGCGGAACACGTGCACTAAAAGTATCAGTTTTTATCTCAGTGATAACAGCTATTGGAATGCGGCGCGGAATCAGGTCACCGAATGACGTTCAAGCACTTTCCACAGTATTTGACAATTGACTCAGATTTTGTTCTAGGAGTCAAGAAGTGGTCTGGCCGGGACAGTGGTATCCCGAGAACCGGAGAGATTTGAATGAAGGGTGGTTAGAAACGAAGTGTCCGCGAATCGATTAGGGTTGCAAGTGTGGTAGCGGCAGCGGGCCACCGTGGGCACTAGCCACTGACCGGCGGTGACCGCTGGCCCCCCGCCTGCCCCGCCCCACAACAGGCCGCGCAGGCGCCCGCGGCTTCCGGACGCGGCTGACCACTGACGTCAGGTTGGTCGCCGTTTCCATCCCCTCACAAGTCCACTTCAAAATTCACAAACAACAAAAAATCCGAGCGAATGACCGTCTCGGTGCCTTTGACCTCGGCTTCTACTTTTACTTCTATGTGGAATCGGCGCCGAAGAAGAAACTAAGATAAACAATAAACGAAATTGTGGCAGCAACAAAAGAAACGAATACAGCGGGGTTTTAAATGTTTTCAACCTCGATTTCAATTATCCCACCTATCACATCATATCATATCTACCCACTACATAATGAATTGGACGAAATTATGCAAAAGAACCTAACCCATATTTTTCCTTTTCTGAGATAATTGATGAAATATAATGTCGCTTTTTTTTTTAATCTGGCGAGTTTATTGCCATGTAGCAATATCTTCCAACCAACCAGAAAGATGTTTTTATAGGCCCTAAGTGTTAACCAGACTGGAATCCTATTTAAAAAATTCGCTTTGTACGAAACAAAAAACTTGGAGACGTAATTTAACCATAAAATGCCCATTTAACGACCTAACGCATACAGAATTGATATGTTTTTTTTTATATTTAAAAATAGTCAAAAAATATGTTTTGTGGGTTCAGTCCCTTTAGTTGACCAGTTACGAATTTAAAAAATCTATATTTCCTTCTCGTTTCCACTCATAGAATGTCTCAAAAATAAATTACGTTTAATAATAAATTATCTTCAGACATACGAGATTTTTAACTTAAACCTGTCAAAAGAAACATCCCGAAATTCTACAAGCATTTTAAACTAAAGCATGTCAAATTATTTGACTTCATGTACAATATATTACATGCAAGCAATAAATATTTAAGAAAAATCGCTATTTATTTGGAGTCTACGTGTATATGAAACGTTTGAAATATTTTAATAAAATTTACAATTTCTATGAGATAAATTTACAACATTACTTCAATCTTTATTAAAATTTTAAGGTATAATGAGTAATCCGCATGAATATTTGGACAATTCTGAACTTTATTTAGAAATACACCTTAACACAAATATACGATATTGAATTAAAAGTAAAAATTGTATCGGTATTAAATATGAAAGTTTTGAAAAAAATGTAATTATATTTACGATTTTTTTACAACCATTTCTATGAAATAAATTTACAACATGTTATTCCTTCACACTTTTATCTGAACTCTAATTACTTAAGTCAATTAAATTTATGGGTACATAATGAGTAATCCGCATGAGTAATATTGCGTTTATTTAGAGATATACCTAAATGCAAACAGCAATTTTACTGTTTGTAACGACATACAAATATGTAATGTATATTTAAATGATGTGCGAAAAACAGCCGAATAGAAAAATACACCCTGGAAATCGAGTTATAGAACCAGACGAAATATTAGGAGTTAACATAAGTTGTATCCGTTCTTTTTTTTCAAATTTAAAAATGAGCACCAAAAGTAAAACAAAATGGTAAAAGTCATACGTCATTCGAAAGAAAATTTTCTGCTCTACAAGATATTGTGTTTGTTTTTACGTTACATACAATACATTATTTTATTTGATTACAAGCCTTCGACGACGTTCGACAATTGATTTTTGTTGTTTTCACTCAAAACATGTGGAACCCAAGCGCCGAACTTCTGAACTTTTCCCATTGATTTAAGATAGCGGTATATAGTCATGTGACTACAATTCATCTGCTCAGCCAATTCTACGGTGATTTGAAGGGGATCTTCATGAATAATATGGTTTAAGCGGTCCTCATCGAAGTCCACTGGTTGTCCAGAACGCTCCATGTCTTTCAGGTCGAAATTACCGTCTTTGAAACGCAAAAACCATCGACGAGCTGTCCTTTCATTCATAGCATTTTCACCGTACACTTCGCAAATATCGCGAGCAGCTTTGGCAGCTTTATTCCCTCGATTGAACGCGATCAGAAGGAGGTGTCGAAAATGCTCACTTTCGTCTACTAGACATTCCATTTTGAAGGCTTGTAATCAAATCAAATAATATATGTAACGTAAAAGCAAATACAATATCTTATAGAGCAGAAAATTTTCTTTCGAATGACGTTTAACTTTTACCATTTTGTTTTACTTTTGGTGCTCATTTTTAAGTTTGGAAAAAAAACGGATACAACTTATGTTAACACCCAATATACTCGTATACTAGATTGAAAAATAAAATTACCCCTCTATGACATTGATTTATTCATATAATTTAATAAGGTGAGATAATATAATTCCCTACGTGTGAAAAACGAATGAAAAACCCACGTCTTCGTCCACCAGAAAGATCTCCAAAAATGTGAGGAAAGCTGAGAGTCAATATATCAAGAGAGGCAATCCTGTTGATAAGAGACTTGTGGTGTGTTATCATCAGGGCTCAGAAACTTAAGAGAAAAAAGAAGAATCAAAATTTCATCAAAATGAATGTGAGATATTTGCACATACACTCATAAATAAACAACTAAATCATATGTTTGTATATTAGGATAACCTAAACCATACTCAGTTATTGAGAAACACATCTATTCAAAACTGCTTTGTAATGGTTTAATTGAGTTATAAAGGTATATAAAAGGTAAAAAACTAAGATTTTTTTTGTATTTTTACTTTTTTTACATAATATATACTATCACGATACTTTCATGTTGAGGTTGGAAGAGAAGACAGAACGCCAAACTTTTCACAAAATCGTTACATCGCCACTTCCACATACACATATGCATCTCAATTTTCTCATGCCGCTCATTCTATTTCTTCCTCCGAACCTTTACTCCTTTTAAAATATCTTGATCCGACCATACTCGTTTTCGGTCATCCTCTACCACAACTAACACTTATGCTTGCATTACCTATAAATTTGTTTGGTCAGCCTGTCGTCACTAATCTGTTCAACATGTTCAAATCCTCTCAAAATGATCTTTTTTACCCTACTTAACACATCCATTTTAAGATTACATTCATATTTTATAATTACATTTCTTATTATAGCATACATCGACACACCACATATATTTCCCAGTGCACTCATTTTCCCTGCATTTACTCGGTTCCTTCCATTCATTTACCACGTCCACGTTTCACACCCACACATCAATGTTGACACCAATACCAACATTTTAGCATATATTGATGAGTTGAAATGTATATATTTTAGTGGCCAATTGACGTTAATTCCTATTACAACTTGTTCAATATATCGTTCCACCTTTCCGTCGTCGGACAACATATTTTTCAAATAGCAGAGTTCTTCAACTCGGCCAAACCCTTTATTGTTCACCCAAATGTCGCATTTATTTTTCCTTTCACCTTTTTCAATTACCATGACTGGATTTCGCAGCATTCATTCTCAGGTATTTTTTTCACATTTTAGGTACAAATAACTTATCATGCATTGCAATTTATTTTACATTATAATTATAACATAAATAAGAATTCCCCTTTCTTGCAAAAAATATAAAATTTTACAAATGAGTGTTTATTGATTCTGACATCTCCAATAATAGCACCACTATCTTACATACCATAGATATAAATATCAAAGGCATTCGTAAGTATTTATGATAAGTCCTATAGAAGGTGTCTCAAAAAATATATACACACTTTGAATGATTATAAATTCAATATTTATTAAGGTATATCTATGATTAAAATTATATAAATTAAAGAAGATAGACGTAGATTTATTTAGTTATTGCAAGTTATCAAATTCATGGCCATTCTGCTGTTCGTTCGGCCGTTCGCAAGTGATCAAATACAATATGTTGCAAAATATTCTCTGTTGCAAAATATCACTTGATCAAATGAATATTTTGCAACAGAGATTTTTTACAAAAAAATCTTTGTTGCAAAATATTCAAAAAATAACTTACATTAATTTAAAACTTATTTAAAATTTAAATAATTAAATTATAATAATACATTTATTTAATATGGTGAAGGTTGGTCATGTGGTGGTCACAGCAGATTTTTTTATTGTTTTTATTTTTACAGATAGACCCGTGTCGGATTTAAAGAAAAAATGTAGACAGTATAATGTCGAATATTTGAAATATGGTTTTATTCAGTCACTCTCAAACAAGACATTACTAATGTGCCTGATTTGCCAGAGTTTTCTCAAATGAAGCCATGAAACCTTCACGATTAGAAGAACATTTTACCAAAATACATCCTGACAGAAAAGATAAAAATTTATCATACTTTCAAATGGTCAAAGTACAACATTCGAGACGTCCAACTTTAGCTGGTTTGTTTTATAAGCGGCATCGAAACAAGACGATGATGGGTTGCGTGCCTCTTACAACATTTCCTTGCTTATTGCTAAATCGGGAAAACCGCACACTATTGGAGAAGAATTGATACTGCCAGCTGCGAGTGAGGTTCTGCGTACTGTACTGCACAAGCCACCCTCTGGTATTATTAAGAAAATCCCATTATGCAATAATACAGTACAGAGACGAAATGTCCGAAGATATGGAGAGTTCTCTAACTGAGTTGTTTAAGACTACCGAGTTTTCTTTCCAGCTCGATGAATCTACTTTACCAAACAATGAGTATTTACTTCTTGCGTACGTTCGCTTCATAAAATATGAAAAACAAATGTCAAGAACTATTATTCGCAAAAAAATTAGAAATGGATACTAAAAGAAAATCTATATTTGACGTATTGGAACACTATTTTAAAGAAAATGGTATTCCTCTGGATAATATCTTGTCCGTTGCTACCGATGGTGCTCCGGCAATGGATATACGATACCACGAGTCGATTTCATATTTGAAAAAGGCGGTACCAAATGTAGTCGCCGTGTATTGTGTAATTCAGACATTTGGTTGCAAAAAACCTTAGTGATCGCCTTCATTGCTCACTACAGTATGTAATTACAGCAGTTAACAAGATCAGAAGCAACGCTCTCAATGACAGATTGTTTGGAAAACTTTGTGATGAAACAACGAAGATTTCAATCGTTTACTAGTACTATTGCACACAGAAGTTCATTGGCTATCAAAGGGTACCTGTCGGAATATATTTTATGACCTTGTAGCGACCGTGCGTGCGGTCACTGAACCCATTTAGGCGACCCTTGCCCGCGCGGTCATTGAACTCGCAAGTGGCGAGTGCGAGACGGCGCCGAGCGAAGGTCGCCCGCGCGGTCATTGAACTCACTAGTAGCGAAGAGCGAGACACCGATATATCTCTTGCCTCTCCTGCAGACCGTAGTATGAAATGTATATAGGGCGTGCAACAATAAACATGTGTCCAGCGGAAGCGAGACAGCGACATGTTCTGCGCCGTTCTATACATTATAAATACAGACGCTTACAATAAACTTTATCTTTACTTATTCCGATCTCGACGACTTTTATTCAAACAACCAACATCCTTCTATGCGAAACACAAGTCCCTAAAACCTCTTTGACTCAGTTATAACGTTTTTTTTTAAACAAAGATGATTCGTTAAGAGAGGATTTGTTGAAATTTAAGAATGATATGGCTTATTTAACTGATTTATATAATAAATTTAATTAAACAAATCTACAGCTGCAAGGAGATGATTTGAATTTGATCAAAGCGAAGGCAACTATTTCTGCGTTCGTGTCAAAACTTGCCTTGTACAAACAAAATTTGGGTCGAAGACAATTCTATCAGTTCCCAAATCATTCCTCTGTGGAAATAAATGATGATGACATTTTCGTATTTTGCCAGCATTTGGAAGCACTTAAAGAAGATTTTACAAATAGATTTCAGGATGTCCTCAACATGGTCATTCTAGATTGGGTCCTAGAACCTTTCTCAAACCCACAAACAGCAGAATTATCACTGCAGGAGGAGTTGATAGAATTGTCAACAAATGAAGAGTTAAAATTGAAATAAAAAAATGTATATCAAGAATTTTGGATTCAAAGGCAAATTCCAGTATTATATCCGGTTTTTATGGGCTGCATCAAAGAAGTTTTTCATTGCATTCCCAACGTCATATTTAGCCGAAAGGGGATTTAGCGTAGTCAGCAATTTACTAACAAAGAAAAGAAACAGATTGTCAAAAGTGGAACCCGGCGATTTAAGATTGCTGATGACAAATACGAGTATGGCACCAAATATCGAAAAAATTGTGTCATTACACCAAGCTCAGCCCTCTCACTAATAATATTATTTTATTTTTTTAATAATATATATTTGTTAATCAAACTTTCAGCAATACGCCAGAATGTTAATATATTTTAATAAAGTAATTTTAAAAATCTGTCCTTGGTTTTCAATGTATAATATAGTATAATTCACCTAAGAGGGGAGCCATCGAATCATAGTTTGAAAACGTGGGCTATGACTCAAAACAGTTGGAAAACTATGGGTTACACTATTGATTTCAAGAACGGGAGTCGGTGTGTTTTTTTTTCGAAAAGGGGGCGGTAGGCCAAAAAAGGTTGGGAGCCTATGAAATACATGCACTGCTGATAACGTGGAATCGCAAACATTACAAATCGTTTGTTTTGGTGAGCCAACCAGAAATGTATTTAATCAAAAGTAAAAACCAGAGTGGAATCCTTTATTAAAAATATGGATTCCAATAGAAATCGAACCCGCAACCCCCAGGTGAGAAGACAGACGTCTTATCAACTATAGTATAGTATAGTTACTATACCAACGGAGGTCATCTTGTGAATATATGTACTTGTTTATGTGTGTTTTATATTTGAATTTCGCCAGTGTAAGCCAACTGTCTCAGAACAGGTAATGAACTTATTGAGACGGTTAATATAACATAAACAGTTTATCTCGTACAAAATAAATTAATAGAAAAATTTGATTAAAAATAAACTCAAAATAAAAAATACATTCGATTTTTTAAGTACAAGTATAATATATTGTAAAAACTGGTTAATTTTTATGCATACATATTGAGTGTAGTTGATTGCATATTCTTATTTCTAATTTATATTCAAAGATATTTTAAATATTGTACTATAAATATTAATCGGATGATAGTGAAAAACTGAAATGGATTTCGGTCGATAATTTCACGAACACGAATGATCATTGGATAAATGACAGTTGCCAGATACCTTTATAGAATGGATATTGTGGAGAATCCTGGCTGCGAGAGTGGTCTGGATGATTAAACTATGGACCATGTGTATTTCGGTTGTCCATTGGGAGACATATTTGATTTACTAAAAGTCATATCTTAACCGCGTCCAATGAATGTTGTGTTTCTTCTTTCTTCGTAGAACTTTTCCACTTATATATCGATTGTTAATTTTTTCAACTAAATCAGTTGAAACATTAATTTGTCTAAATTTGTAATTTTCTTTAAATAGTTTTAATAATTGACTCATATATAATTGCATAATGAGTTGAATTTGGTGGCACAAATCATCGTAGTTTGGGTGGATTACCTATCAATAAAACATGACAGCTAATGGTTTGAGATTAATAGATAAAAAGAAATCATATCGCAGTTGGTTTATTAAAGCGCGCGTGCGAATCAGTCGATAGTGGATTTACGCACGCTTCAAGTTTACAATTTTTAAAAGCATTTTTCATACCGCATATCTACGAAGCAAGCGAGTTTAAGCTCTACTAGCCTACAAGCGTAACGGATTTTAGCATGCGCCTAGTCTACAATCCAGGTGGTTGCGCCTAGTCTACAATCCAGGTGGTTTTACGCGCGCTACGAGTATTTAAACAAAGCGAGTTTACATGCGAAATTGATGTACATACGCTATAAGCGTTCGTACATGCGAAATGAATGTACATACGCCATAAGCTTACAAAAAATTTAGATGATTTTACACGTGACAAATCTATAAAGATAGCAGGTTTACGCGCCACGTGTCTACAAGGGTAGCTAGTTTACCCACACTCTACAAGCCAATGGGAGTTCACATGTGCTACGGATCTACGAGTATAATGGTCTCAACCACGCTATGAGACTACAGTGCTTATGTGCGCCTCGGGATTTTGCAGGAAACAGAATCATTTATATTTTATGAGCAAATATATAATTTTTCAATACGTCTAATTTCGTTGATAAAAATAAAATCGATTTTAAACATAAAAATGACAGTAAGTTGCTTTACACCAAGGTCGTGACCCGGATTTAATTCTCTGTAGATTAGCTTTTTTAGTATTGTATTATAGTATATTACACATTAACTTTTAGCAGTACAACCTGGCGAATCTATTGTAAGTTGGCAATCTGTTCCAACATAAATGTGTTAAATAATCCTTAAGAGCAAACTAGACCCCTTTTAAAAAATCTGATACCAACGAGAATCGAACACGCAACCCCCGAGTTTTTAAACAGGCGTTTTACCAACTCAGCCACGGATATAGTTTTTCTTTCATGCCTTATTTCTTCTCAAACAGTGTAATATTTAGTATATTTTATTTTATTTTTTTTAGATTAAACGTACCGATCTTCCTGGAAGTTGAATCACCTTGCCGTTTGTCCTATATGTTCGATCTATCAAGACCGTGTGTTTTTTTCTGAAGCACAATGGCTTATACTCAATAAATGAATCACGCACAGATGTCATATATTCACATAGAGCGCTGACAATCTTCTCCGATCCCGAAATATTGCCTACCGTCTTAAATTATTAGTAACATCTTTATTTCAAAATATTTTATAATGCTATATGAAAACGAATTATTCATTGCTTGCATTGGGTGGCACAAAAATGACGCTAATATTGATTGGAGCTCAAAAAGCAATGCTAAGGACAATCCACAAAGTTTCTCCTCGCCACACTTCAGATCCCATTTTTAAAGCGTGTAAGTAACTTTTCGTCAGACAGTTGTACATTCTGGGTCTTTGCAGAATGTTATAAAGACGATATGAAACAATCACAAGTGGAACACTTGACTACAGGACGCGAAACAAAACTCGCGTTCAAAAAGTACCGACAGCTTTGACTCAAAAAAGCCTCATATTTTTTAAACCTGGCATGTACAATAAATACCGTTAAAAGAGATTTAGATTTACCCACAAAAATCGGGTTACAGTTTAAATGTACTATCGGGAAATATAATATTGCTGATTGATAGAGAATAGTCTGAGAGTAAGCTCTATAGTATTCTAATATACAATAGATGAAAATAATAATATTGATATCAAATTCACAAAAAGTATAATATATTCGTTAAATATCCTAGAATGTATTGAAATGATTTTTGTCACCGCACAACTCCTGTCGGTTTTATAGATGATGTCTTAACAGATTTATTCCACCAGATTTCAGATAAATTTCAAGCACGCTAACCAGTTGACCTTGCGTGGACATCTCAAGTTCACGTGTCTAGAATAAAACTATTTGAATAAAATTAATATTTATTATCAGGTGTAAGACATTTTACTAATTTGCAGACTTAATGTTAGTGTAAAATCTTATGTTTTCAATATATAATCACTGGGCCAAAATTGTTGAATCTTACCTTTTTTTAATGTAATATACTCGTATATATTTTAACATCATCCGGTTATCAAATTATTTATTTATTATATTTATACTAATTTAAAAAAAATAGAACTTATAACATGAATCACATTATTTACAAAACTTTTAATTCACTTTTGCCTTTTTAATAATGAAGTATGCATACTCAAATCAGTTAAATAAAATCGAAAATCTTTAAATGTATGTTAAATTAAATACATGATTTTATTATACTGTATTACACTTTCGTTGTATACAGTACACCCTGGTGGGATTATTGCCATGTGGCCATCTCTTCCAACCAACTAGAAATATGTTAAAGAGGTATTAAGTGAAAACCAGACTGAAATACTTTTCAAAAAAAATCTGGGTTCCAGCGAGATTTGAACCCGCAACCCTCGGGTTGGGTGACAGGTGTCTTACCAACTTGATCACAGAGGTCGTTAATTATTAATAATTAGGATTTAAAAATATTTTCATTAAGATGGAAGTGAAAAGAATTTAATATCATTAAAGTTTAATATCTTTTTGGAACCAATTCACCGCTGACGAAAAAAAAATCATATATTCAAGATCATACGTGTATAATCTCTCAATGTATTCAGGGTGTAAAAAGAGTCGAGGGAATTGAAAGATTTCATGTTTTATGGCGTGCTTCGCTAGAGATTGGCAGTGGATAAATCGTCCTTACTAGCTCAGTACATTGTGCAGTTTCCTATACAGAAGAAGTTTGTTGATTCTAATCCCGCTTGCGGAAATATACTCGTATAATATTATTTTCAACGATTTTAGGTACAATATAGTATTTTCTCCGTTATTAAAAAATCTACGTTGTCAATATGCGGGGAGTAATAAAAAAATTAACACTGATTAAAACATTTTCAAGCTACGAAGTAAAATATTTCAATTATATTACGCGGAACAAACACGATTATTAGCAAAAGGCGTGTATCATTATTTTACATTAGCCAAGTAAACAATTAGTTGTTTTTATTCCCAACCACGTAGTGGCACCAATAGTTAACCAAATTGGTCATACAAATACGCCAAGGATAATTTCGAAACGGAAAGTTTCCCTTATCAGAAGGTCATCTAAATGTTAAGAAGTAGAACCACACAGTTAAGACTTTCGGCACTCGAACTATTTATTACTGCAAAATATTACTTTAACTTGAAAGAATTACTCCAACCAAATACGGAATATGTTAAGGGTGTTGTTCGTTGACGGCGAGGGTGCAAGTCATGGAATGACCGACGCCGGGAACTCGAGGAGGAAGTCCGTGTAAGGTTGGCGGAGGGGTTGCGTGACTGCCAAGACTGAGAAGAGGGGGTATGGTGAGGTGTTCAAGGGCGAGAATTCTTGTGTACAATACGATACTGAAAAGACCTCGATTGATCCTATAATTCAAAGTTTGATGTCCGTGTAAATTTTGTAATATTTTTTATAATATCTTTTCATTCAACCAATTTTATCAGTAGGAAAGCGAGAACAGTTCAATTATGAAAGCATTTTTTTTTATGTAAACTAAACAAGGACGCTTTTTTATTATTTTGTTAATGGTATCATCTGAAATGGATTCCAAAATCCTCAAGTGAGAGACAAGCGTCCTACTAACTAAGTCAAGGAGTTCGTCAATATTTTACGACGAAATGTAAGATTGTATATGGTAGACGGTTAGTAGCTGTATAACGTAAGTTGTTAATGTTATTTTGTATAACACTTCCACTTGAACACAGAACAACCTAACGGGCTTATTGCCTTTTGGTAACCAAAAAAAGGAAAAGGTGTTATGTGAAAACCCTGAATAAAACGCCTTTTGGGATCCATCAGAAATCTTCACTTAGTTCTACATAATGTTGCTGTTAATCTGAGAAAATTATTACTCTCAAACATCCAAAGGCCTCAACAGCGACACGCATTGCTTCATAACAAGCCATATCCAATGACATGTCCATGCTAGTTGGCTGACTTGGTTTATTCGTTAGTAGTACCTTCATAATTTAAAAATAACAATATTCGCTCATTTAAATTCACTGTCATCGTATGTTGAAATTCGATTTAGTCCACCAACCCTCCTATATTTTAACACTTAAAGAGGCCTGACGGGCTACTGCGTGATGGCTAGTAACCTTTACAGAATGGGTTTTGTGGAGAATCCCGGCTGCGAGAGTGGTCTGGATGATGAAATTATAAATCATGTATTTTTCGGTTGTCTTTTGCGAGATAGATTTGATTTACTAAAAGCCATATCTCTACCGCGTCCAATGACTGTTGCGTTTCTTCTTTCTTCGCGGAACTTTTCCACTTGTACTATAGATCAATTGTTAAATTTTTGAGCTTAATTAGTTGAATCTTTAAATTTTCGTTTTTTTTATTATGTTGATTTATACAATTACATAATGACTTTAATTTGGTGGCACAAATCATCCTAGTTTGGGTGGATTGCTTATTAAAAAAAATTAACTGTATTTTATTGACAATTTTTTCATTTGTAATTTCTTGGACAGATGATGTAATTGTTATTTATGTGTTAATGTATATCATTATTGCTGTTTCTTTTATATAAACAACTCACGACATTTTTTGAATTGTTTTGTTTTGTCGAAATTATTAAGTGCTGAGCTTAATATCAGTAGATTTTTTTCCCAGTGTTTTAAGTATAATCACATAAGAATAGTGTGAAAGTCGCGCGATATGTGTTTTTTTATGATATCGCGCTGAAGACAGTTCAATTCAAGATGGAGACAGTTTAATTCGATCCCACCACCACCAACGCAGTAATGTGAGACTAAATAAATCCCCACGCAGCCCGACCTACACAAGTTGATCAAAATCTTATTTTTTTATTATGAGCTCAACGTCACTTAGTGACAAGGAAGAAACTTCCCAAAGGGACTCCTCCTTCAGCGGCGATACACGCGAGTGTAAACAACAGACTTAAGGTCCGACGTCATGGGAGAGGGAAAATTACTCGCAGCGCAGTACTCGCTAATATACTTAAAGCGGTTTAAGGTCTGGAGTTCAAACAGCCCAGCAAGTCGCTAGTACTTTCGCTGAAAATTTCGTATACAGCAAATATACTCGTATATTTTGACACCACTAGACCAGAGTAGTCAATTGGTCTGAAAATGTATCGATGTAAGAGTAAATAGAGATCCCTTCAGAAAATATTTACTCGATTACCATCGCAATGTGCAAATTGATTCAGATTGTCGCAAAAATGAAATATTGATATGATTTACAATTAAAGCGCCCATATCCAGAAAGAAATTGTAAATGAAACTTAAAAGTTTACAATTTAAGCTCCCATGACCAAAGAGAAATTGGGTAGTCCAATAACCGAGACGTGCACTAATGTAAGGAGAAAAACTTGAAGATGAAGACAGCAACGTCTCCGAAACATCGGGCTATTATAAATTCACGTCAACAGGGCAGCAAATGCACAAAACGTATGTACTGTGTACCGCTCGCTGTGAAATTCTTCAATCATAAAAGGTGGATGATCAATGGCTAGAAATTCACTTAATATCACACAAATACAGTAAGACAAGGTTAATAGCCCTTCACTGAGGAATAAGTAGGTATTACACGTATTTAATGAGTTAATATCGCCCATAAAGAAAGGGGCCGAACAAGTTCCTTGACTCGGAATGGGAACTGGCCACCTCCACTGGCCGGCCCTCCAGGGCCTGAGTCCCGGGTAAGCAGTGTGCGCTGCACGCTGGCGACCAATATGAAGGAAGAATGTTGATCAATATTTCGTAATTTAAAACAATTTATCAAAATGTACTGAATCGGGAGAACATGAAAGCTGAGTGAAGTAAAAATTAAACGGCAGTGGTCCCAAACTAACCATAAACGAACAGTGTGGTATATATATAATGATGTATCATTTGAACTGAACTGATTTGGAGAAGAGAAAAAAATTCAATCACTATCAATTAATTGGATACAAGTTGTTGCAGCGTTCATATTTCGGGGTTACTGACGAAAACATGTTTTAAACATATTGCGATTTTTAAATTGAATATTATTATTTCTGTGTACTCGAGGCGAAGAGGATCAAAATCTGCTAAGATGATAGTTGACAACAGTATTCTAGTACCAAATTTGATGTATAGAAGTGAAACGTGGACGTAAAAAACTGATAGGAACCGAATCAATGCTGTAAAATGCGTGCACTGGAAAGAATACATGGGGTGACAATGTATGGCAGAATACGAAATGAAGTAATTATGGAGGAATGTGAACTTAAGGTGAATGTATTAAATAAGATTTAGAAGATCAGTATAAGATGGTTTGAGCGTGTAGAACGAAAAAAGGCTAACAAAACAAATATATACTAAAAATGTGACTGGAAGGTGTGGTAGAGAAAGACCAAGGTACATACAATTGTATCAAGTAACTGATATTTTGAAAGAGAGAAATGTAATAGTTAGATAAATCATAAGGAGTTATACAGAGTGGCCACTGAAAGACTAAAGGGTTTGAAAAAGTCATAACTTATTCATTTTATTTTTTTTCTTTTCTTACAGAACATCCTTTGGAAATTAAAATGGTTACGTATGATGTCCAGCAATGAGTAAAATTCATTGGGGTTTCTATACCAGTGAAAGATCAATTGTTGAAACTCAGAGAAAATGCCGGCAACATTTTAATGTCCGAGTATCTAGCGGTAACATGATTCGGAACTAATCGCCCGGTTTGAAAAAACTGAATCAGTCAGCGATTTTCCGAGTAGAGGTCCTAAGCGCACTGTGCTCACTGACGCAGCGGTGGAAGCTATACGACAAACAAACGGGTTCATCAACAAACAAAACTGCAGATTTTGGGGTAATGAGAATCCCAAGGAATTACATCAGCATCAATTGCATCCCCAAAAAATGCACTGTTTGGTGCGGTGTTACGACTAAAAGAGTTATCGGCCCCTATTTCTTTGAAAATGAAGAAGGTCAGCCAGAAAGAATCAACGGGGTCCTAAAAGGACGATGCTTGAAAAAAAAATTGCCAGCAGTCGAAGATAATCAGGAGGTATGGTTGCAACAGGATGGAGCTACTGCGCACACTGTCAGGGCGACGATGGACCTCCTGCGAGAAATTTTCGAGAAAAGTTTTATATCATTCAGTCTTTCAGTGGCCACCCTATATAAGGTGTATGAATGAAGAAGAGGCGAAAAATATGTGTCGCGATAAGACAGCCAAACACTATCTCCTTTTGTGCTATTCCGACAGAGAAAGAGCGTAATGATATGTAACATTTGTATGTACACATATGTGTTTGACAGTTTTAGAGACGATCACCAAAATGGACGTAAATATGCATAAATATTATATTTGTATAATATCTTGCTCAACATAATCTTTGTTAGAATATTTCTGTGTCGGATAAATTTAAGCGCCATGGATGTTTGAATATTGTGTATATATTTTTATGGTCATTTATTGTTTCTGTTTTTTTTTTGCTATGCTTTGAGCATAAATGAAAATTGGTGCATGGATTTGTTTAGTTTTTTTTTTCTTGTTTAATTTCTATTGTATATTTCATAATTTTAAAATGTTAATGTGTATAACTGTTTAATATGTATGTCTTGGGTTTTGTCCTTTCATTTCTCCCAAATCCTTTATTGATATTTGATTCTTAATTAGGGTTTTGATTCATACTGTTGTGGTAATAATTATGTTTTTCTATATGTATTGAGTGGATCAATTATGCGAGTGAATTTTTGTTTCTGTTTTTTTTTCTAAACGGGGTTTTAGTGTATGTTGTGTTTTGAGTTATTCCATGCGTAAGATATAGCCCTGGGGCATGGCCCGCTATGTGCTTGCTATGTGGTGCTTTATGCGTGCTTATTTTGATTGTAATTGTGTAAAAAAATAAAGAACCCAACCCCCATTTCACTTATTCTAATATAATTGAAGAAATGTTACGCCAATTCGTAAGAAACAATTTTTATTACTACGGCATTTTACTATGAAATACCCATTTAACTAGTTTGATATTTTTTTATATGATACAAAAATCAATAAAAAATGGAACATTTGAAGCTTCATTATAAGTATTAATGAAAATCATTGAATTTTGAGGTACCTTGAAGAAGAAAAATATCTCAAATAATTTACAACTAAATTAAATCATATGATACTCGTAAATGTAAGAATTTTATATTGAATAGCCCAGTATATCATAACACGGTTTAAAAAAAACCTTCAATCTCGATCTCCAAAATAAGATAGTTTTTAATGTTAATAGTGTAAGTCAGTACTCTTGCACATTTGTTATGTATTAAAAACTATTTATCCGTATGCTGCAAATACTCTTTTCTCGTAGTTAACACTCAATATAAAACATTTTTTCACATTTGTAAATAGTAACCAAGTCAATTTCTGTTTTCGCACGCAGGCAGCACTGAGCCCTTTTGCCATTGGCAACTCGCTGCCACCATCATCGCTGTCCTGGGTAGTTGGGGAACATGTGAGACGTTCACCTTTCTGAGAAATTGTTACCAATATGTGTGAGATACGCTATAGTTTTTGTACAAAATAATTTATAAGTAACGATGGGAACAATATATACAAAACATTTCAATAAAAATATCATGCCATTACTAATTGAATATACTCGTACGTCCGAGTTTGAATTTTAATATGAATAAAGTAGAATCACAATAATTTATCAACTCCGGGGTACGAGTATTTGACATTTTCTTTTCTAACTGTCTTTCACCAACTAAGAGTGAGGAAGATTATATGTGTATATTACTGTGTAATTCGAGTGTGTTTGACTTCTCTTCTTGTTATCTTCCACCAACTAAGGCAGATTATCATATATATTATTGTGTAATGCCGGGGTTTTTTACTTCTTTTCTTGCTCTCTTCCATCAACTAAGGCTGATTACAGATTACCGTGTAATTCCGGAGTGTTTATCTTCTTCTTTTATTGCTGCTTTTTTTTACCAATTAAGGCTAATAACAGGATGAGTTCATGTTGTGTAATCCCCTCTCTCTTTGATGGGTCCTTCAACTCTGGGCACATTGCTCGTGGTCAAGGAGACATTTCGTAGAGGTTTATGGTTACTGGAAGCATAGAAGGACGACGCACAAGAGGAAGAATCCCTTTGAGTTGGACTTACTAAGTGAGAGATGCAACTGGACTATCCTTAACAAATGGCCTTCGAGCCGCGGAATGCAGGGATGGATGGAGAGGAGTTGTCAGGGGTTATCATGGGAGTTATTATGCTCAGTCATAAGCTACACGACAAGATAGATTATATACTGATTAGGATGCATGGCCACGCGGTTTTTGCGTTGATATATCTACAGAAAGTCATCGATTCAAAATCCGCGCTAAGCTACTCTCCTCAGATAAAAAGGCATTTTTTTTCGTTTAGTTTTTGGATAAATGTGATTCTGGTAATTTTTCTTTAAAAACCGGGTTCAACAGATCAACGCATTATATATGTTATTAGACAAAAAACGAATTTAACAGATCAACGCATTATGTAACACATTAGACAAAAAAACGAGTTCAACAGAGCAACGCTTCATGTATTAGACAAGAAATACTCTGTTTATTATATTTTATTGAGTTGTCTTCAGCTGCCTTAAATAGATACTTTCTCGCATTTTGCGTCAGATTATGGTGAGGTATATCAGTCAACTTTTCCATTAAATTATTATAGTTCATATTTCTGTTAGAACTATTAAAAATAATTCTGAATAAGCACGCAACAAAACTAAACAAAGGGTTTAATTGTAATTACTTAAAAGACGAGTTGCTTGGATAACATTTTATAGAGATTCCAAATTTTTAACTATTGAAAGTGGATGTGATATTTTCTTTTTGATTTTTTTATTTATTATTATTACACATGACAAGAAATAAACACAATTTGCGAAAAAACAACAGGTTATTTGATTTGGACATACAATTTTAATGGATCTGGGTTTGTTGCCTTTCATTTGTCGTATCCCCAGTAAACTAGGTTTTTGCCTGTATCTCACTGAGGATATAAATATAACTTAAAATTGTATCAATATTTCTCAACACTTCAATCTTATCTGATGTGTTAATACTCGTATGCACGCTTCTGTCTGTAAAATGTTTCGTATTTTGTTGCAATAGTATTTTTATTTCTTAAAGTGTCTGGTCAGTTTATAATGATATATAGTACCCGGCGGTAAGTAAAACACATCGGGCTTAAGGAAGAGACTGTCGGTTTGTAGAACGTCGTCTCTGTCATTCATACACGTGTTTCGTCGCGATTTGTCAGTTGCATCGTGCGACAGAGATGACGCTCGACAAACCGACAGTATCTTTCTTAAGCCCGATGTGTGTTTACTTACCGCCGGGTACTATACTTGGTCATTATTACCGTATTAACCTTTTTCAATTATACGATTCTTCTCAATCGCGTGCTCAATGCTGAACATCATGGTCTTCTGTTATGTCTCGAACGCACCACCCATCTCCATCCGTCCCTGTCCTGGGGTATGTTGAATGCAGAGCTTAAAAAGATATCCTGTTAACTCATTTATTTGATACGTCCATCTCATGAGAGACCTTCCTCTTAGTCGCCTTCCGTCAACTGTCCTCGTGATCACTAACTTCTCCAGACTTTCATCATTCTTTCCAGCAAAATGTCCAAAGTACGTCAAAATTATTTTTCCGCTTGTTATCAATATCTTCAAAAAAGATATTTAGTTTTACTAATTACTATGTCGCTTCCGGTAATAAAAGCATAAATTATAAAAAAATGCAGCGCAAAGCAAACAGAAATATCGATGTAATTAATAACTTGTCATCTTTCTTTTCTGCTTATCTATTCGGGTTACTAAATAAAAAATTGTCCATTTTATTCAGCAAACTGTTAGCATTAATTTTCGTATGAAATCGTCAATTCAAATATATCAATTAATTTTTTATTTGTTTTTCCGCCAGTCCATGATATCGTTTTTAAGCGCTTTTTACAACTACAGTGAAAAACGGGCAATTTAGAAATTAAAATATAATTATAGATTGTTTTATTTTATAAACCTTCAAGGTCTCATCTAAAGTAAAAACTTATACTTTGAAAATTATTTGAAAAACTTACATTTTTAAAGTAAAACTAGAAAATAACAAAGAACGAATATGGAAGAAGAACAAAATTTTACTATAGAAGATATCAATTTCCGTGAGATTGTATTATATAAAGAATTGAAAAACGAACTCACCAAGTCATCGGTGGTCTCTTGTGCATCTTCATATTGCTGTAGAGCGCCCTCGGAGTGCTATTGTATGTATATGCCTCTGGGGGGCCTCCTCTGCCTATAACCATGGTAGACGCGAATGCTGTCATCTTTGATGGAAGAATCTCACTAAATATGTATTAATAAAAGTCACTATTTTTTAAAAGAATTATGAACTTTTTGATTATATTGTTTTATAAAAAATATAGAAGTCAGTTTTCATTTTTGTCAACTAAACATTTTTAAATGTGATGAAGTACACAGAAAATACATTGTCAAAGAATTAATTATTATTCAATTGAAATCTTCAATAGCATAGCAACTCGATGCAATTTGTTCAAATTGTACATTTTATTTATAAAGAATGGCTAGTTAATCACATTTTTCTTCAGAATAAATATATTTGCTCTGAAGAACAATCCATTATTTCAACTTTTCAATATAATTCAACAGTTTCACACTCAAAACAAAAATTTTATATTTAATCTATCGCATAAGTGTAACAAGATTTAAACATTTTTTTAAATACTGTAAGTTAACAACTATTTAATCTGAGTAATATGTTGTTTATTTTTAACTTTCCTCGAATATGTTTTTAACAACACGGCGTAATTTTTTAAAAGTGAATATATTTAACATCTGACATGTCAGTCTGTATAAAATCTCGTTTGATGATATTTTGATGCTATTGTTATTTTTGATAAAGCGTAACCATGGTGATTAAATATTCATAGTTCCTTTAATTTGAATGTTAGAATTTTTCATTAGTTAACAAATTTTTTTTCTAATCGGTTATTTGTTTTAACACAATTTTTTTATTAGGATTCTAAAATAAAATATAATTAAAAGTCAATTTTTCAACGATCTAGGCTTGAGGAACCTGCTCATTTGTTTTATCACACAGAACACCATTTTATTCAACATAGCATACCGAAAAATTAGTTTGACAGTTAATTCAAAATGGCTTCTATGAGAGTTTTTAGTCGCAACGTACCTTATTTAAAACAACAATTTATAGCATTATTAGGAAATACGTCAACTTCTGTCAAAATAATATGTTTAGTAGTCATATTCAGTTATTTTCTCTCCTACTCGGAGGAAGCCGTAAATGTTCTCAGCGTCACTCCTGGATATTTGATGCCTCCGTCATTTTGGCTATGGTCAGCCTTCACGTTTTGTTTTTTAGAATTGCATTTTTGGGAAGTGATAGTGGACGTTGTTACTGTAGGTTTGTGTGGAAAGTTAATTGAACCATTATGGGGACAGTTGGAAATGTTGACATTTTTCGCAGTAACGAATCTTGGTGTCGCTGTCATGAGCTCTACATATTATTTGTTTTTATATATGTGTACACGAAATACAGACTATTTATTTACAGTCCATATACACGGACTGGCAGGATACATAGCTGCCGTCAGTGTAGCAGTAAAGCAAGTTATGCCTGATCATCTTCTTATTAAGACATCTCTTGGTAAATATTCCATATTATTACTGTATAATCATATTTATTCTTGTATACAATATTATGACTAAAATACTGATAAATGCATAATGAGCCTTATTTCTCGATAAATAGTAATCTTACAAATGCTATTTTTGTATATGAATAACTTTAAAGATACAATGCTTTAATTAAGATAGCTATAAATTTAACTAAAAGTAGTACCAACCCAGATTTTATCTTCCACTGAAGAAACCTTAGACACTAAGAAATTCATCCATCCATCAGACCGTTGTAACTGATAATACTTTAAGATTATCAGGCCATAGAGAGCAATAGTTTACAGGGATACATTATAATAGTTGCTGCTGCTAAGACCTCTCATTGAAAGGAAAGAATTGAGGCAAACAGAGAAAACCCTTAGCAACTTTGAAATAGTTTTCAAAGCCTCTAGGTGGAAATAATCAAATTAAAGTTAACTTATTTCAAATGATTTTGCAAATTTCGTTGATAATAAAATAGAAAAAAATTATTTTGATATTTCTTCCATCGATCTTATACCGTTAGATACTGAATCCAATGGGACAAATAGCATTGATGATTGTAAGTCTTCTAGTCTTACGTCCATTTCTTTGGAAAACTTGTGTAGACTTATTAAATCTTTTTGTTTGGATCACTTGCAGCCTCTAGAATGCACCGTCCTGTTTAAAAGTTCTATTATAGCTCTTGTTCCAAAAAAGCAAATTGAGATCCCAATAATTGAAAAAACTACCGACCGGTTTCTAATTTACTGTGACTTCTACTCAGATTAACTCGTATATAACTTGAAATAAACTTGTTTCGAGTAATCAGTCTGCATATAGAAAATATCACTCTATGGAGACAATTGTTTTAAAACTGTGTTGGATTTGTTAACTGGGATAGAAGAGGGGAAAATGAATGCTGACTTTGATACTGTAGATCACGAAATTATCTTACAAAAACTAAGGGATGAGTGTGGATTTTCAGGCAGTGCCCTCACCTGGGTTGAATCTTATTTTGCCAAATATAAAGCAATCGGTTGTTGTCAATCAGGAACAATCTTCTCAGGATATTGTAAAGTATGGTGTGTCACAAGGGTCGGTACTAGGTCCGCTACTTTTTATTATTTATACTGATTATATCATATGACTAAGGTTTATGCGGATGATAGTTTGTTCTTTAACCCTTTGCACTCGAATGCCGCCATAGAGGCAGCATGCATGGTATGCCGTATTACTCGAATGTCGCCGCTATGGCGCCAAGAAAATAAAGTATTATTTCTCAATATTTTTAATATATTGGGTTTTTCAGTTTTCAATATTATTTAACCAAGGATCATATTAGTACAATTAAATAATAAGTTACGGAATTTGATCGAGTAAGGTAGGTTAGTTCTGCAGATAACGATATTATTCCTCGCACTTGAGGAGGCGAGATAGAAACACAAAATACCACTCTCAAAACACAATGGAATCTTTTGTTCGGAGACAAACAAGTCTCAAGGGTGACACGTGTACTTTCCTGGTATATTGTTACCGTATAAGCTAACTGTGCTGAGAAATATAATTCAATGCGTACTGCACTGGCATGTTGCGGTCACATTTCAATAACTCCCTAAAATGATGGAGAAAACTCTTTTTTTGGGGGGTGGAGGTGTGTGTCATAAACTCTTATATACTTTATAAAGTTTCCAAGGAAGAAAACAATGAAAAACCGATGACACATTTGAAATTTGTAAAATGGTTGGTTGATCAATTAGTAGGAGATTATCGAGGAGATACTTGATTTCGACGACGCTCTGCTACTCTCCCTACAGAAGACCGACTTATAAATAAATTGCATATTCTACGTTCTGGAACTAAGAAGGACTGCGCAGTATATTCCAATAGAAAAATTCCGGGTGGAAGAAAAGAAACATGATTATATTGCGAAACCTGCGAAAGTAAACCTGGACTTCACATTGGGGATTGTTATGTAAAATACCATACAATGAGAAACTTCAAATAATCAATTTTCATGTCCATCCTATTCCTTACATACCTATTTTACCAAAACAAAATAAAAAAAATGTTTTTTTTATTTTTATAAATTTAATTATGTTTCAACGTACATGTTTTTTTTTTTTTTCTTAAAAATGCTTCAAGTTGGTGGTAGGCACATAACAAAAAGTTTTCGAGTGCAAAGGGTTAAATTATGTGATCCAAGTGAAAAAAATGTTTTGAAACAAGATATTTATAATTGCATTCTCGAAAGTCTCGAAATGTATGTCTAAAAATAAATAAAATCCGGAGTAGAACGGAATTTCTCTGTGTGGCTTCGGCTTCACCAGTTAAGGATGGAAGTATTTTTCCAAAAGATAGCGTCAAATTTCTTAGTATCTTTATTAATAGTAAACTTTCCTTTGATATCCAAATAGGTTATATGGTTTCTTTAGGCTTCTATAATCTTAAAAAGTTTAAATTTGTATGTCGCTGTCTTTCAACAAAGGAAATAAAAACTCTTATTAATTAATTTGTTGTGTTGCGTCTGATATATTGTAAATATCTAGACTCCAGTAACATATGTTATCAATGCAGCTGCTAGGCTGATATATGGTATTAAAAATATCTAAACTCCAGTAACATATGTTATCAATGCAGCTGCTAGGCTGATATATGGTAGTAAAAATATCTAGACTCCAGTAACATATGTTATCAATGCAGCTGCTAGGCTGATATATGGTAGTAAAAATATCTAGACTCCAGTAACATATGTTATCAATGCAGCTGCTAGGCTGATATATGGTAGTAAAAATATCTAGACTCCAGTAACATATGTTATCAATGCAGCTGCTAGGCTGATATATGGTAGTAAAAATATCTAGACTCCAGTAACATATGTTATCAATGCAGCTGCTAGGCTGATATATGGTAGTAAAAATATCTAGACTCCAGTAACATATGTTATCAATGCAGCTGCTAGGCTGATATATGGTAGTAAAAATATCTAGACTCCAGTAACATATGTTATCAATGCAGCTGCTAGGCTGATATATGGTAGTAAAAAATATTGTCATATTAGTCCGCTTCTAAAAAGTCTACAAGTCTTTAAGTGTTGCGAACGGATTGATTTTAAACGATATTCAAGTCCCTTAATGGGATGTCTTCATTGTATATTTCAAATATATATCTATATCACACAACGGAAGATCTACAAAGGTTTGTAGTTCATCTTCTTTAGGTAAGTTTCTGCAGTTTTCTTACCAAATATATTTAGTATATGTACATATATGTATATATTAGTAGATATGAATCCCGAGTTAGGGTGCCCTTAAGTAGAATTTTCTCTCTAAACGGCGCTGTATAAGTTGTCCTTTTATCATTATTTTTAATGCTGCCAGTCAGTCACCGAAAAACTATACTGCTATAACAAAATATCTAAAACATTTTGGTTTATCTAGTATGGTGTACTATTTATATTGATAGGATGGTGGATCAAGTATAAACGAGACTTTTTTGTTTTAATATTTTTATTTGCAGAAAGAAAAAGACACATAATTTTTCTACATAATCTTCTGCTTTAGAAATGCATTTTTCCCAGCGGATCGGTAGTTTTTTTTATCCTGTCATCGTAAAAAGAAGTGGGTTGTGTCAGCAGCCAATTACGCACAAACCCCTCTACTCCATCGTCATCAGTGGTCCAAAGAGATGAAAGTTGTAGGGCGATAGATCAGGGTTATAGGGAGGGTGTTCCAGTCGTGTCCTACTCATTTCCTCCAATTGTTCGCATGTTACAACTGCAATATGGGGGCTCGCGTTGTCATGAAGAAGAGGCACTTCTCGTATCGGTTGGTCACGTCTTACATCGATAAGCAAGTTTAACTTCACTCAAAAGTTTGCAGTAGTACGCCGCATTGATGGTGCGACGATGGTTTAAAATTCCGCGCTGGTCCCAAAAAACTGTTGCAAGCACCTTACCAGCTGACAGCCGAGTCTTGACTTTCACAGGAGCTGCCTCATCTATCTTTCTCCACTCCAGGCTTGTTTCAACTTGGGCTTGTATTGGTGTACCCATGTTTCATTGCAGATAATGATGCGACTTAAAAATGTGTTCCCTTCTTGTGCGAACCGCGCCAAAAGCTGCTCACGGACGTGCCAACTTTTGTTCTGCAGTCAAAAGATTTGGGACCCATTGAGCAGACACTTAACAAAATCCTAGGTCCTTTGTGATTATGGATTGAGTGCTCCCATAATTTATTCCTATCTCAGAACAAATTTCAGAAACCTCCAAACCTCGGTCGCCTTCAGAAGATCACAAATGGAATTGATCCCTGAACTGTGCTGTCAGTCTCCGCAGAATTTCGGACGGTTTTTTGTCCTCACAAGTGAGAAACTTGATAATTATGCGTTGCGCAATCGACTGTACACCTCTTTCTTAGACATTGTGTGCCATACTAATGACGGAATATGCCGAGACCGGCCGACCGCTCTCCCCAATCCTGATATCCCCACCTAACACTCCTCGAGGCGACCGCACGCTCCGTTTAAAATTACGTGCTCTAAAACAAAAGTGTCGTTTATATTTGATCCACCCTCTTATAATATGACATTAAGTAAGGCAAATAATTAGGCTTATGAATCACTTATATTTTTAGAATATCTTGCCAAAACAAACCGTTCGACTGCACTGTCAGCTAAGCTGCTTTCTTTCATTACATGTGTTATAGAGGTGCCAGAATTATTTTTCTTTAATACGAGACAAGTAAATATTTGTCAAAACCAAACCCTGAATGGTACAAACCTTTTCAAGAGGGCTGTAAAGACGTTGAAGATAACAAGAGAGATAGCCATCCTAACACATCAACTACCTATGAAAATGTGGATAAATCAAGGATATTGCGCTAAGTAATCGCCGGATTTTTACAGGAGGCTGTTAAGGAATTCGGTATCTCATGTGGTTTATGCGAAGTAATTTTTACCAACATTGTGAGCACAAAACGAGTGGTAGCCGCCAAATTTGTTTCAAAATTGTTGAATTTCAATAAAAGCAGAATCGCAAAAACATCGCTGACAACCTAGAATTACTCCATTGCGTCGTAACAGGCGAGTAGCGTGGGTGTTGCAATGACATCGAAACAAAGGCCCAATCGTCCCAATGAAAGCTTTCTGAAGAGCCAAGACCGAAAAAATCACGTTAAGTTCGATGAAATGTCAAGGTTCTCCTTACCGTTTTCTTCTATTACAATGGCATTGTCCACTATGCATTTTTATCGCCAGGCTGTACGGTCAATAAGGAGTAGTTATCTTGAGGTTTTACGCTGTTTTCGTTAGGCAATAAGAAAATGATCAGAATCAACAACGCATCGGCTTACACTTCACTACTGATTCGTAATTTTTTCCCAAAAACCAATACTATCATAATGCTACAGCCACCGTATTTACCAGATACGGCCCCCTGTGACTTTTTCCTGTTCCCAAAGATGAAGAGGACATTGAAAGCACATTTGGCAACCATAAAGGCAAAATTGCTGGGTAAGCTAAAGGCTATCCCAAAATATGTGTTCCACAAATGTTTTGTGGATTAGAAAAAAACATTGGCAAATGTGTATTTTATCCTATGGAGACAACTTTGAAAGGGACAGAATTAATAATAATGATTAAATAAATACTTTTTTGATAAAAAATTTAATTCTCATGTTTTGATCGAGCCTCGTATATTCCAACAAGACTCCACACTAGCCCACAAAAGGAAAACACAACAATGAATAGAAAACAATTTTCCGTCATTTAGTATTAACTTCCAAATGGCCTTCTTGCAACCCAGATCTTAATTATCTCAACTGTCATTGTGGTTAGTATTAGAGGAGATGTGTTTAAAAGACATCCCAATATTGAGTCATTAAAACAAATTGAAGAGAGCTGTGGACACTTTTCCGTTAGAATTCCGTCGCCATAGAAGAATGGCTCACTCGATTCAAAGCCTGTGTAAAAGCGAAAGTTGGACAATTTGAATAATGTATTTTTTTAATTTTTCTACTAGCATTTGTTAGTATAAATAAATTATATTTTTGAAATTCCAAATTGTAGTTTTTTATTATACCTCTAATAATTTGGTTCTTATTAGATAATTATGTAAATTTCGAAGGATATCAGTACTGTTAAATTCTCTTTGTATTCTCATTATAAAACCGAATAGTTCGTAATAGTCTGATATCAAACAGGGGACATGATTAACGAATGTGAATCTGACATTAAAGGTTACACCCAAATCCTAGAATTCAGAAACTCTGTTTACTGCTACTTCCTGTATAGTATACTGATGTATATAGGATACACAGACACATTAATTTATATTGAACAGGAGATGATTTTGCTCAGTCCAGGAAACTAGAGAGTCTAGGTCCTGTTCTAAATGCACAGTCGTGAAGTGAATTGATCTGTTTGAAAATGTTCAAGTCGCCAGCAATAAGTATATGCATGGAGGATATTTTTTATATATTTTGATCATTTTGTAGTTTTTTTGTAATATTGAATACAACAGACTCTCGATTATCAGGATTGGTAATTTACATAAAAAAATCCAAAAATTAGAAAGAATTAAAACAAGTGCTCAAAACTATCCTTCACACTTTTATTTAACCACTTCTGTGGTCAACCTCTTGGAAAAATGTGGGTCAAAAAAAGCCACCCTTTTTTTTTCACTATTATGTTTTTTTATCATATTTTGAAATATAATAAATCAGTATAAAACATAAATAAACACTATTAGGAAAGAAAAACAAAACAAAGGACAAAGGAAAAAAAATGTTTCATTTTCATCAAACATATTTTATTTGAATCAAACATTACCTAAAAACTGAAACTTACATAAAAAATTAGTATTCTTTTTTTGTATGGAATATTTGGAAACATTCCAGACATAACCCTACATTACAATCAGGGCAGTAGGTTCGGGTTCGGGTTTCTCTTCTTATTCTTTTGCCACTCGCGTCCTTCCGCGAGCAACAAACTTTGCACTCTCTGGTAGGTTTATCTTTTTTCATACCGCCGTTGGGGGTATGTATTCCAAAAAATGCCTTCAACATCACTATCAGGTTCCGAAAATTTCTCATCTTCCGATTCACTTATCAATACTTCCTCGTCGCTTTCGTAATCTGCCATTTTGGGCAAGAACTAAAATAAAATAAATAGATAAAAAAATACGTAAATATATGTAATACGTAAATACGAAAGTTTGAATACACACGACACGATAATACAGCACACAAACTAACTGGGCCACGAGTAGCCGGTGACTAATTGTTCTCGAAAGATCAAATTACTATAAAAAGTTTCGTGTACGATGTGCTCGAATCCAGTTCGGGCAAATCACTGTGTCAGAAAAATACCTACCCGAATTGTATTTGGGCAAATCACAGAAGTGGTTAAAATACAACAGCAAAGAAGTTGGTTTTTTTTATGGCATCGAAAACTCACCATAGAATATTAAAAAGTTAAGAAAAAATACACAAAACTAGAGCACATGGCAATTATTTGACACGAAAATACAAAATTGAGGACAAGGATAAATGACGAAAATGATCAATAATAAATTAACCGCAATGTACACGTGATTAAACTTTACAATTTGACGTGATATGCTCGCCAGCTAGCATCAAAAGTAAACACTCAATCTGAACATGCCGAAATTATTATTTTACTATCTATTACATATTACAAATTTTGCCAATGTCATTTTCAGGAACACATGGTATGATATCGAAGAAAACAATTATGTTTAATTTTAAATATTTTCGAATGTTGTTAAAAAAATTGGATTTTTTACGGCCTGGTTAATGCGACCGCGAATAATCGATAGTTTATAGTTATGTGAAGGATATTGATTAGTTCGATCCATACCTTTAATATACTTGTATTTGATTACAGATTTGTTTTATTATTTTTTCTCAGTTATTCTAGTTGATATCGCTTTCTAGCATTTCAGCTGTGTTCAATACTGGTTGTATGTTTTCGAATACTGCACATTTTGAAAATAATATCCGTTTGAATCTTTTACAAAATACACAAATGAATCATCTCTGACCAATAAATTTGATGTATCACGGTCTCGGGAGCATTCTCAATATTTATGCAAGAATGGCCTAAAGATGGTTTCAGGGCTGGAGGATTGCCAATTGATGACCATTCTTCTATGTATTCATCTGAAATTGCATCAGAATCACTTGAAATGATTCCGTACAAAAACCTCCGGGATTGTCGTATATTTTCATTATCACTATGAACCTTGATATCACTATCACAGGAATAATTTTATAAATTGTCAGCACACATTTCACAGCTCTTATTACCATGAACATTTTTAACAATTGTATTGTATTACACTTCCATTGTATACAGTACAACCTGGCGGGCTTATTACCGTATGGTAATATTTTTCAACCAACCAAAAAGATGTTAGAGGCCTTTAGTGAAAACCAGACTGGATTACTTTATAAAAAAATCTGGGCTCCAACGGGAATCGAACCCGCAACCTCCGGGCTGGGAGACAGGTGTCTTACCAACTAGGCCACAGAGACCGTAACAATATATTGAGAGAAAAATATAGCAACAAAAAAATATATGTACATATTTATACAGGGTGTCCCTTAAGTAGTGAATCATATTTAGGAGATGATAGATTGGGTCAAGACCTATGTATGATTTTGGCCGTACTTAGGTCTTGACCCAATGTCTTGACATAATGCGCAGGGCACTCATCATTCTGAAGCCACATTGTAAAATTAAAACATTAAAAATAATTTACAAAAAAGGTAATTGTACACAACGCAGCAAAAAATCTGATGCAAGGTAGGGATTTTACGAAATTTTACAAAAGTCCGAATAACTTAAAAATGGTAAGGTTTTTACTGAGGTCAAGTTTTGATATTCTGGTAGGTTCGCTACTTACGGAACACCCTGTATAACAATATAATGAAAAAATATATATATAGCAACAATTAATTTCAGCTAAACCTTAAAATGAAATACTTTATCCATTCAATATTTATCTGCATAATCTTATTATTACGTACTTCCAATATATCAATACACCATGTAAAAATTCTTCCAATAAAAGATGAAAATTGTTAGTTTTTATAAAAGCTTTTAAAAAGTCTGAATGTAGAAAAATAACAAACAATTTCCTTGGTCACCATTGGGAGTCATACTTTAATATTAAAGATCTGGGTGTCTTGTTCTACAGCAATCTCGCATTTGGTCCTCACATAGAACTTATGTGCAATTCAGCTTATAAAACTAGGATTTGTAATGGGAATCTCTAAGTCGTTTGAAAACCAAATGGTGCTCAAAATGCTGTTTAATTCATTGATCCGTAGCAAACTAGAAAGCAATGCTTGCATTTGGAGTCCGCTGGGTGGCGCAGAACTCACTCATGGTGGAGAAGGTACAAAAAATATTTATGATATATATGAGTGAGTTTGGTGTCTATCCATGGCTTTATCCTACTCAGTTCCTGCTGGGCATGCTCAGGTATAACTCCTTGAGCGTAAGAAGAGATCTACGTCTCCTGGTATACGTTATCAGACTCATTCGAGGAGTTGTGAGCTGTCCAGCATTACTACAAAGATTAGCGTTAAATGTTCCTAACAATTACTGCGCCGGCAAGAACTGTTCTCAATAACATTCGCAAGAACAGGTCTTCCATATGCTATGCCTGTTGGAAGGACCTTAACTCTTTTGAATGGGACTGCTTCGGATATTTATATATTTCATATCACATTACATAGATTGGGGGCGTTAGAAAACACTCAACATATTTAAGTGACTTAATATATATGTGTATGTATGCATATACTCGTATATAAAAAAAATTATGTCAAGATTTTTTGTATTTTTCAATGTAATTGGGTTAAGTCTATTGAGAAAATAAATAAAAAATCCCTACCACTAGGAAAAGCTTCAATCAAAACAAAAATTATACATTTCAAAACATCTATGAAAAACAAGAACATTCCATTATTATTTCCCACTCCATCTGACATCATCACCAGTCATCAATGTGTCACCACGGTCTAGTACACTCTCACTCCATTGCAAATTCATATTTAGATCTTAAATTGTGATTGTTGACTCAACATATGCATTTTAAATGAACATAAGACTTATTGATCTTACGAGTATATCAGCATCAGACCAAGTGGCACAGTATTCTAATGCCTGTTGTAGTTCCTGCATCCACTATTTTAATTGTTCAGAAGTCTATGGCATGGTCCACATGGCCATACTCAGCTCAAACTTCTCTATTTTAGGACAGTCAAAATGACCCACTGGGCAAAAAGATATAAGAGATTATAAGTACTATAAAATAAATTACACTCTTTGGTTTGTGACATTCTTTAGATGACTTCGGTAAAGTGTTTTTCTTCAAGTCAGATGTTTCAGTTGTGATCCCCGAGATGACTAAAATTTTTAAAAAAAGATATCCCAGTCTGATTTATTCACTTAAAACCTTTCTGGTTCGTCATTTCATTTGCATCATAACAATAAGCCTCCCAGGTTTAAGTAGAAGTATAATGCAACAAAATTTTATATCGAAAATATTATTTTTGGCTTAGCAATGGAAAATTGGCACTTGAAGAAAATCATTTATGTTTAGTTTTTCAACAAATTTAATATACCATAAAACAGGTTTTATTTAAATCTATGTATTGCTTATAAAAACAAGACCTTGTGTAACTCGACATGAAGATATATATATTTTGACCATAAAACTATGTAAAACAATAACATACGAGTATTCACTGCAATTTTTAAGATGTGAATCTAGTATTGAGACCATTATTTATTTAAATATATATATTTTGATAATTGAATTAATAAATTCATCTTTTAGTCATAAGGTTCCCAAAATTACTTGACCTACTGCCTCCTTTTCAGAGAAAAAATTACTCAGTCCTCCCCTGGAAATTGACCTTTAAGCGAGCAAACAGGAAAATGCAGGGACAAATTTACATTATTTTATGTATCTATATTTCTACCTACGTCCTAAAACATAGTAAAGAAAGAAGTTTTAAATAAGACACCTTAACCCTTTCTGGTCCTATGTGGAATATCATTCGACATCGACTTTATTCCAGTAAGTCCTATGTCGAATGTCATTCGACATTTTTTTCTTGTGAACATAAATATAGTTTTATTAAAAACAACCTTGTGAACATAAATATAGTTTTATTAAAAACAACCTGGATGTATTGTTTTACCCTGTAATTCTGTAAATCTTTTGTAGACCTGAAGGAACATTTTTATTTTTTTTTGTGGACCGGAAAGGATTAAAGCTTAAAATTATACATTTATTTTTAAAATCAACCATAGTAACATGCGCATTACAAACAGAAAATTAAGATAACAGAAAGAATCTAAATTAGTTTTCATACATGTTGCCTATTTATAGTATCGTATTGTAAACAAGTCATTACACGCAATATTACTGCCAACACTTGCTTGTTAAGACCTGTAGGCAGACTTTTTATAACTTGCATTTTGTTTGGAAAATAAAGTAATCACTACGATTTAAACTCTGTTACACAACAAATGAAATATGTACGAACGATTTTTCAAAATTTTCTTATCTTCTCTTCTTTCTTTATGCTTCCACTGCCCCCCAGTTGCACCCGAGACTACTACCACCCCCTCCCCCAATTACACCCGAGGCAATTGGGGGGTGGTAGTAGCCTCGGGTGGAACCCCCCCCCTGGAATGTTCCAGCGTCCCCCAAGTGACGGTATCGCCCACTTTGGGAAACACTGTATTATTCCATCTGTCTTCATAGTTTGGTACTTGAATACTCATCTCAACAAAAATAAATCTAAGAGTTTATCTAATATTATTCAAGTTACTTTTTACCCACTTACTAGTTTAGCTCAGTTGATTAAAACCGGTGAAAGTTGCAAAAGTAAGTGGAATAATTTTAAATATAGATTTTGATGATTTTTTGTATAACATGAAGGGAGTTCCACCAAGAATAGTCAGTAGAAAATCAATCAATATTTGAATAAAATTTTCAATACTTGTTTAAAAGAATACTTTCTCATATTTTTCGTAATTTATTTGGAATCTACCATCGCATCCAAGTCTATTTTATGGTGAAGTTGCAGAAAACTTTTTTTTACTAAGCGGAATATAATAATATTTTTTTAATTTTTATGTTTATACCTTGATGGTTTTATGACGAATCATCTCTAAGTACATAAATAAAATCAGTTGAACACACACCGACCACAATACAGATAATTTTCTATATCATTTCGAATAACAATATGAGAAATTACTCACCGCTTAAGCATACCATTAAGATAAATATTTTTTGAGTGGTTTACAGTAATGCATTTATCCTTCATCTGTCAAACATTTTCGAAAGGAAAAAAGTAAAACCAAGTAAAAAGGATATAAAAAACTTACATACAATAAATCAATAGGCAAACATTTAACAATACTTATTCTTAACTTCAAAATTCATGGAAGCTTAAGCCAGGAAAGATTAAATTATTTTGATCCGCTTTGGATAGTAAAAGGTTCAAGCTAAAAAATGAGAAATTTTAAAACACCAATTAACTAAACTCATTTGATTTTATAAAGGCCATTTTTACTGTCTAAATTTTAAAATTTATGTTTTATCAACAACGTTTTCTTTAGCAATGTAATGCAGTGACTTTGGTTTTTAATAAATCAATTTGATGTCTATATTTTTTTTGAAAATCATAAAATTAAAGATAATTTCAACTACATTTTGGGAAATTAATTTTTCTTTAGATGTATACTGTGTCAATTCAAAATACGCTTCAAGATGAGTCGCAAAACTAATTGGGTTAAATACAGTCCTTTTTTTTAAAAAAAAAAAAAAAAGGTGCCGGAGCTCACTTGTCAAGCTTTTTGTATACCGTAAAAAAGGTGGTGGAGCACCGATCCACTGCGATCCACCGCAAAAAAAGCACTGGTTATATACAGTAGCAGTCAATGAAATGTGTTCACCTTGAAAAATGGACATTTCTTTGCATTACAATGTTTTATGTATTGTTTTATTTATTTATTGGGTAGTAAAATTGTATAAGTGATATTTTTAAGTAATTCAACTGGCAAAAGTTCCAACACATTGTGAAATAAACAAATTATTGAAGTTTTTCAAAATTAATGATATTTGGGAAAATTTTGTATTGCAATGAAAACATTTTTTTTCCATAAAACAAATTTATTAACACAAAAACTAAAACTTACATTATATTTATAACTATACTAGCTACAAAGAAAACAAAATGTAATATTTAGTTTGTCCTCCTTTATCTCGCAATACTGCCTCAATCCTTCGAGGCATCGATTCGACCAATGTTTTTAGATGGTCTTCTGAAATTTCTTCATACCATCCTTTTTGTCAAGTTTCTATCAATGCCCATTTCGTTGAAGGCTTGGTTTGTTGGATTTTAGCTCCTTTTTTAGCCCACAGGTTCTCTATGGGGTTCAAGTCGGGACTTTTACTTGGCCATTCTAGGGTCAAAATGCCATTTTTTGCAATAAATTCCTTTACCTGAAGTTACGGAGACAAAATGCTTGCTTTTTTTTGTTTTAAATGTTAACCGTGATACATACTAATAGAAAAAAGTAACACTTACAGTTTAAGTACGGTGGCATGGTGCAGAATCGTCCTGGAACATGCACTCCGTTTCGTGCGCATAGTGCATTTCAATAGTTGGAAATAAATTTACGTGTACATTTTTAAAAATATTTTTTTGCGTTCACTGTCCCATTGATAATGGCCAGTTGACCCACCCCATGGTATGAAAAACATCCCCAGATCATCTAATCTGCAAAATATTTGACTGTCGGCTGAATGCATTTTGTGCACGAAACGGAAAGCATATATATTTAAATAATGGAATTACATAAAATTAAATCTAAAAAAAACATGAATTTCCCCAGTATTAATTTAAAATTTTAGAAAAATTATTAAGACGTCTCGTATTTATTGTTTAAAACTATAAGATTAAAAATGTATAATCAAACCGTTGTGTGGCAGATACTTAATTCTCGATTTTCTTCTTTGTTGAAAAACCGTATTTTAAACATTGCAAACCTAGTATGAATTATTAAAATCACTCTGATTGTATCTTTGAGAACTTTATAGTTGAATTCAATCCAGTTCACCCTGCAAGTGGATGTTTTGAGAGGTTTTTTGGGTTTTCATTAAAATCTAATCAAAATATGTTACTTGCTACATTGCTCATTTTAATTTCATTCAATATTACTATAGTGAAGTTTTGTTTGAAAAAGAATTATAATAATTAATTATTTTACCCTTTTCTTTATTAAAAAATGTAAGAAAATCTTAATTTATTATACATTTTTCAGACATTTATTTGCTGCCATTATCATGTACATTCCATAGTGGGATTATTAACGTGTACTCAATTCCGAAACAGGAAAGTTAATACACATTGGTAACTGTATGAAGTGTTTGTATCCAGGTAAGATGACAAATCGTAGCATCCCGTTGTTGGTGCTTTGTGTAGCATTAGGATTGTGGGCGCTGGGAGCATTGGAGGGCAGCTACCCCTGCATGTGGGCCTGTGGCACAGTTGTATCCTGGCTATATCTGCGCTTCTGGCAGCGCCACACCAATGGGACTCGTGGTGACACTGCTGATAACTTCAGCTTTGATAAGTATGGAATCTCCATCTTATTTTAATGACCTTATACTAGAATCAACATTTATTATGTTTTACCTTAATAAGGAAAATCAGTAATTATAAAATTATCATCCTGAAAATGTAAAAAAAGTCATTTTAATCGGGTATTTTCCGCTTAATTGTTATGAATTTTATTTTTATATTATTAAGTGTACTGTTTTTTCTCATTTACTATTTATATTGTTTTAATGTGCTTTAAACAGATATTATATGTCCAGTTTTGGACATATATTTTAATAAAAAAGGACAATTTATATAGCGCCATTTAGAGAGCAAACTCTAAAGGGTGCTCTTACTCAGATATTCGAACCTACTCTAATTTTATTCAAGTGCTTGCTAAAGCTGCACACGCCACCCATATATCTGACACTAGGCGGCAGGCACAGGACCAGCAACGGCAAAAGGTCTACCCTGCCTTATTGGATTGATTTAGAACAACCAATTTATTAGATGAATAAGAAATCAACCTCAAAGTTACAATGGAGACATCCCATTAAGGGATTTGGATACAAAGAGACAAAGTTTGAAATCAATCCGTTCACGACACTGTAGACTTTTTAGAAAGCACCAATATGGCAATATTTGACTCATATACGCCTAGCAGCTACATTGAAAACAGACTGTCTAGAAATTTGTGAATTTGTCTGTTTAAAGCACAGATATTGTATATCTAAATTTAGACGTACATGGGAGACTACTATCATGGGAATCACGATGCTCAGTCATGAGCTATACGACAAAATGATATCTGTTTAAAGTACAGATATTGTGTGTCCAAATTTAGTATTTTTTAAAGAAGTAGTGAGGATTCATTCGCAATATCTTTGTTTACTTTGTAAAGAAGGATATTGTGTATGCAGAATACAATTTCACTGTGCTATGATGAATTATATTGTTGAACTATCATTAACCTCAGTAAATTGTATGAGAGATGCAAAGAGATCTGAAAATGATTGTTCCAAAACCCAAAGCTATGGTGATAGAAGAGTGTGAAAGGAAAAAATAAATGGGATATATGAGTGAATAAAGTGAATAAAGAAAGATTGGAATAAGTTGAAGAATTCTGCTATTTGGATAGGATAGGACATCTCAGATGATGGAAACGAGTGATATCGAATGGAATGTAACAATAGGAAACAAAGTCAATGAAGCACTAAAATATTTATACTCAAACTGGACAGAATCAAAATTTGCTAAGATAGACTACAATAGTATTTTGGTGTCAACTTTGATGTATGGGAGTGAAACATGGACATGGGAAAAGACTGAAAAGAGCCAAATAAATTATGTAAAAATACGTACATTGAGAAAAATACATGAATTGACAATGTATGAGGCTGGATCAAATGTAAATGAGACTTTTTTGTTTTAATTTTTTTATTTGCAGAAAGAAAAAGACCAAGGACACATCATTTTTCTACATAATCTCCTGCTTTAGAAATGCATTTTTCCCAGCGAATCGCTAGTTTTTTTATCCCATCATCGTAAAATGAAGTGGGTTGTGTCAGCAGCCAATTGTGCACAAACCCCTCTATTCCATCGTCATCGTTGAATCGTTGGCCTTCCAGAGCTTCTTTCAGTGGCCCTAAGAAATGAAAGTCGCAAGGCTATTGGGAGGGTGTTCCAATCGTGTCCAACTCATTTCCTACAATTTTTCGCATGTTACAGCTGCAGTATGGGGCCTCGCGTTGTCATGGAGAAGAGTCACTTCTCGTATCGGTTGGTCACGTCTTTTGCATCGATAAGCAAGTTTAACTTCACTCTAAAGTTTGCAGTAGTACACTGCATTGATGGTGCGACGATCATGCAAAATGCCACGCCGGTCCCAAAAAATGGTTGCAAGCACCTTACCAGCTAACAGCCGAGTTTTAGCTTTCACAGAGGCTACCTCATCCTTCTTTCACCACTCCATGTTGGCCTGTTTCGACTCGGGCGTGTAGTGGTGTACCCAAGTTTCATCGCAGGTAACAATGCGACTCAAAAATGTATTCCATTCTTGTACAAACCGCACCAAGAGCTGCTCACAGACGCGCAAACGTGCCAACTTTTGTTCTACAGTCAAAAGACGTGGGACCTATCGAGCAGACACTTAACGAAATCCTAGGTCCTTTGTGAAAACAAATTTCGGAAACCGTCAAACGTCGGTCGCCTTCCAGAAGATCATGAATGGCATTAATGTTCTGTTTGGTAATGCTCATCCGTGGGCGACAATCATGGCTCTCGTTTTCAACCCCTTCACTCTCCTCACTCCTGATATCTCCACCCAGCACTCCTCGAGCCGGCCGCGCGCTCTAAAACAAAAGTCTCATTTATATTTTATCCACCCTTGTATGATAGAATACGGAGTGAAGTGATAAGGAATGAATGTGAACTTAAGGCTGATGTGTTAAGTAAGATGAAGAAGAGCATACTGAGATGGTTTGGACATGTGGAACGAATGAATGAAGAAAGACTTATAAAACATATAGTGCAAATGTAATTGGAAGCTGTGTGAGAGGAAGAATGGTTGTCAGGAAAGTATGGTTGTATCAAATAAATTATATTCAGACGACAGAAAGACGTAAAAATCAGAGAAATCTTAGAATTTAAATGGATGGAGCAGAGATGAAGGATATGTATCGAGATAGGAAAGTCTGGCACTCTGCCCTCTCTATCTACCTCGGCAGAGAGATTACGTGATGGTATGTATGTATCGTCGACAGCTGAGTTATGAAATTTTACAGCATCCTCCATACTCACCCAACTTGTCACTGACTGATTTTCATCTTTTCAAATGTCTTGATCTCATTCTTTAAAATAAAACATTTATAAATTAAGAGGCCATAGTTGACTCATTTACACATTTTATTTCCTAAGACGCTGATTTTCATAAGAGAGGGATCTATAGTTTAGTATGACATTGGCAAAAAATCCTTGATGTGAATGGTGCATATTTCGATTAAATAAGTTTTTTTTTCTTTACAATATTGTATTATCATTTCATGATTCAAAATCGGACATTCGATGTGGTATAACTTAATATAATGGAAAAATGTAACTGAGGTTAATTCATTTCAAATAAACTTTTCTGTACAAGATTCTCTTTCCAAATTTAATTTTTCTAGCTTAAAACAAACAGGTTTTTGCTTTGTGTGATCTAATTTTCCACTATGAAAAGATGTGTGTTTATAATGGGAAAATGGGGAATCTTTATAGATACTTATCTGATTTGGTGTGAGAACACAGATAAGAGATCTAATCATTAAATATCAGACATTTTTTTTACATAAACTAAAATGAATGAGTAAAGCATAATTTTCAACTCTACTATGCATGTACAAATATTCACTATGCTACCACTCCACATAGTTACAGTACTGGCATCTCTTCCACTGTTATACATCCACAAATGGTTGAGAAAGTATGCAAGTCTGCTATTTATTCACTTGATATAAACGTTGATACACATAAGAGATCCAATCCACATTTTGCTGCCAAAGTTTTTACAGTCCACATTTTACAGAATATAATACAGATCATACAAGCGATATAATACAGGACATACAAGTAATATAATACAGAAAATAAAAACTTTACAGTGATATAAAAAGGGACATACAAGCTAAACATGACCACCATAAAAAATGGACCCTCAAAAAATAAAACACCCAAAGGTTGATCAGTATATGTATTACGGATATATTTTTTTAAGAAATAAGATTTTTTGTTCTTATAAACAAATACTATACATTGAAAACCTCAATAATCAATATGTTGTAAAAAGCAAGTAATACATTGTCATATGTTCCAGTTTTTTCCCCCGCGTAATACAACCATTAGTGCGTGCTGTGTCAACCCCCTTGGAACGCTGCCTGATACGCCTGGGGCTGTGTCCCGCCAGCAGAAGGAGAGTGCATCTGGCACTCAGCCCTAGGGGCCTCACAATTTCTCTGCCAGGAGTACAACCTCAAGACATGGAAAGACGCCGGTAATACCTTTTTTTTTTTTTTTTTTTTTTATTAAACAAGTAAATTATTATACAAACATTTGTCGAGGCTATACCTATGTACAAATTTATTACTTAACTAATCTTAATTATATGTTATAATTTATGAACTTATTTAATCTTATTTGGTGAACTATTTTACACAATTTTCGATTATACATAAAATACCACCAACCATTAAATTTGTCTAACGTATTTTATCACAAAAACTAAGAAATTATGCGTGTGGTGAAATCATTGAAACCATTTTTCGTGTTTTTAAATTCTTCTTTGATTAAAAAGTTGAAGATAGATGAAGAATATAATGCACTAAAAATGTACAAAAATATCACTTCTACCATTACTATTCTTCATCCCTGATATGGTTTACTTTATCCCTTTTTTTTATTTTCTGTATTTTATAACAAACTAAAAGTGACTTTTGTGTTTCAGACAAATAGCCCTCAAAGCCTTAAGTGAGAGGCTTTCGAAAACTAGTGAACAGGCACGCCAGAAATCCCTCTCATCGAAATCAGCATCACAAGTAACGCCGCAATTCCAAAATCCCAGTGTTAATGTTCATATCCCGCCAGATATAGCCGACATTTCAACAACCAACTTTCCACCAAATGAAAATGCACCCGACAGTCAGTTTGCTGAGAAGCCTGCTGAAGCTGTTCTCATAGAAGTAGAAACCCCATCAATATCAAAAAATATTAAACAACAAACGTTTAATAGTTAGTAATGTGACTGCTTAAAAAAGACTACTAAAAAGTTATTTAAGTGTTATATTTTGTTATATAAAGCAATGCAAATACAAAAAAAGAGACGAGTGATATGGTGGTTTTATTTGATAAATTATTATGTTAATTCTTATCTTAGAATTATATTTTATCTTAAGTTGTGTTAATTTTCATTTTCTCTTGTTCATATATTACAATAACGTTGAAAATATATGTATATATTTAACTATTTTTGAGTTTCTTTCACTTTTTTCTATCAATTGCAATGTTATTGTAGATCATTCATGCCCACTGGAGAGTGAAAAAAAAATTAATCTTTATTTTAATATATCGTCAGGTTGATGAGACATGGTGGTAAGTGCAAAATTAAAAAAAAACTATTTTAGTAACTAACTATTATCAAATTGCCAATATATTGGGTTGATGCAAAAGTTATGACCGTTTTTTACATATACAATTAAACATTTTTTTTTTAGATTTGTATTATTTATTTAATCAATTATATAATTTCCATCAGTTCTTATAACCTTCTCCCATCTTTCTATCAACTTATTAATACCATTAGTGTAAAATTCCGTGGATTTTGATGCGAAAAATGTAGTAAGGGATGTTTTTACCTGCTCTATTGTATCAAATTTTTTATCATTTAAAAATTTTTGCATTGATCGGAATAAATAAAAATCGGAAGGAGCAAGATCTGGAGAATACGATGGAAGCTTGATAATATCCCAATTCAACTCATTTAGCTTGTGTTGGGTCATCATAGCCACATGTGGTCGCGCGTTGTCGTGATGAAACACTACCCCTTTTCTGTTTACCAATTCTGGTCTATCCTTTTGAAGGGCGATGTTCAATTTGGATAATTGCTGACAATATCGTTCTGCTGTAATTGTCTGATTGCGTTCCAAGAGTTCAAAATACACAATAGTGAAAAACAATTAGTGAAAAATCCCCAGATCGGAATTTTGTAAACCATCTTCGTACCTGTCGAACTTTGATGACATCTGCTCCATACACTTCGCAAATGTTTTTGGTTGCCACACTCGCGGTATTGTCTTTACGGAATTCATAAAGTAAACAATGACGTAAATGCACTTTATCGACCGACATTTTGAAAAAATACAAGGGCTCTTCACTGTACTCTGGCCAGGCCAAAACTGAATAGAAAGTAGAGGGAAAGCATCCTTTATACAATGGAATCATTTAAAAGAAGATACTATTCATTTTTTCTTACCTGGGATCATAAAAAACGGTCATAACTTTTGCATCAACCCAATAAATATCTGGTAAAAATTTGGAACTAATATTTTACTGTAAATATTTTAAAGTCGAAAAATATGAAGTATTTCGTTGTAAATCTTTAAAAACCTATTGTTTTTCTTCTTTTAGTAATACGGATTTATAAATTGATGAGACCTATTTTTTTTAAATACTGATTTAGGAATGAATTCGAACTTTGAATTAAATATCTTTGAAACAATAAAATGCCAGAAACACAATGATTTAACAGGGTACCCTTTTCAGACTTAGGGGCCACATTCAACTTTTAGTTTGAATAATAATGCTGTAAGTATTTAAGAGAAGGTAGGGGGGGTAAAAAGATTACTTATCAATTTCATATTATTTCAATCTTTAAAAATACAAAAATATTTAAAGTTTGAGATATGAAAGAAACATGATTTATAAAAATGAAACCGAATAAAAAAAAAATAGATTAAAAACAAAAATAATAGAGTAAAACAAAATACAGTGAATGCATCACTGTCTCCCTGCTTAATGTGACTTTTGCAGCTGTTTCCCCATTGCCAAATTATCTATATCCACTTTAAAACCTGAAGTGTAAATCTGAATTAAAGCATGCAGATTGTTCATCAGTCAATTGAGAAGAAAATTTATTTTTTTGACAACTCTCGGCAGAAAATGATTGTTCGCAGATGTATGTGCTTCCAAAAGCGACTATCATCTTCTTCGCGAAACTGAGTAATCCCTAACTTTTTTATTAGTCATGAATAAAATTGTTGAATATTTTCCAACGAAAATGCATTCTTCAATGTTCCATTATGTTGTTATTCCACAATTTGCATTTGTAGTTTGGTACATCATTCATGTCGACATTAAAAGGGTTAGAAAAAGATTCATATTTCACTCCTTTTTTTATGAAAATCCATAAATATTGTTGAAAATTCAGTTTATCAATTTTCAATTATACCAACGAAATTGCCCTTTTGTGTGTGCCATCCAATTGCAAATTTGCAATACGAGGTTTGATAAAAAAAAATTAGAATTTTTATTAAAAAGTATTTATTTAATCATACTTATTAATATTGTCCCCTTCAAAGTACTCCCCATAGAATAAAATACACTATTGCCAAAAAAAAGTTCAATCTTCAAAACATTTGTGGAGCGGAGTTTTTAGGTTGCAAAACATTCTGCTTTTAATGTCCTCATCATCTTCAGGAACAGGAAAACGTCACAGCAGGCCATATCTGGTGAATACGGTGGCATCATGACGGTGTTGGTTTTTTGGCCAAAAATTCAGGAGTTGTTTCCCCACAATTCTGATTGTTTTCTTCGGATTGCCTCACGAAAACTGTGTAAAACTTCAAGATAATACTCATTGACCGTACGGCCTGTCAGTAAGAATTCATAGTGGACTATGCCCTTGTGATCGAAGAAAATAGTAAGGAGAACCTTGACATTCGATCGAACTTGGTGTGCTTTTTTCGGTATTGGCTCTTCACGAAGCTTCCATTAGGACGATTGAGCCTTTGTTTCGATGTCATAGCCATGCCCACATTTTGTCACGTTGTTGAAGTAATTCTGGGTCGTTAAAAACTTCAGCCAACGTTTGTTCAGCAATGTTTTTGTTGAAAATTCAACAATTTTGGAACAAATTAAGCTCCCGCTAGTTTCATTCACAAAACATTGGTAAAATGGCTTCGCATGAACTGTATAAGATACCAACTTCCTCAGTACGCTCCCTTAGAGTAATTCAGCGATTACTATGCACAAGTTCCTTAATTGTTTCCACATTTTCATCGGTGGTCGATGTGCTAAGTTGCCCATCCATCTTGTCATCTTCAACGTCTTCACGGCCCTCTTAAGAACATTTGTACCATTCATAAACCCTTGATTTCGACATAGCATCCTTGCCAAAATCTTCTCCAACACACAACTTTACTGCACTTAATTCCATTGTTAACGCAATTCTTTGTCCAGTCATTTTTTAAATGAAAAAATCACAAAACTGCCAAAATGCATTGTTATACTTGCCTGTCAAATACAAACTGCCCATCCAATATGGCTGAAAATTTAAATGTACATCACAGACAATGTCGTCAACATGAGGAAAAAAAATTTAATTAAATGTGAAACAGCCTGCGAAATAAAAAAAATCTATTTCTTTTAGGAATTCTTGAAATTGGTGGTGTTCAGACTGTTGTGGCGAATGTAGTTTACAATTGATATCATGGTGTCCATAATGTGTTTCATTGATGATAATATTTTACAGCAAAGTGATTTTTGATGAATGGTGCAATAAGACATTATTAGATTATCATGACCTAGATTATCTGTAATTCTGCAAAAGTATACCGGTATTAAAGCCACAAATATTTTTTTCTCCATCAGTTTTCACACTTTTAAATTTTTCCCAACCCGATTCTAAAGAATCAAGAGTTTATCTTTATGAACAAATCATTGTCGGTTGTAATGCCTTTTAAGCTAAAAGTGGCCAATTCTTCATAAACGTACAAGACACTATCAATGCCTCGAATAAATATTATTAACTGTTTAGTGTCTGTTACGTCAATACTTTCATCCATTGCCAAAGCGTAACAATCAAATTTGAATAAATTGGTTCTGATTTATTCTACCTGCCATGTACAAAACTTATTTTTTCTAAGTTCACAAGTCAAACCTCGTAATATGTTCATTTTCGTAATGACTAATATTATATTATTTCATTACAGCAACACTTTTATGACAAGTAAGACAAAAGGGCATGGCTTTTATGACAAGTAAGAATATGTATGTATGTATGTATGTATGTATGTATGCATGCATGCATGCATGCATGTATATATATATATATATATATATATATATATATATATATATATATATATATATATATATATATATATATATATATATATATATATATATATATATATATATATAGTACCCGGCGATAAGTAATACACTTCGGGCTTAAGAAAGAGACTGTCGCTTTGTAGAGCGTCGTCTTTGTCGCACGATGCGCTAACAGTCCGTGCGACAGACGACGCTCTACAAAGCGACAGTCTCTTTCTTAAGCCCGATGTGTATTACTTACCGCCGGGTACTGTATATATATATATATATATATATATATATATATATATATATATATATATATATATATATATATATATATATATATATATATATATATATATATATATATATATATGAATTTTTTGTTTGGTTTTAGCGAAGGGTTATATATGTTTATTTTAGGTTTTCAGTTACTTCGCGAACTGTAAATATTGGATTCTGACATCAGATCTACCTGGAGATCCCTCAGCAGCTTCCTTACAGCATTTTTTATTTTTTGGCCTGGATGACTCTTTAGTAACATTGTTCTCTGTTTTGGATATACAGGAGACGGTATCTATTTTAATTGGTATTTTGTGGGCTTATGACCACCTTTGAAGGCTGAGTTAAGTGCTCACTTTATAACTAACTCACGAAGTAACTGAAAACCTAAAATAAACATATATAACCCTTCGCTAAAACCAAACAAAAAAATCACATATTACCCTCTACAGAAGTGTAATGGGCTTTGTCAAAAGCCAAAAAATATCCAGCTTGTATAACAAACAATGATGAGGTATTGACAGAATAAAGAGGTTTCCTCAACATCTGTTAAGAAAAATCTTACCATTGTTCGTCAACAAATGGCATAAAGACTAAAAATCATCTTGTCTGCACTAAGAATAAAAACATTTAAACGATGTATAGAGATGAATCTATGGTATAATGAGGAATGTTGCCTAGGCATAAAGTGAGCACTTAACTCAGCCTTCAAAGGTGGTCATAAGCCCACAAAATACCAATTAAAATAGATACCGTCTCCTGTATATCCAAAACAGAGAACAATGTTACTAAAGAGTCATCCAGGCCAAAAAATAAAAAATGCTGTAAGGAAGCTGCTGAGGGATCTCCAGGTAGATCTGATGTCAGAATCCAATATTTACAGTTCGCGAAGTAACTGAAAACCTAAAATAAACATATATATATATATATATATATATATATATATATATATATATATATATATATATATATATATATATATATATATATATATATATATATATATATATATATATATATATATATATATATATATATATATATATATATATATATATATATATATATATATATATATATATATATATATATATATATATATATATATATATATATATATATATATATATATATATGTGTGTGTGTGTGTGTCGCGTAGTACATAGTACTCGCGTAGTATTTTTTATCCAGTAGTACATTCTCGTTGACAGCTACTGTCAAAATTTCAGTCGAATCGGACACGTCGTTTGGTTTTGACCGCGTGTGGAAGCGAGCGTGTCCGCGGATTTGAGAAAAATGGAAAAAGAGCAATATCGGTCGGTGATTCGATTCTTGTTTTTGAAAGGGAAATCGCGCAGCGAAATCAAAGAGCGCTTGGATGCTGTGTACGGTGACTTCTCCTTCGATGGCGACCGTCAAAAATTGGTTTAACGAGTTTCAACGTGGTCGCACGTCGGTTTTTGTACAGAAATTAATGATATTAAATATTTTCTGAATGAATTCGATTTAAATGACGATTTGTTTCTTAAATATCACTTTTACCACCTCTTTATTTACAAACAGACAACACATCTCTTTTATGGAACATACATTTATACTTGAATTTCTCAGTCCAGAATCTTCGATGAGAATATTTGATACCCGACCGATGCCTTGAAGATTGAGGTGGTACTCGTAATGATCTCCATTCGAATCCAAGTTTTGATGTAAATAATATTTCTTCGTCTTCTTCACTAGTCTCCAAATCAGAATATACTTCATCCTGTACCTCGACAAAATCTTCTGATTCTGATATATTGCCTGTCGCCTTAAATTCCAAATCGCTATCATCGCCATCGATATTTCCCGCCATCTCAATTATTATATTTTTGAAAATGAAATAATAAATAAAATGTACATTTATTATAAAAAGAGTAATGGTACAATATAACATACCAGATAAAAAATGACAATAGAAAAAAACATACCAGATAAAAATTAAAAATAACAATCAGGATTATAAAACTGGTGACGAACCCCTGGAACGGATGTAAATCTGTCTATATGAACTGTCAAAAAATAATGAGTCATACGCAGGTGTTTGACATTTCGTCAACTCGCGATTTAATATAATTAATTTCTGTTGATTTAACTATGAATGTTTTGTTTCCTAATGACATCATTCAAATCATAGAGGTTTCGATGAGGAATACATAAAGTATGAAGACCCTGCAAGCAGTATATTTCGAGAAATTAAATAAAATGTAAGTCCTGGTCACGCGCGTCCGATCATAGATAGGCAAGGGTTAAGAAAGTGAAGTGATTCATGATAAATAAAAACTGATCCAAGTGGTTTTAGCAGGAGTTCAAATTTATTATATGTACACCATTAAGAAAGTGGAGTAGGATTCATGGTAAGTCAAAACCGATCCAGGTGATATAAGCAGTTCAAATTTAGTAAATGTACTCCATTAAGAGAGTGAATAGGATTCATGGTAAGTAAAAAAACTAAAAACGAATATCGTCAGGATGGCAACGCTGACAATTTAAAAATAAATAAAAGATACTACCTCCAAATTATAAAAATTTGCGCAACCACAACAAGCCATAGTGATTGATGATGAAATCTAAAAGTTCTACGTCTTAACGAACCTTAATCAAGAAAGTGAACACTTTTTAAATTATCATGGAGACTTGAATACGAAAATTGGACAAACCAGGAATAATGAAGAGTGCTCTGAAAATTTTGGCTATGGAGATAGGAATGAAAGAATATACCGTATACGAGGTATGATCAATATAAAACCGGACTGCCTTTAAAAACATCTTTATTATTAAAAAAAATACATTTTGGGGTGCATCGCCTTCAAAACAGTCTCTTCCTACATTAATATAGCATTTTTGCCATGCTGCAAAAGACTACAAAGTCTTCCTTGTTAAGCTGGTCAAGCAACGCCTGTGATTCAACATCAATCTCTTCTTCTGTTTCAAAACGCCGCTCCTTGAGCTTCAACTTCATTATTGGGAATATAAAAAAATCACACAGAGCTAAATCGGTGAAAGGGCAGACATGGTGATGGATGTCAAAAATTCTCGAGTTCGTCGGTGCATTGTGTATGTGATATATATACTCGTATGTGTGTACCTGTGTTTATCTGCTTGTGTCTCTGCCTGTCTATCAGTCTGTGGGGGTAGGTGGGCGTTGTTATTAAGGGTGAGCATGGGAGTGGATGTGCGTATAAATATACATGTCAGAGGTATGATACATATGACATCGATTATGTCATATCTATTATTTCAAAAAAAGAAAAAAAAACATCCTGGTGTTCCGATTGTCTCACTCGGTGTGTGGCAGGATTGTGTACAGTGGTGTACGGATTACGAAATTTCTTAGCTCAATCACATCTCCAATCGATCATAATGATGTCTTACGAAAAAGGTGTCTTAAGCAAGGTTAGTGTATCGGACGTATGCGTCACCTAAAATATATAATTTTATTTGTAATTGTTGTGTAAATATTGTAGAGAAAAAAATGTTATCATTGTACCTATTGTAATGAAATGTTCCTTATGCGTGGCCTTCGCAATAATCACTATAAATAATCGAACAGCCCATGCATGCAGAAAGCGCGCGGTATACATGGTACCTAGTAAGCTGCGATGGCATACACGGGCGAATAAAGGGGCTTACGATGAGCCGCGCATCAGGAACGAAAAATGAGCAAAATACATTCTCAGTTTCTGAAACGCCTACTGTGTTTTATTTACGACAAACTTCTACCTACTAAAGAGGAATCTCTTTACCCTGCTACTTTTCACCGGTGCTGTACAATTAGTAATAATGATGTCATAAGCAAATAGCCTAATTGAAAAAAATGCGAGTAGTGCTCGAAGTACTTGACATCAAAACGGTGGACCTGTCTCATCCGATTTCCCTGGTTCAGTTTCATTGCCAGTCCGCCGTTGTGCGTATTAAATTTCCTGTGCGCCGACATGCTACACGTCATCACACAAACACGCAGATGGTTGGTTATCCAGTGAATAGTTAGCCGTTCGGAGTCTCGGTGAAATTCTTGGACGCCTTAATCCTTTATCGAATAAATTCTGACGTAATATTTTGGATCTGTAGTAAATTATATGAGCACCGTTTATATACACGGCACCTATCTCACAAGCTTGCTCAGTTATCTGTTGAGTCGTATCAGATATAATATTCGCAATACAGGCTTAGTTATTTGTGTATTTTCTCGGGTGCTTTAGTTGAATGTGGTCGTTGACTGACAACGATTGAGTATCAATTGTGCTTGCTCATAGCGAAACAATTATATTTTAACAAATTTTAAACTCTGCGGAAGAACCTACATATTCGTGATTCACCTCTTTTCAAGTAAGACAACTATCAACATTTTAATATGTATACCGATTTTATTTACTAACAAAATGCAAACTTTAAATTGCAATGTTTTGCATCATTCCATATTCAACTGTATAATAATACTTGATTGTTTTTCAAATACTGATTTCATTTCAATACCTTTCTTTTGAAACAAAACGAAAACTTCAAAATAATAATGGAATTTTTCATATACTTGATATGTAAACGTTACTGTTACTTTGGAATAAAGTAACAGGTACTTTCAAGTCGAAGCTGTTGTAATTTTGTGTAGATTTGAATATCGTCTCTAGCAGATAAACGAATCTTGATATTAAATATTGTTACTTTTAACATTATCCGTAAATGTCATGTTTATTTTATTTATTATGTATTAATTCTGTACCCTAGAGGATAAACCACGGGAGTCACATTTTACCCCAGAGTATAAACGACGTTGCATCATAGCGGATAAACGTCATATGAGTCATACATGAATTGTATGGCCCCCGTTACACGCTCAATCTGGATCGCAATCCGTGATCGCAATCAATTATCGCGGTCAAGATTGACCGTGTAATGAGCGGATTGATGGATTGATCAATCGGATCGCAAAATATCTGGATATTTTGAAATCACGCTTGCGATCCGCTGCTCGCGATCGGGATTGTTCGTGTGAGGTCGTGTAAGATCGCGTCAGTCAACGCTTACACACCGATAGAGATGGACGTATGTTCTCTATCGGGAATTTTAAAGAAAATAAAGCCGCAATCGGCTGAATTGACGATAAATAAACAAGTTGACGTGAGAAAAAAAATGTCTGAGATCGAATTATAGGAGAAAATTTAAAAAAATTACAAATTCAAGCTTCGCTGATAGATGCAGGAGACATGATGGCAGAAAATTTAAGGTCTTCAATATTTCTGCCTGTAGCAAGATAACGCAATGTTACTGCTAATTTTTCTTCAGGTGTTTTACTTTTTCTCATACAAGTATCTTGTTTAGATATGTATGAGGTTATCATTTCTAACAACTCATCAAAACATTTTCCACTCATCCTGAAGTAATTTTTATAGTCATCTTTTTTAGCAGTTAATCGTATTTATTTTAGTAGATTTAAATGGGTATACAATTATCTCATTCGTAGCCACTGTTTAACCCAATGTTTCCTTCGAACTCGCTTTTTCAAAGTTACGGCCAGAACTAGGGCTACAACAGCTTATATTTTTTTATTTTTACGTCCATTTTGAGTTGAGAAAGATGTTGCCGCAGCGGCTGCGGGGTGTGGACTGATGGAAATCGGATTGATCGTGTAATGTAGTCGCGCGATCCGTCAATCCGTGATCGTCGATTTGGATCGCGGATTGCGATCCAGATTGAGCGTGTAACGGCGGCCTATGATGCAACGTCGTTTATACTCTGGGGTAAAATGTGACTCTCGTGGTTTATCCTCTAGGGCAGGGCTTCTTAAACTTTTTTCATTGACGACCCCATTTATGATTGCGAGTTTCCTGGCGACCCCATAAAAAAACAAAGAAGTTGTTCATAACCCTTATAATTTTGAAATGTAAAGCCAAATTGAAGAAAAGACTCATCATATTTTCTTTTTCGCACATTAGATGCCTGTTTTTCAATACTTTGTCCTACCTGAGGAGAGTTTGTAGCATTATCATCTGCGTCATTACCATTCTTATTTAAGTTCAGCCATTTATCCATGGCCAAAAATTATTTTGATCCTAAAATCCTATTTAAATATTTGACATTAAAATCTCTCGCGACCCCAGAATTTTGCTACGCGACCCCATTTTGGGTCGCGACCCATAGTTTAAGAAGGCCTGCTCTAGGGTACAGATATTTATGTATTCGTATTGAAAGAGTATGGTGCAAATGATAAATTACTAAGTGCAATTGTCTCACTCTGAAAATAGTAGTGCATGTCTAAGAGTGAAAGGAGTAAAGCAAGAATGTGTGATGTGACCTTGGTTGTTTAATTTATATATAGCTTCTTGTGTACGCGATATAAAAGATGATGGAAGAGGTTTAAGAATGAGTGAATGTATGTAAACTTCTGTAAGCAGATAATATAATTACTACCTTGATCAAAAAGTTTTAGGACCGGTCACCGTGTGGCGCTGTCAGTCACCCGATTGGAATTCTTTTTTTTTTGTTAAGTTACCACATCTATCATTGGCACTTCATTTCAAATTTCAGCGTCATAGCTTGACATTTGTAAAAGTTACGCTGTACTGAGTACATCTAACTTTGTGCGTGTTTTCGATTTTTTACAAGCTTGAAAATGGCATCAACTGTGCATCAACGAGTTTGCATTAAATTTTGTGTGAAAAACGGATTTAACGGTCCGCAGACCTTGGAAATGTTGAAGAAGTGTTTTTCGGTGGCACGAACGCTTCAGAAGTGGTCGTGAGTCGGTCGAGGATGACGAACGCAGTGGCAGTCGAAAACCGATGAAAACATCGATAAAATCAAAGAAATGTTGGCCGAAAACCGCAAATTGACCATCAGAGAGCTGGCAGAGGACTTGAACATCGCTTATGGATCCGCTCAAGACATTTTTATTAATGATTTGGGCCTCAGACGTGTCGCTGCAAAACTGGTGCCGAAACACCTCAATTTCATGCAAAAAAAGAACCGCGTTGAAATCGCTAAAGACATGATTTCCATGAGTTTTTGACCAAAAACAACACGAATACTATCCAGCAGCCTTCGAATTCGCCTGATCTGGCTCCCTGCAACTTTGTCCTGTTCAACCGACTTAAAAAACCGCTTCGCGGAACGCGTTACAGCACCCGACAGGATGTCATGAAAAAATCGAAGATGGCTCTGATAGACATACCGAAAATTGAGTACCAGCGGTGTTTCGAGGATTGGATCAAGCGCTGGCGTAAGTGCATTGCAGTCGATAAGGAATACTTTGAAGGGGACCATATCGATTTTGATGAATAAACTTGTATTTTCGATTTTATGAATAAAGTCCTTAAACTTTTTGATCAAGGTAGTATGCTTGCTGAAAATGAAGGCGATTTAAGGGATATGAGAGATGTCTAGTTAAAAGTTTGAAAATGAATGTAGTGAAATTAAGATTATGGTTATAAAAAGGAGCCTGTTAAAAAGTGTGTGCGATATATTGGTACACTCAGAAAAACTGAAGCAGGTTGATGAGTTCTGTTATCTAGGCAGTATAGTTACGTGTGATGGATGAGTTGAAAAGGACATTGAAAGAAGAGTAGTGAGGGAACAAGGTAAATGGAGCACTTAATGTTATATACAGCAACCGCGCAATATCAACGGTAGCAAAAATTATAATACACAATAGTGTGTTGGTGCCCACCTTGAGGTATGAATGTGAAATTTAGACTTGGCAGAAGAAAGATAAGAGTAAGATTAATGCTGTGGAGATGCGTGCATTAGGGAAAATATGGAGTGTCAATGTTTGAAAGAAGGCGGAATAAAGATATCAGAAATGAATGCATGGATGTTTTAAGTAAAATGAAGAAAGGAGCTTGAAGACGGTTTGGACATGTGGAGAGAATGAAGTGAATATACAAGTCAGAAGTGCAAGTTGTGCGTGAAAGAAGTAGACCGAGGAAAACGTGACTGGATGAGATTTCGAAAGAAGGTAAAGTGAGAAATGTGAATAATAATTATAGAAGATTGTGCATGATGAGATGTATGAATGTGGATGAGGCGAAGATTGTGTGCTTGGATAGAAAAGTTTTAAGATCTGTTCTTTATGCATATCCCGAAAGGGACATGGCGTGATGGTATGTATGTATACATAACATTTGATTAGCAAATCGTTCAGAATTGTATAAAAAAATATGAACGTTGATGCTGCGCTTTTTTTTAAATTTATATCAGAGTATTTGTAAGTCGAGTTAGGTAATACACATTTCTTTCAAAAAACACATTTACTCATATTTAAAAAACACATTTACATAACAACACATTTCTTTTAAAAAGTAACAAAATATTTTTTTTCCCGTCGAAGATTCATTATAATGCCCCAATTTATTAATATTTAAAAAACCTATACTGCTTTTTAAAAGGGAGATGAACCTCGCTGTGAAATTACATATATCCGTAATGTCACCAATTATATTTTCAATCTTATTAATTCGGTAACTACAGATATTTTATGGTACTATGGGTTAGTTTGGAGCGAATATGATCTGGCATGTTTAATTTTATACCAGCTTTCATTCCCAGGACATTTCTTATGTTGCGGATATCATGCCTCATAACTTGCTGAATAAATGTAAAATAATTTGAAGAATACTTCATAAAATCAGTTTAGTTGTTCTCGAGTTTTAAGAAAACAGATAGAGAGAAATAATTATGACTAACATCCTGGGTTATAAAAAAATACGGATTTTATATTAACAAATATTGTTTATACGTAAATTTGTTATGAAATATAACATTTTTTAAATGAAACTTTCCCACACGGATATCGGAGAACCATAATTAAGTCAAAACACATGAAGTGTTATAAAAGTTAAATAGCAGCTTAATGAAGCGTAAAAAACAACCCTAAAAAACTGACAAATCTGTATTAATATAAAAAATAAAATGTTCATTTGAAAACAAAGATGTTTTAATAATAATTCATAGTTGATAAACGATTATCAAATAATTTTGCTTATAAGAATTTTGGTTTAATCTACATATACAAGGGCGTGGGCTAAAAAACTTCTGATGTCCTCACAGCCGGGCTCGCCCTCTATTAATGGGGGTGTATCTCGACCGGAGGGATGTTACGAGATGAGTCCAGACCTTTTGATAGTTTTTTTCATAAATGTACTTTCTTTAGATATTTGTGCAATCTCAGAATATGTTTATATATGTACATTGTATCGGACGTATGCGTCACATATTAATTAGGAAATTTATTTAGTAAAATTATTTTTGAAATTACTATTATATATTGTTTTGTAAGGTGTCATCTGTGTTTTGCCATTGCATGTGACTATATACCTACACATATTATAATAAAATTTTCCTTATGCGTGGCTTTCGCAAGTAATCATTATAAACATGATCGGACACCCCCTACGGTGGTATGCGTGTCGCTTGCAAGACATGCCAGTATACACGGTGGAATCAAGGGGCCTACGATAAGTGATGGGCTGAACATAAAGAACGGAAAAAATATATTCTCATATACTGGAACGTCTAGTGTGTTTTTATTTCGACAAACTTCTACCTGTCAAAGAAGAATTTCTTCACCCTGTTTTTCAACGAAAATGCTAAAAGCAAACCGGAATCTCCGAAGATCGAGCGGCAGCCTTTCACCTATTTTACAATCTTTGTACCGGTGCTGTGCATACATACTATGTTGCTATCAATAAACCTATATTTATTCAAATATCTGTAGAGTGTATGATATATGATGACAGGTATGAATGTAGCAGGGCTGTGTAGTCGGATGAAAATTTACCGACTCCGACTCCGGCTTTATTTTATACTCCGACTCCAACTCTTGACTCTGACTTCAATTTTTATTTTATTTTATAATTTACTGCGTCTACCTAATGTATTTATTTTGACTTATTAATAATGGATACAGGTATAAATAAAAAATTAATTATATTCGTACACAAATGAAACAATTTAATAAAAAAATATATAAACAATACGCAATAAGCAATATCTTCACACAAAAATAAAATTAAAAATATATATTAATATTTAAAAAAAAAATTAAATAAAACTTTTAAAATAATTAGAAAAACAACACAGGTAGGTATTAAAAAAAATAAGAAAACACTTTAAAATAAAATAAAAAGGTTGCTTCATTTGTTTTCATACATTAACTAAATCTTATTTATATTGTTTATTATTTTTTTATTCAATATTGAATAGAACACAAGATAAGATTTTTGAAAGTAAATATACTTTATATAAATCTTATTTCCTATTCGTGGTCTAAATGGAATTAGATCTCAAAAAAAGAATTGCTTCTATTAATTCAGGATTTATGGAAGCTCTTAAATCTGATTTAATAATTTTAAGCGCAGAAAATAACCGACACGTGTTCTTATTTTATTTATTTTCCTAGAAAATAAATAAAAACCCTAGGAATCTAAGTGCAGGAATTTACTATTTGTACGGCTGCAATAAACTGAACGTAATCCCCTTTTGGGGTTTATTGCCATTATAAAAGTCTGCATAGTATCAGGCATGAAACGATGAGAGGTTAACTGGTTAACACATACCGTAACGTTATTCATTAAAGAAAATGTTAAAATAATTAAACGGAGTCGGAGTCGGTCGATTTTTTCCGACTCCGACTCCGCCTAAAATGTTCCGACTTCGGCTCCGACTCCGACTCCACAGCCCTGGAATGTAGAATAGACAATACATGTTTCCAGTATTTACCCAAAAGTAATGAAGCTTTTTTTATCTTAGGATTTGGCCACCGCCATTGAATAATGCATAGAATAGGCTTTTGCGTCGGTCCTGACTTATTTAAATTTTCGTGCCTGAGTTTTAATGGCAATTTTAGTTTACAATAAAAGGTTCGGAGAAGGAATTGAATTTTACCTACATTTATAAAAAGGGGCATTGCTCATTACTAGATGGTTAATCAGTTATGCAATTATGTGTATTTTCATTTTCATAAAAAAGTAAATATAATGCTCTACTAATTTCATGCCAACAAATACACGACACGAAAGATGCGCTTAAGATCTAATGAATATTTTGAAGAACTGTATGAAAGTGGTGATAGTAGTGGAAATAACAATGAGGCTAGTACATTTGAGATGATGAACGTTTTGAAAATGTGAGTGATATAAATCTAGGAGTATGAATGACTGTAAAAGACATGAAAAAAGGAAACGATCAGGTTGTGATGAAGTGAGCACAGAACTAATAATATGTGGGGGTGAGTGAATGATCGATCGAATTCTGATATTTGGGTAGTATTTTCTCAGATGATGGAAGAGTTATGAGGGATATCGTAACAGCATGCAGCGATAAGAAATAAAGTCAATGGGTAACTCAAACATTTTACATGCCATATTTGTACTGAACAGTATGATATCAAAACTGACTAAGATGATGATGTCCGCAACAGTATGGTATTTTAGTACTAACTTTGATGTATGGGAGTGAACCGTGGACGAGGAAGAAGACTGAAAAGAGCAAAGTAAATTATGTACAAATGTGTGTACTGAGAAGAATACATGGGTTGACAATGTATGACGGGGATTAGGAATGAATGTGAACTTAAGGTATATTGAATAATATGAAGAAGAGCACTCTGAGATAGTTTAGGTATGCGGAACGAATGAATAAATAAAGATTAACAAAACAAATATACGAGCACAGTGCAAGTGTGGTAGAGGAAGACCAAGTAAAGTATGGGTGGATCAAGTATATATTTTGAACGAAGGAAATGCTAGAAATCGGAGAAATCCTAGGAGGTGTATGAATATAGAAAAGGTGAAATATAATATTATACTTGTCTTGAGATAGGCAAATGTGGCACTCTGTCCTCTCTGCCTACCCCAGAAAAGAAACGGTAAATAAGTATTTTTTAAATGGTTTTTTTCTGATAGCTTTAAAGTATTTTTCTATGAGTTTCTTAGAAATGAGACAAACACAGGAATTATTTATTGTCTAACATATTTGAATTTTATTAATGTTACTGTTTTTTTTTCCCATATCGTATCTGAGTAGAAAACATGGAGGAAAACAAATACAGTAAATTTGAACCATACTTACAAACTATTAGTAGAAAATTGACTCTTTCTAAAGCTGTTAAGAGAGAATATATTGATGCTTTTGACGAAGTGTTTCAGCAATTCCATCAAAATATGAAAGATATTGATCCATTACTTAAAACTTATGGGAAGGTTTGTATATGTCACTAATTATTATATTTACTGACTGATATCCATGTTACTCTACTTATCCACTAATCTTCTCCTTTGTGTCATCTTCATTCCCTGAAAAGTTAGGTCTTCATCACCTACATAAATAAACACTTGAGCCTCTCTTACGCCAACTCGGTCATTATGTTTTATTGAAGACTAAACCTATCTTTGCACAATTTCTATTTATATTCTGTTTTGTATTGTAAATAAAACAACTTTGTATGTGGTCCTCATAGTAAGCATCAGACGCCTTAAATAAAAATAAATAAGTTCAATCTGACCGATTAACAGATGTTGAGCGACATCATCGGGCAATTGTTGCTTTCCAAAGAATGGGAGGGAAGAGTGAACTGTAGCCGTATTTATGTCACCCTACGTATACAGCTTAAGCATTTATGCTTGTGTTGTGTGTAGGATCAAATATATATTATATATATAGGATGCCAAATGAACCAAATACATTATCGTTTGTACCTTCGTTCAGTGTTTATTTCACCAAAGTTCTGCCAGCCAAAAGTGAAAAAGGAATCTCTTCGCTCAGCTGTCACTAAGACACATTGAAGTCATGCAAGAACCTCTGAGGCTTGAGCGCCAACCATCCCCCTATTTTACAATCTCTTTACTGTTGCTGTAGAAAGATTGTAAAATAGGGGAATGTAAACTTTTGTCACATAAGTTTGTATAATTTATAATCATTGGATATACAATTAAAAATTTTCAAGTTGGTAACATTTTATTATTACGTAATCGGTTCAGTATTTAGATATATATTTTATTATTGGTTAAAAAAACTATGAATAAAGTTCCTATATAATTTATAATTCATGTAATATTCATTTTCAATCTAATTTGTTAACTATTAAGTTTTGTGAAATAAAAGTCCATTTTAATTATATTATAATTGATTTTAATGACAAATGAAACGGTGCTAAGCTAAAAAAATATTAAAAGGTGTATATTTTTTCAGTATATTTTATTCTTTACTTACAATAATATGAACTCAAATGAGTCGTTGTATGTATTCATAATGATTTGTTGTATTTTTAACAGATAATATACACTGGAAGTCATGCCCACAAAATTAAAGTTGGTATTCCAAATGAATTTGACATGAATATCTGCATCAAATTACCACAGGAATTATATAGAACCGTGTCAATTCTGAATTCTCCAAATCCTGGTTATGTACAAATTAAAACCACTGGTCTTAATGATCTTAAGAAACATCAAAACTATGTAAAAGTCTATAAATCGGTTGAGAAGTGGATTGATGCAAAAGGATTATTGTCACAAAATGATTTTCGACGGTGGATGGAAAGCATTGTCACAAAAACATTAAACGAACTTGAAGTTGTGCAAAATGTTTATCAACTTAATTGTAGAAGTGGTTCTTATTTCCTAAAATTAAAAAAATCAGGACCAGCCTTTACCATAAATGTAAAACGTTGTAAGACAGATATTGTTTTTGATATTGACATTGTCCCTTCATTATACTTTGAAGATCCCCTATGGCCATGCAATGTTAAGCATAAGTACAAGAAACAATTCAAAGATAGTGATTGGATTGCTGTAGCAAAACCGTTCCCTAATTCAAGTGCAAAAAATAAAGATTTATGCTGGCGACCTGCATTCTCACGCCAAGAAGTCGAGCTGTTAACTAGCAATGAGCACATGAAAAGTACTATTAGATTTGTAAGTTAACATTATTCTTTAGTATGTTAATATTTCCACAAGGTTTTTTATTAAATTTGTTAGTATTATGTCAAGGAAGAACTAAATGTATGTTCAACAAATCTTTGAACTTTTGTCAATTTGGGATAAGTTTAAAATTACCTTTTAAAGCTTGAAAAGACCAAAACATTACATTTTGTAAATTGTATCAATACAGAAAAGTTAGATCAATTCCATGGATTTTATTTTAACTAATTCTTCAAGTAACATAAAATCAGGAAACAATGTTTATTTATTTTTTATTTCATACTTTTATCCTTTCAAAACAATACTGAAATTTATCAAATTTTTAAATACACACTCACGACACACTATCCGTGAGAGAGACTCGGATACAGAACTTATGCCATATTTTTGTTGGCTAAGATCAACTTTTATTCTCAAAACATTCAATATGAAGAATTAGATACTCGTACAAGATTAATTTTTTTAACATTAACTTTTAAGATGTGTTCGATAGAAAAGATTTTTTTTCTTATTGTGTTATAAGACAAAACCTTAAATGAAATACTCGAATAAAAAATGTTTTTCTGAAAATAAAAAACAAGTTAAATAAAAATGATTTACATTGAGGTGCATGAATATTGCTACAAAAATTAATTTAAATAGCTGTTTTTAATCATTAAATTTCAAGAAACTTTTTTTACTAAATTTAGTAATTGATACATTTTCTTTAGCAATTTATTTGATTTAAATATCCCCCATGCTCATTGAGGCAATGAATGCATTCCTCAAATTAAATGTCCCCCATGCTCATTGAGGCAATGCCTTCCTCAAATTAAAACTTTGTTCATCACAGTTGCTAATGTAGCTTGGGGATGCTAATGTACGACTTCAATGACGGCCCTAATTGATTGATACCTTCAGCTTTTTCCTGTTGAATGACTAGGTTTTATATACCTCCTGTTTGCAATAGCCCTAAATTTGCAAAAATTCTTACGTCAAGCATCTATTATGGGTCTTGTAATTTGGTAAGTGGCCCCATCTCGTTGAAACCATATATTTTTTAATGCGATCCTTCATCAGCGTAATTCCGAAAAGAAAAGTTGCTCCATCTCTAAATACTGTTCACATTTACTGTTATAATTGCACCATTTTGTTTAAAAACATATGGACCAATAATGTACTAGACCAATAACGCACATCGTACAGTGACTCGCTCTGGATGTAATTTTTGATGCAGCAATTTTTGAGGATTTTCCATAGCCCAAATACTGCAGTTTTGCTTGTTAATATTGCCATTAAGATTGAAATGGGTCTCATCCAATATAATCCTCTGGATCTTCCTCCAGAAACAATTACAATTTTTTGGCAAAATTCTAGACAAATTGACAGGTCCCTTGGATTTAGACTGTGTGCCAGTTGAATTTTGTAAGGGAATAAATTCAAATCCATATCCAATACATGGGACACACTCCTTCGGCTGACGCCAATGTCCAATGCCAATTGCCTAGTTGAAATCGGCTAAACATTTTGAATGGTGGCGGCCACTGTGGTGATCCTATTACTTGTCTGAGCTGCCCACTCTCGTTTGTATGTCTTCCGTTGAACATTTCCTGTCTTGTTGAACTACTTCACAATCTGCTTTATGGTCCATCTGCTCGGAATATCCCGTCATCCTTCATTTCTCAATGGATGTTGTACTGAAATCAGGGCCATTAATTAAAAATAGAGTTGAATCATATTGATTCTTTATGTGTCTAAATATCTCTCCATTATTAAAAATTTAATTCATTACAAATATTCTGATAACAAAAATAAAAAAATTATTTAAATATAACATATTATGTTTGTATCAAGATTCATGCAACAAGATTTATTTCAAAAGTACTATCCCAAAACAGTAAAAAGTAGATATCATATTGAAGATATTAGGCCATGCATCTCGGCACTTAAAAATTATTAATTATTTATGTAATAATCATTAATCAAACTTGAATCTATAATACTTTAGGTTTGATTTGTTACTTGTATGAATTCTGATTTCATTTTTATAACAAAATCAGCCTACCATATATATTTTCTGTAATATTACAAACACAACTACTATTTTTCAAACAGGGGAAGAGTTATAATGATATTTGTTGTTAATTTTGAAACTAAATATTGATTGTAACATGATGTAAAACAAGACGAATTTTGTCTCGATTCCATTAATCGCATCACCCAACAAATCTTTTTAAAATTGAGTTTTTTTTACTATTCTCGTAAATGATAAACATTAAAAATCCTCTAGTTATACCATTAATAAATATAAAAAACTAGGTATTCCTCATCATAGTTAAGTTGGATGTCTGTACCTTTTGAATTTCACATTTTTAGGGCATTACTTTAAAAGCAATATCCAATCTATTACATCTTATCTCACGGTGAATCTTGATAATATTATTCAACTAACTTTCTACATATTTTATTAAAATTTTCAAATTCATTCATAAGGGACGAGCTCATTGACCTCAAATGAACATTTCTCTACAAGATGCTGACCATAGACAACAAATTACATGTATAAGACAGTAAAATTACATAATCTTAGTCCCAAAAAAATTTGCTCATTTTTATTTTCTGAATTTAAATGTTTATTTTCTGAATTTATCTGACAACACTAATATTCCGTGTAAAAATCTAGGTATTCAAATAATATTGTTCTTTTAATTCTAGATGAAACAATTAAGAGATACTCAAAATATGCCATACATTGCAAGCTACTTTATCAATACCATTTTCATGTGGGAAAGAACCCAAAATGATGAAAAATTCTGGAATAAATCTTTGAGTTACCTTTTTATGCATATGCTTTATCAGTTCAAGAAATATATCAGTGATAAAGATATTCCTATGTTTTGGGATAAAAAAGTTAATCTGCTAAATAGAATTACAGAGCACCAAAGGAATGACTGTGAAATCAAACTAACGAGAATCATCAAAGATATTGAAAGAAATTATCAACAAGATCCCAATGTCATCGAGAGAGTAATTAATAATGAAAAAATGACAAACATAACCATTGAAAACAATGAACATGACAACAACTCTGAATGGGGTACAATTTTAGGTATTTTTGCTGGTGCATCAATTTTATTATTATCTTTCCTAAATAGAGACTAATTTCAAAAGTGTCACAGTGTATTTATCTTCTCTTATTAAATACATCTCTTTTCTTTATTGTTTTTATTTTGTTTTATGTAAAAGATTCATTCAAAGCAATTTGGGTGATTCACATAACTCCTGGGTTGATTGCAATCACAAATTCCAATCATAAAACACCTTTTTTTTTTGGTTTATTTGAAATATTCAATAAGCAAACATCAATCTGTTAAAATATCGTCATTAAAATATATATTTCATAGTTAAATTCTATTTTACAAAAATCACATAAATATGCATATTAAATTATACCATGTTTTCTCGATCATCTCAAAATAAGTAAAATATGAATTGAATCTTTTTTGTTTAGGTTAATTTTAATTCCTTCAAGTTTATTATGGAATACTTTTTTCCCAAGTTTCTCATACAAATTCTTAACATTTTTATGATAAACTAAGGAACAAAAATATATCAGGTCTGTAAATATAAAACCGGAATTTTTATATAGGAAAGACACATTTATTGTATGAAAATGGTAAGAAATATTTTATTCAAAGTATTACCCATCTCTAGCTACACATGTTTCCCATCTCTCTGGCAATTTGTGGATGCCACGTCAAAAAACCTCTTGCTCTTTTGAGGCAAACCAATCATCGAGCCATTTTCGTGCAAAGTGAAGCGCTGCTCAGCAAGTGCGTGTCCCATCGATGCAAATATGTAGTAATCGGATGGAATCAAGTCTGGTGAGTAAGCCACATCTGAAAGTACTTGCCAACTAAACGTTTCAATCGTTTCCATGACCGGTTTTGCTGTGCGATGGTGCATTATCATGAAGCAAAATCACTTTGTGTTGCCTCTTTTGATATTCTGGTCGTTTTTCACGCAATGCTTGGTTCAAATCCATCATTTGTTGTCGGTAGCGTTCAGTATTAACGGTTTCGTGGAACCCATTTTCCCACCTTCTAGATCTTTTCCATGGCTTTCAAACGTATGGAGACAGCTTCTCGTGTCACATTTAATTGATCCGCGAGTTGTTATTGCGTTTGAGCGTCCTCCTCATCCAACAATGCTTGCACTTCGGTATCTTCAAACTTTCTTGGTTGTCTTCCACGTTCTTCATTTCTCACCTCAAAATCGCCACTTTTGAATTTTTTAAACCACTCAAAGCACTGTGATTTACCAAGAGCATGCTCACCGTATGCTTCGACAAGCATTCAATGTGATTCTGCAGCAGTTTTCTTCAAATGGTAACAGAAAATCAATGCTCTCAGCGAATCGTAGTTTTCAAGCACAAAAACAGACATGTTCAACGCTATGAATACATATGTAGTTGTATCAAACTTGGATTGTTGTGAGTTAAAAGTCTTTGACAAATGTAAACACAAGAAAAAGGCGCCAATGACGCGGCTTGACAGTCACTATATTGACAACTAGAGCCATCTATGAGCAAATTCCGGTTTTATATTTACAGATCTGGTATATACGAGGGCGGTCCGATAAGTACTTAGCCTCACCGCCCGATGGCACCACTATCGCAAGAGCAATTTTTTATCGCGTAGTACATTCTCGTTGACAGCTACTGTCAAAATTTCAGCCGAATCGGACGTGTAGTTTTGTTTTGGCCGCGTGTGGAAGCGAGCGTGTCCACTCTGCCTACCCCAGAAAAGAAACGGTATGATGGTATATAAGTATTTTTTAAGTGGTTTTTTTCTGATAGCTTTAAAGTATTTTTCTATGAGTTTCTTAGAAATGAGACAAACACAGGAATTATTATCTAACATATTTGAATTTTATTAATGTTACTGTTTTTTTTCCCATATCGTATCTGAGTAGAAAACATGGAGGAAAACAAATACAGTAAATTTGAACCATATTTACAAACTATTAGTAGAAAATTGACTCTTTCTAAAGCTGTTAAGAGAGAATATATTGATGCTTTTGACGAAGTGTTTCAGCAATTCCATCAAAATATGAAAGATATTGATCCATTACTTAAAACTTATGGGAAGGTTTGTATATGTCACTAATTATTATATTTACTGACTGATATCCATGTTACTCTACTTATCCACTAATCTTCTCCTTTGTGTCATCTTCATTCCCTGAAAAGTTAGGTCTTCATCACCTACATAAATAAACACTTGAGCCTCTCTTACGCCAACTCGGTCATTATGTTTTATTGAAGACTAAACCTATCTTTGCACAATTTCTATTTATATTCTGTTTTGTATTGTAAATAAAACAACATTGTATGTGGTCCTCATATTAAGCATCAGACGCCTTAAATAAAAATAAATAAGTTCAATCTGACCGATTAACAGATGTTGAGTGACATCATCGGGCAATTGCTGTTTTCCAAAGAATGGGAGGGAAGAGTGAACTGTAGCCGTATTTATGTCACCCTACGTATACAGCTTAAGCATTTATGCTTGTGTTGTGTGTAGGATCAAATATATATTATATATACAGGATGCCAAATGAACCAAATACATTATCGTTTGTACCTTCGTTCAGTGATTTCACCAAAGTTCTGCCAGCCAAAAGTGAAAAAGGAATCTCTTCGCTCAGCTGTCACTAAGACACATTGAAGTCATGCAAGAACCTCTGAGATTTGAGCGCCAACCATCCCCCTATTTTACAATCTCTTTACTGTTACTGTACAAATATTGTAAAATAGGTGGGATGAAAACTTTTGTCACATAAGTTTGTATAATTTATAATCATTGGATATACAATTAAAAAATTTCAAGTTGGTAACATTTTATTAGTACGTAATCGGTTCAGTATTTAGATATATATTTTATTATTGGTTAAAAAAACTATGAATAAAGTTCCTATATAATTTATAATTCACGTAATATTCATTTTCAATCTAATTTGTTAACTATTAAGTTTTGTGAAATAAAAGTCCATTTTAATTATATTATAATTGATTTTAATGACAAATGAAACGGTGCTAAGCTAAAAAAATATTAAAAGGTGTATATTTTTTCAGTATATTTTATTCTTTACTTACAATAATATGAACTCAAATGAGTCGTTGTATGTATTCATAATGATTTGTTGTATTTTTAACAGATAATATACACTGGAAGTCATGCCCACAAAATTAAAGTTGGTATTCCAAATGAATTTGACATGAATATCTGCATCAAATTACCACAGGAATTATATAGAACCGCTTCAATTCTGAATTCTCCAAATCCTGGTTATGTACAAATTAAAACCACTGGTCTTAATGATCTTAAGAAACATCAAAACTATGAAAAAGTCTATAAATCGGTTGAGAAGTGGATTGATGCAAAAGGATTATTGTCACAAAATAAGTTTCGGCGGTGGATGGAAAGCATTGTCACAAAAACATTAAACAAACTTGAAGTTGCGCAAAATGTTTATCAACTTAATTGTAGAAGTGGTTCTTATTTCCTAAAATTAAAAAAATCAGGACCAGCCTTTACCATAAATGTAAAAGGTCATAACACAAATATTGTTTTTGATATTGACATTGTCCCTTCATTATACTTTGAAGATCCCCTGTGGGCGTGCAATGTTAAGCATAAGTACAAGAAACAATTCAAAGATAGTGATTGGATTGCTGTAGCAAAACCGTTCCCTAATTCAAGTGCAAAAAATATAGATTTATGCTGGCGACCTGCATTCTCACGCCAAGAAGTCGAGCTGTTAACTAGCAATGAGCACATGAAGAGTACTATAAGATTTGTAAGTTAACATTATTCTTTAGTATGTTAATATTTCCACAAGGTTTTTTACTAAATTTATTAGTATGTCAAAGAAGAACTAAATGTGTGCTCGTATATAGAAAATATGCCATATTTTTGTTGGCTAAGATCAAGTTTTATTCTCAATTCAATATGAAGAATTAGATACTCGTACAAGATTAATTTTTTTAACATTTACTTTTAAGATGTGTTCGATAGAAAATAATTTTTTTCTTATTGTGTTATAAGACAAAACCTTACATGAAATAGTCGAATAAAAAATGTTTTTCTGAAAATAAAAAACAAGTTAAATAAAAATAATTTACATTGCGGTGCATGAATATTACTACAAAAATAAATTTAAATAGCTGATTTTAATCATTAAATTTAAAGGAACTTTTTTTACTAAATTTAGTAATTGATACATTTTCTTTAGCAAATTATTTGATTTAAATATCCCCCATGCTCATTGAGGCAATGAATGCCTTCCTCAAATTAAATGTCCCCCATGCTCATTGAGGCAATGCCTTCCTCAAATTAAACGTCCTTCATGCTCATTGAGGCAATGCCTTCTTCAAATTAAAACTTTGTTCATCACAGTTGCTAATGTAGCTTGGGGATGCTAATGTATGACTTCAATGACGGCCCTAATTGATTGATACCTTCAGCTTTTTCCTGTTGAATGACTAGGTTTTATATACCTCCTGTTTGCAATAGCCCTAAATTTGCAAAAATTCTTACGTCAAGCATCTATTATGGGTCTTGTAATTTGGTAAGTGGCCCCATCTCGTTGAAACCATATATTTTTTAATGCGATCCTTCATCAGCGTAATTCCGAAAAGAAAAGTTGCTCCATCTCTAAATACTGTTCACATTTACTGTTATAATTGCACCATTTTGTTTAAAAACATATGGACCAATAATGTACTAGACCAATAACGCACATCGTACAGTGACTCGCTCTGGATGTAATTTTTGATGCAGCAATTTTCGAGGATTTTCCATAGCCCAAATACTGCAGTTTTGCTTGTTAATATTGCCATTAAGATTGAAATGGGTCTCATCCAATATAATCCTCCGGATCTTCCTCCAGAAACATCAACAATTTTTTGGCAAAATTCTAGAAAAATTGACAGGTCCCTTGGATTTAGACTGTGTGTCAGTTGAATTTTGTAAGCGAATAAATTCAAATCCATTTCCAATACATGGGACACACTCCTTCAGCTGACGCCAATGTCCAATGCCAATTGCCTAGTTCAAATCGGCTGAACATTTTGAATGGTGGCGGCCACTGTGGTGATCCTATTAGTTGTCCGAGCTGCCCACTCTCGTTTTTATGTTTTCCATTGAACATTTCCTGTCTTGTTGAACTGCTTCACAATCTGCTTTATGGTCCATCACTCGGAATATCCCGTCATCCTTCATTTCTCAATGGATGTTGTACTGAAATCAGGGACATTAATTAAAAATAGAGTTGAATCATCCTTATTCTTTATGTGTCTAAATATCTCTCCATTATTAAAAATTTTATTCATTACAAATATTCTGATAACAAAAATAAAAAAAATATTTAAATATATTTTGTATCAAGATTCATGCAACAAGATAAATTTCTAAAGTACTATCCCAAAACAGTAAAAAGTATATATCATATTGAAGATTTTATGCCATGCATCTCGGCACTTAAAAATTATTAATTATTTATGTAATAATCATTAATCAAACTTGAATCTATAATACTTTAGGTTTGATTTGTTACTTGTATGAATTCTGATTTCATTTTTATAACAAAATCAGCCTACCATATATATTTTCTGTAATATTACAAACACAACTACTATTTTTCAAACAGGGGAAGAGTTATAATGATATTTGTTGTTAATTTTGAAACTAAATATTGATTGTAACATGATGTAAAACAAGACGAATTTTGTCTCGATTCCATTAATCGCATCACCCAACAAATCTTTTTAAAATTGAGTTTTTTTTACTATTCTCGTAAATGATAAACATTAAAAATCCTCTAGTTATAACATTAATAAATATAAAAAACTAGGTATTCCTCATCATAGTTAAGTTGGATGTCTGTACCTTTTGAATTTCACATTTTTAGGGCATTACTTTAAAAGCAATATCCAATCTATTACATCTTATCTCACGGTGAATCTTGATAATATTATTCAACTAACTTTCTACATATTTTATTAAAATTTTCAAATTCATTCAGAAGGGACGAGCTCATTGACCTCAAATGAACATATCTCTACAAGATGCTGACCAAAGACCATATTTTTTTTTTTTTTTACCTGGCGAGTTTATTGCCATGTGGCAATCTCTTCCAACCAACCAGAAAAATGTTTTTATAGGCCCTAAGTGTTAACCAGACTGGAATCCTATTTTATTTTTTTTTAAATCTGGGTTCCAGCGGTAAATGTTATTGTCTTATACATATTACATGTATAAGACAATAAAATTACATAATCTTAGTCCAAAAAAATTTGCTCATTTTTATTTTCTAAATTTATCTGACAACACTAATATGCCGTGTAAAAATCTAGTTATTCAAATAATATTGTTCTTTTAATTCTAGATGAAACAATTAAGAGATACTCAAAATATGCCATACATTGCAAGCTACTTTATCAATACCATTTTCATGTGGGAAAGAACCCAAAACGATGAAAAATTCTGGAATAAATCTTTGAGTTACCTTTTTATGCATATGCTTTATCAGTTCAAGAAATATATCAGTGATAAAGATATTCCTATGTTTTGGGATAAAAAACTTAATCTGCTAAATAGAATTACAGAGCACCAAAGGAATGACTGTGAAATCAAACTAACGAGAATCATCAAAGATATTGAAAGAAATTATCAACAAGATCCCAATGTCATCGAGAGAGTCATTAACACTTCCCTTACTGTGCTAAAAAATTACGCCAGTAACGGTGTTGGACACTGAGGGTACAGTAAACATGTATGTTTTAAATTTAAATTATGCAAAATCTATTAGTTTTTTTTTGTAATTAGTTTTAAACATCATTTTATTATGTAATAAAATGTCGAATAATATAAAATAAGTGTAAGAAATGACAAAATAAGAGCTGAAACAGAGAGGCGACATTTCTATAAGAATATCATTTTCCCACTGCGTTGTTCGGTCTGCGCAACGTTCAGAATGCGCATGACTGAAAAGAGGTCACCAACCTTTTAAAAAAAAATCATAAAATTATACAATAAAATGTAGCGTGTATTTTTTGGCAATAAAAATATAATTCGAATTAAGACAATAATTAACATATTAACAAAATATAAAATGAATATATAAATTAAAAAATAATAATATAAAAACAAACACGAAATTCAAATCAATAAAATATGCCATTTGGAAAATATAAACACTTTGAAAATAGGTCAAAATTTGAAAATAGGACAAACATATCATAAAATCAAAATTTAATCCTGTGGAGAAAGTCTATCGCAATTGGGGCACAAAATAACTTTTGTTTCTATTCTATGTACTAAACAAACAGGTGTTAGACAAATATTGCAGAATAACCTGGTTCTTTTTCTCGAAGTTTTTGAACAAAACACACAACTTCTTCTTTTGAGGACCTCACAGGGTGCCAACAAGGTATTGTATACCGATGTTTCGGGTATTGACTCGCCACAATATGTTAAAACAGTATTGAAAGCATCATGTTGTTGCTTGTGATATTTGATGTCAAAACATAACCTCAAAAAGAAAACTTGCAGTGAAACAGAAATATTCATGTCATAACGAAAATATAGTTGTTGTGTATTGGTCCTTACCAGTAGGTAGACGGCAGGCACAAAGAATAATAAATATCTCAAAAATTATTGAGATATTACCAGATTACTGTTTTTATGCGGAGCGCAACACTACTGACGTTGAGAAAAATACTCACAATGATGGTCAACATGTATAACTAGGTTTGGCATAAGTAAAACGTTAAGGGGGTGTACCGTTGGCCCCGATGTCGGTATGTCGCAGTATTACCCTACCAGATAAAAAATAATAGGATTATAAAACTGGTAACCAATCCCTGGAACGAATGTACTCGTAAAATATTAACTGTCAAAAAAGAATGAGTCATACGGAGTGTTTTGACATTTCGTCAATTCTCGATTTAATATCATTCATTTCTGTTGATATTTATGAATGATTTTATTTCGTAATGACATCATTCAAATCATAGAGGTTTCGATGAGGAATACATAAAGTATGAAGACCCTGCAAGCAGTATATTTCGAGAAATTAAATAAAATATAAGTCTTGGTCACTCTTGTCCCTTCACAGATCGGCAAGGGTTAATAATGAAAAAATGACAAACATAACCATTGAAAACAATGAACAAGACAAACAACTCTGAATGGGGTACAATTTTAGGTATTTTTGCGGGTGCATCAATTTTATTATTATCTTTCCTAAATAGAGACTAATTTCAAAAGTGTCACAGTGTATTTATCTTCTCTTATTAAATACATATCTTTTCTATATTGTTTTTATTTTGTTTTATGTAAAAGATTCATTCAAAGCAATTTGGGTGATTCACATAACTCCAGGGTTGATTGCAATCACAAATTCCTATCATAAAACACCTTTTTTTTTGGTTTATTTGAAATATTCAATAAGCAAACATCAATCTGTTAAAATATCGTCATTAAAATATATATTTCATAGTTAAATTCTATTTTACAAAAATCACAAATATGCATATTAAATTATACCATGTTTTCTCGATCATCTCAAAATAAGTAAAATATGAATTGAATCTTTTTTGTTTAGGTTAATTTTAATTCCTTGAAGTTTATTATGGAATACTTTTTTCCCAAGTTTCTCATACAAATTCTTAACATTTTTATGATACACTAAGGAACAAAAATATATCAGGTCTGTAAATATAAAACCGGAATTTTTATATAGGAAAGACACATTTATTGTATGAAAATGGTAAGAAATATTTTATTCAAAGCCCATCGCTATTACACATGTTTCCCATCTCATCTAATTACCCATCGCTAGCTACACATGTTTCCCATCTCTCTGGCAATTTGTCAAAAAACCTCTTGCTTTTTTGAGGCAAACCAATCATCGAACCATTTTCGTGCGAAGTGAAGCGCTGCTCAGCAAGTGCGTGTCCCATCGATGCAAATATGTAGTAATCGGATGGAATCAAGTCTGGTGAGTAAGCCGCATCCGAAAGTATTTGCCAACTAAACGTTTCAATTGTTTCCTTGACTGGTTTTGCTGTGCGATTATCATGAAGCAAAATCACTGCATCTTTTGATATTCTGGTCGATTTTGACGCAATGCTTGGTTCAAACCCATCATTTGTTGTCGGTAGCGTTCAGTATTAACGGTTTCGTGGAACCCATTTTCCCACCTTCTGGATCTTTTCCATGGCTTTCAAACGTAAGGAGACGGCTTCTCGTGTCACATTTAATTGATCCGCGAGTTGTTGTTGCGTTTGAGCGTCATCCTCATCCAACAATGCTTGCACTTCGGTATCTTCAAACTTTCTTGGTTGTCTTCCACGTTCTTCATTTCTCACCTCAAAATCGCCACTTTTGAATTTTTTAAACCACTCAAAGCACTGTGATTTACCAAGAGCATGCTCACCGTATGCTTCGACAAGCATTCAATGTGATTCTGCAGCAGTTTTCTTCAAATAGTAACAGAAAATCAATGCTGTCAGCGAATCATAGTTTTCAAGCACAAAAACAGACATGTTCAACGCTATGAAAACATATGTAGTTGTATTAAACTTGGATTGTTGTGAGTTAAAAGTCTTTGACAAATGTAAACACAAGAAAAAGGCGCCAATGACGCGGCTTGACAGTCACTATATTGACAACTAGAGCCATCTATGAGCAAATTCCGGTTTTATATTTACAGATCTGGTATATACGAGTATGTACCAGGCTTGTCCCACCTTTACATGTATTTGAATAAGTACCAGACTTGTCCACCTTTACATGTATTTATCACCAAACACAAATCCCACCAAACACAAACCACTCAAAACACTGTGATTTACCAAGAGCATGCTTACCGTAATCTTCGACAAGCATTCGATGCGATTCTGCAGCAGTTTTCTTCAAATGGTAACAGAAAATCAATGCTGTCAGCGAATCGTAGTTTTCAAGCACAAAAACAGACATGTTCAACGCTATGAAAACATATGTAGTTGTATTAAACTTGGATTGTTGTGAGTTAAAAGTCTTTGACAAATGTAAACACAAGAAAAAGGCGCCAATGACGCGGCTTGACAGTCACTATATTGACAACTAGAGCCATCTATGAGCAAATTCCGGTTTTATATTTACAGATCTGGTATATACGAGTATGTACCAGGCTTGTCCCACCTTTACATGTATTTGAATAAGTACCAGACTCGTCCACCTTTACATGTATTTATAATTTAACTTTTTTTTTCATTCTGTCAGTTTTTCACATTCATCACAAAATCATTTCACTTTTACACTCTCACAATGGAAAATTACCTCAAAAAATATTTTTAACATGGGCATTACGGGCAAAGTAATATAGTAACATAGGCTGATATTTTCTTTGTATTGTTATATTAACAGTTTGCATCCAATGTATGACAGAACAAATCACTATAATATAATATATAATAAGCACTAAATCTTAACTAGTGTCTCGTAATAGCTTCATTGTCATTTTTCAAGGACAAATACAAGAATCTCCAAAATTACAAGAAGAACTGATAGTAACAACAAATAAGGAATTGAAATTCAGTTTTTAATTAGCAGATTTGTGACCGCATTAAGCCCGTTTCACTAAATATGATGAAGAAAATGGAATTAAAAACTTTTGTAATATAGCCCATAATCCAGAATAAAGTGTAGAACTTTTGATAGTATCATAAGGCAACCTGTCCATTCATGTAGCCATATGCATCTTTCTCAGATAGTCGAATGTAAATTTATTTCTTATCAATGACTTCTTGAATTTAAGATAATTTATCTTTTTTGCATGGATGCCATCATACCCAGTGGCATTAATGCTTTTTGTCTTATCAATGACTTCTTGAATTTCTCTTTTGAGTATCTATGGTTCTTTCTTTTAACCATTCTCATATCTTAATTGTCGATTCGGTGTCTATACAGATCTTTACGGTTCTTTCAGGTCTTTCCACTTATTTATATTATCTTCAATATCTCTCTGAAGTTTATTGTCAGATTCATTATTTGTTTCTTAACACCTTTTGTATAAAGAATGGAAGATAAAAACAAAAAGATTGGTCAAGGAAAAGACAAATAAACTTAGAGATGAAGAAAACAGAAAGTTGGGTATGAATGCGGAGGGAAATATGAAAACATTTTAGAAGGAAGTACCTAAGTAAAACGCATGGAAAAAATTATACTGGTGGTATGGGTTGAATCAACAATAAGAACGGAAGAGTTTTGTCAGAAAAAAGAATGATCCGCTTAAGATCTAATGAATATTTTGAAGAAGTGTATGAAAGTGGTGATAGTAGTGGAAATAACAATGAGGCTATGACTAAGATGATGATGTCCGCAACAGTATGGTATTTTAGTACTAACTTTGATGTATGGGAGTGAACCGTGGACGAGGAAGAAGACTGAAAAGAGCAAAGTAAATTATGTACAAATGTGTGTACTGAGAAGAATACATGGGTTGACAATGTATGACGGGGATTAGGAATGAATGTGAACTTAAGGTATATTGAATAATATGAAGAAGAGCACTCTGAGATAGTTTAGGTATGCGGAACGAATGAATAAATAAAGATTAACAAAACAAATATACGAGCACAGTGCAAGTGTGGTAGAGGAAGACCAAGTAAAGTATGGGTGGATCAAGTATATATTTTGAACGAAGGAAATGCTAGAAATCTGAGAAATCCTAGGAGGTGTACGAATATAGAAAAGGTGAAATACGTATCTTGAGATAGGAAAATGTGGCACTCTGTCCTCTCGGCCTACCCCAGCAAAGAAACGGTGTGATGTGATGATGATATAAGTATTTTTTAAGTTGTTTTTTCTGATAGCTTTAAAGTATTTTTCCACGAGTTTCTTAGAAATGAGACAAACACACAAATTGTTATCTAACATATTTGAATTTTATTAATTTTACTGTTTTTTTTTTTCAGATATCGTATCTGAGTAGAAAACATGGAGGGAAACAAATACATTAAATTTGAACCGTATTTACAAGCTATTAGTAGAAAATTGACTCTTACTAAAGCTGTTAAGAGAGAATATATTGATGCTTTTGAGGAAGTGTTTCAGAAATTCTATCAAATGATGAAAGATATTGATCCATTACTTAAAACTTATGGGAAGGTTTGTATATGTCACTAATTATTATATTAACTGACTGATATCCATGTTACTCTGCTTATCCACTAATCTTCTCCTTTGTGTCATCTTCATTCTCTTATCCTTGAAAAGTTAGGGCTGCATCACCTGCATAAAGGTCTACCACTTGAGCCTGTCTTACGCCAACTCGGTCATTATGTTTTATTAAAGGCTAAACCTATCTTTGCACAATTTCTATTTATATTCTGTTTTGTATTGTAAATAAAACAACATTGTATGTGGTCCTCATATTAAGCATCAGACGCCTTAAATAAAAATAGATAAATTCAATCTGACCTATTAACAGATGTTGAGTGACATCATCGAACAATTGTTGCTTTCCAAAGAATGGGAGGGAAGAGTGAACTGTAGCCGTATTTATGTCACCCTACGTATACAGCTTAAGCATTTATGCTTGTGTTGTGTGTAGGATCAAATATATTATATATATATAGGATGCCAAATGAACCAAATACATTATCGTTTGTACCTTCGTTCAGTGTTTATTTCATCAAAGTTCTGCCAGCCAAAAGGGAAAAAGGAATCTCTTCGCTCAGCTGTCACTAAGACACATTGAAGTCATGCAAGAACCTCTGAAGGCTGAGCAGCAACCATTCCCCTATTTTACAATCTTTGTACTGTTGCTGTATAAAGATTGTAAAATTGGCAGAAGAAAACTTTTGTCACATAAGTTTGTATAATTTATAATCATTGGATATACAATTAAAAATTTGCAAGTTGGTGACATAATTTATTATTATATAATCGGTTCAGTATTTACATATATATTTTATTATTGGTTAAAAAAACTATAAATAAAGTTCCGAATTTATAATTTACGTAATATTCATTTTCAATCTAATTTGTTCATTATTAAGTTTTGTGAAATAAAAGTCCATTTTAATTATATTATTGGGTGTACAAATAAGTCACCGCCGTTTGACAAAAGTTGGCGCCACCAGTAAGTTATGGTTAAAATTGTCAGATGTAAAATGTCATTATCGTAAGGTTGGACATCTGTCAACAACATGACCTTGAAATATTAGTGAATTTTTATCAGTATAACATATTTTTTTGTGTTCGAAAATGTCAAGTTTTGAGCCGAATAAGCGTCATTTGCGGGAACTTTTGATTTACTTCTTCAATTTGAAGAAATCTGCAGCTGAGGCGCATCGATTGCTTGTAGAAGCATATGGTGAGGCTGCCTTAAGTGAGAGAAGTTGTCGTGAGTGGTTTCAAAAGTTTAAGAACGGTGAATTTGACATCGAAGACAAAGAACGTAGCGGAAGGCCGAAAGTGTACGAAGACGCGGAATTGGAAGTATTATTGGATCAAGATTCGTGCCAAACGCAAGAAAAACTTGCACTTACATTAGGAGTGACTCAACAAGCAATTTCACATGGGTTGAAATCATTGGGAATGATTCAAAAACAAAGAAATTGGGATTCATATGAACTGACACGGAGAAACTTTGAATGCCAATTTTCCACATGTGAAATGCTGCTTGCCAGGCATAAACGAAAGGGTTTTCTGCACCATATAGTCACTGATGATGAAAAATGCATCCATTATGATAATCCAAAAAGGAAGAAATCATGGGGATCCCCTGGTCATGCTTCAACATCTACGGCTAAGCCAAATATTCATGGAAAAAAACTCTTGTTGTGTATTTGGTGGGATCAGCTTGGTGTCGTGTATTATGAGTTGCTCAAACCGAATGAAACCATTGCTGGGGCTGTCTACCGAACATAATTGATGAGATTGAGTCGAGCACTCGAGGAAAAGCGCGCCCACTACTACGCCAGACACGACAAAATTATTCTCCTGCATGATAATGCTAGTCCACATGTTGCGGCACCGGTCAAAACCTATTTGGAAACACTCAATTGAGAAGTTTTACCCCACCCGCTGTATTCACCAGACATTGCTCCTTCTGATTACCACTTGTTTTGATCGATGACGCATGGCCTGTCTGAGCAGCACTTCACATCATATGAAGATACCAAAAATTGAGTCGATTCGTGGATAGCCTCAAAAGATGATGATGATGACTGACGCGGTATTCGTATGCTGACAGAAAGATGGGGAAAAGTAGTGGCAAGCGATGGGTACTACTTCGAATAAAACATGAGGTTCCGTTCTTTCACAATAAATGCCCATTTTTTTATAAAAAACGGCGGAAACTTATTTGTACACCTAATATAATTGATTTTAATGACAAATGAAACATTGCTAAAAAAAATTTGAAAAGGTGTATATTTTTGCAGTACCTTTTATTCTTTACTTACAATAATATGAACTCAAATGAGTTGTATGTATTCATAATGACTAATTGTTTTTTTATTCTTTACTTACGATAATATGAACTCAAATGAGTCATTGTATGTATTCATAATGATTCCTTGTGTTTTTAACAGATAATATACACTGGAAGTCATGCCCACAAGATTAAAGTTGGTATTCCAAATGAATTTGACATGAATATCTGCATCAAATTACCACAGGAATTATATAGAACCGTGTCAATTCTGAATTCTCCAAATCCTGGTTATGTACAAATTAAAACCACTGGTCTTAATGATCTTAAAAAACATCAAAACTATGTAAAAGTCTATAAATCGGTTGAGAAGTGGATTGATGCAAAAGGATTATTGTCACAAAATAAGTTTCGAGGGTGGATAGAAAGCATTCTCACAAAAACATTTAACAAACTTCCAGTTGTGCAAAATGTTGATCAACTTAATTGTAGAAATGTGTTATATTTGCTAACATTAAAAAAATCAGGACCAGCCTTTACCATAAATGTAAAGAGTTGTAAGACAGATATTGTTTTTGATATTGACATTGTCCCTTCAATATACTTTGAAGATCCCCTATGGCCGTGCAATGTTAAGCATAAGTACAAGAAACAATTCAAAGATAGTGATTGGATTGCTGTAGCAAAACCGTTCCCTAATTCAAGTGCAAAAAATAAAGATTTATGCTGGCGACCTGCATTCTCAAGCCAAGAAATCGAGCTGTTAACTAGCAATGAGCACATGAAGAGTACTATAAGATTTGTAAGTTAACGTTATTTTCTAGTATGTTAATATTTCCACAAGGATTTTTATTAAATTTATTAGTATTATGTCAAAGAAGAACTAAATGTACGAGTACTATATGTTCAACAAATCTTTGAGCTTTGGTCAATTTGGGATAAGTTTAAAATTACCTTTTAAAGCTTGAAAAGATCAAATCATTATATTTTGTAAATTGTATTAATACAGAAAAGTTAGATCAATTCCATGGATTTTATTTTAACAAATTTTTAAAATATCTAACATAAAATGAGGAAACAATGTTTATTTATTTTTGATTTCATACTTTCATCCTTTCAAAACAATACTGAAATTTATCAAATTTTTAAATCACAACACACTATCTGTGAGAGAGACTCGGATATAGAACTTATGCCATATTTTTGTTGGCTAAGATCAACTTTTATGCTCAAAACATTCAATATGAAGAATTAGATACTCGTACAAGATAAATTTTTTTAAGATGTGTTCAATAGAAAAGAATTTTTTTCTTATTGTGTTATAAGACAAAAACTTACATGAAATACTCGAATAAAAAATGTTTTTCTGAAAATAAAAAACAAATTTAATAAAAATAATTTACATTGCGGTGCATGAATCTTGCTACAAAAATAAATTTAAATAGCTGTTTTTAATCATTAAATTTAAAGAAACTTTTTTTACTAAATTTAGTAATTAATACATTTTCTTTAGCAAATTATTTGATTTAAATATCCCCCATGCTCATTGAGGTAATGCCTTCCTCAAATTTAATGTCCCCCATGCTCATTGAAGCAATGCCTTCCTCAAATTAAATGTCCTCCATGCTCATTGAGGCAATGCCTTCCTCAAATTAAAACTTTGTTCATCACAGTTGCTAATGTAGCTTCGGGATGCTAATGTATGACTTCAATAACGGCCCTAATTGATTGATACCTTCAGCTTTTTCCTGTTGAATGACTAGGTTTTTTATACTTCCTGTTTGCAATAACCCTAAATTTGCAATAATTCTTACGTCAAGCATCTATTATGGGTCTTGTAATTTGGTAAGTGGCCCCATCTCGTTGAAACCATATATTTTTTAATGCAATCCTTCATCAGCGTAATTCCGAAAAGAAAAGTTGCTCCATCTATAAATACCATTCACCATTTACTGTTATAGTTGCATCATTTTGTTCAAAACATATGGACCGATGATGTACTAGACCAATAACGCACATCGTACAGTGACTCGCTCTGGATGTAATTTTTGATGCAGCAATTTTCGAGGATTTTCCATAGCCCAAATACTGCAGTTTTGCTTGTTAACATTGCCATTAAGATTGAAATGGGCCTCATCCAATATAATCCTCCGGATCTTCCTCCAGAAACATCAACAATTTTTTGGCAAAATTCCAGACAAATTGGCAGATCCCTTGGATTTAGACTGTGCCAGTTGAATTTTGTAAGGGAATAAATTCAAATCCATATCCAATACATGGGACACACTCCTTCGGCTGACGCCAATGTCCAATGCCAATTGCCTAGTTGAAATCGGCTGAACATTTTGAATGGCGGCGGCCACTGTGGTGATCCTATTACTTGTCTGAGCTGCCCACTCTCGTTTGTATGTCTTCCGTTGAACATTTCCTGTCTTGTTGAACTACTTCACAATCTGCTTTATGGTCCATCTGCTCGGAATATCCCGTCATCCTTCATTTCTCAATGGATGTTGTACTGAAATCAGGGCCATTAATTAAAAATAGAGTTGAATCATATTGATTCTTTATGTGTCTAAATATCTCTCCATTATTAAAAATTTAATTCATTACAAATATTCTGATAACAAAAATAAAAAAATTATTTAAATATAACATATTATGTTTGTATCAAGATTCATGCAACAAGATTTATTTCAAAAGTACTATCCCAAAACAGTAAAAAGTAGATATCATATTGAAGATATTAGGCCATGCATCTCGGCACTTAAAAATTATTAATTATTTATGTAATAATCATTACTCAAACTTGAATCTATAATACTTTATTTTTATTCTGATTTAATTTTTATAACAAAATCAACCCTTATATTTTCTCTTCTGTAATATTACAAACAAAACTACTAGTTTTCGAACAGGGAAAGAGTTATAACACATCGATCAATAAGTCCCGAGACTAACCAACAGATGGCGCCTTTAATAACAAATCCATACCATTCTCAATTAGTACCAGCCTTAAGAAGTTACGTGTCAAACTTTCATGATATTCTGACATTGAGTTACAGTGGTTTTAGTGACGCTACTTTTGCTATTTTCAAAACAATGGAAAAAATCGAATTTCATGTGATGATAAAACATTGCTATTTAGTGGGAAAAAATACCGCTCAAACTCTGCGATGGCTTGAAAAGTGTTATCGGGCTCTGCTCCGTCGAAAACAACCATTTATCGGTGGTATGCTGATTTCAAACGCGGTCGTACAGACATAAATGATGCTGAACGCTCTGGTTCTCCAAATGAGGTTGTTACACCAGAAAACATAAAAAACCTCTCAAAGTCGTGATGGAAAATCCCAAATTAAAGTTGCGTGAGATAGCTGACATCCTGAAGATATAATTTGGTAGTGTTTACACTATTTTGCATAAACATTTGGTCATAAAAAAGCTTTTTTCGAAATGGGTGCCGCGTTTGCTCACAATGGAACAGAAACAACAACGCATCGATGATTCAGAGCGCTGTTTGGCACTGTTTACGCAAAATAAACAGGAGTTTTTGCATCGGCATGTGAGAATGGATGAAACTTGGTTCCACCACTATACTCCGGAATCAAATCGGCAGTCAGCTGAGTGGAGAGCAGCCGGTGAAAGTCGTCCGAAACGACCAAAAACTCAACAGTCGGCCAGGAAGGTTATAGCCTCCGTATTTTGGGATGCGCATGGTATAATATTCATCAATCACCTTAAAAAGGGAAAAACCATCAATAGCGAATATTACATAGCGCTATTGGAGCGTTTGAAGGCAGAAATTGCAAAAAAACGGCCCCATATGAAGAAGAAAAAAGTTCTCTTTCATCAGGATAATGCACCGTGTCACAAGTCGATGGTAACGATGGCCAAATTGCATGAGTTGAGCTTCGAATTGCTTCCGCACCCATCGTATTCTCCCGATTTGGCCCCTAGCGACTATTGGCTGTTCGCAGACCCCAAAAAGATGCTTCAGGGAAAGAGATTTGGCGCCAATGCAGAAGTGATTGCCGAAACTAACGCCTATTTTGTAACCAAAGATAAATCGTTCTACACGGCTGGCATAGCAAAGTTAGGAAAGCGTTGGAATGAATGTATCGCTCTTGAAGGAGACTATGTTGATGAATAAAGAAGAATTTTGGCAAACAAATGTTGTTTTAGTAGTTAGTCCCGGGACTTATTGATCGATGTGTTAATGATATTTGTTGTTAACTTTGAAACTAAATATTGATTGTAACATGATGTTAAACAAGACGGATTTTGTCTTGATTCCATTAATCGCATTGAGTTTTTTTTACTATTCTCGTAAATGATAAACATTAAAAATCCTCTAGTTATAACATTAATAAATATAAAAAACTAGGTATTCCTCATCATAGTTAAGTTGGATGTCTGTACCTTTTGAATTTCACATTTTTAGGGCATTACTTTAAAAGCAATATCCAATCTATTACATCTTATCTCACGGTGAATCTTGATAATATTATTCAACTAACTTTCTACATATTTTATTAAAATTTTCAAATTCATTCAGAAGGGACGAGCTCATTGACCTCAAATGAACATATCTCTACAAGATGCTGACCAAAGACCATATTTTTTTTTTTTTTACCTGGCGAGTTTATTGCCATGTGGCAATCTCTTCCAACCAACCAGAAAAATGTTTTTATAGGCCCTAAGTGTTAACCAGACTGGAATCCTATTTTATTTTTTTTTAAATCTGGGTTCCAGCGGTAAATGTTATTGTCTTATACATATTACATGTATAAGACAATAAAATTACATAATCTTAGTCCAAAAAAATTTGCTCATTTTTATTTTCTAAATTTATCTGACAACACTAATATGCCGTGTAAAAATCTAGTTATTCAAATAATATTGTTCTTTTAATTCTAGATGAAACAATTAAGAGATACTCAAAATATGCCATACATTGCAAGCTACTTTATCAATACCATTTTCATGTGGGAAAGAACCCAAAACGATGAAAAATTCTGGAATAAATCTTTGAGTTACCTTTTTATGCATATTCTTTATCAGTTCAAGAAATATATCAGTGATAAAGATATTCCTATGTTTTGGGATAAAAAACTTAATCTGCTAAATAGAATTACAGAGCACCAAAGGAATGACTGTGAAATCAAACTAACGAGAATCATCAAAGATATTGAAAGAAATTATCAACAAGATCCCAATGTCATCGAGAGAGTCATTAATAATGAAAAAAATTAAAACATAACCATTAAAAACAAGATAACAACTCTGTTTGGGGTACAATTTTAGTAATTTTTGCTGGCGCATCAATTTTATTATTATCTTTGCTAAAAAGAGACTAATTTCAAAAGTGTCACAGTGTATGTATCTTCTCTTATTAAATGCTTCTCTTTTCTATATTGTTTTTATTTTGTTTTATGTAAAAGATTCATTCAAAGCAATTTGGGTGATTCATATAACTCCAGGGTTGATTGCATCATTCCAATCACAAAACACTTTTTTTTTTAATTTGAAATATCCAATGAACATATGGTAGGTACATCAAGGTGTTGAAATATCGTCATTAAAATATATATTTCATAGTTAAACTCTATTTGACAAAAATCACACCGAAATGCATATTAAATTATGCCATGTTTTCTCCATTATCTCAAAATAAGTAAATGTATATTAATAAACTTTCAAAGCAGATTCATAAGAACACTATCAATAGAGAATTGAATGATGTGTTGAGTAATTTACCTAGGATCACTGACAGAAATGTTGATACTCAATGGCACAATATTAAGAACATTTTCAACAACATGTGTTCAAAACACTTGAAACCAGATAAAATAATAGAGAGACCATATACTTGATCTCATATGAAAACTTAAAAACAAGAAGTACATATGAAAACTTAAAAACAAATTTTTGCTTTATGATGTATCAGTTTTTGGCTCAATAAATAAAAACACAATTTAAGAGAATATATGTTTAATTATTATTTTAAATCAAGCATTAATAGATTTTTTATTGGCACTACATAAAAGGCACTATATAATGTTAACATTTTTTTTAGTTTCTTGATCTTCCTGTAATATTGCATCACTTTCTTTGACGTGTGTGTCTTTAGAGTTCACTTTCAAAAATACCTCCATCTCTTGTCCAAGTTCACCATGAGCCTGAAAATTTTAAAAAAGTTGAAAGTCAATCTTCAAAGGGTATTTTCTTGCTATAATCATTTATTACTTGAATGTGATGTTTGTTTATAAATTTGTATTTTACTATGCATAGCACACAGCATAAATTTTATAATCCACGTAAAACCCTAGACAAACTCGTATTTATCCAAGAAACTTCTGAATTTAACACTTTTTTTAATAAAATAAATAAAAGAATCACTAGTGTCAGGCAATGTATACACCAATTGTTACAATTATTTTCTTTTTTTATCTGATTCATATTAAAATAAATAAATGGTTTTATATGAATGAAGTGTTAACCATTTCTAAGGTTTTAATAATGATTACTAAAATAAGTAAACAAACTCATAAAATAATACTTTTTTTACATTTATTAACTCATTTGTATGGTAATAATTCTTCAAGATATCAGAATAATTGGTGATCTAAACATATTGAAGTATGTGGTCAGGAGACAACACTGTCATTGGAACCATCAATCGAGCCATGGGTTCTAGCATCACTGGATTAGCCATGGACCTCGCCATTCATCATCGCACGGGTTCGAAATACTACCTCACATGTAAAGAAGCAATAACAATCTCACACATCTAGCACGTATGAGTATTGTTACTGTGTGAAGTCTTTAATTAATTGGAAATACTACCTCACATGTAAAGAAGCAATAACAATCTCACACATCTAGCACGTATGAGTATTGTTACTGTGTGAAGTCTTTAATTAATTGGAAATACTACCTCACATGTAAAGAAGCAATAACAATCTCACACATCTAGCACGTATGAGTATTGTTACTGTGTGAAGTCTTTAATTAATTGGAAATACTACCTCACATGTAAAGAAGCAATAACAATCTCACACATCTAGCACGTATGAGTATTGTTACTGTGTGAAGTCTTTAATTAATTGGAAATACTACCTCACATGTAAAGAAGCAATAACAATCTCACACATCTAGCACGTATGAGTATTGTTACTGTGTGAAGTCTTTAATTAATTGGAAATACTACCTCACATGTAAAGAAGCAATAACAATCTCACACATCTAGCACGTATGAGTATTGTTACTGTGTGAAATCTTTAATTAATTGGAAATACTACCTCACATGTAAAGAAGCAATAACAATCTCACACATCTAGCACGTATGAGTATTGTTACTGTGTGAAGTCTTTAATTAATTGGTAATCGAACTCGAAACCCCTTTGTCATAATTTTATGATAAAACAAAAATATTCTTAGTTGTTTATGTAGATTAAGTAAAACTAAATTTAATTAATTTGTCCATTTGTGATTAGTCCATTAGTTTGCATGCTTAATCTATATTGGTGTTTACCTCAAGTTTACACTCCTGGTTCATGTTAGCATCATTCCACTTGGCCAAGTTAGAATCTCCAAACAGCACGTAAGCAATGCCTGTTGTCAGCAACCAACTCGCTGAGATCAAATAAACTTTTTGCCATTGTTTAACTGTTTGCTGTAATGAAATTATTATTTTATTAAACAATCAAAGCAAAGATTTTCTTCAAGACTCAAATGTCACATTATCTTAAGTGCATTGTATAAAAACTCATGTCAAAATGACATATTTTCTTAAGGAACAAAACAAAAATAAAGAAGTATAACATTTTAGTTTACAGGTATCCCTCACTTTACGCAAATAATTGGTTCTAGGAAAAATGCATAAAATGAATTGATTTCGATCTGGATGAGATAGGGATGGATTCCAAACAAAAGAAAGTAATATAAATATGATTAAAAACAAGTATTATTTTTAGTTTCAATTAGAATGCATACTCTTTTCAATAGGGTAACTAATCAACTAGGTCTAGCAGATCTGGCTCATCATTCTTCTGCTATCTTGAAGACTTTAAATCTGTTGGTAGACGATTTTCAATTAGAAGGCCTGTGTAGCTTATTTCTATCAATAGGGTAACGAATCAATTGAGTCTGGCAGATCTGACTCATCATGCTCCTGCATTCTTGAGAAGGCAAGATTAGTAGGTAGAAGATTTTCAATTATTTTAAATAATTATGAAGAGTGAATTGACGGGCAGCATATTTTTTAGTCTACATATGTGTGAGATTGAATAATTTACACTGTGTGTGAATCATCTACACTGTACACGCAACTTGAAATACAAATCGGATTTTTATATTATTTTTTTACTTAATTTTATTTAAATCACCTTATAAATGTCGTGCGAATAAACTATATTTTATATTAGTTAATTAATACATTGTGTAGAACTAATATTTATTACCTTATATTATCATTGTGACAAGTCTAATATAAATTCTTATTTCTTTTTTTTGGTTCAGGCAATTAATTATCATATATGTAGGATCACTATGTCATATCAAAGCTATATAATAAATTATCATATTCAAAATAATATATTACATTGTTGAGAGTCAGCCAACCTACAATTGCTGGAGATATAAATCCTGGGATGCTTGTTATCATTCCACTGAAGCCCAAAGCAACACCTGTAAATTAAAATAACCTCTACAATGTTAATGCCTTAACTATAAATAATATATTAAAACATAAACTATAAATACAGGAAAACCTTGTTGAATGTGATTAATTCAGTCTGTAATTACCTTATGCTAAGTGAAATTGCATAAATGGAATACAATAAACAATAGGATTAATTCTCATAAATCCGCCCTGATTTAGTTTAAAAAAACATACTATATAGAAGTTATATCAGAGAGTAAAACTATCAAAGAATTAAAAAACAAAGTACTAATATTTATTTACTAAATGAATACATAATTAAATAATTAATTACTTTTGTGCAAAATATTGGAACAATGATATTTAAAAGAACTTGATATTTTCATTTCATCATGTAATTTTCTATAACTGGTGATTGCTTTGTCCAAATTTCGAATCTGCATCAAATGAAATTTCCTTTACGCGCTTGATATGATCGAATGTTCGCTTGAGTTCTTTTGCAGTTAACTTCTTAACAATGTCTTCTTGTCCTTGCTCATACTAATTATCTTCTTCTTAATACGCATGTTGTTCTTCTAGTTGAAGGAGATCATTCTCGCTTAGTGCTTCTGAATGAGAGTCAACGATAACTGTGTTAACTGATTAATCAGCCGCTTAAAGCGAGAATTGTATAATTTCACTTTTACGCCATTGTACAAAGACTGTAATAGGGGCGGGGCCTGCTGCTCGAGATTCCGAGAATTCGATCCGGTCAATTCTTGAGGTGAAGAATGGACTTAATTCCAACAGTAGGCAGTGATGATATTGCTGAGAAGAGTTCCTCTTTTTTTAGTTGTAGCAGGTTTCAAGTAAAACAGTAGCGTAGTTGAGCTGAGAATATATTTAAAAATGAAAATGACCCCTCTTATGAATGGTCACTCGGTCATAACAAGCGCTCACACCTCGCGAAATGCAACAATTTTCGGAAGTTTTGCGCATTGCTTAGACCGACTGGTCAGTGATCTACTGTGGCGACGACCGTTCACAAGTCTCATTTCCATTACGGTCACGATAATGCACGGACCCAAACAAACATACATTTTAACAAGAATTTTACATCAAATTATGAACAAATTTATATAACCAATATCAATGCAATATACACATGACAATTTCAAAATATATAAAATGTAACGCATACAAGGGGATGCATACATCCGATACATCACTTAAGTGTGCTAATTGATTTTCGCACAAATAGAATTAGCCTTAAGCAAGTTTTTCCTGTAGTTACTCTTCGATAATTGTTATATAATAATTGGAAAGCTATTCTTTAATCAAAATTAAATTATGGGAACTACCAATTTCTCCAAGACTATGATAAAAGTTTTGATCACTTTTGTCAAATTAAATACTTCTATACCGACATTCACCACTACGCTGTTCTCCTATAGGGGTAAGCAAAGACAAATGAGCACCAGACTTTCTATCATGACCATCTTTCTCTTACTCAACATCTAAACATCTCTTTCAGTTTTTTTGATACGTTTGCTTTGAAAATTTCATTTACTTGATCCAACCATACTTTCACTTTACTCTTTTATTATCATATACAATCAATTCTGGACTTATTCCATCACATCCTGAAGCTTTTCTTTTTTTAATATCTTTGAGTATCAAATTTCTTCCTGATTTTATTCTCCAAGCTCTCTACATTTATTATAATTCTTGTCTTATATTTTATTCATAATAATTTTAGTTTTATAAATACGTGCACTATGAACATGGGGGGACAATGTATGACAGAATACGGAATAAAATGATTTGGTATGAATGTGAACTTAAGGCTAGTGTATTAAACAAGATCAAGAAAATGCTTTGGGTATGTATGAATTAAGAAAGACCAATAAAACAAATATAAAAATGTGAGAGGGAGATGCGGTAGAGATACCAAGAAACCAAGAAAATAATGATTGTATCGAGTGAATGATATTTTTCTAAAAAGGAAATGTAAAAAGTCAGAGAAATAATAGTTTTGTAAGTTGTATGGATGTAGAAGTGGTAAATAACATATGTCATGAAAGTAAAATCTCTCCTCTGTCGACCCTAACAGGGAAGTGGTGTAATGGTATGTATGTAAAATTATGGTTTTAAAAAGAAAAATCTTTAGTCTCACTTTTCAAGCATGCCTAACTGGAGATAATAGAGTGATGGTCGACTCTTCCCATCATTTCATACATGCCTTACCAGAGATAATAGGTCGACTAATAACTAATAATAATCAATTCGTACCCTAGGAAAACAATCAAAATAATTGTTTACCAGTTGGTTCACGCCATCAAATTCAAATGAGTTGAGAATGACAGTTATAAAAATTTCAGTATAAAAATCATAATATCTGGTTGGTTGGAAGAGATTGCCGCCTGGCAATAAGCCCGCCAGATTGTATTTGCAATAAAAGTGTTAAATAAAAAAAAATATAAATGTTTTTTTTTTCTTAAATCTCAGAAAAGTGGTTGTTTCACTTTGTGGTGTCATGTTTATAAATTTTAAATAAAACACTTATTTTTTATTCACCACTGTTTTATTTTAGTTCACTACTGGTTTCGAAGACCTCAGTTTTTCTCGTCAGTTCAACTTCACCTGACTAGGAAGATAAAGGTAGAATCTACAATGTTAGAAATCAAACTTATTAGTGTTCTTTTCACTGTGCGATGTGCCATGAATTACAGTCCTTTTTTTTACTTCTGTTCAAACACCGTGAGGCACTGGGGCTGTGGACTGTGGACTCCTCTAGTCCATTTTGCTTCTCCAACGTATTATTATTGTCATCGTCTAATGATGAGCAGCCTGAGTTGCGTGTATAAGTATCAGTTGGCGGAGAGTTATTTTTACGTTGTGCTGCTGCCACTCCTCTGGTTATTTGCCTTTTTACCGCGACACCAGATTTTAGAGGCCGTGAATTATTCATTGTGGTAAGGACATAGGACGCTCGAGCTGCGTTACCATCAGGAGCCAGGGTCTTGGGTGCAGGGATCGGAGCGGCTGTTCTAACCATAAGGCTTCCTAAAAATTCTAACAATAAGGCTTCCTAAATGAAGATAACAGAATATTCTTTTGATTCACATATTCCAATGATTCCTATAATTATTGACCATCATTTTAATAAGGTATGGTAATACAAACTTGCATAATTCGGAGTGATATCTATATAAGATGCTAATGGTCCAGTTGAAACAGCACCATTGGAAGCTGTGGCAGCCATTATCAACACAACTGCGGCTATCTTGTCACAGCCTATGAAAGCCAATCCCAACGTGCAGACTCCTTGCACAATACAGCCTGAAATTCAAAGACACAAATGCTATATGTGTTATGTTTCTTCTAACATATTACCCTTGACTCGAATGGTATCAGAATCAAACAAATTCGGTCCAATCTAAAATGGATAACAGTTATCATATGTTTGAATTCAAAATGAATTATGCACATATACAAAATTCACCTTGCTGCTTGGAGTTGCTCACATTTTGAATGTTCATGGATTTTGGATACTTACAAATTTTCTGATAATCTCACTTTACACATCTTGGCATAATGCAACTTATTTACTACACATATACTTTTAAAATGTTTTTGTAAATGTTTCCTGGAATAAAATTTTATATATTTAATCTTCCAATGAGAGTCAGAAAGTGGATTCCTAAGTTAGAGCGACCTTGAGGAGAGTGGAGAGTGCTCTCTAAACCGCATTGTGTAAATTGTCATTTTATTAATATTTGTATTTTATTTTATCAATTTATTTGTAATAAATAAAAACATTACATTTTTTTATTTTATCGATGGCAAAATATTTTATTTTTTCTTATACATTAAAACCATAGATTAAATCAGTAACAGTATTGATTTTGATCTATACTCACAATTTTAAGTTCAAATATAAATTATTTAGGAAAATTACTATTTTGTACAGGATATTGTAAGGTAATATTTCTTTACAATGGTTTAAAAATATAATTCTTCAACAAAAATGGAACTAAAAGTGACCAAATTGAAACTGCAATGATTCAATTTAATTTAAGATTTAAGACAAAACATACACACAATACACTATGAAAATATTTTTTTTCGAAATGAATAAACCAAAAACATAAATAATTATGTATTCCAAAATGGAAATATTTCATACAAAAACAGTTTTTGCACAAAAATGTATCAACATATATCTCTACAGCATGCGGAGTTTATTTAAATTAACAGAATTTGATCAAACATTACTGATATAATAAAATCAAAAACGGCTTTTATACAAAAAGTTATTGTCATATTTTATAAATATTTAAGCTTTTCTTAAATACAATATACAACTTTACAACAATCTCGAGTTAAGTTGATTTATCAGAAATTTACCAAACACCACTGATATAATAAAATCGAAAATAGCTTTTGTACAAAAAGTTTTTAGCAAATTTAAACCTTTAAATACAATATCCATACTAACGGCCATGTTGAATAATCAGATGTAGAGACACCACTAATATAATAAAATGAAATGAGAATTAATTAGTTGTTTATTTTATAGAATTATAGGAGGTATAATTTCAACAACAATTAACACTAAACATTCTGAAAAACTAGAGCTTTTTGAGAAAAAATAGTGTTATGTCCCGAGAAAATACTTCATGCTATTATGCTAACTATGATAATTTAATTAAACCATCAAATAAACATGATTCATTTTAATTTATTATTTTAAAAAAATATATAAATATATTTGTAAAAGTAAATTCAATTGTTTTGATTTTTTTATTTTGAGCTATTATCTTAATTGAATATGTACATATAAATAAAATGATCATAGAATATAAGTGTTGTTTTTTTCAATATGTCCTAAAAAATAAAATACCGGGTGAAGAAAAAAAATTAAGAAATTATCAGAAAAATGTCATATGTATAATTTTAATATCAAAACAAATATATACTATACATATATTCAGTCTCATATCAAAAGGCATATACTATACATATAGAGAATATGAATTTCTTTGGTTGCTAGTTTGAAATCTGCGCTGTGCTATTTTATTTCCTTTGAATAAGAATAATTAGTTTTTGGACTAGGTTCTGGTATATAAGAATACCTATGATTTTTGCGAAATTTTTCAATTTTAAAATAAAACAATGATTATATTAAAACTTTTTAATGAAAATACTTACAAACAAATGTTGCCATTTTGCGTACATTTGTTCTTGACAATTTATTTGTGTGTAGCAAATAATCTCCAAATTGCGAAAATATTGCTGCAAATCCCATCCGTAAAAGATGAGGTATCCCTGACAAAATACCCGTCTGAAAAAAAAATATTTATATTAATGAATCTTAGTGAGGTTCTTCCCATTGATGTATAAATAAATAATACTTTTATGGATGGCAATATATTGTGTACATGTAATTGTATATCCTGAAATTACACATAACATACGAGTATATGTGTGTGTTAAGGCGATGGAAAAGAAAGTATGTTTGATGTATATTTAATTTTAAGAATTTATCAAGGAAGAATCTTTTAAGAAGAAAATAAATACTTTAATGCATTGATGAGGAACCTTTCTTTTCACGAAGGCTAAATTAAATACCAAAAACCTTTTGGGGCCATATTTGTATATGTACATATATATTTTTCCCATAATTAACCAATTTTTCATCATCAAGACAATTTCGGGTACTATTTAGCATAGTATTCATTTTAGAAAAAAATGTTCACAAATATAAGTGCTTCCAAAGAAACTAGTCAGTCACCTGTCATGCGTGATCCGCAATTATTGGAAATTCATCATGTGGAAAATATAATACAATTTTAAAACTTAAGAGGTGTGCTTCGAAATTTGTGTTTCAAGTCTGGTATTTTACAAGTCAATGATTTATTTCATTTAGAATTTGACTGGTGCATTTTTGACATTTATGTCATATGGCGATGTAAAAATTTTCAAAGCAATTTTACACTCACGGAAATCTTGGAATCGATGTCTATATTAATTCAAAAGGCACTATATTTCTTTATGTTGCAAGGGGTTTTTCGTTTTAGCGTTGGAAAATGAGCTGTATTATTCTCTTTTAGCTGCCGATTCCACAGTTTTAATTTATTTTCGAAAGTCCAATTGACTGGATGTTTGAGATGACGGAATAATCCCCAAAATATACCCTGAGACTATAACCCGCCATACACCAGGTGATCCGTCATCATCCATCCATCTGACGAAGGATCGCCAATGACCGATCGAAATCGGAGGCAATGTATGAGTAACTATAACTGGAATAACAAACAAAATTTCTTAGCTAGCTATAATAAATGCACAATGCAGTTTGTATCACAATGCATGTTTTAACTAGCTATAATAAATACACAATGCAGTTAGTTCATATTGCATTCAAAGATTTAAAAAAAATTATATTATGTTAACTTTGAAATTTACATCATCCGTGCTGGGCCACAGAAAATCATCCCGAGCCGCTGGTAGCTCATCACTGCTTTAATGAGACTTCCTTTTATATACACACAATACAATTATAAAAAACAGAGCTAAGTCATACATAGAGGTCAACTGATTTCCAATGAGTCCTTAGAGTGGGTCTGCGAGAAGTACACCTCTTTAAAATTTCTTAGTAATCTTATAAAATATTAATATAAAGTCCTTACTGATAATGATAATTATATTACAATAATTAAACTATAAAATATTAATATAAAGTCCTTACTGATAATGATAATTATATTACAATAATTAAACTATAAAATATTAATATAAAGTCCTTACTGATAATGATAATTATATTACAATAATTAAACTATAAAATATTAATATAAAGTCCTTACTGATAATGATAATTATATTACAATAATTAAACTATAAAATATTAATATAAAGTCCTTACTGATAATGATAATTATATTACAATAATTAAACTATAAAATATTAATATAAAGTCCTTACTAAAATAGATAATTAATTGGATAGGTGTGTAACTTTTTTTTTTCTGTAAAATGAATAAAAATGTGCTACACTTGTGTATCATCATCCTTTTCTTTCAATATATGCTTCAAAGAATTTTCCAGGCAAAACATTGTGAAGTAAGAATTGTGGGTGAAGAAGGTTCCAGATACCATTGAATATATTGCCAGTGGATTCAATCAATGCCAAAATATCTCCCTATCTAAAGACCCGAAATGTTCTACACTGAGCTCACACTCAGCATCTAACATATTCCATTGTAAGTTTGACCATGTCAACTAACTTTTATGATACACTTAGCTCTTTCATGATTGACTATAACTTCTCCCTATTTATTGAGTCATATGTTTGGCAGCATATTGAGTCATTAGCAGAATTTTCAGTCATAATTAGCATATTGAGTCATAAGCAGTAAAGTATCATAAGCAGTAAAGTGTCATAAGCAGTATAGTGGCATAAGCAGCATATTGAGTCATTATATAGTAACATGAAGTCGGTATATATGTAGGATGTGTGTTTCGATGTTGAATTTTTTTAATACTCAGATTGAAGATTTTTTCTGTTATAAAATGCATTCAGTAATTTATATTCTATTGCTAAAAATAAAACCTTTTCCATATTGATGACTTTTTCTTCGGAAGCTATAGAAGCTATAGATCTCTTCCCACATTAATTTTTGTTCCTAATTATCTGAATTGCGGCTATATAATAGTTATAATGGAGGGTATGACCGAGGGGACAAACTCTAGGGGACGCCCACGCCGAGAGTACCTGGAGGACCTGTTGGTGGACGTGCGCTGCTCAACATATACAGATTTAAAAAGAGCCGAACAGGACAGGGAGGAATGGAGGAGAAGAGTTGAAATTGCTGCAAACCAATCTTAGGACTGCAACCACGGAGAGAGAGAATAGTTATACTTCTCAAGTTGGCCAATAAGCTGTTGAAAATCTGATGGGCTAAACAAAGTCAACACATTCCAGATTATTCCAAAAGAGAGTCTGTATCTATTATTTTTGGCTATGTAATATGGTGGGCTTAGGTGGACAGATAATCAAACATCAACCAGTAGCACTCTGCATTTGTAAATATTTCATTTAAATAAAAATTAAGTTGCATTCCTCATTACTTCTTTCCTATTCCGTGTTCAGGGAAATATTATGACAGTACACTCTACAAATATTTTCACAATAAGATAACCATCTGTTAACTAAACTAAAAAAAGTACTTACAGATCTGATATCCCAACCATGGATGTACTTTAAATAAGTGGGGGCTTGTGTCATGAGGGTAAATAGCCCCCAAATACCACCCCACTGTGCGAGGGTGGTCATCCATAGTGAGCGGGAGCGAAGGATGCAACCCCAAGGAGGATGTAACTGTAACAAATTTATCAAACTATATTATCTGCATTTTCTTCAATTTCATAATACTTGTAAATGGGTTTAGGACGGTTCTACCGCATCATACATAGTTTTATCGCTTATTTAGTTCTGCCTGAAAGTCCCAGCATAGGGATGATTCTGCATTGGACAACTCTGTACACAGAGTTTCTATGTTCAAGAATAGGTAATTTTTATGTTGAAAAACTTGACAAAGATGATTTATATTCCATTTCAATTTTAATGAGATTATTGAATTTTGGTGATTGCTATTGAAGGGGTGATGTCGTTTACTGAATATAACATAATTTCCAGAATACATTTTTTATTGATTGATGGATTTATCTGAATTTAGTTAATTTACATTGTAATGAGATATAAGAAATGTTCACTCTTACTTTCTTCAGCAAAAATAAATATTTCATTTTTTCATTTCAAGTAAATTAACAAAAGAAAAATAATAGAATTATTACATGAAGTTAAACATACTTAATAAAGTTTAGGAAGGAGAAGAAACTTTCAAGTAAATAGTGGATGTATGGATATTGCTATTCCTAAAACTAATATTAAGATTTCTTTCTTCATTCTTCTTTGGACATTTAATTTTAATTTATGTACATTAACAAAGCTTTTACTCAAATGTTACACCCTTGCTGTTTGATAATTAAAATGAATGAGATATATACAGTATTAACAAAACTCTATTCATCATTTTGTTCATTTAACGATTTCCAGGAAAAAATGTAGCCGTACACGCTCTTGTCAAACAAACTGTAGGTGGGCATTTTTTAAGATTTTCTTAAACTTAAATTATTTCATAAAAAATACCTATCATAAAACACTCTCAGCCAGTTGAATTTTCTTAGCAAAAAAAATACAAATATATTTATTGATTTTTTTTCTTTTTGGGTCATTAACAATCACAATAGCTTATTTTTTCCTAAGATATAATCAGATACATCAGTTTAGACTGCCATTGCTTTCAGTTTTCATAAATGTATGATAAAACTAAAAGGAGCGATTGTGTAGAAACTCAATTAGTCTTATTACAAAAATATTAATTTCTTATTTTACCAAGATATTAAATGCTGTTTGCACAACAAAAACCTTTTAAATAAAAGACATATCTGAATAGTAATTAAAATTACCTTATGTTGTGATATGGTTTTTCCAATTGCCTTGTTGATGTAATCCTTCTCTTCTATTGAAATTCTCGGATGTTGGGAAGGAGAGTCATATACCAAAAGCCACCAAAGAATGAACCAGAGTGTGCCAATACCTCCACTCAGGTAGAAGACCAGCGGCCATCCTGCCCAGTGGATGATGTAACCACACATGGGAAACGTCACTGCTGCGCCCACAGAACTTCCTGAAAATTTAACATGACTAGTGTTTATCCTAAATAGATAATTATACAATAATACATTTAAAAGGTTGTTACAGACCATACTGACATTACATTTAAAGAGTATCAAAGTGTAATTATTTTTTTCAATTATTGAAGACAACTAATATATTTTTAGGTTTTAAACCTTTTAACACTCTCAAAAGAAACAGAATGATTTCGCTATGGTTGAGGATTTTTATAATTCAAAATGCTTCGAGGCTTATTTTTATTCACTTATGTTTTTTTTATCTAATGTTATAAAAGGGAAAAGACCAAATGCTGATTTTGAAGCTTAACTACAGTAAATAAATTAATTGGGCATAAATAAATCAAATGCTAGAAAAATGACATTTAAAAAAAATATGGTTGTAGGACTTTATGTTTGATTTATTTATTTTATGGAGTCACGGCATTGTAGAATATAATAGTCTGTTTGTTCAGCATCTAGTTCCAAGGTTCGGAATTTATTGGTTTCACTAGTGCTTAGTGTCAATCTGTCTAACAAGTGTCAAAATCAGCATTTTATAAGTGTTTGGATTATTATTATACAAATACTGAATAATTGATCAAATTTTCATAAAAAATTGGTTCTCCATTTAGAAAAATAATATTTTTATGAAATGTCTGAACCAGAAATATAATGGTCCGCATACTTTTATCTCCATTTAAATTTCCAGTGTATTCAGTTTCAAGCTGGTTTTTGTATTGGGCCAGATTCCCACTTGATCCCCATCATATGTCACAAGCATGCTTTATTTTAAAAAAAAAAGAATAGTTATCATCAACATCATAGACATAGACATTCTTTATACCTTTGAATAATAAGTGGAAAAAATACCTGTTTTATTTGAGGATGATAGAACAGCATAGGGTTCGAACCGCTTACCTTTTGTGCAGTAATCCAGCACCTTACCATGCACTGCACTGCGAACGTCACAGCTATCAACTTTTTTTTATATATGTAAGCTATTTTCTACTGCGGACATGCTACGGTCAGCCCGTGTTCGACTCAGAGGCAATTCGTGAGCAGTCCCAGTATGACCACATTGAAATGAGAATCCAGACTTAGGACCGTATTTAATATGTTTATCATAAATAGGCTGAATGAGAAAGGCAGCACCATAGTGGAGTTGTAGATTGTCTTGGAACTTGAATCTTCTTGTCATTAGAACCTTGAGTTTTAAATGCCAAGAGTTGCTGAATTACAACAGTTTGCATATAATAAACCTGTAGATACATACACAGGCAACATAATGATCTAACAATTTTCCTCAACTGCGAGAGATTGCCCATTATTGTAATGAAGATTTTCCCCAAGAATAAATTAAGTTCATGTAAAACACCCAAAAATAACATCGCATCACATTTCATACACAAATAACATCATAATATTTAGTACATTTTTCTGAAGAAAATCAGATAGAAATTGTAGACTTAATGTAATTGTAGACTTAATGCAAATTATAAATATTCCAAAAGCAGCGGTGCATCTTATCACACATACATATGTACATGTATTTTTTTTGTTTCAACATTACAGCAATGAAAGATGACGTGACGCAAGACCCTAGGTCATCATAACATATCTTCATTTATACAATTTAATCTCTGTATTAAATCAAGGCTGTATTCTAACTGAATTAATCTTTATTATATTTTTGAAAAATAAGTGCTTCATTTTAATATCACTACCAATTGAAGTATTATAATATGAAATTAGTGTAGTGCACTTTGTCTTAATGACTGCTAGACACCATCCAAAAATTGTGTACAATTTTTCGAATAATATTAACATTTTTTTAGACCACGGGCAAATATTTATTTATTTCATCCATAATTGATGCCGATTCTAAAATAATAAACTTAAATTTTTATGGAATTAATCAATAAAATTGACGCTGTCAAAAGTGTGAAATATGTGGTAAATAGTACAATGTTGAGCGGTCATAAAAAAAAATGTCAACCCATTTAGACCTACCGTCTCATGTACGACACAGTTCGTTAAAAAAAAACCTCAAGTACCCACTCAAGTTTTATGTTATCGAATTAGATTGGTGTCAAGTAGAAGATATAAACAATACTATACAAATAGTTCATTGAGCTGGAATTCATCGGAGAGTTAAATCAGTGGTTAATTTTTAATTTTTCTATGACATCATCAAAAAGGTAAAAAAGTGTTTTTTTTATTACTATCTGTTTTACTTTGGAATAAGCTCATAAATAAAACTTCTGGGCATGATACTAGTTCAACAATATTATTAATTTTAACATTTTTTTTACTTTGAAATATGGTGTACCCTATCTGGTACAGTAGGACTACGTACTCATACAATATGAAATTCATGACTTTTATGAACATGCGGTATTTTTGCTATTTCAGACCTATAATGTTGAATGAGATTGTTAACCTTTTAGGAATGGAAGGATTTGAGCAATACAAATACTGAAGGCGATATTTTCTTGCTACCACCTGTTAATGCTAATAATGAAGTGACAGATGAAGGCTCTGGAGATGAAGATAATGTTAACATCAATATTTTTCCACCAAGGATGCTAAAGACTGAAGCTGACCTATAGCTGCCTAGTGTTGAAGAGCCCGATGGAGAAAGTGAATCTAGCGAGCCATTCCGAAAAGTAAACAAACAGTTTCACTAGAGAAACAAAATGATTACCCAAAAGACACTATGTGGAAACCAACAACTCATATCGCTCAAGCAAGGTCACCAACTGAGTGGTTTTTGTCATTTTTTACAGACAAAGTCTATGAATTGTTGACAACTGAGTCTTCTGAACAAAAAATCTTCTTGCTGATTTCAAAACGTCAGAAATTAAGTATGGGATCGGAATTTCGCTTGTAATGTCAAGTGAGTAAAAGGCGAATGTATAAGAAAAACCCACCAGATTCTAGAAATAATATGATCACTAGTGCTCTATTGAGATAAATTTTCAACAATATTTTTATATATGATTAGTGTCCATGGGAGGAAGTGGTACATCCATCTTACTTTACACTGCATTGATGTGGCAGTTCAAAATTCTTGATTACTTTTCAGAGATAATGGTGGGACGATGGATCTTTTGACTTTCAGGAGACGTATTGCAACGGCTATTAAAGAAACAAATAAGCTTCGTAGTAAGCCAGGACCAAGCAGACCATCTTCACTGATGACTGATGCAAGATATGACGGTAAAGATCATTTTATTATAGATCAAAGTAACCGAACAAGATGTGAGCTTTACATAAACAGTGCCCCTCCGTTTCTTGTATTTCAAACAAAAAATTTATGTTAAATAGCGTATTTTTGAAGATGTATACAAAAATCGTAAGTTTAGGATATAAGTTTGTAGTATTGTAATAATTAAAATTAAATAAAGATACACTACCATACTTTGACTTTAGAATATGCATGAGCTTACTGTACCATACATGGTACGGGTGATCCCCAGAAAGCATTACATGAATGATTTTTTTTCGTATTTTTCAGATGATTTCCAAACCTCCTTAATTCCATTAACAATAAAACCTCCATGAAATTCTGAAAAAAAAATAGTTTTATCTCTAAATGGGTTAAGTAGAGCCATTGCTAGTTTTTACTTCTGAGTAGCATACAACTTCAAATTTCAAATTAATGAAATAGGCATTTGTTGATATTTTAATTTCTAATGTGGTTCAGATTCAGTAATTATATAAAATATAAGGGAGGGGAAATGCAGCCAATAAAAGTGGAGAAATATTGTCATTAAATTTCAGTTGAACATGGCTGCTTCTAATCAACACAAAGGTGTGCGCGAAGCTATTGGAGGAATGAAAGATGGCTGGTGGCAATTTGGAGATAGATGCTTTGTGCCCGCCATTTATTTGCTCAGGTTGAAAAGTTAATTGAGATCCAAACTAAATGTGGTTTCTTTTTTGTCTAAACAACGGTATTTAAATGTTGAATCTTTCTTTCTTATTCATAAACATAGTTATATCTTCTGTTTTCATTTTTGAACATATTGTATCCAAATTATTGTTAGTAAAATTATAAGTACTTACTCCAAAAAATGTACATGCCAAAATTTAAAAAATATGAAATAATCTGTTTTGCAATAATACGTCTATCACTGATATTTAAATTAAATTAATTCAATTATTTATTCATGTTTATTTTTTTTTATTTCATTGCTGGATATTTAAAATATAAACATAAATCACATAATAAACGTAAAATAATATGGTAAATTTACATTTTCAAACATCTGTAAGTCAAAAAAGACTAGGGTCTATTAATAATATGTTAATATTCATTGTGAAAAAATATGAAGGCCTTAAAATTTATTTACAACAACTAAAAAAATATATGCAAATAAATATAGTTTTATAGAGTATTTATCAAAAATATGATAAAATTATTATTGATTTAATGAAGAACAGCATTTTTTTACACTTCATGAAATAAATTTTATAAAAAAAATTAAGTGCTATGTAGACCTAAATTTTCATAGATATATGACAGATGTGTGCAAAATATATTTAATGTGAAAATATACTTTGGTGATTAAAATTAATGAGAGGAATGGATGTGATACTTAGATGCAAATGGTAGATGTTATTTATGATAAATATTTTTACGATAAGATGTTACTATTAGTGTCTATTATAAAAAATATGTACCCAAATAAGCGGTGACAAATTTGCTTCTCTCATTTGGTGGAATCCATCGAGCGGTTAAACCATGCATAGCAGGCCAAGTGAACCCCTACGGAACATTAACAGTATCTCCATTAGAAGTGACAAGGGAGGAAGCGGGATGGGAGGGTTGGAAGCCAGACAGCGTGCGGCAAGCTCTCTTTATATCTTCAAATCATCAGGAACTTTACATCCAAGGCGAGAAATATCTTTGTGTCACCATCTTTCCCTTTCAGAGTTTATTGAACATTTAAAAGCATATAACATATATTATAGAATGTCAATAATTATGCAGATGTATGAAAATGATAACAAAATTAATATAAACAAAGTGTTTTTGTAATTAAATTTAATTCTATAGAATTTTTTTTCAAAATTGAACTTTTATGCCGGAATGAAAGTAATGGACATTTGTATTTATTGAATCTTAGTACTTTTACAGTTTTTAAGCCATTCAATTCAATGTTAATTCCAAAATATATAATAAGTATCCAAACATTGCTGAAGAATCATAGATAGAAAAAAATTTGAATTTTAGAAATTTTTATTTTGTCCGACTTCTTAAAAATCATAAAATATTTACCAAATACATGAAAAATAGCATTCATTTCCAGTAAAAATAGCATTCATTTCTAGTAAAAATAACATTCATTTCCAGTAAAAATAGCATTCATTTCTAGTAAAAATAACATTCATTTCCAGTAAAAATAGCATTCATTTCTAGTAAAAATAGCATTCATTTCCGATAAAACATATGTAAACACTGGTTTTTGTACCAGTCTCTATTTATTTAAATTGAGTCATTTTATTTTAAAAATAAATTTGTCTTACAAAAATAATAAACATATATTTGGTGGTCCTATATTTTGCTACAGTTTGGTGTTATTTAGGCACTTGGTTTGGTGTTATTTATGCACTTAGTGATTTATATTAGAAAGGCACACATATTTTATTTGATTAAAATATGTACCTATCTCGAGTAATTTTAAGAATAAAAATTAAGGAAAAAGAAGCTAAAACCTTCCTTGTAATTCGGCTGACCACGCTGAAAAAATATAGTAAATTTGAAATTTATTGTAAGGTATAAATCGATGGAAAGCAATACACTCCTTATGCAAAATAATTTCAATATTCAGATACTGTGTTTAAAATAGTTACAAATGTATGCAATTTAAAATGTTTGTTTAATTAAATTTCTTTTCATAATCAGAATTGAGCCATTTGAATAAAATGTGTCAACACAACAAGAAATCACCAAATTTGATTTGCAGCTTCATTCAATAATAAAAAGCTTAGGCTTGTAGATAATATGAAAAATCCACGCTTTTAAAAAACTGCAGAATCAAAATGAGAAATTTAAAATAATTTTAGTTTCAATAATTAAAAACAAATAAATGAAATGAAAAATAAAGTATAAAAACTCTCAGAATTAAATAGTAAAATCTGTAATATTGTAGTTTTTGCCTTTTATTTAATAATTAAATACATAAATGTATATTGAATAATAATTATTTTTATCTCTTTTGTTCATTATAGATATTAAATTATTCCATCTCTAATAGTCCTCAATCAATGTTTTTTTTTTTTAAATAAAAAAGTCATACCACCCCATTAAGATACACACGCGTTGAGTTGTTAAACGGTTTTCTTATGATAAAACTGTTCATTTTCAATTTGTTGTTTGTATGTGTTAGTAAGAAACTCACAAATGGAATATGTTAAAGCTTGGATTAATCTTTTATTAGTATTTTATATACCTTTTAATCCTTTAACCTGTTAATTGAAAGTTTACTATAAGTCAAAAACACCTAAATTCCAAGTTCCTACTGTATATAAAAGTAATATTGATACACAACAAAATCAGATCACTTTTTAGAAAATACTTCATTGAAATAAACTCAATCCTATAATTTTAAAAATTTATATTGGAGAATAGCTTACAAATTGAATGTATGGCTATGATTGGAGAATAGCTTACAAATTGAATGTATGGCTTTGATTGGAGAATAGCTTACAAATTTAATGTATGGCTACGATTTCCTCATAAAAATGAAATGAACTGAATGATATGATTCTGATTTATAATTTTCATTAAGGATTTGTGTGTTTTATAAACATGACATGTAGTAATCAAAAATGGAAATAGATTTATAAATTATTTCTTTACAAACGAAACTAACAAATAAAAAGCGTAGATGTGGTCACTTAGGCACCATTTATAAATTGTGATAATTTTTAATAATACTTACACTGAACATTCCTTGAATGCATCTCACGAAGATGACGACTGAGTAGTGAGTGTGCGACGCGACAGGAATGAAGAAGCAGCACAAGACAGCAGCGAAGTTGGTGACCCCGAAGACCAGCTTTGTCCCGTACTTATGTGCCAACAGCCCCCCTGGCAACTGCATAAGCCAGTTCAGCCAGAAGAATGCTCCCAAGATCATATTCTGCTGGTGCTCATCCCATGAGAAACGCTCCATCTAGATTTTTCATATATTTAAGTTAGTCATGCTGTATGACTTCCATAATGAATTCCATAGCGCTTTTTCCTAGTAAAATATCACCTCAAGAGTGTTTGTTTTTGAATTTATACAAATCAGCTTGTTAACCCCAGTAAATGAATAAAATTATGCTTAAAACCAGAATGTCAATAACTCCATTACAACTTAAACAAACAATGGTGAATCAGGGCCTACCATCAAATACATAAACTCAATTCCCACAAATGTGAAACAATTTTCAAAAACAAAAAGAATCATTTAAATTTCATGACTGGTACACACAAACATTATCAACCGTTATTATCAAGGACTTAAAACTAAATCAAATTAATTAAATGCTGCTCGAAACCTGGCTTGATGAGAGTTTACACTGGCAAATTAGGATTTATTAATCATACAGTACATCGATTTTATCGTAATGCAAATAAAAGCCAAAAAACTAAAGGAGTTCGGGTCCCAATTGCCACTCCGTAAAACCCTAGATATAAAATAATTAAACCAGTTCATCAAGATATTGAGAAAATATTCATTCGGTTATCTATTAACTCAAGAAAAATTATATTTGGCTGTGTTTATATTCCATCAAACTATCCATATTCCACTTATAAAAAGCATAGTGAAAATTTAGAGATCCTCCGTCTACACTACCCTGATTGCAAACTAGTCAGTTGGTGATTGCAACCGTTAGCGTATTAAGTGGGATAAAAAATAATAGTGACATTACATCACAAAATATACCGAACAGTGTTAAAATTATATTAGATATGGCAGATTTTTTACGAATCAATCAAGTGAATAGGATTAAAAAATAAAAACAACCGAACCCAAGATCTGATATTTGCTAGTAAAAGGAATGTTTTAGTAACCCAAACAGAAGATGACCAATAGATTATCACCCTTAAATTTATGTATCACGACTGACTGCAAAATTTCCAATACTGACATTTTAAACTTCTTAGGGGTCTGTGTGCCCTTTTTATGCCCCCTCGTGGACTCCTGCTTCCACTCAAGCTCATAATGATGAACCCAAGTTATATATCCAGTAACAATTCGGCTCAAAATCTCATCTTTGTTGTTTCTGCAGAGGTCCAAAAACTGCCGTGAACATTCGACACGTTGTTATTTTTGAAGTGACGTGAGCATTCTTGGTACCAACCTTGCACTGACTTTCGACATCCCTAGATGTTGATGGAAGATATTCAAAATGGTTGTAGGTGTCAACAATCATTGCAAGCTGTTGTTTGTTTAGGCGGGCATTTTCTAGCACAAGCTTTTCTACTTTTTTGACGATGTTTGAAGAATTGACCTCAACAGGCCGTCCTGGTCTGAGGTCGTCTTCAATCGATTCTCTCCCTTGCTTAAAAATACTACGCCACTTGTCAACCATAGTTTTTCCAGGGCAACTGTGCCCGTGAACTGCTAACATCTCTCCCAAAATGATTTGAGGTGTTTCCCCTCGTTTTGTGAGAAACGTAATGACAGCGCGATACTCAATTTTTTTGAGGTGTTATTAACGTTTGACATACTCTCACAACGATATCTTAAACAATACAGTCAAAATTAGACTAAAATTTGATGAATATACTAATAATGAGTCATATTATCGGAACATGGGCATGCACACTACCGACCCCTCCCTTAACCCTTTCATTCTGCAAATGTATTGACCTCCCCTCGTACGTCAATTTAAGACTAGTGTATTAAGTAAGATCAAGAAGAGCACGCTGAGATGGTTTGAACATGTACTATAGAACGAATAAATGAAGAAAGACTAATAAAACAAATATACAGGGCAGATGTGAATGGAAGGCATGGTAGACGAAAATCATGGAAAGTATGGTTGGATCAAGTGTATAATCATTTTGAAATTCCTTAATGCTCTTCTTCTTCTACTATTCACTTCATGCGCCAGGTGAAAGCGACAACATCAGAAAAAAGTTCTAGTTCCTTAGTTGTTTTATCTGCGAGAGAGTGCAAACTAAAAAACGAAGTATAAATTTTAATGTTGTATAGTTTTTTTATATACTAACACGCTCCATTAGTGCATGCACTCGTATGTATAAAAAAGCACTTACATCTGGTTCATCAGCAGCTGTGTAAATGGGGCCCCCCTCAGTCGAGTTTCCGTAGATACAAGCCGTGGAAGGAACCTTCGGGTGGGCGCCGTCTTGCACATCCTGCTCGCCCTTGACCTGCACCATGGCCACGATGGCGATGTTGAGGTTGATGCGGATCATGTAGTTTACTGCGAAGCCCCAGAACACCAGGCACCACAACACGGTGCGGGTTGACACACACCCCACCTCGTCTGTTGAAAACACAGAAATATGTTAACACATGTTATTCATGAAAAATTCAATGTTTTTTATGAGATGTTATTTCAGTTACAATTCAATTTATAATTTTACTGAATTTATTTTTAAAATCATTTACTTTACTTTACCAGGTCGATCACTATTTCCTTTTCAATTTTACGTACAGGTATATCACCATTTCATTTACTATTATCAGGTATTACCTTTTAAATTTTACAAATACCATATAGCCATTTCTATTACCAGGTTCATCATTTTGTTTCTTTTATAATTTTACGTATATCATTATTTCCTTTACCAGGTACGAGGGAAGGTCAATAAATTCACAGAATAAAGGGGTTGAAGGAGGGGGCGTTAGTGCGCATGTTCCGATAATATGACTCATTATTAGTATATTCACCAAGTTTTAGTCTAATTTTGACAGTATTGTGTAATATACTATATTGTCGGGGGAGTATGTCAAAAGTTAATAACATCCCAAGTATGGAAAAAATTGAGTATCGCGCCGTCATTAAATTTCTCAAAACACCTCACATCATTTTGAAAGCGATGTTAGCGGTTCACGGGAACTATTGCCCTGGAAAATTGTGGTTTACAAGTGGCATAGTATTTTTAAGCAAGGGAGGGAATCGATTAAAGACAACCTCCGACCAGTTGAGGTCACTTCTTCAAACATCGTCAAAAAAAGTATAAAAGCTTGTGCTGGAAGACGCCGCCTAAACAAACAGTTTACAGAGATGGTTGGAGTATCACCTACAATCATTTTGAATATCCTCCATCAGCATCTAGGGATGTCGAAAGTTAGTGCAAGGCTGGTACCAAGAATGCTCACTTCACTTCAAAAACAACAACGCGTCGAATGTTCACAACAGTTTTTGGACCTCCGTAAAAACAAAAAAATGAGATTTTGAGCCAAATTGTTACCGGAGATGAAACTTTGGTTCATCATTGAGTCGAAGCAGGAGTCCATGCAGTGGCATAAAAAGGGCACACAGCTCCCTATAAAGCTCAAAGTGCCACAATCGGATGGAAAAATTATGGCTACATTTTTTGGGATGCGGAAGGCACACTGCTGATATATTATAAAGATAAGGTCATCACAATAACTTAAGAATACTACTCTGGTCTGCTGATGCCGTTAAAAGAAGCTATGGAGGAGAAAAGGGGAGGGAAATGGACAACAGGGGTGCTGCTTTTGCATGAAATGCACCCGTGCACAAAAGCAATTCTGCATTGCTCTTCACAACTGTGGCTTCCTAACAATAAATCACCCTCCTTACAGCCCAGACCTAAATCCGTCTGACTATTATTTGTTTCCAAATATGAAAAAATAACTTCGAGGGAAGAAATTTACGAACGATGAAGAAGTTAAAAGTGCGATTTCAGCTTATTTTGAGAGCAAAAGCGATATTTTTTTCGTGGCTATAAATAAGCTTATTGAAAGATCTAAAAAATGTATCAATGTTAATGGTGAATATATTGAAAAAGAAAAAATATATATATTCTACCCCCTTCGTATATCATAATTTCCTTTCCAATTTTACGTACAGGTATATCACAATTTCCTTTACTGCTGTCAAATATTTCCTTTACAAATTTACAAATATAGCCATTTCTATTACCAGACTCATCATTTTGTTTCCTTTATAATTGTACGTATATCATTATTTCCTTTAGCAGGTATTTCAATATGTCGTTTCCAATTTTACGTATGTACCATTTCCTTTTCTATTGGCATTTCTATCACTACGTATTTTATAATTTGACATGTATCATGATTTTTTTCAACACTACCATATATTTTCCAATACTATTTTAGGTTAATCTCTCTTGCCTTTGCAACATTATTTTGTGATGACGAGTGTTTTCAAAGTGCTTCACTATTTTTTTCACTGGATTTATCACTCTTTCCCAACAGGGGGGCATTTACCATACAAAAATATATTGAGTTATATATATATAAATGAACTAAGAAGATGAAAAAAAAAACTAAAACTACTTCAATAAACACATATGTGTGTGATGCACTTTAATAAATATGTGACTCACATGTGTGACTATAAATCAATGAAGAATTAAGTGCGAGAAGTCGGAACACGTTGAATGGACGGGGGACATAAACGAGTATATCATACATAATTGAATCAAGATTGTATGCGGCGCATAGACATAAATACTCAAAGAAAACGTACTTCAAGGTTTCCTCACCAGTTCATAATAAAAAGTGGAAAACATGGCTTATTAAATGCTAAGCTTAAGCGAATTTAAAAGCTCGCAAAGTGATTATTTAAAGTAATTGTACGTAATTCGTAAGTTTGTAAGTTCTTCATGATGGCTGCATCACCATAAAATAGTTGGAAATGGAATTATCGGTAAGTTAACGTACAGGTAGTCTTCGACTTACGACCACAATCGGGTCCGATAAACAGGTCGTAAGTTGATCTGGACGTAAGTCGGTTTATGCAATAATTTCGGTACACATGTGAATTATATATAGTGCGTGATGATATCATAACATAAGACTTTTCTATGTTCTTATTATAATCAGTGTATCACCACTGTCGTTTATGAGGTTTCTTTTTTAATTATTTTTCGAGTTTGTCTTTGTTTTCTTTATCATTAGCATTCCTGATATTCGGATATCTTTACGTATTGCTTTGTTTTTTTATTTTTACATTTGTTTAGATTAATTTAAAAAACATGCTACAGTAAAATTGGTTAAATGCTATATGTATTAATAAAACATGAAAATACAGTTGTTGTTATACATATAAAACATTTATTGGCCGCTTGTTTGTCTAGATTGTTTGTTTCTTCTTCTCCTCGCATATTTCACGACATGAGCGAACCACATCTTGTGCCATCCGTTCAATCCTTACAAATCGTTCGATGTTTGGGTCCATTTCTTCAAAATGTGGAAGAAGTTTATTCCAAAGATAAATAAACCTTCGGATAGTCCCTTAACGATGATTTTTCGTTCTGGCTCCTCCTCCTGTTCTTTTTCTGCTTCTCTTCTTTCTTCTTTCGCTACTTTTTCTTCATCCCATTCAATAAGTTCTTCATTCGTAAGTTCTCCAGACTCATAATCTAGTAATTCCTTGATGTCCTCTACCTCACACTAAAGACAGATCTTTCGCCAATGTTACTATTTTTTCTATAACTTCAAGTTCTTGTTCACTATCGAATTCTCCAAGTATTTGCGTAACGCTCATCACAATTTTCCCAGATACCATTCATGGACTTCTTTGTCACACCCTCCCAGGCAGGAGCGATATTTTTGTTACACCTAAGAAAATCGTACTGCTTCCTAAACTCTCGCAACGATAGCTCTGTCAGCATCTGTAAGTTATTCTGAGATAGTTAGCCTTAAATGTAGCAGTATAGACTTGGTACATAGGCTGTATGAGTGGAGTTATGTTTGGCGGCAAAAAAATGGATTTGAGATCTGCTTATTCTATATTTCAAATATAGTAAACAAAAAAATACATTTTGTGGGTGATGATACAATATGGAAACTGATCCATATATTGGATAGTAATTTGGTTAAAATTTTCGAGACGAAACAACGCTCGACTGTGCATTAATTAATAAAGAGAATATAGCATTTTTCTTACATTTTTCCTTAACATTCTCGTTCAGTATTGACGTAGTGCCGCTACTCTGGCTCACCATCTTGAATGTGTTCTCAGTTCTTGGTTTCCACGAGTGTTCCGTGCATTATCTCTGAAATCAAACGAACTAGGGTCAAGTCATTTTTCAGGGCGTTCACTTCAACTTCAACCGAGTGCACTTATGATTCGATGATCATACGATACGATGATAGGCCGATAGGCCCATAGGCCCATAGGGTATCTTTCCTTCGTGATCGATTATGATTATCGTGGCCTGATTGGTAAGACATATGTCATCTAGCCCGCCCAGGGGTTGCGGTTTAATTTGTAGATTTTTCAAAAAGGGTTCCAGTCTGATTTCATTTAGTTTTTTTTTAATCTTTATGGATGGCTGGAAGAAATTACCACATGGTAATGATCCCGCTAGGTTGTATAATTAAATGGAAGACGCTTGTGCGTATATTGGTTTATTGTGTGAAAACTGTTACACTCATACGATATTGATAGATCAAACCTTAAGCCATATGGCAAATAGATCAAACTTCCAGCTGCCGATCGTCCTTGGTTTCATCTGGTGCAGCCTTTCGTTTACCAAATTTATATATTAAACAACACTAAAATAACACTATAAGAATTTTTGATATGTAGCTAATTTAGCTACAGAAAACATAAATTTAGATGTCTAAGATTAAAACCAGGCCGGAAATGAATCCATCAGTATCCATTAGATTAGGGGTCTCCAAAGAAACTACGGCTCGCGGGCCAGCACCGGCCCGCGAGCACCACCAATCCGGCCCGTCATAGTTTATTTTTATTACATTGTAAAATTTACAATGTAAGTAAATCATACAAAATAATAATCATTTTTTTTTATTTAACGACCAATTAAGAAACATAATAACTGACATACATAATGAAATTGAACATTTTAACTATAATTAATGATATGAGATTTATTCTAAAAACTTACAATAAGTGACATATGTACATAACATAGGTAATGCACATAATGAAATGAAACATTATAATTATGATTAATGAGATTTATGTAGCTGTTACTTTCCACTGACAATTGTTTGCAGTTGTGGATCACTTTTACTACTGGAAATTATCAGCAGCGACTTCAAATGCTCATCGGTTAGTTTGGATCTGTAAATATTTTTTGTATATTTCATTTTGGAGAATGTTGTTTCACACAGATAAGTAGTGCCGAAAGCGGAACAAAAGCCACGAGCAAATTTATGCAACTGATCAAACTGTGTGAGTGGAAGACTCTTATAAAATTCCAGCAATGACATTAAATATTTTTCTTTAAAAATATCGCTACACCAACCGTAAGTACCAACCGAAATTGCGAACGGAGCGGATTCCACCCTCGCACCCTGCGCCATAGATATCACTCGCCGGCTAGTTCCAATATGAAAATTTGCGCGTAATTCAAAACTACAGTATGTTGGTATGATGAGCTAGCTGGGTCTTGGCTCTTGGGACTTAGTGGAGGAGTCAGTGTGGTCCCTAGGCTAAAAAGTTTGGAGACCCCTACATTAGATGATTAGATCATAATATGGATGGGTTCCTACCTAACGTTGCTAATTTTGATATTGAGTAATTTTATGAATTATAAAATTTCAAATCTGCCCTTAATGTAAAATGGTTCGGCGACACTCGGCGTGCAGCGTATGTTGTTAAAAAGTTAGCTTTAAGCGTTCACATTGAAAATCTGAAACTATGAGCAACATAAAACAACTTACATTAACGAATCATTGGTATTACTATCGCAAGACTAGTTTATATAATAGTTGTCGCAAAAGACTAGTTCATCTGAATATGATTTAGTAAATATAGTACATATTGTGATGCATGCACCAGTAAATTACAGGGGAAAATCGAAAATAATACTGAAGTATTTTTTTTAATATCAATTGACAAGAAACACCTTTAAAAGCGTTCTTGGAATGTGTATAAATTTTAAAGAAGTAAATAGGATATATTCTTCGACAGGCGGAATGAAAATGTTTTCTTCCATTTTCTTATAACATTAATTATAATTTATTGTATATAACTTAAACAAAAAAAGATAACAAAAGACGTTAAATGAATTGCATGAACTCGAAGCAAATAGTTTTATATTCGATAACATAAGAGTGTTACTCTTGGGTTGAAGTACAGAGTGACAGAGATGTGTTAAATTTCGTCAAGGAGCGGAACCCCAACGAAGAGGAGTGTAGAGTTACAACGAAAAAAAAATCAGTTCTACGTAGACCACGCCCATTCTCTATACGCATCTTTAAAAGGGTAAGAGCAACGGATGTGTCTATTACTTTCAGTTATACTCGTAGCTCTATCTACTCGTATACCTCTCTTAATTTGAAGGACTGCTACGCCACCGTATTTTTATTATTGTATGAATTGAACTTAATAATGGAAAACGGAAGTCCATTAAATACATCCTTTTTCCTACATGAATTTGAGAAATGATTTGTTTAAAATACGCAATCCCATTAACATTTTTTTATATCGCTGACACAAAATGAATAATCAACTTTCAAATTGAAATAAAAACTGGCACTCACTAGAGAGATGTAGTGGGTAAAGGTTGTAGAGGAATGTAGAGGGTAAATGTTGTAGAGGGATGTAGTGTGTAAAGGTTGTAAGTAAAGATTGTAGAGAGATGTAACAGGTAAAGGTTGTAGAGGGATGTAGTGGGTAAAGGTTGTGAGTAAAGGGTGTCGAGAGATGTAGTGGGTAAAGGTTGTAGAGAGACGTAGTGGGTAAAGGTAATAAGTAAAAGTTATAGAGAGATGAAGTGGGTAAAGGTTGTAGAGGAATGTAGTGGGTAAAAGTTGTAGAGATATGTAGTTTGTAACGGTTGTAAGGGGATGTAGTGGGTAAAGAGATAACAGCATCCGTTCTGAACTGAATCTACCAAATGTAGCAAACTACCGCAACTGACAGTAAGCAATGTATTTTGACCACACACGAAAATGAATAGTGAATCTTCTTAAAATAAAAAACTTAAAATTTTACAATTTCCTAGAAAATACTATATTCGAAATAATTTATATAGTATGTTAAGTCAATTATTTGTATGTAATATTATGATGACATTATGCAATAAAATTGTGTGTATAATTTGAGAATAAAATGTATTTATTACGGAGACTAAAAATGTCAGATTAATTTTATAAAATATGAGTATATCGTTTTTATACATTATTTATGTGAAATTTTGTTTATTTATTTGACCTTACTTTACGAGTACATACACGCACATTGAGTCATACTATTTCATAACTAAAACCATTTGATTCGTTTTTTTTTTTCATAAATCAAAACGTTCTCTAAATGTATTTATTTTTTTCAAAGAATTAGATTACTTTAATATTTTTTATACATTTACTTTAAGCAGTTTAAAATGTATAAAACGTTTTGTTTCTATTTAATAATTTTATCGAATAAAATTTAAAAAATGTATGGCCCTTAGCGTTACGATTATTTTATAATAGATATTTCTTCAATATTATTTAATAGAAATTAAAAAGACAATAAATATGATTAACGAGAAATATTAAAATAGTGTTCTACTCACCGGGCATTGTTCGAACATTTCACAGAATTTATAAATGAAACAGAGTTAAAAACGATATAACGAATGAACAAGCTTAGTTTTTTGCACTTGGATAAAAGATAGACATTTTCTGAATTGACGTGTACTCGTATTACGATCGCTATAGGCAGCTGTTTTTCTATAAAGCAAAGCAAGAAAATAAACGACGCTTTCATCAAAAAAATTAAGCAAGTTCTGATAAAAATCGGGTCAAATTAAACATGCGCAACAAAGCAGTTGTTTAAAATGATATTTCACTTGTACTAGTAGAGAACGAAGACTCACGGTGCATAATATATATTGAAATTGTCCTAAATTTAGTCCCGGAACATGTTCTGCTGCTCTACGAATTTACTGGGGCAAGCGCGATAACGTTTGTAAACTGGCTAACAGAGCTGTTCAAAGACATCGTGAATTTTCCAGAGGGGTTGGATATTGCTTTTGGCGCTTGCGCAAAACTTCATAACTGTGACGTCATAACTGGTAAAGGTGAGGGAGGGTGAAAGACCTTGAAATGGAGGAACTACCTCCATCTGGATCACAAGTTACTCAGTTGTCCTAGTAGGTATTTCTAGAACATATAAATTATTATATAAATATGGAAAATGTCTAAATGGAAGAATAAATCGCTGTAATTTAAAATGGAATTCACACATACATACCATCACGCCGTTTCTCTGTCGGGGTAGGCAGAGAGGAGAGGAAGTCTGACTTTCAAAACTCAACACGCATTCTAAACATTTATTAGTTTCATTTGAGGTTCCTCTAAAATCGAGTTAAGTTAAGGTAGGTGCACACGCACTGAGCCTAGGATGAAGTGGGCCCAGAAATGAAACTGATAAAAATATATCATATATATAATATTATATTTTCATATTTAAATTTCGCCGCCGTGCTTTACTGTGCGGTTCGGATGTCAATAAACTGAGTGCGTCAAGTAAGCCCATGGGTTACCATTGTGTTAGTTAGTAATATAAATCGCATTTGTTTTATTATTATTTAACCAAACTACAAAGAAACCTTTGTAGATCTTCGGACATGCGATAGTAATACATTCGGCTTTATGTGTAGTATGTATATGCAGTGTTCATATACCACCATAAATTTAAATAAGACCTCCCAAAAAGAGTTATCTTCAAGTACTTCTAAAGCTGCACACACTACCCATCTCTAACACTCAGAGATAGACCGGCAACGGCAAAAGCCCTATCATGACACCCCGCTCTTTTGGATCGATATGGAACTATTAATTTATTAGATGTAAAAGAAAACGACCTCAAAGTTCTACTTCTTTCCGAATAAACATTTCTCAGGCAGATTCGAAAGATATAATAGAGACATCCCATTAAGAGGTTTGAATACAAATCGACAAAGTTCGAAATCAATCCGTTCATAAACCAATATAGATTTTTTAAGCGTACTAAATTGACAATATTTATTCTACCATAAAACAGTCAAGCAGTTGCATTGAAAACAGACTAGAGCCTAGAAATTTGCGACTCAGGCTAACTTGAAAATCAAATAGACATGAAGGTACATGAAAAACTAGTTACGTCACTGGTTATGTATATGATATATGTATTACCAAAGTAGATATGTATTATCAAAGCTAAGGGCGATATTACTTAAAATGCGTTTTATATTAAGGCCCGTTCTCACGGATCAAGTTTAATTGACCGATTACAATTGATCAACAAAAGTTGAATGAAATGTGCAGTGAGAACCTTTGTTTCAATAAAGTTGTTCAATTCTATTAAAACAAAGGTTCTCACTACAGATTTCATTCAACTTTTGTTGATCAACTATGATCGGTCAATTAAAATTGAACTGTGAGAACGGGTCTTTAGGACCAAGTCATAAATTACATTTCATCTATGTTATTTATTTGGGCCCCGATATATTACATTCTCTATACCTATACATATACATAGTGAACATCAAGAAAATGTTTTAAATATTCGCTGCTTTCGCGATAATGGAGGGATACCTATGGGCATTAGCGTGCGAATATTTTGTCAAAACATCGATTGTGAATTGTATTGTACAGTTCCGGGTCAAGTGAAGGCCTAATTGAGTGCCGGCCGCTACTCCTCTGTCTTCCTACCACCACGTAATACAGTTAGGGGAGCAGAGAATGGTGGCAAACAAAATATAAAAAAATAAAACATTGTCGATTTTGTAATATTTTTTATGTACTCGATCAAGCCGACCTACTTTTCTTCATGCATTTTTAAAGACAGCTGACTTTATTTTATGACATATACTTCATCTAAAGTGGCTGCAGAATAACGATTGGAAACTTTCAGGAAACTGTTTAAAATGACTCTCTTATTTTGAGATATGCTAAATAGTACCACTGGATATGCTAAATGATAATGAAATACATTTCAGACACTAAACAGCTCTTAATAAGTACATATATGCCATCACAACTTTTCTCTGACGGGGTAGGCAAAGAGGACAGAGTGTCATACTTTCCTATCGTAACACACATTTCGTATCCTCTAGTCTTTTCCATACAGAACCTGCGATTTATCCAACTACTCGTATTTACATTTCCTTCTTTAAAATATCATTCACTTGATGAAACCATACTTTCCATGGTCTTTCTCTACCACGCTTTTCACTCACATTTGCACAATATATTTATTTTATTAGTATTTCCTTATTCATTCTGTCTACGCGCCCAAACCATCTCAAAGTGCTATTTCATCCTACTCCGTATTATGTCCTCATGTATACTTCTTAGCACGCGCATTTCTACAACATTTATTTCGCTTCTTTTAGTATTTTTCCACGTCTACGTTTTACTCCCATACATCAAAGTTGGTAGTAAAATAGTGTTGTATTGTATTTTAGCTGATTTTAATACCGTTCTGTTCTAGTATTTATATATTTTAGATCCCCATTAGCTGTTTCCTAAGTAAATTGCTGAACTATATATGTGTATGTAAGAAGTCTTCAACCCACATTTTACCTATTTTAAGATATTTAGACAAACGTTGTATGGGTTTATATAGATTTTTTTAATGGAATTTGACTATGAAGTATTGATATTTTTACTCGTACTGATAGACATATACTCACTTGATAATATTCATAAAACAAAATACGTATTTTGTGGGTTGGTTCTTTTTTGAAAATATACGCCCAATATTGTTTGTGCTGCCACGTGTTTTTTCACACCAAAAAAAAGGTAGGACCATTTACTGCATTGTTTCTCAACCTTTTTAGCCTTGCGACCCCCTTAAAAAACGTCATCTTGTTGATGTATGTGAACATGGTCATACAAATGCTATACTTGCACAAATATGACTAAGGGGTCGCGACCCCCAGGGTTGTAAATTAAGAAATGATGTTTTACTGAATGGAGATTCATACTTGGTCAATGATTATTATGTTACAAGTTTCGGATATTTTTAATTATTGCTCTAGTGATTGCTTATTTATCGTCGTAATTTCATGGCGTAATAAAACAAAATTCATTATTAATGGTGACCTCCGTGGCCTAGTTGGCAAGACGCTTGACTTCCAGCCGGGGTTTTCGCATTCGATTCCCGGTGGTACCCGAAAAAACAAATTTAAAAAAAACTGCCAGTCTGGTAAAAGAGTTCATTTGGTAACAACATTCTCGCGCTAGACGAGTGCGATTATTGTCGCTTCTTAATGTGTGGTAGTATTGTCTATATGTGCGATAATAAAATGCGAATTCCGTACCTACTCCAGTGGTTCTAAGCTCGAATGATCGATTAATGGGGCCGACGATAATGTCTCCCGATACCGCCCTTCAAAATGTCTGCATTATCAATTCGGATACATCGAAGGATGGCAACCGAATGCACGACAAAGAAAAAAAATTATTACGAAAAGTAAAAAAAAGAGGATATAATGTAAAGATGTCTTATAACAATAAACAATTGTAACCCCTTACAACACACTGATTCAAATCATTTTAACCCGTTACAACACACTGATTCAAACTATTTAACCCCTTACAACACACTGATTCAAACAATTTAACCCCTTACAACACACTGATTCAAACAATATAACCCCTTACAACACACTGATTCAAATCATTTTAACCCCTTACAACACACTGATTCAAACTATTTAACCCCTTACAACACACTGATTCAAACAATTTAACCCCTTACAACACACTGATTCAAACAATTTAACCCCTTACAACACACTGATTCAAGCAAATAAATAAATATTACAACAGTTCTGGGTCCTTTTTGTTGAATTAAGAAAATATAATTTAGGCCGTACATACAACTGCGAAAACCGAGAAATTAGTGACGAGCCAATATATGGCAATATATTCAGAAACAAAATTCCAATGAGCATAAACTTAAAATCATGCAAGTATGGTATTTCATTTATACATTCATTAGTTGTGCCTTTCAACTTATTCAAATTGGTTATGAAGACACGTTGAAGAGCATGCCAGGAAGATATCGTCTTCGGCACCATTGCTTTCGGGTTAAGAACCACTGGAATAGGCACGTAACTCGTAGTTTTTCATCATGTGTCGGCAATACTACCGCAAGTGGAGTAGTATTGTTACCAAATGAACTCTTAAACCAGACCAGTACCCTTTTTATTTTATTATTATTTTTTGGGCACCATCAGGAATTAAACCCGAAATCTCCGGATTGAAGACGAGCATCTTACCATCTAAACCACAAAAGGTGTCAATCATGTATGGTAATAAGAATTATTGTACTCCTAGAGTTTGATTTATTAATGTTCTTTTCAGTGACGAGAGTATCGAATTGCCACATGTGAAAAGGTGGTAGACTAAAAACAGGAATTCTTATAGTCAGCAAATCTATAGTATTCAAGTATAAAAATTAAACATGACAGGGAAAGGGAAATGTACTTTAATATCTCTTTTAACTGTTACCTTTCCTTTTCATGTAAAAAATAATGAATAAATAAATAGATGTATTTGAACATTTAAAATAAAATATTATAAAATATAATAGTATAAACGGGGCAATACACTAAAATGGCAAATAACATATACCAATAAAAAAATGTATATCAAAACATGTTATATAAAAGGAAAAGCAGTAACACCGCCAATAATCAGCTGTCTAAATCAGCTGTTTTTTGGTGGCACAGCATAGAGAATGACAAATAATTAAATTCTTCAGTACATTAATAAAAATAATTCATTAAAATTTAATGTTACATTTTAGTACATTTTTAGTACGATTCCCAAATTACATGTATAATTTCTTAAACGAAACAGTTTGTTTTCTTACACAAAATTATTAGTTTTTGAGGAAACAAAAAAATTCCCACTGCGCGGTTCTGTTTCTTAAACGAAATGATCAGTTTTTGAGGGAGAAAATCCAAAAAAAAATTATCGCATAATCTCGCTTTAATTTTAAACAGGACCTTCAATTAATATAACGCATGGGGCCACGTAAGTCATTTGAATTATAATGAAGTAATATAATAGTAATTAAATAAAAATTTCTTCAAGATAGATTTTTCTTTAAAAAATCCCTCCCCTCCATGAAAAATTTCTGAATCCATCAGTGGCATGCGAGTGCCCAATACTTAAAATATTTTAAAAGTGGCACTTAAGTGCATACGAGTATATAGTAGGTTGCTGACCGCTGGTCTAAATAATCTTGATATTTGTCCAATGGTCTGGTGTATAGTTTATTAAGAGAAAAGCCAATGGTCTGGTGTATAGTTCATTATGAAATCATTACTTATATTGGGACTACAAATTAGTTTGGTCCGTTTCCAAAAGATGGCTCTGGCTGTTATGAATGGTTCATAGTGAAAGCCGATTTTGGCGGTTTCAGAGAGGTTAGACTTCTGCCAATAATATTCCGTTTATATCGCTCCAACTGATAAATCATGTAGGGAATGGTTTCGACGTTTCAAGGATGGAGATTTCAGCGTCGAAGACAAGCCTCGCTCTGGACAGCCAAAAAACTTCGAGGACAAAGAATTAGAGGCATTACTCGAAGAAGATCAGAGTCAAACGCAAGAGGAGCTTGCAGAATCATTGGGAGTGACTCAACAAGCCGTTTCCGTACGATTGAGAGCCATGGGAATGATTCAAAAACAAGGAAATTGGGTGTCTTATGAACTGAAACCGAGAGACGTTGAAAGGCGATTTTTCACTTGCGAGCAGCTGATTCAAAGGCAACAAAGAAAAGGTTTTTTGCATCGGATTGTAACTGGAGATGACAAGTGGATATTCTACAAACCCAAGAAGAAAAAATACTACGCTAAGCCCGGTCAATCGTTGCCATCGACCTCAACATCAACACCAAAACCGAACATACATGGTTCGAAGATCATGCTCTGTATCTGGTGGGACCAAAGGGGTGTTGTTTACTATGAGGCGCTGAAACCTGGCGATTCGATTACGGGCTATCGGTATCGGCTACAATTAATTCGTTTGAGCCGTGCATTGCGAGAAAAATGGCCGGAATACGAGCAAAGACATGATAGAGTTATTTTTCTTCATGACAATGCTCGGCCTCATGTCGCAAAAGTCGTAAAAAAATATTTCAAAATGCTCAAATGGGATGTTTTACCGCACCCGCCGTATTCCCCGGACATTGCTCCTTCTGATTACTGGTTGTTCCGAAGGATGCAGCACGATTTGGCAGGTCACCGGTTCACTTCTTTCGTAGAAACCGAAAATTGGTTCCAAACTTGGATCGCCTCAAAAGACGAGTCATTTTTTCGAGATGGAATTCTAAAATTGTCTGAGAGATGGGAAAAAGTAGTAGCCAGCGATGGACAATACTTTAATTGATCTGTTCATTCATTTTGTTTAGAAATAAATGCATTTTTGAACACAAAAAACGGACCGAACTAATTTGTACACCCAACATAATTTTCTTCCATAGACAAATTAGTTTTACGGTTTCTTCAAACTATATTCTCTTGGAGAGTTAAATTTTGTGCAATATCTTCTAACAACAAAAATTAAATCTTTTGATAATTCATTTATTGTGTCGCGTCTGGATTATTTTAACTCTATTTATTCTGGTTTGCCCGATTTACTAATTTCTAGACTCCAGTCTGTTTTCAATGCAATTGCTTAGCTGATTTATAGCAGTCATAAATATTGCCATATTGTTCCGCTTCTAAAGAGTCTACACTGGCTTAAATGTTGCGAACGAATTGATTTCAAACTTTGTCTCTTTGCATTCAAGTTTCTTACTGGGATGTCTCTATTGTATCTTTTGAATCTATATCTGAGGGATGTTCCTTCGGGGAGAAGCAGAACTTTGAGGTCGATAAATTCTTCATCTGATTAATTGGTTGTTCAAATCAATCCAATAGAGCGGGGAATTATGATAGAGCTTTTGTCGTTGCTAAAATGAGTAATTCAAGTAAAAAACAATGAACCTATCAATTCAACGATTGGGAAAAAGACTACTGTTTTATCCAAACTAAGGAGAAATGTGTTTGCTTAATATGCCTGTTATTAGAAATCCGGCTTTCAGTCGACACTATTTCCCTAAATATCGAATGCGCCCGCAACCTCAATTAGGTTGAGAACCCCTGCAATATTGCATAAGAGGCCGTTGAAAAAAATTGAGAATTAAAAGCAATTCGTCTGCAAAATAAAATAACAACAGATACAGAAGGGGCAGGTAAGAGCTTTCTTTATATCTTTCAATTATAGCAGCTCTGTTTTCATCTTATAATGCTGAGCTCCTAGACTTATTTCGAAGTGATGTGTCAACTCTGGTAATCCAAAGTTCAACTATTTACTTAACAGCGAATACTAGCATCCGCATTTTTACTATAACTTTTCATAAACATGAACCTTATAAAAAAAATTGATTTTTATTCAATTTGCTAAATAAAGTCAACACTACTCAGAATGACCATCAAATTTAAGGAAAATTATTTTTTATTGCCCAGCTTTTAGTTACAATCAGCTAAATGGCTTTTAAGTTTATTTATTATAACTTTTTTACATTTATTTTATTTTTTTGTGTCTTGTCATAATTTTTCAAATTGGGATAAAGCACGTAAAATATTGTACATTCATCATTCATAGTGGCGTTTTTTAGATATTGGTTTATTTAATCCAGTTTGTATTGAGTTTTACAATCAACGGTGACAATCTAGCCAGTCTCGAAATATGTCTCGTCTGTGAAAAATTTAACATAAATTCTGTCAGAAATACTATCGAGAAAACGCATATCACATTTTTCTCTTAATGAGTGGACCACGTTACTCCTAGGCAGGGTCTATTAGCTTAACAAAGCATTGAAATAAATGTCATATCAAATTGTGAGGAATTTTATAAAATACAATACCTTGCATAGTACATCGTCTTTGGAAAACGCATTGATAAAGGTATATTATAATGTTCAATGTAATGCATGTCAATCATACTACGAGTTTTATATGGGTTCATAAAAATATATAGGCGTTTGCTTACTGAAATTAATGAACATAGAACTCTTGCATACATTTACATATAAATTGAAAAAGAAAAAAATAATAATAGTACTAAATTTTTTTATTGGAAATAAATGTCAAAAAAATTAAAAAAATATTTGAAAAACATAGTCCGCAAAGTTTCTCTTTACTTTTCTCAGCATAAATATATTAGACTGATGCATGTAACATGCTAGTGCACGAACACAGGTTAAAAGATGGTACATACTGTCATATAACAGTACAATTTCAGTGCATGATCCAATTTAAAAAATCATAAACCGTATTATATCAAAATTTGCACTGTTCAAAATCACACTATGTAAGATATTGCTATACTTTTTAGTCCACAAATACACTCCTCAAGATTTCCTTTATTACTTTTTACATTTTCCAAAAAGACTTTCGCAGTATGAATTGATTCCGGAATGACTTTTTGGACATGTTATAGGTTGTTTAAAGGGTAAAAGTGAATCTGCGAAATAGCAGTACGCTAAGTACCCATGAATGGAAAAAAAAATAACCTAAAAATATATTGATGGAAAGGAAGTAAATAATAAAAAAATATATTTAGATAGGTGTATATGTATATATTTTACAATTACTGAGGTTTTCAAACCAATCATTCATTTAAGATAAAAATATAATTATTTATAAATGTATCTTTTACAATTAATTATCTACTTAAATTAATATTTCTTGAAATATTTGTTAATACGTAAGAGAAACCTGAATACTGTTGAAGATCCATTACCATTACCATTACTATTGCTTTCAAGTATATTTCACTGTACAAAAATTATTCATTCTCATATTAAATTATTTCACAATGGTACATGATTCATTTTAGTTTGATATAAAAAACAACCCAGCCATTTAAAAATAAATAATTTGAAACCGCCTTATATTATTATAACTGTAACTAGCAATTATATGTTTAATGGGAAAACATTTTTATTTTATTTTAAATTTGTACATTTAACACTTTAGGTATCAAAAAAGTAATTGGATACTCGAGTTATATGCGGACCGGACACAAGTCAATATGTGATCGAGTTAATGATGTCCTTATGCTAAGAAAATAAACTTAAATATAGCTTGGTTTTTTGATAAACGCAAATAATTTTTTATTTATTTAACGCTTTTTGTAAAAACAATCTGGTGGGTTTATTGCCAGGTGGTAATCTCTTTTTCTTCTTTTTATGAAAATAAAGTATCTTTTAATAAACAAGCAAATATGTCCAACGATCCCTTATTTAATCTTACTTTAATTTGAATAAGATTTACATAAATTGATTAAATAAGTAACACTTCACAAGCATCACAACTTAAATTGGTATATAAATAAATGTTAAAATTCCAACATCTTCTCAAAACTAGGTTTTTTGAGTTGTTTCCATATAGAACTTGTGTAGTGAAATAGTTTTTCTTTAAATTTTAAACAATACGCTATGCTTATTCCAGAGATTGCCGAACTTCATACTTGATTATCAATAACACCTAGATATATTTTCGTTATATTTTTGGCCAAAAATATGTATAATAAATCCTAATAATTAACCTATAAAACAAAAAAAAAGTAACAAGTCTCGGAAAACGTCACAAAATGAAGAGAATTGTAGTATTAAAATTGAAATATGTTGCATATTGTTATTTAAAAAAAAAAGATACACTAACAACTTAATTAAGAAGGAATCTCAAAAATGACATAAGTGATAAAAAAAATATAGTACAACTTTGGGGAAAAAAATGTGTTTATAATGTTCAAAAATGAATTATATAAATGTTCAAGTTACAAGTACTTAATTTGTAACTTCAATTTTTATATGACATATTTCATATCGTTAGAACGGAATTAAAATACTTAAAAAAAACATGACAAAAAAAAGAATACGTGCAAATTTTAAACTACCTCTCTCCATTTAATTACAAATTTTCCAAGGAAAAAGATAATAGTGTCTATTAATTAAAAAATAACATTAATATACCATGTGCTTGAATAAAACTTATTGTACTGTCAACCCTTAGGCCATCCGAAATATAAATCTCGATTGTGATTGTTTTATGTACACCGTTACAATTAGACTATTCCATTTATTTTACATATCTTACATATTTTACAAACTTTATTCACATGTTTCTAAAAAAAATATTTTCTACCTAAACTAATGAATATTTTATTGCATTCAGCCCAAAATTGTAGGAAACTTCATTGAAATGTGGCATGATATTGTTCATAAATGATTACTAATTCAAAATAAAAATTTATATAATGTGTATTTCAAACTTCTAGTAAATACACCAATATTTAGTTAAAAAATAAAAGTGTTTTGTTAGACAGTAATAATGTACTATTTATATTTTCAATTAATCACATAATCAAACCTCCTTTAAAAAGAATATTTAATTAAAGTATTCACAAAAAACAAATTTTTAGCAGCCAATTATTACTTTGTAAATATATAAAAATTCAGAAAATTTTAATACATACTTATGTAGTTGCCATTCATTTATCTTGTAACAGATATTAACGGATTCAGTGTGTTCCCCATGTATACGTGTGTTGTAACAAATGTGCAGTGATCATGTTTATATGTGCTTTTCTTCAGTTCATTTTAAAAGATCACCAAAATAACCACAGCTCACTTATGTGACAAAAAAATTGTTTTATAAAATAACTGTATCCTTTTTCTACAGACTTTTATACGTATTTTCAATAAGACGATGCTCTAAAATAATGTATTCATTAATTAAAGACAGCCGTCTGAAAAAGACAGATCTGAGCTGTGTGGACCTGTGCATCTAAATCAAATTATTATTGCGTAACATATGTGTTGTGTTTTTTGAAAAACTAATTTACAACTTTTAGAATTTTATTTTTCAAAGTGAACAGATTTTTTCAACAAAATCTTTTTGTTTGTGATAAGTTAACTTATATTTTAGTATATAGTCATAAATAGTTAGTGAAGTCTTAATTCGAAGACGAATGATCGAAGATGAAACCATGGATCCCGATTTAGATATTGAAGTGAGTGATGATGATATTATTTATGGTGGATCACAGATAGACAATAGTGAAGAAAGCAGTAGTCTAAATGTTCAACCTGGATGTAGTGCCAGACCACAAATTTCATAATATTTAGAACATTATCAAGAACTTCAGACTGTTTGGGTTCATGGGGATCTGGGCGCATTTTGTTCCAGTGGTATATGAATTTAATGATTTCCCATCAGGGGTGAAGCAATGTTCTACTCCTACAGATAGAGGAGAAGGAATTGATTATTTTAAACAAATTGATAATGAAAACAGTAGATAAGAAACAAATAAGTATTATAGGGCGGTAACTTCAAAAGAATTCACTCATAAATCACGATTTCACTAATAGGTTGATTCAAGCAACAATGAAATGTACGCTTTTTACTGTGTCCATATTGTGAGAAATTGTCACCTTACTATTGCTGAGAATTTGACCACTGACACATTGACTCAGTAGTGAGATATTTCGGAAAGTAATGGTTAGGGATCATTTTCAAATATTGCTCAGCGTACTTTATTTTTGTAGTCCTGATGATAAAATTAATCTAAAAGAAAGAAAATCAACTCCAAATAAATATCTCATCTTACTTCATCTACTAAAATTAATTAAATTTAATAAAAACAAGTGTGATGTTGTTGAAATGTGAAAAATAATTTAATTTAAACAAACATATTTTTAATTAGGAAATATCCATAGAAAAAAATGTTACAACAAAAATAATTGCGATGCAGTGATCCTATAGTTGGCAGTATCAGGTGAAAGGTGAATAATCTTTTATCTTTGGGAATCCTGTCACGATAAGTGACATAAGTTTTTGCCCATAAAGAATGACCTGATTGTTGATCTGGTCTTGGTCTTGTATTTATGTGGAATGATCAATATATCTTGACATTTTTATTTGATAAGGATGGCGCTGTTAATATAGACAAAAAATTAAAATAAACATAAACATACTGGGGCCCATCTGGGTTGCTGACAATGAATCCGTTAAAAAAAAAACTCTTTTTCACTAGTGTTATATTTTACAATAAATTGATGCAAATATTCCAGTGTAAATGGAGAAGCTAATCCAAGCATCTATTAAAATGGCATGATGCAGATTCACCTGATATATACATTAACATGAAAAAATATACTGAAATTAACACAGCGAAGTCATTATATCGAATAAAAAATCAATATTTGTGAATAATACTGCATCATTTTGATTTTTTAACTTTTTTTTGACGAATTGATTTCAAGTGAAATAATATTAAAGTACAATTATTTTTGTAAAAAAATATTTAATCTCACTTGATCACTAATAATTCCAATAATTCTGTATGAACGGGTAGTATGTACACTGATCAAAAAATACAAAGTGATGTTAATTTAATATATTTTTCTACAAAATACAAAATGTGTGGAAGTAATCAATTTTGTTAGTCCATTTACTTTGTTTATATTATGTATGATACATGAGGTACAGATTGACTCCATCTCTGTTGAAATCTTTAGCATAAAAGTGCATAATCTTAATCAATTTTGATTTTTAAAAATTTATAATTGTAAAATTGGTATAAACAAAGGTATATTTACTTGTTAATAAAACTGAAGATAAAACTTTATGTAAAGATGCCTATTTAGTCAATTTCAGCAAGTTGAGTCTTATAACAGTGGTAAAGTGCTAGTATTAATATTATTTAACATAACTGATTAAACATAAATAACGAATAATAATTAAAGCAATAATAACTAGAAAAAAGCCATCGTCTATAAGCTTTACTCAAGAAAAATTCGGCAGTATTCTAAAGAATGTAAAATTAAAATATTAATTTGTCCACATATGCAAGCCTTAATGACTAGGTTAAATGAAATACTGGACGGTTAGGTAAATTGCTCATTTTTAACAATAAGACTATTTTGATTTGCACAAATCTACAATAGATTGTTGAAGAATAATATACCATAAACTCTAAATTATATGAATGCTACAGTTAATATATGCATATATTTTAAACTTCAATAATGAAAAATAAGAATTCTTGCTTTGTTTAACAAGATAAAATACAAAATACAATCAATGTGCTTGGTCAAGCAATGAATACACTAAAGTTGATCAAAAGATCACTGGTTTGTAGCTCAAGTTGAGTTATTCATATTGTAGAAAAGGTATTTCTTGTTTAAAAAAGGGCACTTATGACATCAAACATCTATTTATTAAAAAATGGCTATTGGGTATTGCAAAACTATTATGAATTAAAGCAGAGGTAAGATGAGAAAGATCGCGTATTGATATAGGGAGATTTTGACATTTAACCCATCTTAGTTTTCAAACATACAATACAGTAATAAGTAGACTTGTTAAAATAAATCTTGATATACATATGATGTACACTATACAGGTTTGCGAGCCATTTATTCTACCTGCAATAAAATCATCAGCTACAATTATTCTACAATTCAGTAATTTTCTAATAAATTCTCTAAAAACAAGGGCAACCCGTAGTATATCAAAATCCACTGTATAATAGACAATGTTTTATATAACTGGCGAGTGATATAATTCAAATTGTTAGAATTTAAATTGGCATGTTAAAGAATAGTTAAAATATGAAAAGCTTTCAGAGTAAGTAATTTAGATAAAATAAACCGTTTGAAGATTTTATTTATTATTTTTTATTCTATCACTGAGTGTAACATGAAATATCACTTATGGTCTTGTATATAAAAATTGATATAAATTGTTTAGAAAATTGGCTTTTTAATCTTTATAATTTATGAGTGAAAATTTATTATTACATAGAAAAAATCTTTCTCCCTATTTTATATAGCTGTGAATGTAAATTATCTTTTCCTGAATTTGCATTTATTGAACAGTAAAATGTTTCATTTTACAGGAATCAAGAAAAAATGTTAATTGAAATTCACAAGTTGAATATTTGGAAAAATATAATAATCCTGAACCATAGAAAACTCTGAAACATGATAACAAAACAAAATAAACATTTTCTGCTCCACAATTATAAAATAATAAAATGCAATACATATTTATATTGAAAAAATAAAGAAAATTTAAAACAGTCTTTAGGTTAAAAACCATTTAACTTAAATCATAGTAGAAAAAAGAAATTATTATAATATATGGTTTTCAGAGGCAGATTTTTTTTAAATAGAAGTGTATGTATGACTTGACATGAATATTTTTCGGTAAGGAAAAGTTATAAAAATCTATTTCACTGACATAAATATCTGCAAATATATTAAATAAATAAAAGGAAAATGTGATTCTAAGTGACAATAGAAACATATCTGGAGTGAGCACATTAAGTATTTTAGACCAAATTATTTAAGGTTAAATAAAAGCATGAAAATATTTCAAACTAAACATTTCAATTTGTTCATGTTATTAAGGATGAAGAGAATGAAATTTTCCACTTTTGATATACAGTCAAATGAATTCGCCACTATCAAGATTAAAACATTTTGATTTCACTGCCACATTTGATAAAAAAAATCACAATTTTTTTATACGTATTTTTTTTTGTAAAATTCACCAAAAACTAAACTGAAATTTTTATCACTGTTGATCGCCAAATATACCCTGAATAAATTATTTAACGTTAATTTTTGCACTACGCTGACTATGAAGTTAGTTTTACCAGTGCATGATAATATTTTAACTTATTTTCTGAATTTTATAATTATTAGATTTAAGAGTATTATGTTCAAAATCCGACAGAACTAGGGATCTGACAGCCTACTGTATTGTTAGTATCCATATTTAACAAGCAAGTCGGCTGATTCGTTACATTCACTTCCGGATTGGTTTTATGTTAGGCCTTGTTTAATTAGTGTTCAAGTTTTCTGCCACTCATTGACTTATTTTTTCATTAGTTCTAAGAGTTAAATTTAGCAACAAAAAGATATCAATAAAATTTACTAAAATTAAATTATATGGCAGATTGAACCTGTTGATTATCTTGAATGTTCCATCCAGGCCTCCATGCTTGCTGAAGTGCAACTGCTTGTACATAACAAACCAAGATACTCACAGGCATCAATAATCCTCGATTATTGTATCATGATAGTGTCATAAAAAAGATGTGCACAAAATATCTCACCCGAAAGATATCTTTTATTGTCAATATCAATTTTGCCCACCCAAGATATATTTTTACAATTAATGAATAATGTGTGTTTGAAAATTATTTTTACTAGCAGAATATTATAAAAAATCATATTAAGCAAGAATTCATATCGGACTTTAAAATGATCAAAGTGAAGATGGCACAATGGGGTATTTACTAAAGAAATAGTCATGATTTATATTTGATATTGCTTATTGAAAATTTTAGTATCACAGTAAATAATAAATAGACTACTTATGTAGTACTGTTTAGTAAAAGTATCACATTGAGAGCACTGTGTATTTTCTTTCAAAAGGAAATGCATATGTGTCACTAACTAAATTCAGCTGGAATAAGGTATAGGTATGTGAGTGAGATATAAAATCAAGATGTCAATAATAAATACCAAGTATATTATACCCCTGACTATTGGCACCAGCAAGGCTGCGTCTGATGTTTGGACAGATATCAAAACTATTAGGATGAACTAATGAAGCAGAATGATGAGAGTAATAAATATTGTGTCAGCTTCCCTTTTATCAATTTTAAGACAAATGCGAACTTAGCCTAAGATAACTTTGTTTTTATTTAAGAGCAAATAAAAATAAAACAAATTTATTTGTACACTTTCAACTATGTTTAGTAAATCTTCAAATATTTTTATGTTTCATGTAAAACTAAACTATTTGTCAATGTGTAAATCACTATAGGAATGTGATACTTTATTGTAGAAATAACTAACTCAAATGTAACTACACAAAAAGGCCAGAAATGGAAAAAGATATACAATTATTTCCAATAAATGATATTTTAGGGTCTTCATTTTTATTAAAAAAAAATTATAGAACCAGAGATGTAAAGACTTAGATAAAGTTTAATGTGGCCCATGAGCCACCAATTGGTAACCTCTGTTTTATAGAATTGAATGAAGTTCTAAATAAAAAGAATATAAATTTGATCTGGCTGTAATAAGAGATATGTCATTAAAATGTTATAATCCAGTTATTTTATCTACATATTCCATAAACAAAACATGAAAAGAAAATCTTATTTTGAATCAAATAAATATTAAAATATGATGGCTTAACCCTTTCTACTCAGTTGGCGACAATATGTCACATGGTAAATTATTTTGTAACTCCGTTGGCGACTATAGGTCGCCTTAATGTACATTTGTATTGTTTACCCTTAAAAAAGGTCTAGGTACCTATTAGAGCAGGTATAAACACTACTATCAGTTTTGCAAGGTCATTGCTAATTCCGATGCATTTACGTTGTTAAATTTAGTACTTAGGTGTAAAAATATTTAAGTTTTTTTTTCATCCTTAAAAATGGAAGAAAATTTCGAACTAAGTGAGAGTGAAGATGAGTTTATTTTCAGTATGTATGGTGACAAAAAAATGAAACTATGTTAGAAACAAGTGATAATCAGAGTTCTAGTGGGTAATTGGTAACAGAGAAACCAGCCGTGGTACTGAACTACACGAAATCTATGGGCAGAGTGGACCGCGCAGACCAATATGCATCCACATACTGCTTCCTTAGAAAATCTTTGAAGTGGTGGAGAAAACTTTTTTTCTGGAGGATGGAAATGTGTTCAATTAATGCTTACATCATATACAAAACTATAAAATTAAAAAATAATGAAAAACCTTCGAGTCACTTGAAATTTATAAATCTCCTGGTAGACGACCAGTTAGTTGGAGACTTTCGGGAGCCTCGAAGTAGGCCATCTACTTCTTCGTCTGAAGTATGACTGGATGGTAAACTGCACGTTTTGCGGAAAGGATCGAAGAGGGACTGTGTGGTGTGCTCACAGAGGAACAAAAAAGGGCAAAGACAAGAAACATATGAGTACTGTGACACTTGTCCTGGAAAACCTAGGATGCATTTGGGAGATTTTTTTTCAGATATACTATGAACAATTATATAATTTAAAAATATTTATCTATTGTTGTTATTTTGCCTAAATAAATTAATTTATACATATATCTAATCATTTTAATGTCCATTTGCATGATACCTTTATTTTATTTTTAAATAAATTTTGTCTAAAATCTACCATTTTTGCTTGAAATTGCAAAAAAGTAGTTGAGTTACAGGTATGTCATACAAAAAAAAACCGGAGTTGAAAGGGTTAAGGATAACATTCTAGATATTAATAGTCTATAATGTATTACAAATTGACAAGAAGTTTTTGGAAACAAGTACGCAGATAATTGCTTAATTGATGTAATGTAATTAAATGAGGAATTCTAAAAAAAAAGAAACTATTTAAATATCTTAGGTAATCACAGAATTATATTATAATTTCAATATCTATCATTTGCTCATAAGAAATTTTTTATACTGATTTTGATAATTAGATGTTAGACTCGATTACTTAAATAAAAAATAAATTATGACTTAATATTATTTATTTTCTAAAACTGTAATAGAATAATGCACAGTGTGGGTATAAACGGAAATATTAAACTGTTATTGTTAAATATTCGCTAATTTGTATAGTTCAAAATTAACATAGTCAAGAATCTATTTCTTAAAAAGTTGGGGAACAATTTTACCACTTTCATGATATGTTCAAAATACAAATAAAAAATTTAAAACAAGGCAAATATAACAATTTTTAATGAAACTATTGATACCACTAAAAATCATAAATAATAATTCAATATGTTATCATAAATCTCTATGTCTAAAAAATATACCCAATGTTACAGTCTTGATATAGAAAGCAAACAAGAATGAAAATAATCATTATCACTTAAAATTTACTTTTTCCCGTCAAATAATTGTAATTTAGATTTAACAGCACCTTCACAAACCATCAGTCTTTGTTGGGACAAACATTTCCTGGCACACGAGGGAATAGTGGGCCCTTCCTCTCTTCTACTATTGGAGCCGACATCCAAGTTCAAGCACAGGTCGGCAAACTTGCCCTGGCTGGTAAGTCGATGTCGCAGCTCTGCCATTCTTCGGCCTGTTTCTCCAAAACTATATTCTTTTTGTGATTCTGAAATATTCCTAGCATCATTGTCCAAGTGTCTTTTGACATCCAAAAATTCAGTTTGGATTCCCGGTTTCCTAGTGGACTTATTTGAGAAAATTAAATCTCCGGTTGATATTTTTGGAACGAAAGTCGGGCCAGCTGTTATTTTAAATCTAGGATTTGATGTATAGGATGTAGCTGATGGAATAGTGAGATTCGATGGTTTGAAGCTTGCACCTTTCCTCTCAAAATATTCCACTATTTTAGATATCTGAGCTGATCTTGTATTATTGATGCCAGAATAATTAATACGATCTTCAAAATACAAAGAATCAGACCCAGCTAGGGAAGATATATCATCGGAACTATCAGTATAAATACTTGAAGTGCGTTTGCTTGATGAATAGAGTAATTGATTTGTCAAAGTATTTCGTTGTAGAATCATATTGCTTATTTCTTCATCCATAGCTAATCTATTAACAAGGCCAAGGTCTACACTTCTAGCATCTATATCGACATTATAAGATCTGTGGCATGGGCAAACATTACTCCTAATATTATGATACAGCAAACAGCATCTGCTTAGTAAATGACATTCCCTAGAAGGCAGTGCAGCTCTGCACGTTTTGTGTAAATTGCACTGTCCACAGATAGTTTCAGACTCCACTTCTGAAACTTGATCATCGCTAAACTGCCTACAGTCACCTTGCTCCGTGTCCGATGAATGTTTTGTGCATTGAAATTGTCCTAATGTTATGTTCTCAGCTTCGAGAGTACCTTTGAGTTGTTCTCTGGAAGGTGATGGGTTTATGCAGTCCAAATCATCCAAGCTCCTGAGCGAGCTGACTGTAGTCGTAGACATAGCTGAATCGTCCAGAAAAAACAAACTAGAGTTTGCAGAACTACTAGAGAAAGTACGACATCCTAAAGCATGCTCCACATTGATATTCTTAAAACAATATTTATGATGCAAAATATGACAATAGTTATCTAAGCAATTATGACATAATGATAAATTTGAATCACAACCAGATTTATTTTCAGTTCTAATTTGTGTTTTATTTGAAGTATTTTTAAAATGACTACATTCTTCCCCATTATCCTCACATTCTTCCTTCTTGTCTTCTGATGTTTCAAGTTTTTTTTTACAATGCTTTCCTTCGCAAAATTCATCCAAATTAGATGTGGGATGTTCATTGGAACAAGATTTATTATGAACAGTGCCACTTTCCTGAGAAAACTCTCGGTACATATCTTTACAATCGCACTCATTTTCAAAGAGACTATCAGTATTTTCAGCTTTGCAGGTTTTGGTAACATTTTTATCTTCAGCATTATGTTCAGTCGGATCAGTAGCACAAGGATTCACATTCTGAGAAAAAAGGCACTTTTCAGTTTCAGGACACTTACAATGACAAAAATACCTAAGTACACATGGACACACTGAATTAGGATTATAACAGTCTATAATACAATTAGGTGAGGAAAAGTCTTCATTGACCACTGAAAATATCCCACTTTCACAAGATCCTCTTCTGCGTATCATGTTTGCACCACCCTTTAAACTCATTAAATTTGGAGAAAATGTATTCTCATTAGATAGCTCTATACTAGAACTACTTTTTTGTAAAAGTACAGGTGATGTCTTCTTCAAAACTTCAGCATCCTCTGGAACATCCTCATTTTCAGCTATCTGATCTTCGAGACTTCCGGCAGATGTAAATTCAGAATTAACACTCTGTTTTGTGTCCATAACATTCTTGAATAAAGGGTGTGTAAATAGTGATTTGGCCTTAATTTTATTGGCAGAATTCTTAATAATGGGTTGGATAGCACTACTCTCCTTTGAACATTTTTTTGTACATTTTTCAGGACCAACTGCAAATTTTTCAGAATTTTCTAGACTTTGAAATGATTTAGGACAATACGATATATCTTGATACTTAAAACTTTTACTGCTATCAGCTGTACATAATTGATCATTTTCAGGATTTTTGGAGGCTTTTTCAGTATCACTCTTCAAATTCAAAGAAACTAATTTATTCACACATTCCTGTAATTGATTACTCTGAGTAGACATAATAGGTAGAGATTTATCAGAATTTTTATAAGAAAAACTGTTTTGTCTCGATAAAACTGGTGAAACTGGTAATGAGTTTGTCTGCTTAACAGTCAACGTATTGGGTGATTTTTCACGAGATATTTTTTTACATACTCCATCAATTTCATCAAAAGTATTAGGAAATTTAGATCCTTGGGTATTGCCGCCAAAAAATGGAGAAGGTAATTCAAAGCATGAAGAAAAAAGATCCCCTACTCCTGAAGCGTAAGAACTCGGAGATCCACCGAGAATTTTCTTGACACCTCTGAATTGGGCAAAAGTGGTGAAGGGATTGGTAGATGAAACAGAAGTACTATCACCATCCGTTTTGCTGGCTTTCCGGGGCTTATAATGTGGATCTTTTAGTAACATTATCTCTGCAATTTTATTCAGTGTGATTCGGTTTGATACAGGAATATTAGAATGTGCCGAATGCCGAGGAGGTGTAGGATGACCACGTTGTAAAAGATGACAGCGAGCTTTGTCACTAGGTGCCGTGTGAGGCCAAAACACAAGGCCACTTACAGTTTCTGACAATGAACGGCGATGTTGCACTAAAAACAGAAAAAAAATACTGGTTATCAAATTTATAGAACTTGGTTCAGATACTACATGCTGTGATATGTGATGGATATAAAATATTTTTACTACAAAAAATAATAATCTTAACACATTGTTTGCGGGCGTTTTTCGCCAATCCACGCTGAAAAGCGGGCAATTATTTAAAATTTACGAGCGATATTACGTTTCGCGTCAAAAAGCTATAACTTCTGAACTATTGCTGAATCCTTTATTATAATTAGAACAAATTTTTTTAAAAAAATTTTTTAAACAATTACAATATTCAAGGTTAAATTCAAAATGTTGAAAAACTACTCTTATAATATTGTCAATTTACTCATTACTCAAATTTACATAATTATATATATATATATATATATATTGTAAAATACAAAACAATAAACACCAATAGTGTTTCAAAGTTGATAACGTTCGAACCATTTCCCTTTGTGTAATGATACATCACAGAATTTACACGTATAGCGGGTTTCACTACGTACTTTGTGGACCGCGCACACACAAAATCGTCTTAGTATATCCTTCTTCTTACCAGTGCCTTCAATCTTTTCCAATGTATGTTTTCTCATATCCATTGAGAGTCTTCCTGGAGGATCTAATTTTAAAGATTTTTTTCAAATACCAGATGTTGACGGTGTCGGTTCCAGGTCTTGAATATCATCCAACGAAATCTCATCAGTCACTCAGTGCACTGCAATGTCCTTTAAAATTTGTTTATATTTAATTTTCCTCACTTTTGCAGATTTGTCCATATTTAGTTGAATAATGCACAATTTATCACAAACATCTTTAGTATTTTTATCCATTTAGCAGTTTTTCGTAAAATGGAATAATAAGAAAGGTATTGGTCTTCTCAATCAACGCCTTTCATATATTTATTGAAGTTGATTAAAGCGTTAGGTTTCACTATATTTTCTCGAGTCTTCTTATCAATGTTGTGACTTTCTCGCATTTCTGCTGAATGTATGGTGAATATTAAAGACTCTTCTTTTTTCGATTGCCAGACCTGTAAGAAAACATATTTTTTCTTTCGAAAGATTGTTTGGCCCTTTTTCAATTTATTTACTTTCAGGCATTCAGGTAATCCGCTGTTTTTTCTAATCGTGCCACAAATTCCAATTTTAGATTGCAAAAGTATTTGATTACTTTCCACACTGTTCTAGTAGTTATCCATGTACAGATAATGCCATAAGTCGGTATAAGGCGATACAACAGTTTGTATGGTTTCCAATAATATCAAAATTGCATATGAAGCCTGTATTACTTTCGCACACCATACGCACGAGTATCTCATATTTTATAATTTTTCCCGGATTATAAACTCTAAAGAATAATCTTCCCCTCCAAGGTACTATACCCTCATCTAAAGATAGTTGCTGAATAGGTTTGTAAACATTTATAAACTTCGGAAGGAAATAATCTAATACTGGTCTGACTTTACACTGCCTATCTGATCCATCTTTGATATTTTCATTGTTATTGAAGTGCCAAATTCTCCATATGTGACCAAATCTCTCTGGTTATTGTTTTAGTGAAAAAAGTGTTTCCGTACATTCATCGGTCCTTACGGACTTGTCCCATGAGAAGAATGAGCCCTTAAAATTTCTTCATTTCTTGTAAAGTAATGTCTTTCCATTTGAGAGATTTCTTGTAACTTGAATTTGACTACATTTTGATAATAATATGTGTTTGATTATTGTACAAGTAATGAAAAATCCTCTCCTATAAATAAATTTACTGCATCCGTTTCACTATCCGGAACATTTTTGGTATTTATCCCTGGATGACCTAAAAACTCTTCCAGGCCTGGTGGATTGTTTGCTGATGACCATTCTTCTTTACCTTCATCTGAGTTTGAATCAGAACTGCTTGGAATTGTTCTTCGGAAAAAAGTCCGAGGATGCGCTATAATTTCATCATCACTAGATTTGTCATCGGTACAATTCTCAACGTCACTATCGCAAGAATAATTCGACAAATAATCAGCACACAATTCTCCATCACTTTCATCTCTACTGTAGTCCATTTTTATTGGATATTTATTATACAAAATATCACTTTATTATAGAAATAATATAACAAATAACTTTTCAGTAACAGTTCAATAAGAACAGCGATCTATCACAAATAAACAATGATAGTTAGGTATTTTGTACGAAATTTGTAATATTTTCCTAATAAAAATAATTTGTAATAGCGGAATATATGCAGGAACGAAAACAGAGAACGTCTTGACAAAAGTATTATCGCAACAATACTGAAGAAATGTAAGGAAAGACAACTAAATTTACTGCTATTTTTTTTATGACCTTGGTCTCCCTTCCGACCCTAATTCCACGAATCGTCAGGTACCTACATAGTACGTCTAACAATAGATGATGCATAATTTTTACTTTGCCGAATACCCTTTTTTACATGTTTCCGCATCCCACCGCTAATTTGTAAAAACCGTGTTCTGTCGGCTCCCGCTCTCTAGTGATAGTATGCGAAACACGTGTTAACTCGTTTCCCGCAAATAAATGTGTTAATAAATAAATAACCATAAAATGTAATTACATTTTTTATGACATCCTGAATAATGTGCATCATCTTCATCAGTAATGTCTCCTGTTGTTTTATTACTTTTGCTACAATAGATAGATCTTTCTTTTTCTGAAACAGGGGTGCCAAGAGTTGACTGAGGTATGGAAGACAAATCACTTTCGACAGAATCAGTACTGCTAGTTCTGTAATCCCTCAAAAGTGAAACATCAACAGAGTTTCTTTTTGATATTTCTGATTTGATCCCAATGTGTCGCGCTGGTGAACTGAAACAAATAATACAAGTTTTATAAAAATTATTCCGTGTACTCAGAACATACAACTGAAAATATAATATGGAGACATATTGAAAAAACAATGATTCTCTTACTATTTTTTATTTATTCTAAAACAATTTTCAACAATCAGATAATATTTGAGTATCGAAAAGAAGAAAGTAAAGATGCTTAATTTAATCTAAAACAATCATTTAAATATTTGATTATCAAAAAGGAGCTCCATATTAAATGTTAAGAGTATTTGTTATAAGTTTACCTGTGAGTTGAATTATTTTCTGAACAAGACCATGAAGAATTATGTTTAATATCTAAATCTTTCGTGATGTTTTCCAATTTGGTAATGATTTCCGAAAATAATGGCCTTGATTTAGGATCAAACTGAAAAAAAAAATCTGTGTCAAATAACAAAATAGCACCCATCTTTTTAAATAAAATGTCTTCAAATATATTTTAGTAAGATGTTTTACAAACTTCAAGTGCTATGAAATTAAGAACAATATTATAAATATAATATTTGTATTATTATTTTTAATTATCATCCTATACAACCTCCATGGTTTAGTTGGTAAGACACCTGTCTTTCCACCAAAGTCCAGTTCCCGTTGGAACTCAAATATTTTATAAATGGGTCCAGTCTGGTTTGTACTTAAGGCTTTGTTAATGCATGGAAGAGATTGCCACATGGTAATAAATCTGCCAGATTGTACTGTATACGACAAAAGTGTAATACAATATGTTTCATAACGAACACAGGGAAGTCATAAAACAGCTGCATCCAAAACAGTCCACAGGCTGGCACTTCACATCATTCGAAGCGGTGGGCGAACCAGGTCCAAGGTGATCTATGGATGTTGTAATAGTTTATTTAAGGGTGTTGGGGATTAACCCAATGGGCCCGAGACCTGAGGGAAATCATAAGGACGGCTCATCTGCTTCCTACAGATTACCTGAAAAAGATAGTGATTGCATTCTTCTTATCCAACGACCCCACGGGTGACAAATGTTTGTAATAAAGTTTATATGCATCACATCTTATATACAAATAAGATTCCTTCTGAAAATCAGTTAGCTACTACAAAGACAAGAGTTGATTATCTAAAATGTGTCCTATGGTAATGTTATATAATTAGTACTGTTATAAAGGTACGTATTTTAGAATACAATCAATAGTTTAGATTTTGCAATTTTTTTGTGAATTAAAAGAATAGGAACACCTGCACTAAACATTCACTTTTGTGAATGTGGTATATTTAAGTAGATAATAAATTGTGATACATTTTGTTCTAATGAATACTCAAGTACATTAGTGGATTATAAATGTTGATATATTTTGTTTCAAAGAATACTTAATACATTTATTTGGTTTTATGATTGATTTTTATTATTTTTATTTATCACTGGTATACTTTTATGAAGTATTTTTATGCTTATTGCTCTGGAAATACTGTTTGGTTCATGAATAAATGGTAAATAAATCTTGTAAGGAAAATAGACAGCAATATTTTGAGATGACTAAAAAGAGAAAGAGAACTTACAATGCAGCAATGAAATGTTAACTTGAGAAAGTCAGGAATAGTGTCTCCATCGCAAAGTTGTGCAAACGCTTGATAATCCAAACCAAAGTTATCCGTCCTTGGGAGTATGTCAGGATCAGCATCCAGCTGTGATGATAAAATAGGAATTACATAAAAATATTCAAAATATAATTTTTAACTTCTATTATTGGCAAAAGTTAATAGCTCCACATATAAGGCATTTCAATTCAGTGCTGTTTTATGTTACATCTTTGACTTGTAAAAGAAAAATTTTAGGCACATTATGAAATCATTTATATTACATTTTTTAGTTTTCACACAAGAAACAATCTCTGTGGCCTGGTTAGTGAACAGCCTTCCAACCAAAAATTGCGGGTTGATTACTGTTAGAATCTGACATTTTTCAAAAAAGGGTTTCAAGTCAGTTTTCATTTAATTGAAACTAAAACGTAATACACGCAAAAAATTATAATAATCATAAATTATTTGAAATTAATATAAGCAATAAGTAGATATCGTAAATTGAAATCTGGTAGATTTTGTAAAAACACTAAGTAAAGCTTATAAATAACCGTACCTAAGATAATAAATAACCGTACCTAAGGTAAGATCGGCAAATCAGTAACCCCAAAATATGTTAAGTTTTAAAAATAAACCAAATTTTTTAAAAATCCATCTATCAGTAGATGCAAGTAAGAATGCTTACAATAAAAAAATACATTAATAACAGTTCATTGTCTTTTGACATTAAAAATAAGTTCTAAGAGACTTGATTGAAACAAGAAGTTGAATATGTAAAAAGAAAATAAAGAAATAGATTAATATAATAGTTTCTACAACAAACCTCCATATTTAATCCGACACACAAAAGATAATAATAAAATATTCTTGGCAAAAGTTTACAATATTGAAAGCAAAATAATCTTTTGATAATTCCCTTCTAATAAATCAAACTAAAGGTTTCCTAGAATGTTCAACATTTTGAAATTAATACGCACATTCTTACGTTACGATTTTACATTAAAAGGCGGCATTACAAACAGCTTCAACTCCAACCAAGATGTAATCAAACAACTTGAGATTGACAGACCAAAATTTAGCCTTACAACATGTTTTCCTTAACCTTTCCTTCCCGGTGTTGGGTATCTTCTACACGTTGCTTCAAATAACCATCAATATCTCTATAAATATAATAAATACAAGGTTAAGATTCTAGGTATTCCTCCATAATATATTTACGCATTGATTTAAAAAATAATATTAATAATAATCAGAATTTATCGACTACATCGTAAGTATTTTCTGAATATCGGAAACAAATTCGCATTTAAACGCTGTGAGTGCCTCGATCTTGGGTCTTGACGATAGGTGAAAAGTATGCGGGAAGCGCGACACTATATTCGCATCTCACTTTTGCATACGTCACTGAATAGCGAGGAGCGCAATTGTCTCCACCTCGCAAGTGTAAGCGACGCCCGAGTTAGCCCCCAACCCTGCCGCGCTGCAGTAGCTGTTGAGCTGGCAACGAGACTAGACCTACGCCCGTTCCGTGAGCGGTGCCAGATGGTTTTTTAATGTTTTCAGAAAATAAATCTCAATTATTATAATTTTTAACTTCAATTATAATTAATTAAGGGGATTATCTATGAATGTTCTTATTTTTCCGATTTAAAATCGCTAATTTTTTATCGTGTACTCACTACCCAACACCAGAACAGAAGACGCGTTTCGAAAACAGAAGACGCGTTTCATTTTTATCACCGTAAGGGAAGGGTTAACCACCGAAAAACCTCGAGTAATTCGGAATGAAAAAATAATCCCCAAGCAGTCTGAACTTTGAGAGTTTTACAGTCTGTTTGACAAGAGTGTGTACGACTACATTTTTTCCTGGAAACCGTTAGAGGATAGATTCAAACGCGAGCAGGTAGCAGGACCCTTCCCCCAAGATGCTTTGTATAGAAAAACTCAATTGTCGTTTGTCCTTGGATACACAAGAACATATTTCATCATGACTTCCGCATGCGCATCACGTTACAAAGCCCTGTTTCGGTGTACACATTCGAAAAGACCGAAAATGTCGTACGGAACCGCTGCTAAATACATGAGAAAGTAAAGACATTTGTAAGTAAGTGGGTGAAACGCTATTCCAACGTAAAAAACATCGATGACCTACCAGATCGTTGCACTGCACAGAAACCGACTAAAAAGGACAGTGATTTTACGGGTGTTTGAGAAGAATCCTTGTCTATCATTGCGTAGTGGACAGGCGGTTTTGCGTGAAAAGGGTCTGATTGTGTCATGTGACTATAAGAAGACGTTTACTAGCTCATGGAGTGAAATTTCGAAGCACGGTGAAGAAACCACTACTGTTTAAAAAACAAGTCGAAAAAAGACTCGCTTTGGCGAAAGAAAATTTGGACCGCGATTGGGACAACATAATTTTATAGGACGAAACTTCTTTTAGGGCATGTTCTTTCATTAATCATACCTGGTGTACCCGCACCAATAGACTCATCCAGCGGTAAACACCCGGTAAAAGTCCATGTCTGGGGCTGTTTCTCAAAGCAGGGATTTGGTACTTCGCACATCTTCACAAATAATTTGAACGCTGCCAAAATGGCTAAAATATATCAGAGGGCTTTATTACCATCTGTCCAAAAGGTGGTTTATAAGAAAAAATGAAAATTGGCTACTGCAAGAGAACAATGACCCAAAACATCGGAGTCGTCTTTGTACTGCGTGGAAACAGGAAAATGACATTGAAGTAATGGATTGGCTGTCGCAGTCACCAGATGCAAATCCCATAGAAAATGTTTGGGCACTCATGAAGTTCAAGCTCTGAAGGAAAAAGATCTGGAACGTCAAGGAGTTATTTCGACAAATTCGACTTAAATGGAAGTCTTTGCTATGGGCATTTAGCATATTCCAGCATATTCCATATTCCAGTCTTTGCTATGGGCATTTAGCATATTCTAGCATATTCCCATTATTCTATGGGAATATGCTATAAAATTAGTAGAAAGTATGCCTCGGAGATGCCGAGCAATTATTACTAGTGGAGGTGACTGGACAACTTATTAATAATAAAACATCACGGTTTATATCATGTAGAATGTGTGTAATTTTTTTATTGCCTTATTCCAAATAGTTTTTCATGTTTCACCGTACACGTTCTTGTCAAACAAACTGGATGTATAAACAAATAGTGGATAAATCGCAGAAAACAGTGATCCAAATATTTTACCCTAGCTATTAGTTGACAGAGGATGATTCCATAGGAGAAGATATCTGAGCGATGGTCATACCACCGGCCCTTGAGACACTCCGGAGACATCCACCAAGGGGAGCCCACACTCGGTAACCGGTAACCGTTTCTGAAATTAAAAAGTAACTTATAAAAACATGCTCAAATCAAATTATTGAGGAATGTTACTGTCTTGAATAGTTTTCTAAACATGTTCATTATACTGCATGGTTTACTGTTCGTACCTAGTTATACGAGTATATAATATTTGTATGAATATATCATGAATATTTCAATATCAGAAACCTTAAATTCCTATCAGACAAAACATTCATTATAATATATATATTTTTTTAGTTTCTTCTATTTTTTAATGAAATAGATAAGATTATGAATATACTTTTTTCTATATAAATAATAACACCACAAATTTACGATAAAATACAATCATTAAGGAATAATCAAATCAATTGCACTTTACATTAGGAATCTTAAACTTCCTAACTGGGCTTAAGACCCATTTTAAGGCATAAACTAATTATAAAAATTATTGAAAGCATTTGAAAGGATATTTTATTTAAACTTAAGTATTTGGTGAGCACCTGACTATTTTTGTATTTACTTATTTATATAATGTATATTGAAAAAAATGAATACAGAGCATTTGTTAACCTTAACACATCGATAAATAAGTCCCTGGACTAACTACTAAAACAACATTTGTCTGCCAAAACTCTTCTTTATTCATCAACATAGTCTCATTTAAGAGCGATACATTCATTCCAACGCTTTCCTAACTTTTCTATGCCAGCCGTGTAGAACGAATTATCTTTGGTTTCAAAATAGGCGTTGGTTTCGGCAATCACTTCTTCGATTGTCGATTTGATTCCGGATTATAGTGGTGGATCCAAGTTTCATCCATTGTCACATACCGATGCAAAAACTCCTGTTTATTTCGCGTAAACAGTGCCAAACAGCGCTCTGAATCATCGATGCGTTGTTGTTTCAGTTCCATTGTGAGCAAACGCGGCACCCATTTCGAAAAAAGCTTTTTCATGACCAAATGTTCATGCAAAATAGTGTAAACACTACCAAATGATATCTACAGGATGTCAACTATCTCACGCAACTTTACTTTGTGATTTTCCATCACGATTTTGAGGGTTTTTTTATGTTTTCTGGTGTAACAGCCTCATTTGGACGACCAGAGCGTTCAGCATCATTTGTGTCTGTACGGCCGCGTTTGAAATCAGCATATCACCGACAAATGGTTGTTTTCGACGGAGCAGAGCCCAGATAACACTTTTCAAGCCATTGCTGAGTTTGAACGGCATTTTTTTCCATTAAAATGCAATGTCTCTCTCTCAAAACTCACGAAATTCGGTTTTTTCCATTGATTTGAAAATAGCAAAATATCACTAAAACCACTGTAACTCAATGACACAATGTCGGAATGTCATGAAAGTTTGACACGTAACTTCTAAAGGTTGGTACTAACTGAGAATGGTATGGATTTGTTATTAGAGGTGACATCTGTTGGTTAGCACCGGGACTTATTGATCGATGTGTTAGGGTTATCAGCAGGTGTATCTTTAATTATAATTTTTACAATTTAGATACATAACTAAGTCAATTCAAATTTCATTACTAGAGATTTTTCTTTCACCATTTTTATGGCACAGTTCAGAGAAACAGGTATTACTATGACTTGCATTATTGATTACTTAAATAAGAAAATTTAAAAAATACATACACTGGATGTGGAATCTTCGCAGCAAGTCCAAAATCTGCTACCACTGCAGTCATATCATTATTTAGCTCATTTATTCTGATTAGCACATTCTGAAACAGAGTTATAATATATAAACAAAGATATAATGTTACCAAATTGAAGAAATGATTTAGAATTACATCGACACTCGACAGGTTTTACTTAAGAGCATTTTCATATGAATTTATTGTCTGATGACAGGAAAATCTAAGTTGCAAGACAATCACATTCATACTATAGCAGCCTTTCATACATGGCAAATTTATATTGCATTATTTACAGAGGTTTATAACAACTATAGAAAAAAAAACAAATTCAACAAGTCTGAAAGTGAAACTCTTTCAAATGTAAATCTGCCTGGAATCAAACTCAAGGTACATGCTTGCTCGACAAGAAATCCAACCATTCGATTGCTGATGTTTTATATAGCGCCATTAAGAGATCAAACTCTCCTCAAGAGCGCCCAAAAATATTATAAATAGAAAAACAGTTTTTTACAATGAAAATTATCCTAATCCAGAAAAAATAAAAATTTCTTTAATATTGTAAAGCAAAATTGTGTTAAAAACGCATATAAATCCACTTTACTATAGTAGAACACAACCACATGCTTAATTTGTACATATTTAATAATTTTCAAAAAGGGAGTAGGCAAAAAAATAGGATTCTCAGAGATAAGTTGAAGAAGGGCAGTTCGAGACCAAAAAAAAAAAGCAAATGAATCTGGCTAACCTTGCTGGTGAGATCTCGATGAAAGACCCCACAGGAGTGAAGATAAAGCATGCCACGCGCTACGTCGGTGGCAAGTGCCACACGCCGCCGCTGCGGAAGCTCAGCCCCTCCCTGTAGCAGCTGCTCCATGGAACCTCCGTTCATGTACTCTGTCAGGGCGTGCAGCTGGCACTCATGCACGCATACACCCACGAATCTGCAACATGAATGTCAAGTGTAAAGAAGATTCTTGGTCAGGCATGGCTAAACTTTTAATCTAGACGGGCTTAACTATATTCTGTCTGACAAAAGCTGTCAAGGACCAGAGTATAAGTCAAATATTAGTCAAATGAAATGATTGATATATTTATTATAAATCAATAATTATAATTATATAAATCAATACTACTTCACAAATAGTCCGTGAGAAAAATGAAGCTTCTTTTTATAATCCAACTATTTTTCCATGTCAAGATGCATGCTTGCTGTTGACATCCTTAATCTCATCAAATAAGTATCAGTTAATCTTGTTGGGTTTTTACGGATATTCATTATTGAGAAAGTTTAATTCGTATACACATATATAAGTTGAACCAAATATCACAAGCATTTTCATTGTTAATTATTTCAAATCAATATATTTGTGTGTTTAGATTTTTATAAAAATTAGATATATTTTCTTTTATTTATATTTTACAAAGAACTTCTTTCCATTGCAAATCGATAGATTCTAGTTTAATACTAACTGGGGCAGAATCAACATTTGAAAAAACGGGGTTACGAATCCAATTCTACAAATATATTTCGAGACCCAAGTATCATTTCACAGGAAATATAACAGAAACAGAAAAAGTAACAAAGATATATTTTATTAGATACAAGAAGATAAACAAATAAATAATATTATTTAGTCTCATTGAATCTTGGTCTATTTTTGTGACACTGCTTTGTATAGTGTGTGCCTATAATATGAGTTCATGAATAATACAATAATAAAAGGACAATGTATATAGCGCCGTTTAGAGAAAACTCTCCACAAAGATGCTCTAACTTGGGAATCAAACCTACTCTTATTGACAGATTAAAGATATAAGTGGAGTGTAAGGGCAGGAAGGAGGTGGTTGTGGCCATTAGATCGAGTACTTTCCCGCATATGTTTATAAAAACATATTTGGTAAGAAAACCACAAAAAACTGAAAACCATAAGTAACGACTAGTGTCTTTCAAACAAAAAATTCCCTGTTTGATATTTTCATATCCAAGGCATTTTTTTAACAACCATGTAATTAATTGATCGATAATAATACAATTATTTTCACATGGTAAAATGAAACAATAAACAAAGTGTTCATTTTTCAGACACAGAAAATTGATAAAAGGAGCCTAGTCAATGCAGTAAAAATGCACGTGCTGAGAAGAATATGTGATGTGTCAATGTATGACAGAATAAGAAAGGAATTATTAAGGATGTGAGCTAAAAACTGATGTGTTAAATAGGGTGAAAAGAAAGGTAAGGAGTAAGAGAAACAAGGAGATGTGTGAGAAAATGTATGGATGTTGAGGAGTCGAAGAAAGTATGTTGTAATATGAAAGTTTGGTATTTGGTATGGTGTGGTGGTATATATGTATGTTTCTTTTTAAGCAAAAAAATAATATCAATGAAACATTAAAATGAACTATTACTTGATAATTACCAATGACATGTAGGTAAGTTAATTGCATGGAGATTCACTCGGGTACATTCTAAAGTTCGTAATATTTGAGAGCATCTTTGTATTGAAAACAAAGCACCTTTGCAGTGACCTTACTAAATGGTGCCAGAAAATTAAATAAGTCAGTCAATGCATTCAAAGAAGAAAAGTCTAACATAACAATTTGACAAAAATGCATGAGAAAATGTGAGCATATTTATGGGGAAAAGTTGTAAAGGTTATTAATATTCAAAATGTATCAAATTTTAATAGCACTGGTATTATTTTATCATAAACCAGGTTAATTTTATTAACTTGAAATAATCTTGAAATCTATTCAAAAACAACGAACATAGTGAGTTTGTGTAACAATATAAATTATCCACCCACACAATTAAACAACACAGATTTCAAGATAAGCAATTGAAAAAAATTACAATTTTAAAGCACATGTGAAAGTGAACAGTTAAGTGGAACATGAATTTTCATTTCAACTAAAGAAAGTAATTATATTTTGATTACTTATTATTCTACAGGTACTGACAAAAACAAACTGAACTTCCAAGAAATATTAATATATGATGCATCATTTAATGGTATCATTTATTACTTAATGCCTCCAAATAAGAGACTGTTCATCAAACAACTATTCTGACATGAAATTTACCTGAGAACATAATAATGTAAGATGTGTATTAAGCGCAATTGGACTGTATTGTATTGTATTACACTTTAGTTGTTTACCGTACAACCTGGCGGGTTTATTGTTATATGGGAATCTCTTCAAACTATCTGAAAAGATGTTAAAAGGCTTTAAGTGAAAACCAGACTGGAATCACTTTTAAAATATATTGGGTTCCAACAGAAATCGAACCCCCAGGTTGGAAGACAGGTGTCTTAAAACGGGGCCACTGAAGTGTCAAGTTATTTAATTCTTGGATGTACTAAGTATGTAACCATTATGTATTATAAACAGCCCTTACAAGTGATTCCCTATGTTTGATTTTATTTTGTGTTTGTTTTCTGTTTAAAAGAAGAAAAAATGTTGACTGTCAAATTTCATATTGCTGAAAAGTTACCGGTGAAGTCATTGAATGAAATTTGTTTGAAATAACTCCAGCGTCACTTTGTGGAACATTATAATTAATATAAAATTAAAACATTGTCACTTTGTTGGAACTCACCTGATGATGACGCAGCAAGTATTGAAATGCATTGTGACATACAGAAAATAAAGAAGAATAAAACAAAGTGATAGTGTTTTAATCATAGTATAAATAGGCCAAAACCCATACGATGGTTGTCGTCAAAGAAAGAATACGAGAATTGAATTTTGAATACAAGAGTGCGAGAGGAATACTTGGATTCTCTCTGAAAGTAATTCGAAATTTGAATCTCGGTGGGTCCGTGACACTGAACTAATATTAAATACCTAGTTAACAATTTTTGAACCGGTGTAAAAGGGGACGATGTATAAATGATATATATAAACAAATTTTACATTTATGAATATATATTTTCATAAATGTAGAATTTGTTTAACTTCCGTGAATATTTCACGGGTTGCAACTAGTTTTATATTAATCTTTGAATGATGTTTAACTCAATACTTATCCCTATTATTGAGCCATTTGGTTGTAATGGTTCAAAACTATCAATCAATTCATAGGAGAAGGTGTAAAACCAATTTTTATTTGAATTTTATTTCATGTTGAGCGACTGTCGTCTATATGCACATGAAAAAGTTTTCAAGTATAATATTATTTAAGAAAAAATGTTAAGTTTTTGGATAGAATACGAAAATAATATTGATGAAAATGTTAAATATGACAGGAATAAAATAATACTAAAAGAAATAATAATAAAATCCTTTAAGTAAAAGAATTGAAATATTATATGTCATGATTGAGATATGAAATTATAAAGTTCAATGAAATGTTTTTTCCCCTTCAAACAGCATACCATCAACCAATATATTATTAAAATAGTACATGGCAAAGAAAATTTATATTTAAGTCTTTATCAATAGAAGTGTTAAAAGTTTGCTGTGTTTACAAAAGACTAATATGTAATATTTACCCTAAGATATTGGGATGGCTGAGTTTATTCATAAGTTGTACTTCTTTAAGCATGTTGGGACGATTAGACCTCTGCTGGTTCAGTTTCAGGACCATCACTTTTCCTGTGGTGCGGTGGGTAACCTGAAACAAATATTTAAATGATATAAGGGAAAATACGTACATTTGGAAAAGTATAATTTTTGTTGAATGGCTCTAAAATTCAATAGTGTCAAGAATATCCCACATTCATAAACCTATGTCATGTTCAGAATATATGTACGCAAATATTCGATAGTGTAAAATTCAAGGTATCTTCACTGAAATTGTGGTTTCTTTAATATCAGGTCAATCAAAAAATGCATGTGCACAAGGAATATGAAAAGAAGTAAAAATACAATACCTTTTGCCTGTACACACATTTTTCAGAATTGGCTTTTTACACGTTTTGAAGGCAGAATGTGAGGAACCTGTTAGTCCTGCGTCACACTACATACAATTTAAACCAATCTGAAGAGACTCTGAAGCAAATGGACAATAAATCGATCGCCAATAAATAGTGGTTCAGTTGGAGAGTGTGACAAAAAATAGGCATATTGTTGACAACGCAATGGTGGAGTTACCTGGATTTTCCCTACCTCAGGAGTGGTGTACTCTGAATACACTGCGTATGATATGCACAAGTGGGGCCTAGCAGAGTCACCTTCCTGTGAATCCAGGGGGATCCAGACCATTAACCACATTGTACACAGAGGCTCATTGTATGCGCTTTCTGGAGGCATACAGGACCTACACAACCAAACGCAGGATGCAGTGACCTGATTGGAGAGGACACACTGCGTGTGAGGGCCAAACGCAGCAAAAAAGTGACTGCATTTGAATTTTATTTACTTTAAAAAATATCTGTGAAATATTGATTTTTAACATGTTTGTTGATCCTGTTTTTCGTTAGTTTATCTATATAAATAAAAATGTAAATGTTCGTATATTAAAAATCTCTAATCTCTGAAAGGTCTTCATCGATCGCTTTGAAATTTTGACAAAAGGTTGCATTCGTATACGAAAATGTTAATATATTTTTATTTATATACAATTGTATATAAAAAAGTTTATAAATCAGAAAAAATTACGTTTGCGCCTCCTGCAGCGACACAGGCGAACTAAACTTGACAGTTATGTCACATTGCATTTTCGACGTTTCGGAATTAATATTAAATAATAAATATTAAATATCTATATAAATAAAAATGTAAATGTTCGTTAATAAAATCTCCAATCTCCGAAAGTTATTCACATTGCTTTGAAATTTTAACAGTTCCATTTTGATTTTGAATATTAAATAATAAATATTAAATAATAAATATTAAATAATTAAATATTTAATAATAAATATTAAATATTTAAATAATAAATATTGAATGTTCAAATACATCTATTGAAAAATAGCGCCATCAGCGTTATACGGCGTAAAAATATACTCAATTTTTATCTGCCATGTCGTAGTGTCGCGTCATAATAATGTTGATTCTGTGTTTTTCAACTGTTTTTTATTATTTTTCAGTACAATTATCAGTGAATTTAAACTGTATCGATTGATTTTCATTTGAATTCATGGTATGTATCTGTGCATGTTTTATACATTTGAATTATTAAAAGTTTCACGTGTTTCATACAACTAACTTTTGACAAATGTCAAATTTGATTTTAAGAAACTGCCAAATTTTTGCTAATTTGTAACAAGATGTATTAATTTGTCATTATTGTTAGTTTTTTGTAATGTATTTACCTATTGTTTATATTCGATTCCAATAAATAACTTGCTATTTATTAGAATCGATATTTATTGTTCATTAATGACGCGTGCAACATGTCACATCCAAATTAAATTCGTGCGTAGTTTGCAATGTCTTTCCTTAACATTTAATTAATTCCAATAATCTCTCCCTTTGCTTAACATTTAATTAGTTCCAATTATTTCTGTATTTCCTTAACAATACTCCTATTTGACAAATGCGTGTCCAGCTGCAAAACGATCGATCAGCTGAGATATTCTCACATCAATTGCTGGAAATTGGGAACGGAAAGGTGCAGGTTGATATAACCTCAGGACGAATTTGATTTTCTTATAACTTATGCAATGTAGAGACGTCAAAAGAAGAATTGGTTGAAAAAGTATTTCCCTATATTCAAATCAATTATAAGAATCATGATTGGCTGAGTGAACGAGCTATTCTTGCCGCCAAGAACAAAGACGTCTACGAACTTAACAATATTATTCAGTTCCTTTTTTAATGTTTCGCAATTTTATATGTTTTTGTTACAACTTTCTTTCTTCTTTTTCAGTGCAATCGATCTTTCATTTGAATTCAATTCATATCGTGAATTGACCTCTTGGAGTGACGCCATCATTTGCGAGCACGGCGATGAACGCGACAGACTGAGAGTGGCTGAAAGACATCAAAAATATTATATACTTACAAGCATTGTGAAATTAAACATATTAGAAACGTGTGCTTTCTCTTTTCTTTATTTTCCATTTAACTAGACTGAGCCACAGCAACGCGTGGTCGGGTACAGCTAGTAACAAATAAAAGAAAATCAGATTTATTTCATTTTACGACTCATTTATTGTAACATATATGTTAGCATTCATATGATTTTAAGTGATTATGTACCCCGTTGTGGAACGGGAAAGTTAAATGCAATATAATAAACAGTTTCTGATACGAACAACATCCATTTCCATCAGATCTCTCAACTGATGCGCGCACTTACAGGAGCCGTCGCGAGACTTCCCGCCGAGATGCCGTCAGCCTCGTTACTTTCGGAATAAATCTCGCCTGCTCATGTTAATTTGCATACCGAACATTAACACTCTCTAATACCAAACAAATAATTATACTCGTAGACTGCCAAATCGATGAAGCACCTGCCGCTTTACACTGAATACGTTTTTATTTACAAAACAAGAGATTTCCATAAACACGATAAAACAGCGAATATCAAAATAGTTAATCAAATGCACGAATATTTTGTTAGGTAAAAAAAAATCAAGATCGGAAAATAACGCAGTGAATGAAATGTACGAATATTCGGGAAAAAAATAACAAAAGTTCACCTTGTGATGTCACAAAAAGAGTGATTTCTATACAGATTTAAGACAAAATATTTTGAAAATCTTTTAAATCATAGCCAAGTGTTCTTGATCCGCAGGAAAATAAAATCAAATAGTCAAGTATGTTAACGTGAACGATCTTCGTTTTCTTGTTGATAAGACGCCTGTCTTCTAGCCCGGAGGTTGCGGGATCGATTCCCGTTTTTCAAAAAGACCCCAGTTTAGTTTTCTCTTTGGGCATTTTTAACATTTGTTGTTGGTTGAAAGAGATTGCCACATGGCAAAAACAACGCCAGTTTATCTGCATACAACGAAAGTGTAATAAAATACAATACTAAAGTGGAAATCAGTCGGAAAGACAAAATCAGTCGGAAAGAATACAAAAAAAGCATAAATTAAAAATGAATTATAAAGTCGGTATCAGTGCTCATTCTATCGAGTTCCAAACAGATTTTACTTTTACCACATACAATATCGTAATTTATGTACTACGGCACTTACCACCTAACAAATGAACGCACTTGAGGTATTGTATATAACAATAAAGCGTTATGTAAATTATCCTTATTAAATAAGAAATATTAAAATAAAATATTACTATTAATTGAAACTTTTACAAAAAAAATATTTTATTAACACACATGGTAGTTCGTTAAAAGAAAAAAAGACGAGCCAATTTTCTATATTGCACTGCGGTCCAAAATATTCCACGTATCAATTATCACCTCTCGTCATTAGGTGGGCGCACCCTGGAAGGCGGCCAAGCGGCCCGCGACGGCCCTGCCCCGCACGCGGCTGCCGGCCGCCGCGCGCATCGCTGAAAAAACGAATTGTTCACAATATTTCTTTCAGAAACTCCAGTTCATCTCAATCGAAATAATACGATCGTATAAAAATACATGTTATTTCTCATTTTGAAATAAAACTCGATTCATTTTTAAGGGTATGCATTACATTACACATGGACGTGGCAGAAACGAAAGACGTATGCCAGAATTGAAAATGCGGATATCTGTTCCTACTACCTAGATAATAGGAGTATGATACATCATTCCAGATTGCAAATTTAATTTGAGCAAGAAGTGACATTTTAAGATACAAGCAGAGCCCGTTTGCTAACAGGCAACATGGGCTTTGCCTAGAGGCGCCAAGTTATGGGGGGGGGGGGCAAGATCATGAATAACTTATATAAAAATATGTACAAGAACGATTTACGGAAAAAAATGCAGTTCATATTTAAAATCTAATGATAACTCTGTTCAATGCTACAGCCTAGCAAATTAATAATTAACCAAAAATTGGTAACTATTGATCCAAATATTTGTATAATTTTATTTATGCACACCATCAACAAACAGTCCCGCGGAAGGAAGTTTTTTATTATTGAAATGATTAAAAACTTATTTAAGATCAACGCTAAAACAAAACAGACTAAACGCATTAGCCATATTATCAATAGATTCAGACATAGCAGTGCATATAGATTTCAATGACAATGATGTATTTGCGGAGAAAAAAGCAAAACGTAAACTGTAATGGTTTATTGTGACGCGAAATACACCATCGTCCAAGGTCATCATCTGGAACGGAAAGGGTAACTATTTTTTATTGCGTATTTGGGGGGTTTGGGAAGAGTGCTAATTATTGTACAAACTGTAAAGGCGCTCCGTTTATACAAATGTGGCACTGGATACAAAGTAGAAAAAAGATCATATTGAAAGACAATAAATACTGAACTACTTACGATACGATATACGAGTTCTAAGGCTTTTATTAAATTTTTAAAACGTGCGCATTTTACTGCGCCCTCGATCTTTTATCAGTGATTTGAGGGAATACCTTTTTCACTGTTGTGTCTTATGTGTGATTGTGTTATTTATATGTGTATACTTATATTAAGTAGTTGTGTGATAATCTCTGTTTCATTTTTATGCTCGATGAGCCTTTGATTTCTCTTGCTCTATTTAGATTCGAATCGAATCAACCATAGTTGGGCATGGTGACTATACTCAGAGGGATACGATAGCTCATGTCAGCGGCCCTGGTGGCGCAGTTCGGGTATGGCATCCTCCCGCCCATCCCGGGGGGTCTCAGTGAAGCGACGCTGGTGAAGACGGTGGAGTTGAGGTGACGATGCTGGAGAAGACGGCGAAGAAGGCGCAAAGACGTGGCGTGGCGAGGCTACATGAGCTTTCTTTGCTCTTTATAATTTACTTCCTTTAATGCTCTACCGTCTGAGGGACTGTAGACTATAAGAGAGAAGATGAAGAAGACGGCTAGACCTATGAGGAAAATAAATACATATATTTATAAGATCAAGTGTAGGTGTAGAGTGTGGGGATGGGAAGGTATCGGCTGCGGCCTGTGTGATTGGAGCTTCCCCGCATTCGCATATGTATTGAAGACATATTCGGTGAGAAAACCGCAGAAAACTCACCGGGGGAAGTCGAGCATCAGAGGACCTTTGGGCTCTTCCGTTATGCGATATTACCACATTCGGCTTGTTTACTGAACTACTTAAGCACACTTTGTGGTTTAGTATGGGGTATATTTCAGCGAGCTGATAAATTAAATTAAGACCTTTCTTGTTTCTGGGGGGGAATACAACAAGCAATTGGAGGACAATATTTGGCTAATAGACTTAGTTTATATTATACCCGTATTATGACACCAAGTAATTATAGTGCAAGAAACTTTTAATCCTTTTAAACGCTGAAATCTCTTTAAAGCTGATTGCTGTTAGGTTTGCATTTAATAATTCGTTTTTTTTTTAATACTTGTATATTGGTCACCGCTGACCTAGATGAAGCGAAACATGTTATGTTAGAAATGAAAGATGTTAGATGAGTATCAAGATCTGTTGTCTCTGTCTAACCCGCAAGATACACGACGCGATAAAATACAACCAGTCCAGAAAGTTATTTCGTATGTTTAGTGTAAAGTTCAAACGCTAAATTATTATATATCCAATGCTCGGCGACAATGGTTTTCTATATTTTCAGTATCTCAGCAATTTTTCGTGTTGTAGAACGCTGGTTATTCTCGATCAAAGCCTTGATTTGGTCGTCATCAATGATAATCGGCCTTCCAGAGCGGACCATCAACATCGAATGTCATATCACGATTGCACAATCTTTTAAACCATATTTGACACACACGATGCTTACTGGATTGTCGCCTTACACTGTACATATATTTTTTATTTACGTCTCATTTTTCTTATAAAGTAGTAAAAAGCATCAAACACCGAAAAAAAACTTATTTTGTTTCTTCCAAAATTACAAAAAAAAAACGTTCAAGTAATTTAGGTAAACAATGGACGATAAAATGCGCTAAACGATTACCTTTCATACAAATATACATTCAGCACGCTTGGAATGAAGTAACAAAAATTTGTCCCAACAACATATTCGAGATATGAGAAACAACTTTCTGGACCACTAATAATTTACTATACTATAGTAACATTAAGTAAATAAAGTCAGCGAGAAACTTGACTATCGCATCGTATTTCTCGCAAAGGAGACGAATAAGTAAGTACCCAGCATATTTAAAGCATCGACTTAAAAATATTGAAAATTGTTAATTCTGAGCTTTTTGTAGCTTGGCTCACTTTCTGGACACTCGACACTACGAGTATTAAGTTCTGAATTATATTGTAGATCAGGATCAGTATGAACATATTATTGTATAAACAACAAAATTTTGATAGGGGTTTTTCGTCGCTTATACTCGTAGGACAATATTTTTTATTACTATGAAATCATTTATTTCCCGGATTTCGTCCGGGGAGATCCACTATAGATCAGATGTTCACTCTCCGTCAAATATTGGAAAAAACCCTAGACTATAATGTCGATACACACCACCTCTTTATCGATTTCAAAGCTGCATATGACAGCATTAACCGCTCTCAACTCTATGCGGCCATGAAGGACTTGGGTATTCCTAACAAGCTCATAAGGATGGTTAGACTCACTATGAACCAATCACAATGTAGAGTCCGGATTCAGAATGATATCTCAGAACCATTTTACACAATGAATGGACTGCGTCAAGGAGACGCACTAGCTTGTCTACTTTTTAATATGGCTCTAGAGAAGTGTGTAAGAGAATCCGGAGTACAGACAAATGGGTCAATTTTCTACAAATCAAGCCAAATACTGGGCTACGCGGATGATATTGACATTATTGGTAGATCCCCACAAGCAATGATGGAGACATTTGTTCAGTTGGAGAGGGCCGCAAACAGAATGGGACTTCGCATCAACTCCGATAAGACCAAATATATGATAGCCACTAAAGCACCCCGTAATAACCAGACACCTACCACGATTAATATAAGTTCTCATACAATAGAACGTGTAAACACCTTCACCTACCTGGGATCCATAGTGACAAGTGTTAATGATGCATCTATCGAGATTAAACGTCGAATATTCATGGCAAATAGATGCTTCTTTGGTCTGAGAAAACACCTTATATCTCGGTTGTTGTCCAGAAGGACAAAACTTACCATTTATAAGACACTGCTACGACCTGTCCTCACATATGGGTCTGAATGCTGGGTATTGAGTAAGAAGAACGAATCTTTCCTTCTAATATTTGAAAGAAAAATACTCAGAAAAATATTCGGACCCATACAGGAAAATGGATCTTGGAGAGTGAGATATAATGAGGAGTTATACAGCATATACAAAGAGCCCAACATTATAAAATACATCAAAATTGGGAGGCTACGTTGGGCGGGGCATGTAGCAAGAATGGGAGAAGAGGAAATGCCTAACAAAGTACTCTTTTCCAAGCCCCAAGGAAGACGTAGCGTGGGCAGACCAAAGCTTAGGTGGATGGATGGGGTGCAGAATGATGCAAACGTGATTGGCATCAGGGGCTGGAGGAGTGCATCCCAGGATAGGGGGGAATGGCAACGACTACTGGAGGAGGCCGGGGCCCACAATGGGCTGTAGTGCCATTGATGATGATGATGATGAAATCATTTATAAAGCACTATTTACTAAGTCGATTCACCTCAATTGTGATTTGATTAAAATAAGCCCTTACTCACCGGGGAATAAAGTTTGCGTAGTAAAAATATTTTTGATTTAAGAAAAAATATATAAATTAGTTGAAAACATTAAATCAAATCAATGTTGCGAGAGTAAGATAAAAAAGGAATAAAGGGATGTGGTATTTGTATATGAACTTTCCAGCGTTTGCATACATACTCGTAACATTGATTAAAAAAACAATTTCGATATGTGATCGTAAGTTCGATGGTAAAAAGTTATACAAGAACGAAAGGAGACTATCGTGTCACATTTCTTGAATAAATAACTACGAGTATCGAAATAATATAACATTCAAATGTATCTACAAAAATTGTACCTCATTCTGAAAAAATATAGCAATTTTCGTTATTTCATCCAAGTCATAAAAAAAGGATAATTTGGAAATCAAATTAACAAATCTTTACGCGTGTAAGTTTGTTTCAATGCTTGTTCCTAAACATACTCGTATGCGTGTGCACGCGTGTTAACACAAATCAGCAATTTAGACAAGCTCTTGGTTGGAGCTCACATTCCACGTGTACGCCGGCGAATAATCCCGCGATCAAAGCCATATAAATAGGTCACATGTTCTAAAAAATATACGGAAAAATGTCTTAAATCGTTCATTTAGCGCACTTTCGGTGTTTTAAATGAAGCGATTTTAAATCAAACTAAATCATCAGCGTGTATCGGTTATCACA